>OY757906.1:23419846-23424846 GCA_963585895.1 Sepioteuthis lessoniana | reverse complement strand
CCATATTCCGTATAAAAGAAAAGTCCTTTAAAAATCACTCATATTTTTGGTAGAAATATTTATTTCAGCAGACCCTATGTCTAAAAAATATATTTATTTCATCAGACCCTGTATTTTTTAATATATATGCATCTATTTCAATGAATTTTTTGATTTTTTTTAAGGTTGGCCTGAAGATGACCAGATTTGTGATATCAGAATCAAGAATAAAATCTATCTATCTATCTATCTATCTACGTACATGGTGCCTTCAGTAAGTTCCAGACTCTTGAAAATTCAGTATCTTATGGATATAAATGTTATGAGATGTTTGACCAATTTCTTTATGATTTCAGATTCAAATGAACAGCTACAGCAGGAATTGGAATACACCCTACTAAAGCCTGATTGTCACAGGTTGTGAATTTCAAAAATGCAATCTGGAATTTAGAAGAACGATATGCAATAAAATTGTGTTTTAAACTTGGAAAAAATGCCATGCGATGAAAGCTGGATCTACTGCTATGACCCAGAGCCAAAAGCCAGGGTTCCCAGTGGAAGCATGCTGGCTCTCCCTGACCCAAGAAGGTCAGACAGAGCAAATCCATCCACAAAATGTTGATGAACACTTTTTCTGACAGCACAGGCATGATCTACATGCACTGGGTTCCCACTGGACAGACAGTCAACAAGGAATACTATGTTGAGGTTTAAGGGAGTTCAGGAAGAGATTCCGTTGGAAGAGGCCAGCACTCTTAAAATCGGGTCAGTGGCATTTCCACGAGGACAATCCACCAGTCCACAATTCCATCCTTATCACAGACTATTTGACCAAGATGGACATCAAGACAGTTCCTCACTCTCTCTATCGTCCATATCTTGCTCCCTGTGACTTTTGGTAATTCCCTAAGCTCAGAGGCTGTCGTTATGAGACAAATGAAGAGATGAAAGAGGCTGTGACGAAGGTCATTGACACGCTGATACAAGAGGAATTCCATGAAGCCTTCCATAAGTTGTTGGAACGGTACAACAAGTGCATTGCAGCCGGAGGAGATTACTTGGAAGGGAACTTGAGTTTCATGTATGTACTATCAATAAAAGTGCCCATACCAAAAAAGTCTGGAAACTTATTTAATGATCCTCGTATCTATCGTTAAAAGATACAGAAGATGAGTAGAGTTTTATGAGTACTGGATTTCATGAAAAAATGTTCAGTTTTAATGTAGGTATACAAAAAACAGTTAGAATTATTCAAGTAGCAAAAAACACGTTTTTTTTTAAAATTCTGTCTGGTGCTTATCGATATAATAACTTGACTGCATTGCTATTGTGGTTGAAGCGTGTCGGGCTATCATCAGACGCACATTCACAAGATCAAAATAGGGACGGATAGAGACAGAAAGATTGTATTGCTCCAAACGTCCAAGTGGGCATGCCTTCTCTGCATACTGTGAATATTTTTGAAATCTTTGTATTTACTTAGGCACGATCACACACCACTGGTGATAAATTTCAAGAAATTCAACCGAAAGGCAAACATTTTAGATATTTTCATATTTACTAAGCATAATAGAGTTTGAAATGTGGAGATAATATTTTTAAATCCTTGATCAATACTTTTTTTCTTTTGTCCTACTTTTTTTTATTTCTTTGTGTTCCAATATGGTTTTAATGCCATTGTCTTCCTCATTTTCTCTATTGTTTTACCGTCAGTATTTACTTTCTTTCTGCTCACTCTCCGTCATATACATCTTGATTTTTCGCTTATTTTCTCCTGACATATCTTTCTATTTCGTTTGCCAGAATTTCTCATCCAAAGCATTTGGCAGACTGTAATCTATTTAAAGTGTTCCCATTAATCAATCAGCTTTCTCTTAATAACTGAGTTACATAGCCAAAATAAAAATCTTTTTCGGTCTTCCGGCAAGGACTGTAGTATCTGTTCATTTTCCCAAACTGTGTTCGTGTCTTTGGAAAGAACGTGGGAAATAAAAAAAAGACGTTCACGACCGTAGTCGAAGATCGTACGAATGATTACTTTTGAATAGATACTACACCGAGTGTAGGGGAGGGTGCAACCTCATTCCTTCGACTGCTCCACTAACCCTTGATTGGTACCTTATAATGCTGAGTGTTAAGCGAGACGGCATTAGTACCATTCTTTTAGTCTTTTGTATGACTCAACATAGGATTGAACCAAGGCCTCCGGACCATTGGCGAACACTCTATCCATCAGACCAATATATATATATATATATATATATATATATATATATATATATATATATATATATATATATATATATATATATATATATATATATATATATATATATATATATATATATATATATATATATATATATATATATATATATATATATATATATATATATATATATATATATATATATATATATATATATATATATATATATATATATATATATATATATATATATATATATATATATATATATATATATATATATATATATATATATATATATATATATATATATATATATATATATATATATATAGTGAACCCCCCCCCAAAAAAAAAACAGAACCCATAAACATTTTTATTACTTCTACAAAAATAAAGCAAAATGATAATTTTGTACACTCGAACTTCTGTCTGTGTACTCTGTGTATGATTATGCCCAAAAGTTTCTGTAATCATGCACAGAATCTACTTCATATCCTGAAAAAAGAAAAGGCTAGAATTAGATTTATGAATTTCAGTCGAAAATATATGGGTTCTGTTTTTGAATTACCCGAAATATATATATATATATATATATATATATATATATATATATATATATATATATATATATATATATATATATATATATATATATATACGGTAATTGGCTTGAGTATTATGAGTATTGGTTTTAATGAAAAATATGTTGGATTTGAATATAAGATTACAAAAAGGGGTTAGTATTTTTAAGCAGTAAAAATCTCGTTTTTTCCTGAATTTGATCCTTATCGATATAATAACTTGACCGCGTTGCTGTTGTGGGTGGAGCATCTCAGGGTACTGTCAGACGCACATTCAGGAAATCTTATGAGAAAGAGAGTCAGTGACCCGAGATCTCTATGGTCATGCGGAAAATGCTCGGATTTAATGACATGATGAGGAAATTAGGGTCAGAAGCCGAGATCGATTGGCTGGAATACTATAAATGCATTATGGTCTGCCAAGTGGTTAGCGAGAGAACATCAGGCAAGCGAAATAGAAAGAGATGGCAGGAAGACGTAAACGGAAAGTCAAGAAGAGAAACAAAAGGATGGATATGAAGAAAGAAGAGCCGATAGCAGAGGAAATCATGATGGAGAGGGGAAACAACTGAAGGAGCGAGAAAGATAAAGACATGAAAATTATATTGGAACATAAAGAAAACAGTAAATAGAATAGATGAATAACGGAAGGAAGAAGATTTCTGATTAAAATGAAAGGCTTTAGAGTGAATGGAGATAGACAATATCAAGAATCGCAATCTATTCAAATAAATCGCACACAGTGGACTGGTTTCAAGTATTTCTATCTAATACAAATAATTTGCTCCCTGTTATTTAGTATCAAGTATTCCTATCTAAGTAAAGTTGGCGACTGTAGTCAAGGGTGACCCGAAGGCTCCCTTTTCGATTGCTACTGCACCAAGAAGTTGGGGAGAAGGCTAATCCTTTCCCTGGATTGCTCCACTTTACCTTGATCTTTATCTTATAATGCTGAGTGTTAAGCAAGTTAGCATTAAGTACCATTTTTTGAGTCTTTGGCATGACTCGACCTGAGATTGAACCCAGGTCTCCCGGGCCATTGGCGGACACTACCGGCTCATTGGCCTAGTGGGTACAGTGTTCGCCAATGGTCCGAGAGAACTGGGTTCAATCCCTGGTCGAGTCATACCAAAGATTTTTAAAATGGTACTTGATACTTCCTTGCTTAAAAGTCAGGAATATAAGGTACGTGTCGAGGGTAAAGTGGAGCAATCCAGAGAAAGGAGTAGCGCCCTCCCCTACACCTTGGTGTAGTAGCTATTAAAAAGGGAACCTTCTGGTCTCCTTCAACTACGGTCGCCAACTTTTTTATTCTTATCCAATACATACTAATATAGTTTAAACTTATCAATTTTCATTGAAGATAACCATTTGTTTTCACATTGTTTTATGTTTTCAAGCGACAGAAAATAATTCTTTGTAAACAATAATAATTTCAATTACCAATTGTTTACGCGAATAATATACAATTATATGACATCAAGAAATTATTTCTTTGTTTAATGGCATATCAACCTTCGTCGATTACTTAATGCCAAAGCCACACTTGTAGAAGAATAGTAATGATATTTTAACCCATAATTAGTGGGTATGGAGATTCCTACATTTCTCGATGGTATTAGTCCGAAAATGAAAGTTACAACTCGACTGGAGATTGAACTTGCTTATCAAATTCCACAATCCAGCACGGTAACAGCTATGTCACGGGGACTTTGAAATGGTATTAGTGATACTGAAATTACCTAACGGAATTTGCACACATTTATTTGGTTTCAAGTATTCCTATGTAATACTTATACATAATCATATGATTTCAAGTCACAACGGGGGTCAATCAATTAAGAAGTTACATTTTTTGTAAACAAAAAATGCAAACACACACACACACACACACACACACACACACATATATATATATATATATATATATATATATATATATATATATATATAAGAAAGTAAATTATCCGATTGTAGTCGAGGGCGACCCGAAGGCTAACTTTTCAACAATTTCAACACCAAAGTTTAGGAGAGGGCACTAATCTTTTCCTTGGATTGCTCCTCTTACTCTTGAACTGTACGTTACAATACTGAGTGTTAAGCAAGGAAGCAACAAGTACCATTTTATGATTCTTTAGTATGACTCGACCTGGGCTTCAATCCCGGTCTCACTGACCATTGGCGAACACAAATTATTATATCAATGGCCCGGTTCATCAAGTCCTAAA
>OY757906.1:23409846-23417346 GCA_963585895.1 Sepioteuthis lessoniana | reverse complement strand
CAAGATAAAATGGCACGAACAGAAGATAAAATTTCGAAGAACATTAAAAAAAAATAAAGAGAGTTATAAACTATTTGAACGAACATTGAAAAATGGAATAATGAAAATTAAAGCGATTAAAAGAGGAGAAAAATCGTAAATTTTTAAAAAGAAATCTGCTTGACAGAAATGAAGAGAGTGAAGAAACGAAAAGATGATGAAAACAGGAATAGAAAAATTAGACGATAAGAAAAAAGTTAAAACCATTTACTGTAAAGGGAAAGGAAACGAATAGAAACATGATCGCCTGCGAAATAATGAGAAGATGTTGATTCTAATATTGATTGCTTTAAATTCAGGATATTTTGGAAGGAATTTAAATAAATCAAATAATGAATTTGCATATTTCAATTAACATCAAGCTGCATTTGACATATCGCCAAAAGAGATTTGATAAATGACATTACTTGAAGTGCGAAAATTGATAGGAAAAATTTGTCTTCGGAAAAGTAAAAAAGAATACACATGAGTAAATTTATAAAGGAAAAGTTATGATCGACAGAGTATGAGAAACGAGCTTTTTCCAAAAGATATTCAAATAGGAGGGGGGAATTTTTCTTGTTTCTTTTGAAAATGTTAAATTTTTCCAAGAAAAAAATGAAGTCTATGTGCTGTACGTTGTATGGATTTGAATCAGTGGTATCTGAAAGAAACCGATAATTATCTTAATTTAAGATTTTATCTTTTAAGATTAGAATTTTGAGAAAAGGCAAAAAGGAACAAATAAAATGACAAAGAGATATCCCAAGCACATGGTATATATATATATATATATATATATATATATATATATGTATATACATATATAATATGCGCTGGGATATCTATATATATATATATATATATATATATATATATATATATATATATATATGTATATAATATGCGCTGGGATATCTCTGTATATATATATATATATATATATATATATATATATATATATATATATATTTGTCATCCACAGACATAATGTTTCGTTCAATCAGAACTCTTCAGTGTGGCTAGACACGTACGTCGCTTGAAGCCGGGATCGAAACCCATCCAACTTTACGTTAGACTAAGTCTAAGACTTATATATATTATAACAGTGTTGGTTGTCACTAAGTCACTTTGTGGGTTTGAGTCGATCCAAGTGCAATATAATATGGAGAGTGCTCTATATCTAGAATATAAAGTCGTCGGTGTATCTTATTTATATATATATATATATATATATATATATATATATATATATATATATATATATATATTGTGTGTGTGTGAGTGAGAGAGAGAAAGAGAGAGAGAGAGTAAAAGATCTGTATATATGTCACTATGTAAAAGTGAAAGCAAATTTATGAGTTGAAATGTAAGCGGTGCATTTTTCATTTGCAAGCAAAACTGTAATATCAGTAAGAATAAATGCAAACAATTCTTTGATTCAATTCAGAATTATAAAGCAATATTGAGATTAAATTGAGCTTGAAGGAACTGAATGTTAGATTTTCACTCTGAAGAAATGAACTCGAAAGTTTAAATTGATAACAAAATAAATCCATAAAACCAACTTCCTGGTGTATTAGCTTTATCACTTATTTATAAAATTGAGGTTGACTTAAAATCAGTAAAAAAGTTAATGATTTCCCAATGATTCTAATTGGTTAAAAATGTATGTTAAACAATCTTAAAGGGAATATATTTCTTGAATTATTTTTGGTTTTAATCCTTTAAATTTCTCATGGCAAATCAAATATTGTCTTCTGTTAATCTCAAAGAAATTTTTAAACGATCGTGTTACTGCTGATTTCCCAAATATATATATATATATATATATATATATATATATATATATAAGTACATTCGCTACTCTGCGACGGGAGAGAAGCATGTAAAGAGTCATCTGAAGAGTATACCAATAATATTCTCCGCCGAAATAAATTTATTATGACGACTTGACCAAGTTTGAGTCTCCATTAAATTGCACTATATATATATATATATATATATATATATATATATATAAAATGTAAAGTAAGCCGGGTTTCGATCCCTGCTTGATTCATCTTGCGTGTTTAGCTTCACTGAAGTGTTGTGATATAACGAAACAGTCTGTCTGTGGATGACAATATATATGCCTCCCCAGTGGGTTGAGCACTCGAGTGGGGGAATTGCCGGCAGTCAAATACGTGTTAATGCAAAGCTTTTTTCATGAACTGAGATCTCCGGTAGCCGATACCTAATATATAAAAATGTATATGTACAAAATTCCTTCATTCACGCTGACAATGACGATAGTCTGGGGTAAGGTTTCCGGCTGACGTAAAGTCAGTCGTTTTTCAATCCCAACTTGAACCATCTTGCGTGTTTAGCCACACTGAAGAGTTGTGATACAACGAAACAGTCTGTCTTTGGATGACATATATATATATATATATATATATATATATATATATATATGTGTGTGTGTGTGTGTGTGTGTGTGTGTGTGTGTACATACATACATTCACACACACACACACACACACACACACATATATATATATATATATATATATATATATCTTGAATCAAAAGAAAACTATATACCCCAAATAATGAATTGGGGTTTGTTCTGCAGAGGGTAAATTTACCCAGTATACGATCTATGATCAGTAAAAGTTGACTCCGTTGGTTTGAACATTTATTCTGTATCAAAGATGCCAGTTTAACAAATAAACTTTTCTATGGTGATCTGAATGACACTAAAACCAGTCCTTAAACGCCCAAGTACATGGAATGTCATACCTGTTTAGATATAAAATTGATGAGGAAGATTATTACATTGTCGCCAGAGATACACTTAATTGGGGTTGCATCATTAACTTATAAACCCGAACTTTCCCAAATAAACGCTCCCATTATGCCTATTTCAAAAGTTCCTTTCGCAATGGGTGAGTATGTCACAAGCCCTTGGCAATTACTAGCAAATGGTATGTAATTTCGTTCAAAATTGCTGTCTGTTGGTTGCTGAACTTAAAAGTCACATTTGCAGGCATTCTCGGCACGTTATTAATCAGTGTGACATTCTTGTCGAGAAAGATGATCGACAATTGTTATTGACCCTTGGATTGCAAAATATAATTTTCATTCAATGAATGGAGATGCAACCTCACCAATTCTCTTGTTTATTTTCGTAGCTCCTTTTATAGCATATAACCTCATTAAAAGGATATTTTACAAATGTTCTACAAAGATTTTCTCCCCTAAAACTTTTCTCCAAATAATGACCTAATGTTGAAACGAGCTGAAAACAACGAAAAAAAAAAGAAAGAAATGAAAACAATTAATGTTACTCTTTATCAAATAATAAGCTCAGTAATAAATATTAGAAAACAGTGCTATGCATTATACAACAATTATCTGGAACTAGACCTGGAAATTTTGACAGAAATCGGAGAACTTTGCCCAACAAAGACACAACAATTCCCATCAACACAATGGGAAAGAAATTGCAAAAGGGAAAGAGAAAAAAAAAGACATAGACAAAAAAAACTATATGGCTTGGGAACAAACACCAAAAAGAAAAGTTCGTACTCCAGTCGCGCTATTACGTTCACTTTCGGGCAAATACCCTTGGGAAAGGTATGAGCCCCCTTATCCTCCCAGCTATGGGTTAAATAGTACCACTACTGTTCTTATAGGAGAATAGCCTTGGCATTAAATAACCTAAAAGAGTTGATATGCCATTAAACAAAGAAACCAACAACCAACCAACCAAAAAGAAAAAGAGAAAAAAATGGAAAAAATTTCAGAGAAAAGGACGAAAAACTAAAACAAAGAAGTCCCACACACACGCACAAAAAGACCGTCCATGCACAAAAAGAAACCCCGACATGCAGAAAAAGAAACCCCCACAAGCATAAAAAGACCCTAGACAGCACAGAAAGGAACCCCACGCGCACAAAAAGACCACCCCATGCACAAAAAGAAACCTTCACAAGCACAACTAGACACCAGACAGCACAAAAAGAAACCTCCACACGCAAAAAGACCCCACACACACAGAAAAAATAAACATCCACATGCACAACCCCACTACACACAAAAAGACCCCCTACACTCACAAAAAGAAACCTCCACAAGTACAAAAAGACCCCAGACAGCCCCCAAAAAAACTCACACGCACAGAAGAACCTATCAAAAAAAGAAACATCTACATGCACAAAAAGACCCCCCACACGCCAAAAAATGCCAGACGTACAAAAAGACCTCCCACGCGCACAAAAAGAAACCTCCACAAGCACAAAAAGACCCCCACATGCAAAAAAACCCAACTCGTACAAAAATACCTCCCACACGCACAAAAAGAAACCTCCGCAAGAACAAAAAGACCCAAGATACCACAAAAAGAAACCCCCACACGCCGAAAAAGAACCCCTCACACAAAAAGAGCCCCACACGTGCAAAAAAGAAACATCCACATACACAAATAGATCCCCCACATGTAAAAAAAAAAAACACACGTGCAAAAAGACCTCCCAAACGCACAAAAAGACCAAAGACAGCACAAAAAGAAACCCCTACACGCACAAAAAGAACCTCTCACAAAAAAAGAACCCAACAAACGCACAAAAAGAAGTATCCACATGCACAAAAGACCCACCACATGCAAAAAGTCCACGTACAAAAAGACCTCCCTCATGCACAAAAAGAAACCTCAACAATCACAAAAAGATCCAAGATAGCACATAAAGAAACCCCCACACTCACAAAAGAACCCCTCACACAAAAAGAACCCCACACACGCACAAAAATAAACATCCACATGCACAAAAAGAAGCTCCCCACACACAAAAAGAATCCCTTCTCAATAAGACCCCTCAGACACGCCCAAAAACCCTTACACGAACAAAAAATGATTCACACACGCACAAAAAGATCCTCCTCACGCACAAAAAGAACCCACACTACAAACTAAACTCTTAGAACAACTACGACGCACACAATTATCACCCACAAAGAAAACACTACAATAAATAAAAACCAACCGCACACATACATCCCCAAATAACAGATTAAACCAAGGTACACACACAAACAATCCCATACAGGGGTGTCCTCGTGGTGTAATGGTTAAAGCAATGGACTGCAGAATCGTAGTTAGTGAGTTCGTACTCCAGTCGCGCTATTACGTTCACTTTCGGGCAAATACCCTTGGGAAAGGTATGAATCACCTTATCATTCCAGCTATGGGTTAAATAGTACCACTACTGTTCTTCTAGGAGAGTGGCTTTGGCATTAAATAACCTAAAAAGAGTTGATATGCCATTAAACAAAGAAACCAAACCAATCAAACCAACCAAACCAATCCCATACAAAGAAAAAAATTACCCTGCTACACACCTTCAAATACAAAGCATTGGCCCAGCCACTCTAAAAACAGCAGCCACTCAGTAGGAAACCACTTATTGGGAAAAATAAAAATAAAATTAATCCTCATGAATATCATTGGGCACGAAACAAATCACCCAAGAAATATTATGTGATGAGACGAATTATCAGTTAATTAATACAAACATAGACAATGATATTATATAAAAAATTACAAAATTCTACAAAACAGAATTTAATATTAACTTAAAAAGAAAAGGACTTCTTAAGTAACTACATCTTCAAAAGTAACAATTTTTACGGATTCTCCAAAATTAACAAGTCCAAAGAAATGAAAATAGATTTAAAATCACAAAAATTTGAATAGATAAAAATTAAGACACACCACTGTGATCTCAAATTTAGATCTATAGTAGCAGGCCTATCATACTCTGTCGACAGACTCAGATAACTTATAGACATTCTACAACAAACATTTCTATATAAGATTTTTAAAAAAGCTACATTGGAAATGAAATTCACTTTCTAAACTCAATTCAACAAAAAATTGATCCCGACACACTCACACTTACGCCTGACGTAACGAACCTATATCCTTCAGGAATTAGGTAAACAGGCCATCTCATTTTGAAAAGAAAATACCCAGAATGATTACTTCATGATGATCATCATCATCATCACGTCATGACACCAACACAGATCTCTCTGACCCTCTCCAGCCACCCGTTTCTATCGTCCATCGCTCCTGGTATGTCTTCAAGTCTACATCCTGCATCGGCACAGAGCTATTGCATATAGGTTATAGCTGGCTTTCCTGTCTTTGCTTGTCCATGTGAAGGGGTCCACAGGAGTACATCCCTTATGAGCTTGTCCTTACCTCTCCAGCAGTGTCCTGCATGTCTGGTTCGTTTAACTTTGATAATTTTCGTGATAGGTGGTTGGTGTCAGTACAGCTACTGCTTTGTGGGATGCTGCCTCCACGACTTGATCAATATTGCTCGCAGCATTGTGGAGTATTTGCCGTCAAGCCTTTTCTCCATACGCTTATCTAGCATCCATGTAATGCATCCATATAGTAGTATCAACACGATTTCTGCTTGGAAAAAACTGCATTTTATTTTATCGGTCAGGTCTGACTTCCAGAGGACCGATAGCCTATCGATAGCTGTCAATGCCTTTGCAAGTCACTACACCAAAGATTGAAGAAAAATTCATCACTGATAGAATAGAACTAATTCTAAATAATAACTATTTTCAAATAGATATGAAATACATCCAAACCCTTGAAAAATTCAATAGGAACTAAAAAGGCACCAATGTAAGTTACCCTAACCTTAGCATACTTAGAGGAATATCAATATGAAATCATTGGGAAAATACAATAATGATATGAAAACAAAATTTATTAGATCATGAAAAGAGTCCAGGCTGACTGTTTCATGATTTGGAAATGTGTTATATATTGACCCTCGACCGAGCCATCAATCAAGAGATGCACCTGTGTAAATAAGCAAAGGAACAGCAGAAGCTGATGGATGTAGACAATTATATAACCAGGTGCCACAGACGGCTTGGATCAGTTCCAGTTGGAGTTGGAGTCATTTGGGGGATAGGGTGCCAGCGTGAGAATCAGCTTGCAGACAAAGGGCTTGCGGCCCTCAGTGACCCACAGTTGAGCAGCCCAGCCAGAATGCGAAAGAAGTGCTACTATGGTCAGAAGAACTTGGGGTCAATATGTAGCAGTCTGTCCCCGTCTCTAGCTCATCTCTTACACACAACCAACATCAACCCTTTCGAGAATAAAGTGTGAGAGATATATTTTTATAAAGAAGAGTTTTTGTTCGTTCATTGAAGTTCGTCCTTATGTTTGATTATTTTCCGCATATATTTGTATATGTACATGTATGCGTGTATGTATTATGAGTATACAACAAATGCCCGTGGGAAAACATTAATGATTTTCATAACTTGCTCCAAAATCTACGCCCTATGATGAAAGTCACTTTAAAACACAGCTTTAAAGAACTACTATTTTTAACATTCTCATTAAAAAAACAAAATAGCCAAATTATTACAGATTTTTTAACATAAACTTACAGACGCCCCCAAATA
>OY757906.1:23377346-23407346 GCA_963585895.1 Sepioteuthis lessoniana | reverse complement strand
CCATAAATATGAATCCACCTGTTTTCTTTTCATCTATGGGTATATACTTGTGAAGATTGGCCTTTTAAACTTTGTTATGGCAACTAGTCTAGGAGAAGGAAAATTATAAATTCAAACCCTTGTCAATCAGGAAAGTGATGGTCTCCACCAGGATGTTTCTGACAAATACATGCCACATAACTAGTGTCCCCAAGACAAAACCAGCTCTGGAGACTGGTGAAGAAGAAGACCTTTGTCAAAACTTATGGATTTAGCTCATCTAGAGAATATTTCTTTTTTGTTTTGCAGTATAAGTAAGTAAAGTTGGTGACCGAAGTCAAGGGCGACCAGAAGGCTCCCTTTTCAATAGCTACTACACCAAGATATAGGAGAGGGCGCTATTTCTTTCCCTGGATTGCTCCACTTTACCCTTAATACATATCTTAAATTGCTGAGTGCTAATCAAAAAGGTATCAAGTACTATTTTTAAAGTCTTTAGGAATGACACGATCTGGGATTGAACCCAGGTCTCCCGGACCATTTGCAAACACTCTACCCACTAGGCTAATTTGCCGGTTTTTCAGTAAATGCAAACTAATTACAGCAAAGACGCTAAATAATTTTAAATAGCTGAACATTCAAAAATATTCATGAAGCAAAACTTATGGAATTATTTAAATTAATGGTTTGATATTTGTCGCGAATCTGTTATTTGTACATTTACGGCTAAATGAAAAAAAACAAAAAACAAAAATAAGGGAACATACCGTCTGTTAATTCCATAATTTTTGCCATTTCTTTTAAGAAAGAGTACCCTTACCTTACCAGCATTATTAGCCAATAAATCCTACAAACCATTGAACCTGCAAGGATTTGGATTATCTCGTTACATTACTACACATTTGGGATTATATGCTCTCAGCTAAGCTTAGCAAATATCATTAAAACTATTAAACTTTTGAATTTCCCCTTGGATATTGCGTGAAGATATCTTCCAATTAATTTCGACAAAAACTTTAACAGATATATGGACTTCAAGGACAAAATTGATTAAGCAAATTTTCAGTTGCAAAACAGTTTTCCATTGAAGTGGCTCTACATTTGTCACGGCAATAAACGTGAAACTGTTGATCAAAGCCGGAAGACGGCCCCTCTGAAAATAATGATACCTTTTTTTTATGTTGTCACCAAACTTTACAGCTTGATGTAAGTGATATGATTGCAGATGTTGAACCTTTCCAACAATAACCAATAATATTTTAGTAACAATCTGGTAAAATGGCTTCTGATATGAAAGAAAAGTGGTGCCAATGAATTCCTTCATGTGGACACTAAATTATTCCTACTGACTTTTATTTGTGCGAACTGATTGTTTATGGTGACCAACCTGTAGATGTGAGGAAAGTTAGGTGATGAGTAATGTCTTTCAGCAGTGGTAACAGCCATGTAAGTAACAAGTCTCATTTAACGCTGCTATCAACCTCCGAAATGAACTGTGTCTTGATCATCTATTTTACGTTAATTGCGATGATCTGAGATGAGCTATTTAATTTGTTAATAAAGGTGAAAAATGGACTATATAATCGGATAATAATGTTTAAAGATGAATTCTGCGATTGGTAGTTATGATAAAAGATGGATTAAGTAATGGTTTAATAAGGATGAAAGATGGACAATACAGTTGGATAATAATGACGACAAAAGTACTTTGTTATGGCGTAATAATAATACAAGATTGACTAAGTAATGGAGTTATAATTATTAACTATGAATTAAATACTGGGGTAATAATTATAAAAGATGGAAAAAATGTTATTGGTAAATTCTAGCAAATCATATTCTCACAGGGTTTCCATCCTTCTAACCTTATACCAATCCAAAATAAGGTTAATAAATAATAAAATATATATATATATATATATATATATATATATATATATATATATATATATAATTTAGCTTACGTTCGGTTCAAGCTGTCGAATGTATTACATTTCTCGGACTTTAAAATAGAGTCCTTCTTTCCGCTCCATTTAAGAGATTTCGGTCGGGTGAATAAAAGTTAGTACGTCAGCCAAATCAAAGACGTATCTGTACTGAGTAAACAAATGACAAAGATAAGGAAGCTCTAACAAGAAAAATACCAGAACCTTGCTTGTGAAAGAAAAAAAAAACAAAAAAGGAAACCTGATTGTCAAGTTTATTTAGAAAATTACGATAAAGAGTACCAATTACATGCAAGTCTATTCACATGGAACAGATCGGTTCTTGTTTCATCAAACAAGTTAAGAAACGATAAACCTATTTAGTCATTAGAAGGGTGAAAACTTAGTAAAAGTAACCACTAAAGTTAAACTTAGCGTATATTAATAGTTGAAATCAATCTAAGTATATTGGTACGAATATAAGAATACTTTTATAAGTTTTAAAATTTACAAGTCCAAAACATTATTCAAACTATATGAATTCTAATTTTTAGTCAATACAAATTAGATAATATTTGAATAACTGTTAAATTTAGGTGCTAAGATAAAAGAAATACAAATCAAGGAAGAAAAATGTCGACCAGAGTTATTTAACGAGAGAAAGCAACTGAAATAATGATGAAAGAATTACTCGTCAAGACTAGGATATTGTTCTAAGTAGTTTGCGATAAAAAAAAACAAAAAAAACTACCGAAATTAAAAAGGAAGAAATACTAGACAAGATTGTTGGTCAAAGTACTTAGTGATGAAAAGCAATTGAAATTAAGATGAAAGAAATACCCGTCAAGGCTGCAAAATATTATTCTAAGTAGTTAGCGATGAAAGGCAACAGAAATTAAGAAGCTATCTGCTACATTTTCTAAACATTTCTTTCAGGGTATCTTGACCCATTTAAAGGAGGTAAGGAATATTTTTTTTAAGATTGCAGATTTGTCCCACATCGTTAATTGAATTAAGTCGTCAACACAGAAAAATAATCATTCAATGACAGCCACGTAAAATAATAAACTAGCTGGGTTTATAGATATGAATTTTATTTTCTGGTCGATTATCAATCACATAGGCACATCAGGTGGTTTTGTTAACTGCAATAAACTTTGTTTGATACCATTAGACAACAACAGCGAACAGGTTTGGATGTCTAAGTTTCTGATTGATGGCTAATAAACTTACCTGTTGGTAATTGAAACTTTAAAAGTTTTTACCGCAGAGAAAATTGCAAGAAATATTTCAAGTTGTTTTACATATTTAATTGGAATGTTTTTCCGTTATTTTACAGTTGAATAAATAAATAACTATGGAGAGCTTTAATCGGTTGAAAGCTGATTACAGCTCGAATTTTTACGCCGGGAAAATCAGACGGTCATTAGAGAAGCCAAAGTGATAACAAGTCTCATAAAAAATCTCTGATTCTCTATGCTGTATATAAACCTTTGTATAGTGTGTGGTGATTCTAATAACCTTTATTCTTCGGATCTTTACCACCCAGTGGGCACGTCTTAGAATGCGCTGACGATATCCACTGCAGCAGGTTAAGAACCCACCCAGAAAATGTGTTCGGAGTCTGACAATAAACGCGATCTGCTGGTGAGATTACTTTTCTGGAGATCTGCGGAGGGTGCAGTACTCCTCATTTATCCTTACTTCTAAGTTCACTCTGACCCGGAGTGGTGGTATCTTTTAGGATCCAATATAGGGGTCAAATAGATCTGTTTAAAAATTATTCGTATTCGATAGGAATACTTGATACCATATTTCTGTAAATTATTTATATTAATCATTGTTACTATTATTGAATGGAAATACTTTCTTGAAACCGTGTGATTATTCGTTTGTGATAGGAATACTTGAAACCATATAATTTTTGTATTCGAGAGGGATATTTTATGTATGATTGTAATTTATTTGTATTAAGAATAATTACTTGACTCTAACCAGCCCGTTGGCAGAATGGTTTAAGTGTTCGCTAATGGTCAGTGGAGACCGGGGTTCAATCCCAGGTCGAGTCATCCCAAAGACTAAAGCAATGGTATTTAATGTCACCCCGCTTAACACTCAGTATTATAAGGTAGAGAACAAGAGTAAGTGGAGCAATCCAGGAAAAGGAGTAGCACCCTCCCGCACACCTCTTTGTAGTAGCTATTGAAAAGGGAGGCTGAAGTTCGCCTTTGACAATAATCGGCTAATATTCTAAACTTATAATAATTAGTTAATATAAGGATTATTAAATTCTAAACTTATTATAGTTATTTAATATAAGGATTATTATATTCTAATGTAAGGGTTATTATATTCTAAACTTATAATATTTTTTTAATATTAGGATTATTATCATGATATTAAGATTATTATTAGTTACTTATAAACATTTAACTAGATGCATAAATATATTCATTGAATATGAATGTTTAAATGAAACCATATAAATATTAGTATTTGATAGGAATGCTTAGAATCATTCAGTTGCGTGAGAAGTATATGTAATTGTTTGGAATACTTATACTCATTTAACTGTGAATAAAAATAGCCTCTTAAGAAACAACTACACAAAAAAAGGATATATAAATGTACAATGAACGCGATTCCCTAACCTATACGCATAAAACAACCGTAGACAGGTTTACGCACCGTACCGGTAAAATTAATCAGATCTCTCATACATCCAGTTCCGTTGAAGGTGTCTTTGAAACAATTTCCACGGTGAATGTAAAGTGGGATTTCTATGCATATTTACCAAACCCTCCGCTCGGGCAGGATATGACACAAGATCAATTTTCAAGCGGAGTTTAACAGGTTTGAATTCAGAGTTTTCCTTCTAGACTTGTTGTCCCACCAAGGCTGAAGAACCCAGTCTGTCCTACAATTTACTCATAGTGAGATGGGGGTGTCCTCGTGGTGTAATGGTTAAAGGGATGGACTGCGAAATCGTAGTAAGCGAGTTCGTACTCCATTCGCGCTGTTACATTCACTTTCGGGCAAATACCTTTGGGAAAGGTATGAACCCCCTTATCCTCCCAGCTATGGGTTAAATAGTACCACTACTGTTTGTCTAGGAGAATGGCTTTGGCATGAAATAACCAGCAAAGGTTGATATGCCATCAAACAAAGAAACCAAACCAAACCAATCATTGTGGGATCTCTATGGCACAACCAAATCTTCATCTTTGTGTTGCATTTCATCACAGCTTCCTATGTTTATTATTTAAGGAGGCAACACCCTTGGCATTCATGTAGTCCAGCTTCATTTGTTCCCAAATAAGGGTTTTCTATTTTAGCAAAACGACTTTAAAAAAATATTTTCATCGTTTATTTTGCCGGTACAGATACGTCGTCGTTCTGACTGACATTTCTCTCATGATTTACAACAGCCCTATCTTGTTCTTTTCCATGAATTTGATGGACAGTCTGCCTCGTAATGTTCGACATATGTAATATATTTGACAGCACTTCTTGGACACATAATTTATGAGACAAGTAACACGCCAATATTAGATATAGCTCAATGAAATCAAAACACGTGGTTGGATCACGTGAATTGAAGTATACTGGCAAATCAATGTTTTTGAAAATGAGTGTTGGAAGAAACGTGTTGTATCAGGTTGGTGTAAATATAAACAGGTGCCCGTGGTGTGATTGTTATCGTCGTAGGAAATGGACACGACGACACGAGTTCAAATCCTGGACGAGACTGGTTGCATTTCACATAGCACTAATACCCTTGGGAAAGGTATGAATCCAATTATTCTCCCTCCAGCTATGGGTAAATAGTAGGACAGACTGGGTTCTTCAGCCTTGATGACGCAACTTGTCTAGGAGAAGGAAAACTCTGAATTCATACATGTTAAACTTCGCTTAAAAATTGACCTTGTGTCATATCCTGCCCGAGCTAAGGGGTTGGGAAATATGGTAAATATTAGCAGAAAAATTAGTCTGATTTCTCTTGGGTCTAACAAATTCTATTGAGGCCAAACAATTAGATTTAAAGATGTAACATACATTACTCGTTCAAAACTCACGGGTAGCATTGTTAAATCCACCATACAAACACTTGATTTTCTTTCTTGGTATTTTTCCATACTCACACTACTGAGTTTGTGAACGCATGTGGAACAGACGTTTTTTTCAAAAAGTTAAATGATATCAAGTATTCCTATCTAATATGAATAACTTGCAAACAATTTTAAGGTATCAATGATTTAATAATACATTTTATTTTAACGGTGTTTTAACCTGTCGAGGGTTATCTTATGCATAAAGCTTCGGGAATCGTGTTCATTAAATTTTAAAATTTATATTTTCAGAGTATTTTTTTCTTAATTTTCTGTGTTAAATCTCTTAAACATAGAGTTCATCAAGTCAATTTTTTTATTTCCATATTTAATGGCATATCAACCGTAGAGGGTCATTTAATGTCAAATCCTTCCTTGATTAAAAAAAGGAGTACTATTCAGCTCACAGATTATGGAATTATCTATGTTCAGAACTTTCTAAATGGTATTAGTCTGAAAGTGAAGAAACCAAAAGAGAAATACTGGAGTAGCATCCTCCACTGCACCTCGATGTTGTAGCTATTGAAAAGGGAGTATTCGGGTCACCCTCTTCTAAGGTCGCCATCTTTACTAAAGCTTAGACACTGGGTATTTTTGGAGTTTGTTAGTCTAACAGAACATGTAAGTAAGTAAAGTTGGCGACCTTAGTCAAGGGTAACCTGAAGGCATCCTTTTCAATAGCTACCACACCGAGGTGTAGGGAAGGGCTCAAATCTATTCCCTGGATTGCTCCATTTTACCCTTGATCCTTACCTTCTAATGCTGTGTGTTAAGCAAGGCAACATCAAGTACGATTTTTTGAGTCTTTGGTATGACTCGACCTGGGATTGAACCCCAACCTACCGGACCATTGGAGAACACTCTACTCATTCTTAATCCTCAATCTTTGGATAATCACTATTTCTGTTAACAATTTTCTATCATTTTTTGTTGAAAAACTTTGGAGTTTAGAAGGTAAAAGCTTTATCGAAAAATTAATATGAAATTTCTGCGTGTAAAATAATCAAAATTTTCGTGTACATGTATACCCTACCTTACGTTGGTAATTCGTTCCTGGAGAGGCAACTTAATTCAATAAATGATTTAAGTCTAATTTACTTGTCTCCGAATTTCTTAGTCACAAAGCTAAACTACAAATAACCATTCCCAGTTCTGTATTTTATTTATAAATACATTTTGAATAATATATGCTCAATAGGAATCAATTTTAAGCTTACAAATAAATTTTAGTTTTTAATAATGGATAGAAAAAGAATAATCTGATTTTACGAATACATGTACGGACATACTTGTAAATGTAGATGTTTACAATTTGGCGATATTTACAATACTTCAAGGACTCTTTATTTGTGAATGTGGTTTGATGTAAGACATTATAATATGAAATGATCTTGTAAGATTACATGATAAATATAGTTATCAAAATTATTTTGCGATAGTAGAAAAACTTATTTATATTAAATATACCAATATTTATGTTCAATTTGTTTATTTAAATCGCGGAAATAGATGGCTGTGGATCATCAACATTTGTTGTATCGTGGTAAGGAAGAGATACAGAGAGAAATAGAGTTAATTATTGATTAATTGAAGTGGTACAATCCGACAAGTATTATGAGTCTCGCGCTGTTGGTGCTACGTCCGAAGTAGGTCTACTACTGACCGAGATCTTTCAGAGCTGTCTCTCTGCTTCTCTGTCTCTCTTTCTGTTTCCGCGAGCTTAAGAGACACGACGTCTTTTATACTTCTGCGATAACGAAAGTCACGTGGTACGAGCCACTATAGTAGGTTGGCAACCATAGTCGAGGGTGACCCAAAGGCTCTCTTTTCAATAGCTACTACACCGAGGTGTAGGGAAGGGCAGTACTCCTTTCCCTGGATTGCTCCACTTTACCCTTGATACGTACCTTATATTGCTGAGTGTTATGTAGGGCGGTATCAAGTACCATTTTAAGTTTTTGGTATGACTCGACCTGGGATTGAACTCAGGTCTCCCGGGTCATTGGCGAACACTCTAACCATTATGCCAATGTCCGGACGAGCCACTATACAACAGCATTAATAGTTGAATCTGGCTGTTGTTGACGTTCAATTTGCTTTTTAATAAAAAAAAAAAACTGGTCGAGAGTTTCTTCAAGGATTATGGGATAAGGAGCAAATGCTCCTTATTCTCATTTATTGTACAATAACATGATTTTATGGGCTTCTAACACTGTTTTTAGTGATATTATGACTGCGATATTTGTGGCGTACAGACAGAAAGCCAAAGAAAATGATTTAAACTTGATTTTTGTTTTATCATATATTTTTTTAAAAACGACATATAATAAGGAACGACGTAATGTTTCGGTTCATGCCTTTGAGATTAGTTAGACTGAGAACCTTTCGGCTCAGCACAGGGGTTAGGTGCAAACCTTGATGTAGGTGGTAACGCGCGAGTGGGGCGGACGTGCCACGCAGAGATGTCCCAATAGCCCGAGATGATGGAACGGGGGTGACGTCACGCACCAGAAGCGCGCGGAGGTTTGTGGGAGATTTGAAGAAAGTTAGAGAGTTGAATACTAGACGCCAAACGAGGAGGATCGACTTTTGGAGCTCTCAGACGCGAGGCGAACTAGCGCCGCTCGAGATGGGGGCCAAATGAATAAGACAGCGTAGAAGATTGTGTCTCTCCTCCTTGTGTCGAAAGCTTTAACTCAAAAGTAATAAAAAGGTTTCCTACCTGAACAAGAAGTCGTTACGTGTTTTCAAATTTCGAGATTACTATGTTCTTTATATGCTATTCAAGAAAAAATACCACCCCTGGTTTCTAGAATTCACCGATTTTCTGGATCGAAATCTTTTTATATGAGTATTTCAGTAAAACTTTGCTTTATCAGGACATTTAGATGGTGGAAATGTTGCTAGAACAGCGTTAGATCTTTTAATAAAATAACAGGAAAAAAGAGAAAATATATATACAAAGAAATATATAACCATTCCAATAAATTCATCACTTTTGTATTAAATTATTTGCTTCTATTCTTCATACTGTCGGATTTATTTCCATTATTTACTTCCATATATATATATATATATATATATATATATATATATATATATTGTCACGTGGTATGCCACTGAGAGGGGAGAAGTAAGATTTAATTTCCCTTCCCCGTCTGTGTTTGAACTAACTGCCCTGCGAGAGACCGCTGAGGCAGTTGGAAAAAAAGGTCAAGCTCTCTGCACTCCATAACGAAACATGCCATTCCAAAGATTGAGTGGGCGATTGAACTATTATATAACTCGGTGTGGACAGGAAGTAAGGTAGTTGGAGATCAGAGAAGTCGGAGACAAGTTGTGGTAGAGAAAGCCACCACCCAGCAGAAAGGCCCTCGGGACCCCCGATAGAGTTGGAGATCAGATAAGTTAGAGACAAGATGTGGTAGGGAAAGCCACCATCCGGCAGAAAGGGCCTTTGGGACCCCCGAGAGAGTTGGAGATCAGATGAGTTAAAGACAAGATGTGATAGAGAAAGCCACCACCCGACAGAAGGGCCCTTTGGGACCTCCGATTGAGTTTGGAGATTAGTTGGTAAGAAGATGCTAGGATGAGAACATGTCCCAGAGAGGCTGGGTCCGGAGGGGCTGGGGAGGTCAATATGTTGCAGTCTTTGTTCAGTCTCCAATTCCCTCTCACACACAACCATTCTAATAATAGTGAGAGGTATATTTTTTTAAGAAGTCTTCGCTAGTCTTTATTATTGCGTCAGTTGCGTATACTTGTAGCATATGACTATACAACACTTCACTATTTTCAGCGTCGCGCTATTACGTTCACTGTCGGGCAAATACCCTTGGGAAAGATATGAACCCCCTTATCCTCCCAGCTATGGGTTAAATAGTATCACTACTGTTCTTCTAGGAGAATGGCTTTGGCATTAAATAACCTAAAAAGAGTTGATATGTCATTAAACAAAGAAACCAAACTATTTTCAGTACCATTGAATGGTTGCAACACTTGGACTTTTAACAGAACGCTGGGAGAAAAAGCTGAATGGCATTAGCACATACTGTTTTGAATAAATCTTTGATGCGTAATCCCCACAAAATTGTAGATGTGCGACCATTTACCTCCATCCAATTAAGACGAGTAAGATAAATTGGACTATGCTGGAGAAGGAAGCGACGTTCTTCTACGGACTCATGCGCATGGAAACGACGAGCAGAAACTTATACTGCTCTGTGTGACACTGAATCAAAAGAATCCATTCCTTTATGATGATGATGTTATGTTGAAAGAAATACGTAACTTTCTTTATATTCATACTCTATAAAAGTGTGCATCAACAGAATGTAGACAAATCAGTTCCCTGATGTATTTCGATGCCGGTACAATTCTGTTGTGCGATATCAGCCATCAGCTGTTTTTCTTATATTAACTAGTTAACTACTATCAAATAATGTCGACGACGCCCTGTTTAGTTCCAGCCTAGACACGGCAAGCTTTCTGTTTAATCCTGCTTAAGCTATAGTTTACATGCACGTGAGGACCGCGTTGTTCTTCCTTTGGTTTGGTTGATTGGGTTTTATGGCATATCAACCTTTGTAAGTGATTTAATGCCAAATCCATTTTTATATAGATAAAAAGTTCTATTTCAAACAATTCAGTTTAGCATATGTACACAGTTTAATCGGGGGTGTCTTCGTGGTGTAATGGTTAAAGCGATGGACTGC
The DNA here is from genome assembly GCA_963585895.1 of Sepioteuthis lessoniana. Taxonomy (NCBI): domain Eukaryota; kingdom Metazoa; phylum Mollusca; class Cephalopoda; order Myopsida; family Loliginidae; genus Sepioteuthis; species Sepioteuthis lessoniana. The sequence goes on along the minus strand of OY757906.1, from coordinate 23,396,618 downwards.
GGAATCGTAGTAAGCGAGTTCGTACTCCAGTCGCGTTATTACGGTCACTTTCGGGCAAATACCATTGGGAAACGCATAGAACCTTCTTATCCTCCCAGCTTATGGGTTAAATAGTACCACTACTATTCTTCTAGGAGAATACCTTTGACATTAAATTACCTACAAAAGGTTGATATGCCATTAAAACAAAGAAACCAAACCAACCAAAGTATGTGATTTTCGTTCTAGCCTGCAATAAGTTATTTCTGCTAGTCTAGACACTAACAATTCTGTCGATTCTTCTAGGAGAATAGGTTTGGCATTAAATAGCCTGCAAAGGTTGATACACCATTAAACAAACAAACAGTTTGTCAAAAACATTTTTATATCAAGGTATTCAGTTTAGTCTAACTGTTCTAATTCATACAATTTTGTTCGGTATAAGTATATTTTTGTTTCATACAGTTAAATATCAAAACAGTTTCATTTCGAACAATTCAGTTTAGCGTAAGTACAGTTTCAATGTCAAAAAACAGTTCTATTTCAAGCAATAAGTAGACAGAGTGTTGTTCTTATTTAACACTAGTGTCACTGTGTTTGCAAAGATTGGCAATTGCTCGAATTTCTGTGTCATTAATATTAAAAAAAAAGCTCTTCTTGAAATTCCCAAGATTTTCTTTATTTAATGTTTTTCTTTGTTTAATGGCATATCAACATTCATGAGTTATTTAATGCCAAACCATCCTTGTAGAAATGCAGTAGTGATACTAGTTAACTTATAGCCGGAGTCATAAGAAGTGAGTTCATGCCTTTCTTAAAAGTAGTTGTCCAAAAGTGAAAGTAATGGTGAAGCTGGAAATAGAAATCGCTTACTATAATTTTGTAGTCAACTTTGTGGCCACTATGCTACAGGGTCCCCCCACTCTCCACTTCCTCTCTTAGAAAAAGTGAGTAAGATTCGATTCAATAAGTTCATATAAATAATGCACTTCAACAGACTGAGTGATAAACCAGGTAAACTTTATTTAACTGTTTGATTGATTTAACGGCATCTCAATCTGTCTAAGATTATTTTATTCTTCGAATATGAGGAGTTGCGTTAAATTTATATCTATAATCATATGTTTTGTGTACTTATTCCTTAAGAGCTTTTTGCACATTTATAAATCAGTTATATCTATCTAATACAAATTATTTGTACCCTGTAATTTGATTTCAAGTATTCCTATCTAAAACAAATAATCGTAAGTTGTTATTTCTATTTAATGATAGTCTTTCGTTTACGTACAATTCTATGATATCAAGTAACTAATAATAATCCTTCGTAAACTATTACAGCGTCAAGTGACAATCAGTTTTGTTCTTTCATCCACAATTTCGCAGTTCTGTTCAAACATCTATTATTTGAGAACCTGTTCAAGAATTTAATGATCATTAGCTATAATCAAGTTATATTAAAATTTTTTTTTTGTTTTTTCAGTGATGTACTCCTATGGACCCCCGCATATGGCCAAGCAAAAGCAGGACGACCAGCTCGAACATATATCCAGCAGCTATGTGAGGATACGGGATGTAGCCCTGAAGACCTGCCAAAGGCGATGAACGATAGGGAGAAGTGGCGAGAGAGGGTCAGTGATATCCGTGCTAGCGGCACGACATGATGATGATGATGATGATGAAAAATAAATAGAAGCACGAATTTCAGAGAATTCAGTTTTGCATAAGTACGCAGTTTAAACACAGGCAAATATAAAGTAAAGTAAATTTGGCGACCGTAGTCGAGGGCGACCATCCGAGAAACTCGTTGTGCAAGGTGGGGTCTTAACTTTCTGCAGTGGTACCGTCGGTATATTCTTCAGCCCCAGCCTACTGGGCGTGTTGAAGGTCTAGATATTGAAAAGGACAACATTGCAAGCCTCAGGTTAATGGATATATATATATATATATATATATATATATATATATATATATATATAGTTAGTATTATTCGGTCCAGTTAAACCAGAGTTGGGAGTAATTCCTTCAGGACTAGAAAATCATTCAGGAGCTGAACATTTAAATTTTCCTGGTGGAGAGCTCAATGTAATTTTTTACAGAGCAATATTTCTTTAAAGAAAAAACCAAAGACCGGTTAATTCAGGATTATAAAATTATTTCCATCCTGTTTTTCAGTTTCTGGTGTAAACCAAAAACACGAAGAAAATTATAACAGGACTTCTTCAATGGATAAATAAAACAGAACAGAAACGTGGGGGGAGGGGAAGGGAGAAGAGATTAAAAGAGTTATCTTCTCGTTTTATTGAATTTCCGTTTTTTTATTTACCTATTTATTTTATTTTCAAAATATCTTTAAAGATATATATATATATATATATATATATATATATATATATATATATATATATATAGTTGGAAACCATAGTCGAGGACGACCAGTTGGTTTCTTTTTCAATAGCTTCGACGCCGAGAGCGCAACCCTTTCCCTGGATTGCTCCATTTTACCGTTAATACGTAGATTATAATGCTGAGTTTTAAGCAAGGGGGTATCAAGTACCATTTTTAAAGTCTTTGGTATGACGTGACCAGGGATTGAACCCCGGTCTTCCGGGCCATTGGGGAACACTCTACCCACTAGGCCAATGAGCCTGTACAGGTAAATGTAAAAACAGTTAATTTCAAGCAATTCCGTTGAGTGTAAGTACATAGTTTAGTTCTAATTGACCCATAGATAGGACCCTGTCATGTGCTACCATCCCGGCAGGAGTGGGCCTGGGTGCGATGGTACTCCACATTCCCAAAACCTCCAGCATTACAAGATCTTTAGCATCAGATTGTGTAGTGTCATATCCAGGCCACTCGTCGGTGCAGAGATGTATTCGACAAATCGCAACCCACTGGACCAACAAAATTTTGTATTTATCAACTCATCCGTTTAGGAATTTAGAATTCTTTCAGAAAAAAGAAGTTTAAATTTTCAAAAACTCCATAAAATACCCCAATGTATAGAATATTTACCGACTGTTTTTCCCGTTGTATCTCTTCCTAAAATGCTTTTCCTAATTTTGTTAAAAGTTTATTAAAATCTCTTAGGCAAAATACAGAAAGTAGCAAGGTTATGTAGCTAAATTATTAGATATTTAGCCTGTGGTTCAATATGACTGCATTCCAGTATTGTTTCCAGTTTTAAATTACACGAACATAATCCACAGAAATAAATCTATTTAAATAAAAGAAAGACGTGCCAAATTTTAATTTTTCAATGCTTTTTCCCCTGTTAGACTTTAAGAAGATCTGCTTTAATAGCTTTTGTTTTTCTATATTTTGTGATCATTCTGAATGAATGGGGTTTTCCGGAGGCAAGACATAATTGAATACGTTTATCCTGAAGCTAATATAATTTGTTGGTATCGAGAATACTTGGATTTCTCCAATTTTGAATTAACACGTTCATTGCTAAGTATATTTTGTTCACTTCAAGAGTTGTTTTGTCTAATTGCATATTAACCATTTGGGGTTATTTAATGCTAACTCTTGTTCTATTTTAATCTATTTCATTATATATATATATATATATATATATATATATATAAATGTGTGTGTGTGTGTGTGTGTGTGTATAATTTGCAAGCAAATATTTTGAATCATAGAGCACGAGAGTAAAAGAGTTCGTAACTTTGCTTTGCAGAAAGTCTTCCTTTGCAGATTCGTCCGATATATATATGCCCACATACATATATATATATATATATATCATCATCATTATATCACGCTGGTAGCACGGATATCCCTGACCCTCTCTCGCCACTCCTCCCTATCGTTCATCGCCCTAGGCAGGTCCTCAGGACAGCATCCCGTATCCTCACACAGCTGCTGAATGTATGTTCGTGTTGGTCGTCCAGCTTTTGCAAGGCCATGTATGGGGGTCCATAAGAGTACATCTCTTAAGAGTTCGTCCCTGCTTCTCCAGCAGTGTCCTGCATGTCTGGTTCGTCTAACTTGAATAGTTTTCGTGATAGGAGGCAGGTGGCCGTACAGTTGGTGTCTTTTGGGGTGTTGTCGCCAGGACTTGTTCAAGATTGCACGCAGCATTCTCGTGTAATTGCCGTCTTGTTTCTTCTCCCGATGTTTTGTTAGCGTCCATGTGGTGCACCCGTATAGCAGTATCGATGTGACCGCTGCCTGGAAGAAACTGCGTTTCATTTTATCGGTTAGGTCTGATTTCCATATAATCGATAGCCTATTGATAGCTGTCCATGCTTTCGTTAACCTCGTGTCGATGTCCTTTTGGGTTGATTCGACGCTGCTTCCAAGGTAAGTGAATTTGTCTACTAGTTTAAGCGGGGTTCCGTCTAGAGTGGAGATGTCCGCCGTTAGATTAGAGCACATATATTCCGTTTTGTGTGCATTAAAATAGAGGCCTATGCCGGCGGCTGCTTGTTCTAAACTATGCAGTAGTGTTTCGGCTTGGTCGGGTGTATTTGCCAGTATCACTATGTCATCGGCGTAGTCGGCGTCGGTAATTGTTTTTGCGGGGTATCTTCTGCTTCTTTTCTTCGTCAGCTCGAAGCCATTCTCTCTGATTTTGTCAATCGATGTTCTAACTACGTAGTCTAGACAAATGATAAAGAGGTACGGAGCCAGCGTGTCCCCCTTGTAGTACTCCTGCTACAATGTCGAAGTATTCTGTGTCTCCATCTGGTGATCGTACTTTTACTTTGGTGTTTCTATAGAGAATCTTTATTGCTGCTACGGTTTCTTTAGGTATGCCGTACGCTAGTAGGATTTGTTCCATCTTTCCTCTGTGAATGGAATCGAAAGCCTTGGTAAAGTCGACAAATATTAATGTCGCTTGTAGGTTTTTTGCCCGTACACCTTCAAGGATTCTACGGATGGTTAATATTTGTGATGTCGTGGATCTATTTCTTCGGAAGCCATTCTGGTTTTTCCTAAGTATGTTGTCGATTTTGGGTTCTATGCGGTTTCGTAGTAGGGCATTGTAGATTTTGGCTGCTATGGATGTAAGTGTTATGCCTCAGTAGTTCTTGGCTAATCCGAGGTTATGATTGTATACTGCATTGCAGTGTCGGAGCAGTATGTCGTCGAATTGTCTGGTCTTCCATACTTCTGGGGGAATCTCGTCCAGCCCTGTAGCTTTCCTATTTTTAATTTTTCTGAGAACTGAGTCGAGTTCTTCTTGTGTGAACGGTTCTAGTTTAATGTCTAATTGTTAACTAATTATTCTGTTGATTGGTTCATGTGTTATTTTCGGTGGGTTTCCTAGTAGGTTTTCGAAGTGCTGTTGCCACAGTTTTATTCTTTCTTGTTGGTTTGCTGCTTTCAGTTTTGCTTTGGCTGTGTTCTTTCTTCTACTCACTTTGTTTATTGTTTGCCAGGCTATCCTAGATTTTTTATCTTCCACCGAGTCTCTAATCTTATCTATCTGATTTTGAATGTATTCTATCTGTTCTTTTATATATATGCCTGCTAATTGATATTGTGCCGTTTTTAGACACACAACGAGACACAGATATATATCAATATATATATATATATATATATATATATATTGATATATATCTGTGTCTCGTTGTGTGTCTCTCTCTCTATATATATAGAGAGAGACACACACAGACATACACACACATATATATATCAATGTGGATCATTGATCTAGTGTGTAGAGTGCTCGCAAGTGATCTGGGGACCAGGGTTCAATCCCAGGTCGCGTCATACCAAATACTTTACTTGATACCTCCTTGGTTAATACTCAGCAATACAATGTACTTATTAAGGGTAAAGAGGAGCAATCCATGGAAAGGAGCAGCGCCCTCCCCTACACCTCAGGATAGTAGCTATTAATAAGGGAGTCGCCCTCGACTGCTGTCGCCAATTATATATATATATATATATATATATATATATATATATATATATATATATATCCAATAACCTGAGGCTTGCAATGCTGTCAGTTTCACAATCCAATTTAAACAAGCCAAGTCGGCTGGAGCCGTAGAATATACCGACTGTATCACTGCAGAAGGGTAAGATTTCACCCCCTGCGCAACGTGTGTCTCGGATACAACATCAAACCATCTGATGGTGAGGCTCCAGCCTTAGAGATTTGGGGAATATGGAGTACACCTTCATTCCTCGGTCCTCCCGGATCCAGAGTAGTAGCTCCTGATAAGGTCACATCTAAGGTTCAGATAGAACAAACTATGTGTGCAAACAAATGACTGCTGTTATATTCTGATTGTTAAATAGAAATACTCGAAACTATTTAACCGTGTGCAAAGAAGAGCTCAGGATCGTTTGAGAATGTTATTTACCAAACATCTTTACGAATCATACATATATTTAATTGATATGAATAGACAGGATTTGGTATTAAATAACCTACAATGGTTGATATGTCATAAAACTCAACCAAACTAAACCCAAACTACCTTCTAAACTTTCAGATCTATCTTGGGTTTTAGTTTTACTGCGTTTTGTTCATATGGGGCTACATTTTTTGTTTGTTTGTTTGTGTGGTCTTGTTTAATAAGAGTTTTCTCATTAGTTTTTTTTGTGTGTGATTCTGTTGTGGATGTTGAAGTTTTTACAAATTCAGATGATTCATTTGTTGGCTGGATTTGACTCATTTTCTATTTGGTCACTTGGTAACTTCTCTATCAGATTAATCTTCACAATTCTGAGTGGATCACTTTTCTTATCCAGTCATGTCTAATCATGTATTTCAAGTCTACCAGTTTCCTGTAATTAACGAGAAAATATGGCGCTGATTAATCTGAAACAGTGGTATGGAGTCAAGTCGTTAGAGTAATTTGATCTACTGAAAAACCATGTAAGTTCTCATTGTTGTTTATGTCGAGCGATTGTTTCGTAGAACAAGTATTTTACGTACAACAGTGGGATGTGACTTTAAGTCTCTCGTGGATCGTATTCTTGCTTCTAATCCTTGCTGTTCCTCGCTGACGTAGAAATAACGACCATAACGACTGATAAACTAAGCAAGAATAAGAAAAATGAATTTTGCAAGTCCTAATCGTTAGTAGCAAAGATTTACTGATGTTCAGCAAAAATGAAAACGAAAAAAATTACTTGATATTTGGGCTTTGTTCAATCAAACTATTTGAAGAAAGGCAAATGGTTTGATTTGGTTTGCTTTGGTTTCATGGGATATCTTCTGTTGTACGTTATTTATTGCCAAATCCAATTTTTTTACATTTATATCAACTATTTGATTTGTAAACACGTTTTATTAATAGTATTTTAAACTAACCTGATTTGATTTTGTTGCATTATGTTGTATAGATTGGGTGATATCAATAATAAAAATGATACAGGCGAACTCTGTTTTTTCAGATACGAACGGGTTTATTAATTTCTGGCTTCCGTACTTCAACAAGTTTTGCACTAATAAATTAATGTAATTCTTTGATTTCAAATAACTTTTCTTGCAACTGAACTCAAATTAAGTTTATAATATATTTGTTGTTTCGCCATAATGATATCAATCAGCACAGTAATACAAATACATATACAAATACAGGCGGACTCTTCCGTTGCGGATACAAACGGGTTTATTAATTTCTGGCTTCGGTCCATGGCGACACGAGGAGAGAGACATAATTCTTAAAAGCCTATGCTAACCATACTATGCTGACCCAACCCCAACGCGTGGCGCATCTTGTGATGTTTAAGATCTCAGTTCATTTCTGATAAAACTAAGAAGAATAAGAAAAATGGATATTGCAAGTCATAATTATGAGTAGCAAAGATTTACTGATTTTCAGCAAATATGAAAACAAAAAAAAATTACTTGTTCAATTAAGCTATTTGAAGAAAGGCAAATGGTTTGATTTGGTTTCATGGCATATCTTCTATTGTACGTTATTTATTGCCAAATCCAATTTTTTTACATTTATATCAACTATTTGATTTGTAAACACGTTTTATTAATAGCATTTTAAACGAACCTGATTTGATTTTGTTGCATTATGTTGTATAGATTGGGTGATATCAGTAATAAAAATGATACAGGCGAACTCTGTTTTTTCAGATACGAACGGGTTTACTAATTTCTGGCTTCCGTACTTCAACAAGTTTGCACTAATAAATGTATGTAATTCTTTGATTTCAAATAACTTTTCTTGCTGATACATAAAACCAACGTGTTGTGTTGTAAAGAAAGAAGTCCACAGGAAAAGAAATACTCAAACTCGAAGGTAAGGGAAGAACATATAGCAGTCGTTTATTATTCACTTAGGGCTATGATCGTTGCAATTCGAAAAGTTCATTTTAGTTACGTTCTTCTTCTCCCTTCCTCCTGGTGGTGACGGCGGTGAGGGTGAGAGTTGGCTGTTGACACACTCCTGACAGATAGGTCTTAGCAGAGTGGGTAGCACGGAACCTTTTGACGCGCCTGTTTTGAAAGCTGCCTTCAACTCTCAAAAATCTCCTGACTTGTTTTCTTATATAGAGATTTTGGAGAACAAATCGAAGATCCCCGAGTGTTCGATGTCACCAGTGAAACTGTCATGAAACACGTGTTAATTCATCTGTGATTATTTCAAAATCACGTCTAACTTTGCATGTCATTCTGCCCGCACGCGCTAGTCTCGTGATACCTTCACTGATTGACGACAGCGCCCGTCTGTAATATTACATTGCAACAGAATTCAAATTACTTTTACAATCTATTTGTTGCATAATGATATCAATTACAACAGTAATACAAATACATTTACAAATACAGGCGGACTCTTCCGTTTCGGATATGAACGGGTTTATTAATTTCTGGCTTCAGTCCATGGCGACACGAGGAGAGAGACACAATGCTTAAAAGCCTATGCTAACCTTACTATGCTGACCCCCACCCTAACGTACGGCGCATCTTGTGATATTTAAGATCTCAGTTCATCTTGGCCGGTCGAGATCCGAAAAACTCAACTGCATGCTTCAACGGTTGAAAACCCATCTGCACCTTCAACGGTCGAATCTCAACTACTGTCTTTCCAAAATCCTCAATTTCTCAGGACCATCTCTTCTTGGCATGATGTCTTTCATACTCCAGCCCACTTTTCTGTCTGGGGGTTTATTATGACAAATGGTGATTTTCATATCCTTTCTGCGCGGGCGTAAGACTGCACCAAATGATTATGCACCAGGACTAAGAGACCCGAGTGGTTCAAATCTCTACCAAACTCAATGATAAATTGCAATTAACGAAAAATGATTAATATAAAAAATCATTCCTTAATTATGTAACATTAATTTACACAGAAGTGGATTCAAATAACTAATAATAATGCTTAGTGTGACGGCAAATTGACTAAAATCCCTAAACGGGACTTTATTTTTCACACGTATGAGGACGGGGCAGGTTGGCACTTGATCCCCTACAGAAATAAGTCCTGTTCAGAGTTCTTTTCTCAGGCAGATAAGAACTGGCATATTACGTGAGGGAATATTTTAGGGCCAGACTGGCCACCGTTGGCAAAGGGGTCCAAAATTTCACACTATCACACACCCACCAGGCCGCTAAACTTCTTTCCCTTAGATAATAGAAGAATACGGGCCTATAGGTCTTAGTTGTAATAATATTAATGTTGTTGTAGTAGTCGGCAACTCCGGTTTCCCGTGTGATACTTTAGGAATTAATAGGACAGTTCTAAGCAAGATAATATAAGGCGAATAGAAGCTGAAAGGAAAGCATGGAATAATAACATAGACCACATGGTAAAATGAAAATACATAGGTTCTTTACTACGGTTATATATATATATACGTTCAAAGTGTCAAAAACATATAATAGGATAGTCCATGAATATAAATGTCTTTTCCTGGCTTTTATCCTTTTTCAAATTGAGAGAGAGAGAGTGGTAAACAAAATTTGGGTTTAAAGGAAAAATGTCCCAAAGTTACTTATCTTATTTTCTTGACGGGGTTCCACTGGAGAATTTTTCTTTTTTCACGGGCTAATAGACTTTGTTCTGTTTTTAGTACTGGCTTGAAGGATTTTGGAGTCCTTCATGTCTCAGTTAGTCTTTTGTCTTTAGCCCGGAGTAAAATGGCTATCGTCCGTCTGCCACGAGACTTGCTCAAAAACTTTCTTTTTTTTTTTTTTTTTTGTGCCTTACTTCCGCTGAGGGGAAGGGAACCCCACTTCCGTTTGGGGTCCCCGCCAATCATTTGGCTTCTTTTTTCTTTCCCCTTCCGATGTCCGGCGACCCAAGGTCACTTAGGTGCGAACATCTGCGTGACCCACATTCTCTCCTAACGGTCACTTTTTGACTGCTAGACAATGTTAGTTCAACGGGGGGGGGTATCATTCTTACCTCTTCGTCTTCGTGAGCTATCACGTGACATTAGTAAACAATTATATCCTATTCAAGATATATTAATTCTATTAATAAAACTATAAACTTAATTTTTTTTCGCAGCGTTAATTTTGAGATAATGCACTTAGCAATAAATGTGCTGGTGATAACAAGATTCTTTTTGCTACATTGCCTAGTCGGCTAGGGCCATAGAATACACCGACTTCTTCTCTGTAGAGGGTAAGACCCTACAATGAGTGTCTTTGATATGAAACTAAACCATCTGATATCGAAGCTCCAGTAATGCTGGAGCTTTGAGGAATGCAGAGTGCCCTTTCATTGCCATCGCTCGCAGGTCTACTCTGGCCTGGAGTAGTAGCACCAGATAAGGTCCTAACTATGGGTCAATTAGAACTGAATTGTGTACTTATGCCAAACAAAATTGCTTCAAAGAGAACTGTTTTCGTATGCAAAATTGAATTGTTTGAAATAAAACTGTTTTTTGACTTTGAAACTGTGTACTTATGCGAAACTGAATTGCTTGAAATAGAACTGTTTAAATGTATAAAAATAGATTTGGCATTATTAACCTACTATGGTTGATTGCCATAAACCAAACCAAACCATACCGTATCCTATCTATGGCTCAAATAGAACTAAACTGTACTTATGCTCAAACTGAATTCTTTGAAATAGAACTGTTTAAATGTATAAAAATAGATATGGCATCAAGGACCTACAATAGTTGGTGTGCCATAAAACCAAATAAAACCAAACCAAACCAAACCTCTCAGTGGGTCAAATAGAACTAAACTGTACTCATCCAAAACTGAATTGTTTGAAATAAATCTTTTTTGATATTTAACTGTGTATAAACAAAAAAACTATACTTATACTAAGCTGAATTCTTTGAAATAGAACTGTTTATTTGTATAAAAATGGATTTGGCATTAACAACCTACAATGGGTGATGTGCCATCAAACCAAACCAAACCAAACCAATATTTTTGTTACATTTGAGGCGAGAACGCTTATGGAACAAATCTGGTCTTGTGAAAAGAGCATATTTACGCTATTTCAAAATAATACTAGGGGACCAAGATGAGACAAACACTCCACATATTGTCTTTAAAACTTGTATTGAATACATTTAGTAAACTAATAGTAAAATGTAATGTCTAATGTTTGGGATACCTATGATCAGGAGAGAATTGACGAACTGCAGGGAAATATTACTTTTTTCTGGTTTATATAATAGACATATTTTAATCTGGACACGGCAAAACGACCTATGGCACATTCAGTTAAAATACCTGTCCCATGATCATTAAGAACTCCCTGAAGATGATGTTTCTACTTGAACTGTAGACAGTTTTCATGAGCAAAGTGACAGTGATTTTGAAGGAATATCATCAGTTGCACAAGTTCTTATTGAGTCAAAGCTCAATGGCCTCATAAGGTAGTTAAATTTCTCGAGGAAATCGGCAGAATTGTTGGTGTCTAGACTTGCAGAAAATAACTTATTGCAGGCTAGAACGAAAATCACATACTTTGGTTGGTTTGGTTTCTTTGTTTTAATGGCATATCAACCTTTTGTAGGTTATTTAATGCCAAAAGTATTCTCCTGGAAGAATAGTAGTGGTACTATTTAACCCATAGCTGGGAGGATAAGGGGGTTCATACCTTATTTGCCCGAAAGTGAACGTAATAGCGCGACTGGAGTACGAACTTGCTTACTACGATTCCGCTGTCGATCGCTTTAACCATTACACCACGAGGATACCCCCACATACTTTAGAAAAAAAGAAATAGATTTCCTGCGTTTATTCTCGTGGAAAAATGATTTTTCTTTTGCAATAATGTGAAGGTTTCCATTTGGTTTGGTTTGGTTTGGTTTTATGGCATATCAACCATTTTTTGTTATTTATGCCAAATCCTTTATATATATATATATATATATATATATATCGAGCTCACAAGTGATGAACTACTACGGACCTTTCCACATGGGTGTGCAAAAGCAGGGCGGGCTGCTCGAACCTACATAGAGCAGCTCTGTGAGAATACGAGGTGTAGCCCTGGGAACCTACCGGAAGCGATGAACGATAGGGAGGAGTGGCGAGAGAGGGTCAGGGATATCTGTGCTGATGGCACGACAAGATGATGATAATATATATATATATATATATATATATATATATATATAATATAAAATTTGGTTTTACGTTATATCAACCATAGTAGGTTATTTAATATTAAATCCTTTTTAGACCGGTACATTAAATAGATGATTTCTTAACACATTTAGTAGATAGCATTTTTTTACGAACCTGAGATGATTTTTGGCACACATTTAAATCGGTTCACTTATTTCTACCTGATACGAATAATTCTATTGACTCATAATCATGTTTTCACACAGTTAAATGCTTTCACTTATTGCTATATAACACAGACACTTCAATTAAATATCAGTTATTTGCTTACATAGAGTTAAATCATCAAACAGTTATATTTCTGACAATTCAGTTTAGCAAGTCAATAGAGTTAAATTGTTCCAAATATTGCATTGTCTCACTAACAATTCAATTAAAGATTAGTCATTTGTTTACACACAGTAAAATGATTAAACAGTTCTATTTCAAGGAATTCAGTTCAGCATAAGTCATTTTTGACACTCAGTATAAATGTGAAAGTATACCGTTTAGATGTCAAACAGTTTTATTTGAGCGATACATAGGACCCTATCAGGTGCTATCACTCCGAGCCTGAGTGGATCTGGGAACGATGGCAACGAAGGAGTGTAATATATTTGCGGAGGGATTTCGTTTAATATATCCTGCCTTTCGGTTTAGTTAGGCTGAGAACCTTTCACTTAGCGCATGGGTTAGTTAGGTGCAATATTAACGCAGGTTTTCACGTGCGCGCGGAGAGGATGTGTCATTCAGATATGTCAAAATAAAAATCCCAGATAGGAATTGTGACCAGGGATGTGAGTGACGTCACGCACCAGAAGCGTGGGCTCAGATTTGAGAAAAAGGAGAGTTGAGTTCTTGTATCGGAAGAAGAAGGTTGACTTTCAGAGCTGGGCGAGCCCAGACAACTTTGTGCACTACGGGCGCCGCGCGTTGGTTGGGTTGAGAGCTGATGGAAATTTACTAAGCTTTTTGCTTAGATGTGGCACAAGGCCATATGAAAGGGGCACTCAATGAGACTCGAACTCACTCGTGTAGGTTTGCTAGTCGAGCTTGCTAGCCATTACACCACCAGAGGCGCCCTGGGTTGAGAGCTGATGATGTAAAAGCAGTCAGCATAGAAAGATTGTGTCTCTCTCTCCTCATGTCGAATAACCTTTAACTCAAAGGTAATAAAAAGTTTCGTACCTGAACCAATTTTGTAAAGTTTCTTGTTTTTCGATTCCCTATGTCTATTTCACACATCCGTATATTATGGGTATGTAACAGGAGTTCTCCGATTTCCTCAAAGCTGAAGCATTACAGGAGTCTCACCATCGAATTGTTTAGAGTCGTATCTAGGATGCTCATTCGGTGGGGTATTATCCGTCTGTAGAGATGCAGTTGGTGTACTTATAGTCCCATCCGACTGGATCTTATATAAATATGTACCAAGCAAATGTTGTTGGGTCATTGATAGTTCTAAGCAAAGCCTAAAAACGTGCTTCTTCGAAATGTTCGACAGATATGGATCAATTAAAATTTATCACTCTTAGATGACTTAAGATCGAAAAAAAATGGCACTGACGCTACAGAAGATCTACAACAACCATATTTACCCAACCCCTCCGCTCAGACAGGATATGACGCAAGGTCAATTTTTTAAGCGGAGTTTAACAGGTTTGAATTCAGAGTTTTCCTTCTCCTAGACTAGTTGCCTCACCAAGGCTGAAAAAATCCAGTCTGTCTTACTATTTACTCATAGATGGAGGGAGAATAATTGGATTCATACCTTTCCCAAGGGTATTTGTGCTATGTGAAATGCAATCAGTCTAGTCCAGGATTCGAACTCGTGTCGCCGTGTCCATTTCCTTTGACGATAACCATTATACCACGGGCACCTCCAATCTACAACAACAGTAACCAGTGATTAATCTTTGTGGATATGAAGACGGTGAATTTTCTAGAGAGTCAGCAAAACGCTAGTACCAACTTTATCTTCCTCCGAGATTGTAAATATGTTATGACCATTGGATGAGAAAACAATGGCCCACGAGATAAAATACAGTGATAGAAGAAAAACTTTGGTTTCTTTGTTTAATAGTATATCAACATTTATAAGTTATTTAATGCCAAAGCCATCTTTGGATAAAAACAGCAGTGATACTATTTAACCCATCGGTGGGAGGATAAGGGGGTACAATATTTTTTCCAACGAAGGAAAACTCCGCATTCGCCAACGCTTCAGCATTACTGAAGCCTCACTATCAGCAGATAGTTTAGTGTTATATCCAGGACGCTCGTTGAGGTGGTAAGGAATCGTACCCCTCTGCAAAATGCAGTCGGTGTATTCTACAGTCCCAGCTGACTGAATTATGACTTTTTAATTTATTACAAATCAATCTATACCCACTCCCAAGAGTTTCACAATTGGAGCCTCACCATCAGATCCATACCCAGGACAGAGTAGTTTAGGGATGCTTTTGATCACATTGTATATATTACATAAAAGTAAACGTTTAGGAATCATTTTTCTATACCGCAGATTACATGACATAGCTGATCCTAGTGAGAAGAATACGCTGAACATTAAATTCACACAGAATTTTACATGAGTAAATATCCAGATTTTTCAGCATTAAGCGAACTGTAGAAGTTACCGTTTCCATGAATAGAATATACAAGATGCATGACCCTTGAGAGAGGTCAATAAAACATTCATTTTACAATGTTAGGTTCAACAGACTAACGGCGTCGCTTCCGACAATCCTACACAAAGTTTAACATAGGCATTCGTTCCGCATAAAGCAGTATAATATTTTTAGGCTTTTTACGAAGCCTTCGGCATTGACAAATTATTCATATAAAATTTGACTTCTTTCATATTTAGCGATTTCGGGTCCTTCTGTTAGTTTTCTATCTGAACGAATTTAAAAGAGATTTGCCTATAGCAATATATATATATATATATATATATATATATATATATATATATATATATATATTGTTATGCATTAATGTGAGCGATCAGCAAACAGTGCTCGTAAGAGCGTCATGCCGAAAGTAAGGCTTTCTATTTTACTTTTTTTCCCACGATGTTTCAGATGCATTTTGTGTTTTGGCTGGTTGTATCTGACGCCAATAACACTTTTTTTCTTGCAACAGATAGCAGGTGAGCGGCAGTCTGGCAAATTGGCGTTCGGTTTGAACAGACATGTGCATCATTGAATTCCTCTATCAGCGGTAAATGTTTTCGGCCACGTTTCAAAAATTATGTATATTTATGAAATTAATAATCCCTCGATCAGCTAAATCGTGCGAGAACAATCTGATAAAATATGGAGTTCACGGAAAAGATTTCCCGACAAAGAAATGCTCATCGCTACTGAATTTAGATTAATAGTTCCATCCAAACAATGGAAAAATTTTATTGACTATAGTATCAAAAACCTCTGAGAAAATGATGCTTTGTATCTGAAAACTTTCTATATCAAGAAGTATTTGGGTGTTCATAGTATCTGTTCTGCTTTCAGATTAAAAACAGTAGGTTTTACTTTCTTGTTTGTTTGTTGTTTTTTTTTAAAGTTTTACGGCATATCAACCTTTGTAGGTTATTTAATGCCAAATCCAATTTTATACAAAGAAACAGATCTATTTCAAACAATTCAGTTTAGCATAAGTACACGGTTTAATTGTCAAAAACAGTTCTATTTCAAGCAATTGAATTTAGTAAAACAATTCTTATTCAAACGATTCCGTTTAGTATAAGTATAGAATTTGTTTATACACAGTCAAATGTCAAAACAGTTCTATTTAGAACAATTCAGTTTAGCGTAAGTACAGATTCCATGTCAAAACAGTTCTACTTAAAGCAATTCAGTTTAGCATAATTTCAAAGTTTAACTATCAAAACAGTTCTATTTCAAGTAATTCAGTTTAGCAAAAGTTTCGTTCTATTTTATCCATATATAGGGCCTTATCAGGTGTTACCACTCCGGGCCAGACTGTACCTGAAAGCGATGGCAATAATGGAGTAATCTGCATTCCCCAGAACTCTAGCATTACTGGAGCATCACCAACAGGTTGTTTTATGTCTTATCAGGACACTCGTTGCAGGGAGGATCTTACCCCTCTGTAAAGATGCAGTCGGTGTATTCTACAAACCTATCCGATTGGGTAAGTTTTATTTTGGGGGCATTATTTATATATATCAAGGTAGAAATATCATCGATAAAGAATAAATATGCACACACTTACACACATAAGCATACACGCATACACATACACACCCACACATTCACACCCACACATACACTTGTATATGTATACGTATGTTTTGTGGACATTTATTATATATATATATATATATATATATATATATATATATATATATATTGAAAAAGAGTATGAATAATAGGACTTAGAGAGATCTTCACTTTCACAACATTTTTTTTGATTTTCTGAATACTGATTTAGAATAAGTGGTAGATATCATTACTACCGAGGGGGAAGCATTGTGATTCACTTTATTACACACACACACACACACACACATATATATATATATATATATATATATATATATATATATATATATATATATATATATATATATAAGAATGAAGGAAACTGAACCGGTGACCCGAATTCAAATCCTGGATTCAGTGGTTTCATTTCGCCCTGATGCCCTTGGCAAAGGCACGAATCTAACTGTTCATTCTCAGCTATGCGTTAATACTAACGTATTTTGTTTTTTTTTACCCATTATATGGCAACCAATTTCGGAGAAAGAAAACTCTGAATTCAAACGAACTGTTCTATACTTGAAAATTGACCTTGTGTTACATGCTGCCTGTGGCATAACATAACATGCATTTCAAGTTCTCAGTCATCATATATGAATGAAAACGAGGTTTTCTGGGGCAATAGAACATCTGTCCTCTTCATGCACTCTATCTTATGCCTCTTTTAGAAACGTCAACTGTTCATTTGTCGCTTTCTCTTCAATATTTATTTGTCACTTCCTTTTGTCCTATCCGTTTATCAACTTGCACGGTCACATAATACAAATTTACATTTAACAGTGTTTCATTGCCAGCTGATTAGATTAACAAATTCTCACTTTTGTTTTAATTGTTTTATGGTCTACAAACATCAAAGCCACGTAACCAGGTTTTGAGATACTCAAAACGTCTGGTTATTTTCCGAAGAAACGTCGTATCTTGACACTGATTTTAGTTCAAATATTTCTTGTTATAATTTTATTGATTTCTTTAAATTTGATTGAAATTAGGTCACAAATGGCGGAGCCTTACGTAGTCCGACGGATGGACAAATGGAAGAACCTTTAGGGGATTATTATAAATTAGAAAACAGCTGTCATTAATGATGGTTGAATTTTATATAATCTTAAAAAGTGGAGACTCTCCCATTTTCTCTTTCTTTCTCTCTCTTCCTTGTTGCTATCATTGTAGATTTAAAAGATAAGTGGCCAAGCAGGCGAACTCAAAAACTGAAGAACCCGTTCCATTGTGACGTCAGCCTTCTTTCCTAAAAACTTGTCTGCTTTCCCTTCCTTTCTCTTTCGATGTAGCAAGCCGCAAATTACATGATTCTTTCTTTCTTTCTTTCTTTCTTTCTTTCTTTCTTTCATGAAAGATTACTACAAAAAATGTCAGAGATCTCCTCTTCAGTTCTTTCTTTCTTCCTTTCTTTCTTTTATTTCGTTCTTTTTTCTTTCACTTTAATTTCGTAATTCTTTAAAGATTACAACCCCCCCCAAAAAGTCAGATCCTTACTTTTCTTTCTTTCTCTCTTTCTTTCTTTCATTCTCAAGTTACCCTGCGGTTACGACTGTTCACTTGACATCTTGTCTGCTTTCTTTTCTTTTCTCTTTAGATGTGGCTATCCACAAATCGTATGATTCTTTCTTTCTTTCTTTCTTAGATATCATATATACAAACTCACAGATGTACACAGAGAACGCTACACTTGTGTTTTATGTTATTAGGAGATTTAATATCTCGTGTGCTCATTCACGATTTCACAACTTGTTCATTAAAAATCAAACCAAAAAAAAAAAAAAAAAAAATAAAACTAATAAAACAAAAGAAGACAAAACAATAAAAACAAAACAAGTAAAACAAAAACCAAAAAATAACAACTGAAAGCTCAACCTAGGTGTTTCAGATATCAATCATCAACTTTAAACACCCTGCTGCAAAATTTTTAAACTGAAGCAAAACTACAAATTGCTTATTTCTTATATCATGTTATTCAATCTCCTTCAGACGAGGCCAAACGTTTATTACGTTTAAATATCTTAACACTATTTTTCAAAACGTTTTTAGTACAGATGAAAAAATCCCACATTAGAAATATTGCAACTCACATCCACCATTCGCATTAAAGTCCATTTTCAGCAATATTAAAAAAAAAAACAACAACAACATTAATGACGAAGATTAGAATTGGGGAATTTGCCAATGATAGATTGGAAGATCGTCTTTTTTGCTTTTAAACCATTAGATTCACGAGATTTCTATATTTTCGTTGAATCGAATCATGTTTCATTGAAAATTTGTAGGAAATCTTTAACTAGGAAATATTAACAAATTTCACGACTTGTAAGGTCATTAAATGTCGAAGTCAGTTTTTTTTCAAAGAAATTATATAGTTTCACTTAACTAATGGTAAACATTCACATATAATTATTGCTTCAAGTAACAATTCTAAATATTAATAATTCCTGACAAGTAACTTATCGAATTCTATTATATTGCTCGGTTGGC
>OY757906.1:23342346-23372346 GCA_963585895.1 Sepioteuthis lessoniana | reverse complement strand
CATTTCATCACTTAAATATGCGAAGAAAACAAATAGTTTATGGAGAAATACATTTATCAAGTATTATTGTGTCGGCTCAATTTAATATGTGAGTATAGAAAGGTTGTAATAAATTAGATTTAATCAGATTTAAACAAAAGATACAGTTATAAAAAGAATACAAAAGCATTTCCAGATATAGATATATGTGAGCAGAATTATATATATATATATATATATATATATATATATATATATATATATATAAGTATATATATACACGGAACGAGATTAATAGATAGATAGAGAGATAGATAGATAGTGAACGCGAGAGACAGTGAGAGAGTGTGAGTGTATATGAGAGCAGACTATATATATATATATATATATATATACTGAATGAGATAGATAGATAGATAGATAGATAGATAGATAGAGAGAGATAGACATTGAGGGAGTGTGAGTGTATATGTGAGCATACTTTGAAAATATACATATATATATATATATATATATATTCGTACTGAATGAGATAGATAGATAGATAGATAGATAGAGAAAGAGATAGAGATAGTAAGAAAGTATGAGTGTATGTGTGTGCATGTGAGTGTGTGCGAGGGAGGGAGGGAAATCAAAATGACTTATAAGTTAAAAGAATTGAAACTTCTGAAAATGATCTGCCTTTAAAATTTCTTCAATTCCTATTACATATTATATATCTTTGTAATATCCATATCTATCTATCTATCTATCTATCTATCTAACTGGAAATAAATACAATTATAGATATAGTATTTGAAAAATTATTTGTATTTTTGTAAGTGCGATTTTTAAAAGTTTAGCCTTGTCAAAAAAACTGAATTAACTTACCTAGAGGATATTCATTTTTTTTATTTAGCAGTAAATGAACGAATATCGGATAAGACTCAAAACATTTTTCTTTTATAGTTGATCATTTTGGCTTCATAGAATATGTGCTAATCAAACTGTATTAGATTATTTAAGACAATGATATAATTTTCATCCAAGCAACGTCGATGAAAATATAAATATTGATGAAAAAAACTTAGAATCCATTGAACCCCACCAAAATAATACTTTGCTGTTCCTCATCAAGCTTTTATAACAAAATCAATCCTTTCCTTCATGGATTTCTCTAAGTTAAAGCAATATTCTGTATCATAGCTGTTCCAAATGAAAAACGTTGAGGAACATCCTCTAAATGTGATGATTCCACAATTTTTGTCACGGATAGTAGGTTAAACATATTCATAAGGTTTCGCTGAAATCTCTTATAAAAAAAACCAAAAAAAAAAAACCTTGTCCTTATTTGGTAAGATGTTTTTTTTATAATTTGTCGTGACAAAACTATCGGCAAAAATGCAGATTTTAGTTTCTGTTGAAGTTATTTTAAACTTTTCTAAAGTATTTTCTTTCAGACGAAAATATTTTAATAAAAATTTTCAGATAAGCTTCTTATTCGTGACATATGTAAAGAAATTGGGCGATTAAAAAAAAAGCAAAGGTTAACGAAAAATTACCAATCCGAGAGAGTTGTTAACTATTTTGTAGCATTTGTAAATATATCAAAGGGGAGAGGATCTGTTAATGGCAAAAGAATATCTGGACGAACTACGAAGAAATGGATGAACTCCAGAAGGTTACTGTTTAAAGACTTCCTCAGGGTATTTGTATAATATCAGTTGAACCCAAACACACAAACATATATATAAAGCTATTAAATATCTAAGTATAGACATACTAATAAATATCTCCTGTACCATTTATTATTGGACTATTCCTATAACTTATTTTCCTGATTTTGAACAGCTCTTTTTACATTAATATTTTTTTGTTTATGTGAGCTCGACGTGAACAAAAATCTTAGCCACTTTTTTCTCATTTATCTATTGAATGATTGTGCGATCTGCATATAACTTCATGTAACATATTTTAAGAGTTCATAATTGAAACATTTTTACGTTTTAGACCGGATGTGCCATCGTAGTATCGAGCATCTTTAATGCATTTTCTTATTTGTTTATATATATATATATATATATATATATATATATATATATATATACCAGACAATTCGACGACATACTGCTCCGACACTGCAACGCAGTATATAATCAAAATCCGACAGGCAGATGGATGAAGGGATGCATCCTCCTCTTCCCTAAAAAGGGTGACCTCAGATTAGCCAAGAACTACCGAGGTATAACACTTACATCCATAGCAGCCAAAATTTACAATGCCCTACTACGAAACCGCATAGAACCCAAAATTGACAACATACTTAGGAAAAACCAAAATGGCTTCCGAAGAAATAGATCCACGACATCACAAATATTAACCATCCGTAGAATCCTTGAAGGCGAGCGGGCAAAAAACCTACAGGCGACATTACTATTTGTCAACTTTACTTCGATTCCATTCACAGAGGGAAGATGGAACAAATCCTACTAGAATACGGCCAACCAAAAGAGGCCGTCGCAGCAATAACGATTCTCTATAGAAACACCAAAGTGAAAGTACGTTCACCGGATGGAGACACAGAATACTTCGACATTGTAGCAGGAGTACTACAAGGGGACACGATAGCCCCATGCCTCTTTATCATCTGTCTAGACTACGTGCTTAGAACATCGATTAATAAAATCAAAGAAAACGGCTTCCAGCTGACAAAGAAAATAAGCAGAAGTTACCCCGCAAAAACAATTACCGACGCTGACTACGCCGATGACATAGCGATTCTGGCAAATACATCCAAACAAGCTGAAACACTACTGCATAGTTTGGTACAAGCCGCCGCAGACATTGGCCTCCATGTCAATGCACACAAAACTGAATACATGTGCTTTAATCAAACAGGCGACATTTCCACACTAGACGGAACTGGTAGACAAGTTCACCTATCTAGGAAGCAGTGTCTCATCAACCGAAAAAGACATCGACACGCGACTAACGAAGGCATGGACAGCTATAGATAAGCTATCGATCATATAGAAGTCAGACCTGGCCGATAAAACGAAACGCAGTTTCTTCCAAGCAACGGTCGTGTCGATACTGCTACATGGATGCACTACTTGGACGCTAACAAAACGGCTGGAGAAAAAGCTAGACAGCAATTACACAAGAATGCAGCGAGCAATATTGAACAAGTCCTGGAGGCAACACCCCACAAAGCACCAACTATACAGCTAGCAACCTTCCATCAGGAAAACTATCCAAGTCAGACGAACCAGACACGCAGGACACTGCTGGAGAAGCGGGGACGAGCTCATAAGTGAGGTACTCTTATGGACCCCCACATATGGCCGAGCAAAAGCAGGACGACCAGGTCGAACATACATACACCAGCTATGTGAGAATACGGGATGTAGCCTTGAAGACCTGCTAGAGGCAATGAACGATAGGGAGAAGTGGCGAGAGAGGGTCAGGGATATCCGTGCTGGCGGCACGACATGATGATGATGATGATATTTGTATCGTGTATACAAAAAAGGAATAACCGTCTTTTTAAATGTTGTATCTAATTTATTTCACCTTCCCTCAAATGAGGCGAGTGCATGATGGATTCACAGTATTTCTATTATCATTATTATCCTCTTTGATTATACAAGTCACAGACCACGTTACCTTAATTGCAGACTGAGATCATCCGGTATAACTTCATCCCCAAAGTGGCTCCTTCTCTTCCTTCATTCTAATCATTTAGACTACTAAGTCTGCGGTAACATCGAAAACGAGACTAACCACAAGGACTCGTTTAAAGTCTACACCAAGAATGTGAAGGCCAACATGAAAGGGAACCTCCATTTCGAGCCTGCAGTCACTTCATATTCAGCTATTGAAACCGTCTTCAGAGCTTAAGACAATTCTATACAATGAATGTTCTTTTTAGCTAGAAGTAGTTAACAGTTTTCTTTTAAGATTTACTGACGCAGACTTTTTCTTTAAAAGTGATTGGATGGGTAAAGAAAAATATGTGTTTAGGGCATATTTCATGTTGTAATATAATTGCGGAGGGATTCCGCTTTATATATGTTGCCTTTCGGTTTAGTTAGGCTGAGAATCTTTTGCTTAGTGCGTGGGTTAGTTAGATGCACACATTGAGTGCAGGAGTTCACGCGTGTGCGGGACGGATGTGACAATCAGAGATGTCACAATATAAACCTCAGATCGGAAATAGGACCAGGGATCTGAATGAGGTCATGCCCAAAAGCGCTGAGGATTTTTGAATTTGAAAAAAAAAAACAGTTGAGATTTAAACTCTGAACGAGAGAGTTGAGATTTGAGTGTAGAGGAAGGTACTCGATTTTTGGTCTCGCCGAGGCGAGGCCAGTTGGGGCCTAGGAAATGTCCCGCGCGTTTGTTGAAGAAATTGTGTCTCTCTCTCCTCATGTCGAGAAACCTTAAACTCAAAAAGGTAAATAAATGTTTCGTACCTGAACCTATTTCGTGTTTATCGGATTCCTATATGCGTATGGACATTTGTGAACGTTTTCCGTATCTGTATGAATATGTGCATTTCACGTATTCGTAGATTATGGCTATGTAATAATGTATCTAAACAGATTAATGGACCCCCACACATAGCCGTGCAAAAGCAGGACGACCAGCACGAACATACATTCAGCAACTATGTGAGGATACAGGATGTTGTCCAGAAGACCTGCCTGAGACGATGAACGATAGGGAAAAGTAGCGAGAGAGGGTCAGGGATATCCATGTTACCAGCACGACATGATGATAATGATGATGATATTTATATTTACGGTTTGGTTTGGTTTCTTTGTTTAATGACATATCAACCTTTGTAGGTTATTTAATGTCAAAGCATTTATCCTAGAGGAACAGTAGTGGTATTATTTAACCCATAGCTGGGTGGACATGCGGGTTCATACCTTTCCCAAGGGTATTTTCCCTTAAAGTGAACGTTATATTTACGTTTTATGTTGTTGTTTATTTACAAATAATTATTAAAATTTTCTTTTGGGCCAAGAGATAGGACCCCAAAATGTCAAAGTGGAAATGGGAATAATGGCAATTCATTGATGATCCATACTTAGGAGATCTCTAGAAGTGGAACCTCACCATCAGGAACAGTAAAGTGCTATAACCAGAAAACCTTTTTTTAGTAGGTGTTCTTATACTCCAGCAAGATGATACAGTCTGAATATCCGTAAGAGGGATTGAACACACTGCCCCCAAATTATCGAAACTGAAGCTGAATTTACACATTCCTTTAATTATATAAGTTGCAAATATTTGCTTATGTCTTCGTTTAGATTTGAACATTTTAAAAAGTTAACTTCTCAATCTCGTTACTTCTTGAGTACATTTCGTATGTTGTGCTGTATATTTTCCCATAATATACCAGACATTTCCTGTGTTTCGTATTTCGTTTCCTGTATTTCCCTATCATTACTCAATTAAAGAAGTTATTTTTCTATCAAGTTTTCTGTTTCGGAGGAAGTCGTTTCGTGGTTTAAGTTTTCCTAACTTTTAAGAAACATTTCTTATTAATTTGCGTGTTATCATTCTTTTTGTAAACTTTAATTGAAAGAAAATCACTGATCATCAAGTTCATGATTCCAACTTCCTGAGTAGGGAACATTGTTTTAAAACAGTGGGAAAAAAAATGGAAACCTTACTTTCTAGCTGTAATAACGTAATGAACTGAAAAACATTCTATAGATTTACAGAAAAATATTTAAATAAAAAATAACAGGTATATACTTTAAATTTAGTTTCATTATCAATAGATTGCTAGTGAAACATGCCATTCTGATTTTTCAATCAGTCATAGATAGATATATAAAGAGACCGAGTAACAGATAATCTGACTGACAGTGATTTCTCTGAACGTAAATGAGTTGGTTGGTTTCTATGATGGTTTATTTTACTGTGTGTTAACATTTCATTTATATTCTGCCGAAGTCATTTGAACAATTATGGTATTCAATTGTATACAGTTTGGTTTAGTTTAAATTGGTTTGGTTTTATTACATATCGAAAATTGTAGGACATTTAATGCCAAATTCTATTTATACTTATTTATTAAATATATATTATTTGTAAATTATTTGTGATGTGTTGGGCTGAAGGTTTCTTGTATGAAACCCCACAGTCGGATATATTAACTGAGTTTTCTGACAAATAACCCTTTAAATATTTTTAACGCAGGCCAGAGTAATAGACAATTAAAAAAAAACAACGGATTATTAAAATTATACTTATAATTTAAATCAAAATTGACAATTAAATATAATTTCAGTATAAGATAATGAAGGTGTTAATACGTCTGTAAACACTTAAAATATTTTAGTTGCTTCTTGTTAGAGACTTCTACGTAGGAAAATGTCTTTTTAAAAGAACGTTTGACGGGGGATGAAAAAATATTTTTCAACATCGTGATATACAAAAAGTCATAGAAGCAATATGAACTGCCACTAACTGCACCAAAATTGTGGCTTTATCCCATAAGTTCGGGAGTTCTTTCATGTAGACTCGTCCGTAGAACTAATCCATTTGATTCAAACTAATACTAAAGGCAGTAATCGACGTAAACGTATAGAATTATTCAAGAGAAAGGGTTTTATAGTCAATCAAGTTATTGTGCGACTGTATTCTTTGGTTGAAAATATAAACACATTCTTATAACTCACTAGGCATCGAATCTTCAGATTACAATTAACCTCTAATCTCCTTAGGAAAGACATGAATCTATCTGTTCTACCCACTCATAGCAATTAGTAAATCGTAGGATATACTGGGTTCTTTAACTTTGGTTAGGTAATTAGTCAGGGAGAAGGAATACTGAATTAGATTCAGCTTTTCTCAGCTTAAAAAATTAAGGCCGTGTCACATCCTCGCAATACCGAAAAAAAGAATCAATCAATTTGCAGAAAGATTGTAAATTGCAGCAAGAGATTTTTTTAGAAAGATAAAAATATTATTAAAGGATGGAATAAGGGAGAAGTCTGAAGAATTGCAAAAGTCTACAATAAAACAGGTTGGAAATTTAATAATAAATTTACTAACATCCAATCAAGTAAAAGTAATTTATCGAGTCTGTTCAGTAACTGTAAATATTATTAAAATAAGAATTTTGAATAGCCAGTTTTCTGTTTGATTGTTTGTTTATTTGTTTGTTTGTTGGGTTTTA
Organism: Sepioteuthis lessoniana; assembly: GCA_963585895.1. Classification (NCBI taxonomy): domain Eukaryota; kingdom Metazoa; phylum Mollusca; class Cephalopoda; order Myopsida; family Loliginidae; genus Sepioteuthis; species Sepioteuthis lessoniana. The sequence goes on along the minus strand of OY757906.1, from coordinate 23,365,190 downwards.
CGGCATATCAACCTTTGTAGGTTATTTAACGCCAAATGCATTTTTATGTGAATAATCTGTTCTATTTAAAACAATTCAGTTTAGCATAAGTATACAGTTGAATTGTCAAAAACATTTCCATTTAAAACTATTCAAGCAGTTATATGTAACATTTCAGTTAAGTGTAAATACAGTTTTAATGTCGAAAAACGGTTCTATTTTAAATAATTCAGTTGAGCATAAGCACGCAGTTTAAATGTAAGTATAGTTTAATTGTCAAAAACGTTTCTAATTCAAGCTATTCAGTTTACTCAAACAATTCATTTTAGCATAAGTATGCTGTTAGTTCTATTTAACCCATAGATAGGCCCTATCAGGTGCTACCACTCGAGGCCAAAGTGGACCTGGGAGCGATGGCAATGAAGGGGTACTCCGCATTCCCCAAAGCTCCAGCACTGCTAGAACCTCACCATCAGATTGTTTAGTTTCATATCCAGGACACTCATTGGGGGGTGTCTTAGCCCTCTGCAGAGGTACAGTCGGTGTATTCTACAGTCCCAGTCGACTGGACAACCAGTTTTCTGTTCAGATATCGTAAAAAAGAATAAATTTGTAACAAGATTATTTCAACAAATGTAGAAGACACAAAGAATGTTTTAAAAAAGAATCTAGTCGCCTTGAGTAACATATAATTTGTATTTCAATTTATCCGTGGTTTTATTTTTAATGCGATATTTTAATGAATTGTACTTTGTAAAAGTATTCTTCCAATGTTTTTTACAAAAACTGAACCGGTCGATACTTGACGAAACGAAGAACTGTGCCTAATCCAGTGGATTCTTCCAGATTAGTTTTTCGTAATTTTGTTTCGTGCTCCTCGTAGTTGGTTAACTTTAAGAGCATCTTATGACAAAATCATGAGCAAAGCTAATTAATCTGATAGCTAATTGAGAATAATGCTAACAAAATGTCGACTATCTCTGGACAACCGGACGAGGAAGAGACTCGGACACAAGTCAGAATTTGTTCTTTTAATTGCTGTTATTAACTGACGTTAACCGGGAAGTTGTTTTGCTACTACCACTTGGCAAGGCACTTGATCCAAGAATTAAAAAAAAAGATTTTTTTTCATTTTTCTAGAACAATCAATTTTTTTGTTTTTTTTGTGTTCTTTTAAAATTAAGATTTGTAAAGTGGGCTTGAAATAAAACTAAAATTTTATACGAAGCAACATTTTATTATAAAGTAATCGGACTAATAGAGTATTTGCTTTTAATGTTAATGGGCTTTCTTTACTGGTTCCTTTAATATGGGTAGACTTTAAGAGAAAGACAAAAGCGAGTTGATGGTTTTCGGTTTAGTTATAGAGTTTTTGTTCATTTCGAAATAATTTTGTTTCAAACGGAAAAAAATCGCAGAAATAAAATAGTACCATTTTATGAAAATCTTATCTCTTATTACTCTTAATATAAGTAACAGGGCAGGTAGTTCAAGCCAAGGAACTGTAAATGCTAGCTGGCTACATACACAAATGTATGTACACATGTATGTATAAATATTCGTATGTACGTACGTACGTAAGTATACATATACATATATATATATATATATATATATATATATATATATATATATAAATGTATATATATATATATATATATATAACTCTCAGGACAAACAGAATGTGATACAAGGTCAATTTCTAAATAGGATTTCATCGGGTTTGAATTGTGATGTTTCCTTCTAGTATGGTTGTCATATAAAGTTGAATTGCCCAGTCTGCCCTATTATTTACCAATAGCTGGAGTGGCAATAGACGTATTAATACCTTTCCCATTTATATTAGCTCTTTGTGAAATGAAAACAGTCTCCTTTAAGATTTGAACTTAAATCTTCGTTTTCATTTTCTAAGTCGGTAACAATTACACCACGAATAATTAAACATACGAGAACCCAAGAACATAATAAAACGAAAAAAAAAAAAAAAGATTTTCAAAAAGGAGAAACTAAAAGTGGTTAGTTGGGTTGGGTTTAACGCACATCAACCATTGTAGGTTATTTAATACCAAATCCTGCTTATACGTATATATTATATATATATTAAATATATATATATGATTCACAAACAAATTTTGTTGATAATATTCTTAAATGAGCCTGAGATCTGTTTTGTACTTAGTTAAATGGTTTCAAGTACTGCTACATAACTGTCACAGTTTAACATAAGTCATTTTTTGCAAACATTTTTTTTTATTTGACCCATAGATAAGATCCTGTAACGTGATACCACTCCGGTCGGTTCTCTTTGATTCAGTTCTATTTGACCAATAGATATGAACTTTACAGGTATTACCACTCCAGGCTAAAGTGGATCTGGGAGCAATGGTAATGAAGGGGTACTCCACATTCCCCAAATCTTTAAGGCTGAAGACTCACCATCAGTTTTTTTTTGATGTCATATACGGAAAAATCATGCAGTCGGTGTATTCTACAGTCCCAGCCACCTAAAGTTGGGAAAAATAGCAAAAAATATTTACCGTAAGAGGCGGAATCAATTAATAACGTCAGATTTTTAAAAAAATCTCAGCAAAATAGAATATTTCAGGGTTTAGAAGGCGCCATTTAGTCTTTCAAAAAATGTGTCAGCTGGAATTTACATTGAACTGCATCTGATGTTAAGAACCCGATCGCTACACCCCCCAAAAAAAATTCAAACAAGATATATTTGAGCCATAGATTGAACCCTGACAGACACTACCATTCCTGGTTTGAGTGGACGTGAAAGTAATGGCAATAAACGGGTATACCATATATCCCGGAGCTCCATAATTGCAGTCTCACTATTGAATAGAGATTAGTGTCATACTTGATTGTATGTTGGGAAAACCTGCATGAGGGTTTAGTTTGCGGAAATGAGCCGAGGGATCAATTTTTTGTAATCAATGTTTTAGTGGATTTCCTATTTTTCGCAGGACTTTTCAAACATGTCTCGGAATCACTTCAAAAATTTGAAGCTTTGCCATTAATTTTTCTTTGTGAAAATGTTTCGAAAGCAAACGTGTTGTTTCCTTTTTCAAATTTAGACTAATATATATATATATATATATATATATATATATATATATATACATATATAGTATTATTCGGTCCAGTTAAACCAGAGTTGGGAGTAATTCCTTCAGGACAAGAAAATCATTCAAGTGCTGAACATTTAAATTTTCCTGGTAGAGAGCTCAATGTAATTAATGTTGCAGAGCAATACTTTCTTTAAAGAAAAAAAAAAACAAACAAAGACCGGTTATTTTAGGATTATAAATTTATTTCCATCCTGTTTTGTGTTTCTGATGTAACATCAGAGTTACATCAAAAACACAAAGCAGGATGGAAATAAATTCATTAATCCTAACGTAACCGGTCTTTGTTTTTTTTTCTAAAAGAAAGTATATATATATATGTGTGTGTGTGTGTGTGTGTGTGTTACATTTTTGCATCATATGCATACAGCTTCATGCATTTATTATCTATTTAAGCCTATTTACAAACCGTAATAACCAATTTATTCCTGTGTATGCGCGTGTGAATATTTCTGTTTGTGCAAACTTGTGCATGTATTTTTCTTTTCACGTTTGCATAAACGTTAATGCTTAAAATTGTTTTAGGAATATTTTTGTTCAACATCAGCATTTGTGCTTTTCCTCTAATTCAATTTAGGTATGCCAACATATAGATATGCAAACATATCTTACATATATATATATATATATATATGTAAGATTATTTCCGAACACATACACAAAACCCCCACAGGCACAAAGATGCAGTAAAAATCGTGTATGTACATGCATATGAAGTTAGTGATTTGTGTGCATGTGCTATGATCTTTGATCTTTCTGACTGTTGTCAATTATTTGTTTCCTGCCATACTATACCCATAGAAGAAACATCCATGAATAATAAGCGTTCGAATCAGATTTTATCGTATTTGGCGGATTTTGCTTTCCTGGATGAGGATAGGCAGTGCGGACGCGCGTGTTGCGTGTGGAAAGCCGTTAGATTTACGCATGGGGATATTAAATGCAAGTAGCCAGCTTTTGTTGGCATGAGAAAAATTCGGGATGCCAAAAACAAACACAAAAAGATGAGAAAGATAATAGTAAAAGATAAATAGAATATAAGAAATGATAAAGCTGGAAGGAGGAATACAGAACGATCTAAAGGAAGAAAAAATGGTGTAGGAAAGATGTAAAAGGAAGCCTAGTGCTCGGAAGATATGGAAAATGAACAAAAGATGAAAATTTGTTGAGTAGAAGAAATGTGTCAAGATAAATAAGAAAGAATTAAACATAATCATGAAAAATCCTCTAAATGACAAATGATATATGCACAAACCAGAACCTGTTCAAGGAAATGAGACTAAAGAAATTCCCTGCGATTCTGAGATAGAAACGTATCACGAAATAGATCATCCAATACTGGTATAATGACCAGATATGGTGTTAACAAATGGATCCCCTAATCCTCGTCTGAAGTCCATATTTTGTGATAATGAACTAATGCATCCCCCAATACTGGTCTAATGACCAGATATGGTGTTAATAAATGGATCCCCCAATCCTCGTCTGAAGTCCATATTTGGGGTTAATTAACTAGTGGACAACCCAAATCCTTGTCTGAAGTCCAGATTTGGTGTTAATTAAAAAATAGATCACCGAATTCTCGTCTGTAGTCCGTATTTCGTGTTAGTTAACAAATGGATCACCCAAATCCTCGTCTGAAGTGCAGATTTGGCGCTAATTAACAAATGGATCATCCAATTCTCGTCTGTTGATAAGATCTGGTGTTAATTATTAAGAAGGAAAAAACAACTTGTTAACAAGTGGATTTTACCGCTTCAGCAGACCATTGAGTGTAAGTGAAAGAAAGCGAACAGATAAGCAAATACTTTGTTTTTGACAGGGAAATGAATAAATTTTGAGATTGCGATGGTGATAGTAGTAGATAACAGTTATTGTCAGAACTCATGGAACAGTTCCAAAGAATCTGGAAAAGAGACAAAGTGACTTAGAGATTAAAGAAAGAATCTAGATCACCCAGACAACAACGCAGCTAAAAAAATTGCTTGAATACATTGAAGAGTCCAAGAGACTTGAGGGACTTGTGTTTTTACTTGAACTTCGGTGAATGTCTCTAATTAGTTCTTGTCTAGTCAGCTGGGGCTGTACAATATACCAACTGCATCTCATCTGAGGTGTAAGACCGGCCCCAACGTGTCTTCTGGATATGGCACTAAGCAATCTGATGGTGAGGTTCCACTAATGCTGGAGCTTAGGGGAATGTGGATTACCCCTTCATTGCTATCGTTTACAGGTATACTCTGGCCCGGAGTGGTAGTACATGATAGGTTCCTCACTATGGGTGAAATAGAACTAAATTGCATACTTGTACTAAACTTAATAGCTTGAACTTTGACATTTAAATTGTGTACTTATGCTAAATCAAATTGTTTGAAATAGAACTGTTTTGACATTAACTGTGTTTGGACAAAATCTATACTTATACTAAACTGAATTGTTTGAATTAGAACTATTTGAATAAACTGAATAGTTTGAAATAGAAATGTTTTTGACAATTGAACCGTGTATGTATGCTAAACTGAATTGTTTGGAATAGAACTGTTCTTTTGTAAATAAATGGATTTAGAATCAAATAACCCACAAAGGTTGATATGTCATAAAATCCAAACGAACAAACAAACAATCTGATTAGTTCATGTGTGAAAATTCACAAGGCGTAAAATAGTAAAAAAGATAGAAAAATCATCAAATGTAATTCCAGGTTGTTCCAATAGATCAACGAAGGAATTTAATGAAAATTAAGATAAATAAATGAACCTTGCCAGATCATAAAAATAAAAACCGAAGCAAAAACAAAACCTCTGAAAAGTTAGGGTGACAGTGGTTTCAAACATAGAGCTGATATGATAAAAAGCCAGAAAGCCGTGGAAGATATGAGACAGTCCAGACAATAGCACTAATAAGACAGGCTAGAATACTTACTGGAATCCTGGAGAGTGGAGGAGACTTGCTATTACGTGGTCTTGAGTTAAAACTACTAATAATTAACACAGAGAAAAAAAATTATATTAACCCAGCGGTCAATAGAATGAAAATGAAAGAAATCAAAAAGATAAATATTTGGAGCATGAGGGTGAAGGTGATACCGATTGTATCTGGAGCACTCGAAACGGCTTGGAAGAAAAAAAAAATAAAGGAATTGTAAATCTTAGATACAATCGAGAACATCCAGATAACAGCTTAATTTGGTTTCAGTTTCTTTTGTTTAATGGCATATCAAGTTTCTCGGGTTATTTAATGCCAAAGTCATCCTTCTAAAGAACAGTAGTGGTACTATTTAATCCAGAACTGGGAGAATTAGAGGGTTCATACCTTTCCCAAGGGCAGTTGTCCTAAAGTGAATGTAATTGTGCGACTGGAGTTCGAACTCGCGTACTACGATTCCGCGGTCCATAGCTTTAATCATTACCTCATAAGAACGTCCACCCAGACTACAGTTTTATTGTGATCGGCCAGAATACTGAGATGAGTCTTGGAGACCAGAGGAGGCTTACTGTCACTCAGACTAAAAGGCAAAACATGGACCAAGGAAGACAATCAACTAGCACAACACTGCTAATTTAGGAGCAACCCCTCACAAAGAGGATATAGGAAAAGAATGATAGAGATCAAGCAAGAATGTACTAGTTTTCACACTACAAGCCAAAGGCTTCTTGATTAAGTTAGAACAATAATAAAAAAAGGGATGGTTTTCTGACCTTGAAATACTAGAAATACACCAGAAAACACAGACGCAAGGCAATATCTAGGCGAGGATAGATAAGACGCAACAAAACAGCAAATGTAGGCTATGCAGTGACAGAGATGAAACCATCAATTACATAATAAGGGGGTGCAGCAAATTGACACAGCAGTACAAGGCTAGACACGACTGGGTAGGCAAGGTGATCCACAGGAAAATGTGCAAGAAATTTAAATTTGACTAAACCAACAACCCAGCACCTGTCCTAGAAATTGACACACACAAACTCCTATGGGACATTGACATACAAACGGATCACCTAATCTCGGCCAGAAGACTAGACCTTATAATAATCAAAAAAAAAAAAAAAAGAAAATCTGTAAAATTTTTGACTTTGCTGTTTCGGTTGACCATAGAATAAAACTGAAAGAATGTGAAAAGAGAGATAAGTACCTTGAACTTGCTATAGAATTGAAAAAGAAACCTATGGAACATGAAGGTGACAATTATACCAATTGTGATTGGTGCTTTTGGCACAGTAACTAAAAGATTATTAAAGGCGTGGAGGACTTGGAAGTTGGCGGACGGGTAGAGACTTTCCAAAAAACAGCATCGCTGAGAACGGCCAGAATCCTGAGACGAGTCCTGGAGACTTGAGGAGACTTGCTGTCACTCAAACTCCAGTGAAAAAACCATCGGCTAACACTGATGTGAAAAACTCTAAAGGAGTAAACAATAATAATAATAATATAATCTCAACCTGAAGAATAGACCTAATATTCTATAACAACATGAATAGAACTTCTCACCAAGTGGATTTTGCTGTTACAATGGAGCACAGAGTGAAAATGAAAGAAAGCCAAAAGATTGACGAATGCTTGGATTTTGCCTGAAAAAGTTATAGAACATGAAGATGACGATAATATCATTTGAAGATGGTTCCCTTTGAAACTGCACCAAAAACATGGAAAAGTGACTGAGGTAAGTGGAGACAAGAGGCAGTTATCTAGAAAAACCAAACCAACGCACCTTTTACATCAGCTAGAATACTTAAGAGTTTTGGAGACCTGAGGAGATATGCTGTCACTTATCCCCCTGGGAAAATTCACGAGCTAAAACTGGTGCGAAAAACACGAATGATAAACAAAGATTTTCTGGGATTTTGATGTATAAACGGATTATACAAGTATAGAGTTAATTAACAAGACGTAAAAAATTTGCGATCTCGTAGAATTTGTCGTTCCGGCGGATCGCGAAACGAAAATAAAAGAAAGCGAAAATAAAAGAAAACGAAAACAGTGATACACACGAGGATATCACCAAAGAGCTGACAAAGCTGTGGAATATGAGTTGTTTAGTTTAAAGGAATATCATACCTAGATATTTAATGCCAAATCCATGGGTGTACATATGATTTTTAAGTTTGGTTAGGTTTGGTTTGGTTTTTTTCTATGACACATCAACAACTGTTGGTATTTAATGCCAAACACATTTTTATACATATAAACAGTCCTATTTCACACAATTCGGTTTAGCATAAGTATAGTTACAATGCCAAAAACAGTTCTATTTCAAACAATTCAGTTTAGCATACAAAAAAGTCCTATTTCACACAATTCAGTTTAGCATAAGTACAGTTTTAAAGTCAAAAACAGTTTTATTTAGAACAATTCAGTTTAGTATACAAAAACAGTTCCATTTCAAGAAATCCAATTTAGCATAAGTACGCAGTTTAAATGGCAAAACAGTTCTATTTCAAACAATTCAGTTTTTCATAAGAACACAGTTTAGTTTTATTTGACCCATAGATAAGACCCTAGCAGGTGCTACCACTCCGGGCCAAAGTGGACCTGGAAGTGATGGTAATAAAGGAGTGTTCCGCATTCCCCCAAGCTTTCGCATTACTAGAATATCACCATCAGATTGTTTAGTGTCATAAACAGGACACTCGTTGAAGGAGTCTTACCACTTTGTAGAGGTTCAGTCAGTGTATTCTACTATCCTCTGCAAACGGTGTTTACTGGACACTCATTGATGGGGGGGTCTTACCTCTCTATGGAGATGCAGTCGGTGTATTCTACAGCCCCTATCGACGGGGCTATATGATTTTTAAGTGAATAGTTTATAGGTTACATTCTTTAAACAAATCAATGCTTATTTGTTTGCACACAGTTAAATGGTTTCAAACATCGTTATCTAACACTTATAGGTTTATTTGCATACATTCAAACTTCCCTTTAAGTCATACCTAACAGGTATTCTGGTTGAAAGTGGATCTGGGAGGAATGCCAATAACAGAGTACTTCATATTCTTCAGAGCTCCAGGACTGGAGCCTCATTATTATGTGGACACTGATTGAGGTGAGGGTCTCACCCGTCTCCAGTGATGCAGTCATCGTATTCCACAGCCCGAACCTATTGAACTTGGGAGTTATCAGAAGTTAAGGACATTATATAAGTCTGAAAGAATGTGGCAAAAGGATAATTGAAAATGAAGCAAAACAGCACAAAAATGTATCAGATTACGAAAATATGGTTCAGTAATTATTAGCCAAAATGAATTGAAAGTAACATTAAAATGAAGAAAGAAAAGGAAGTCGATTAAGGAGCAGATAAACGATGATACGAAACGGCAGGAAGAAAATAAGGGGGGATCTATGAATGGTAAAGAAAATAAAGTCTAATGGCAGCAAAAAAGAAATGACGGAGAAGAGTAAGGAGTAAAAAGAAAGAAGGGAGAAAGGAAAGGGGGAATTTGAATGTAAAATTTAAAAAAATGAAATTAAACAACAAACTCTAAGAAAAAAAAATCCTCGCTCAAAGAATGCGTTTTTGCTTGCATGACATATTGGTTACATTTACTACAATCTGGAGACGTTGTGTCGAACGCCATCATACCCGCCGGAGAAAATTGGCAAAAAGCAAGTAAATGAATACAAGACGGCATAAGACTGTTGCAGAAATTTAAAAAAGTTGAAAAAATGAAAAAAGGGATGACGTTAAAAAGAAAAAAAAAACATGAAATGATTAATAATGAACAACACTGATACAAAATATATTTTCTAGCCCTGCCGACAGGAGCTATAGAATACATTAGCTGTATATCTGCAGTTATATGACACTGATGATGAGGCTCCAATCCTGGAGCTTTTTTAGAAATGTGGAGTTCCATTTCATAGCCATTACTTCCAGGCCCACTCTGACTCCAAGTTGTGAAATCTGTTAGAGTCCTATTTATGGGTCAAATAGAACTGTTCATATGTTTGCAAACAAATGACTGAAACTGTTTAATCCCTTACTATACTTGAAATCAATTAACTATGTGCAAACAAATAACTAATATTTAATGAATTATTTCATAGCAATACTTGAAATCATCTAACTAAGCACAAACAAAGAGCTTTGATTCGTCTAAAAACGTTACCTACGAATTATACTTATAAAAACCATGAAAAGGATTTGGCATTAAATAGCCCTCAAGAGGTTTATATGCCATTAAAATAAATCACCGAGCCTAAGCTAACAGAAAATATTTTAAAACTGTTTTCCCTATACGTATGACAATCTGATTTATAAAACAAAACAAGAACAAAGCACAATGTTGATATCTATCTATCTATCTATCTATCTATCTCAGTGCATTCTTTTTCTTTATCTATCTGCCTAGACTGTGTACCGAGATTGACAATAGGTCTTACGAAAGAAATTAGTCTCATTCTAAAAAAGACAAAAACAGATGATATCCTGCTGGTACTATCAAGGATGCGGATGACATTGATGATCAAGTGCTTCTTTAAAATATATCTGTTTAAGCCGAATGGCTGATGCAATACCTGCAACAGGCAGCAAGAAACCTTGGACTCTGAATGAAGTCAGATAAGTCAGAGTTGATGTGTTTTAATCAAGGTGATATCACCTCCATATTTTACAATGCGTATCATTATAAAAAGAACGAAAAAACTTCGTTTTCTTAAAGTAGTATTGACAATCTTTTCAGTTTTTATATTAGATTTCTTTTTAAAATACAGTTTTTTGTCCTATATTTTATCATTCATACACTTACTCCCCAAAATATTTTTACAACCTAATCGCCTGGAGCTGTTGGATACACTTACTGATCTTTTCAATGGAGTAAGTAATGGAGTAAGTGTTGGTTATCACTAAATCACTTTCTGGGTTTGTTTTGAACCAAGTGTAATATAATATGGAGAGTGTACACTATCTAGGATAGAGCTATAATATAATGATAATAAATAAATATGTATTAGATATGAATTATATATATATATATATATATATATATATATATATATATATATATAACTCAAATCTGGTTAAATTGTCATTATAAATTTATTTCGGCGAAAATCATACTTTTCGTCTCTTCAGATGAACTCGCACGTTAAATTTGGGATAGAAAAACAGCAAATATAGATTACAGTAAATATATATATATATATATATATATATATATATATATATATATATATATATATATATATATATATATATATGAAGAAGAAAGAAAAATCTATGTAAATTTAAATTCTCAGGCGAAAGTAAAAGAGCTTAAAACAATAAAGTATGAGAAAAATTAAGAAACTCGTAAAAAAGGGTGTTTCTGTAAATTAACCCATCCGAATATGACCATATGCTTGATTTTTAACGTCGAGTTGAATTTTATAAATATGTAAGCTTGTAAATTTAACGATTATCTTCATATATTTTTCCTGTAACAACTTTTACATATGTTAAATCGTCATCTAATGGGGCCGTCTTCCCTTCCTAAAAAAACCTTTCGGCAGCCACCAAGTGCCTTAAATTAACATATAATACTAGTGATTACTAATATATATATATATATATATATATATATATATATATATATATATATCCAGTCAGCGTCCGGAGACGTGAAATTCTCCATTTGTCTGATGAGATGGAGAGTATGATATTCTCCGCCGAAATAAATTTATAATGACAATTTAACCAGGTTTGAGTTTCCTTCTAATTGCACTATATATATATATATATATATATATATATATATATATAAACACACAGACACACATACCAACGCAGACACAAAGTATACACACACACACACACACGCACACACACACACACACACACACACATATATATATATATATATATATATATATATATATAATTTTGTTTTAAATAGATGACAAGGGTTGATATGCCATAAAAAACAAGCAACCAGCATTCTAGTTCGAGAGATATGCGTAATGTTGATAACCTCTTCATTGTCGTAATAGCTTCTACCACTCCGGGTAAAAGTGGTAGTAGCTATAAGTATCAAAAACTGGCTTGAAAATATCTGAAAACTCCTTGAGAAAAAAACTTTACAGAAACAATTAAACAAAAAGTGTAAATATAAATCTAAAAAGAATGTGCTTCCTTAACATCTTGGCATAAAATAACGATAAAAATCAATTTCAAAAATTGACTTTTTAAATTTGAAAACTTACGAAGCGTCTTACAAAATATTTTAACTTAAACTACACATTACTACTTAGTTTTATAGTGACTTCTTTCGGCAACAGGTATAAGCTAATTAAATAAGACGGGGTATTACTATTGTGTAGTTGCTAACGTGCTGGACTCTCAGATTGTAGTATGTGAGTTCGAAACCCACTTACGCTGTTGCGTTCACTTTTAGATTATACAATTGGAAAAGGCATAAGCCTCTAATTTCCTCCTAGCTATATGTTGAATAATACCACCCCTGTTCTTCTAAAATATGGATTTGGAATTAAATAACATACAAAGGTTGGTATGCAATTAAGCATATAAAACCAAATCAAACCTATCTACATAAGAATTATTGCTTGGATAGGATCAACTTTCTGGATAAAAAAAAATCCTTAAATCAATAAATCTTTTAAGTGTAACGCATTAAATTACTAAAACAAAATTGTTCTTTATCAAACTTCATATTTTTCTTTAGAGAAAAGTCATTTTCCTTAAGATTATATAAGTAATGAGTTGGCGACCTTAGTCGAGGGTGACCCGAGGGCTCACTTTTCTATAGCTACTACACCGAAGTGTAGGAGAGGGCGCTACTCTATTCCCTGGACTGCTCCACTTTACCTTTGATCCTTAGCTTATAATGCTGAGGGTTAAGCAAGGCGGCATCAAGTACCATTTTTGAGTCCTTGGTATGATTCGACCTGGGATTGAATCCTGGTCTCCCGAACTATTGGCAAGCACTCTACTCATTAGGCCAATAACCCGGTAAGATAATATAAGAATACATAAATATATTTTCTGCTATTCTAGTTTATCTTTGATCGATTTATCGGACACCGACACATCCACACATACAGATATCTATATTGATGTGCAAAATTCTTCTTACCATTTCCCCTTGAAAATACTATCAGTTATGTAAAATCCTCAGTTGCATTTAAAGCAAGAATAAGGGTATCTATCTATCTATCAATCTATCTATCATTTGTAAGTAAAGTAAAGTTGGCGACCTAAGACGAGGGCGATCCGAAGGTTCTCTTTTCAATAGCTACTTCACTGAGGTGTAGGAAAGGTCGTTACTCCTTTCCTTACATATGTGTGTGTATGCCTGTTTGTATGTATATATGTAGTTACTCAAAATCTCCGCTCGAGCAAGATGTGATACAAAGTCATTTTTTACATTGGAGTTTAACAGATTCTAATTCAGGGTTTGCCTTCTCCTAGACTAGTTGTCACACCAATGCTAAAGAACCCAGTCTGCCAAACGATTTACTCATAGCTAGAGAGGGAATAGAGGGTGGATATATATATATATATATATATATATATATATATATATATATATATATATATATATATATTCTGTCAGATATCTATCAATATATCTATGTTCATTTTTAAATCGGTTCATATTAAACTCTGATGATATCGAAGTCATATCGTACGTACATATGTAATATGATTTGGAACATTAGGTGATTGTTTTAGTAAAAAACTTTTCCCTTGCTAGACTTAGAGGTTCCCTCGGTCTAGGTCGTGATAGCAGCAGACACCTAAGTTAAAAATATAAATGTATCATCAGCAAATCGGCCGCTGACTGTGACTAGCGGGAAAAAAAACACAAGCAGAAGAAACATGAATATGGATGCGGGACAGAAAATAGGAAAAACAAGAGTTAGAGCCCAGAGATGAAGATGTGAGGACAGAACCCAGAGTAAGCACGTGCGAGAACTACCACAAAAAACAAGAACGATAATATTAAGGCTGTATCTGCTCTCTCTCACTCTCTCTCTCTCTCTCTCTCTCTCTCTCTCTCATATGACGGTTTATTCCTCTTGGTTTATCTAAAGCGGTCGACTCAGTTCATACTCAGTTTCTTTCTTTTCAACGACTACTAAGAGGTGTAGTAGCAAATACACTTTTGTATTAGCGAACCATGACAGTGTTTTGTATGTTCTTCACTTTTTGTTCACGGTGAGATTACAACAGTGACAACTTACACTTAAAGCATAGTGATGCACTCATAGACTCGTTAAAACAGTGGTGGTACAAATGTCTATGTAGTGTCACGGCGTAACAAGGGTCTGCCGAGAACCGTAGTGGTGCTTGCGTCTATTTAGTGATATAGTTTTACAAAAGTGTATAGGGTGCTGTGCTAGCGTTACACGTACATATCTATCTATCTATCTATCTATCTATCTATCTATCTTATTTGCAGATATACAGGGAGCGACAAAGTCATGAAGAAAATTAGAAATGAATTTACTGAACAAATCTAATAAATCTATTTTGAACGTTTGTGTGCCTTACGAAGTATTATCTATGTATATCTCAGCCTAACTTGTAATTTCTGGTTTAGATACTAAATTTGTGACCTTTTTCTTGGGTGTAAGACAATAATTTTTTTTCTCTTTCCAGATACTAACCTCTAGCATGTTATTGATTAAATAAATGGTTTACGAGGGTCTTGTTTACTAAAATGCAACTTATGTATTTTCGATGAACACAGCCATGACTAGAAAAGTGTGAATCTGACTGTAACACTTTTTATCCCAGCATTGCCATGAAAAAAAAAATGAATGCTTACTCGTGTTAAATTAGATAATTTTATTTACTTGTTTTTGTGTCTACTTTATCAGATAATAAATGACGAATTCAGGACAGAGAAAATTAACTTAGGAAAACAAAAACTAACGTCACATAAGCGTATATACTAGTGTTATGATCGACATTTTGAGAGTAAATTTTAATCTCGAGTTTGAAGTTAACACCCCGTGGTGTACTGGCTACGACATTATTTTCTGCCAAATATCTTTTTTGGAAAGGCATGAACTACCTCATTCCCTCTAGATATTGGTTAAATACTACCAGTACTTGTTTTCTAAAAGGGTGTCTTTGGTGTTAAGTGATATACCACTAAACAAAGAAACTGAAATTTAGTTCAGTTGGACAGTGAATATGTTTGGTTTGGTTGGATTAGGTTTTATGGCATATCAATCATTGTAGGTTATTAAATGCCAACTTCTTTTTATATACATGTAATCAATATATAAATGATTTGTTAAAACATTTTGTTGTTTACATTTTTAAACGAGGCTCAGCACTTTTTTGAACGCAGTGAAATAGTTTCACGTATTGCTATATAGTAGTCATAATTTTACCCCATTCATTTGTTTGCAAATAGTTTTTTCTAGTTAACTCATAGATAGGGCCTTTTCAGATGCTACGACTCCGGGACATAGTGGACCTGGGAGCCAGGGCAATGAACGGGTATACAACATTTCCCAAATCTTCAAGGCGGGAGTCTCACCATCAGATTGTTTAATGCCCTATCCTTGCCACTTGTTGAGGTTAGTCTTACCCATCTACTGAGATGCTGTCATTATATTCTGCAGCTCCAGCTTATTGGGCTTGGGGCTGAATATTACCGAAATATTCCTTTAAACACATGGAATGAGAAATGGGGGAGACGTGGTACATAACGATTATCGGCTTAAGAAAATGAAGTCGACGGGGTGAGTTCGAATTCTGGACGAGGCTATTTGGGCTTCACTTCGAGGAAATTCCCTTTTTGAAACGCATGAATCTCTTCCTTCTCCTCAATTAATAGGTACACAGTTAGGAAGTTTTGGCTTTTCAGACAATGTTAGCCGGCAGGTTAAGGAGAAAAATGAAATCAGTGTTCAAGGAATGTTCTTTGTAAAAGCTGTGGCTCACTGAAGCATTTTTCTTTAATCAGCTTATCGGAAAAGTGAATGGCTCAATACAAGTGTTCACAAACAAATCACCTGTGTAAATAATGGAGTGATTCATATCTAAGACAGTACAGGTGGATACACTCTGGCAAAAGCAAGACGGGGGAGCTAATTTACCACACACACACACACACACACAGTGGTTAAAACGCAGGCCTAAGGAATCGTAGTAAGCGAGTTTGAATTCAAGTCATGCTATGACGTTCATTTTCGGACAAATACCCTTGAGAAAGGTGTGAACCCCTTTTCCTCCCAGCTATGAGTTAAATAGTACCACTATTGTTCTTTTAGAGGAATGGATTTGGCATTAAATAACCCAAGAAGGTTGATATGACATTAGACAACCAAATCAAACCAAACACACACACACACACACACACACACACACACACACACACACACACACACACACACATATATATATATATATATATATATATATATATATATATATATATATATCAGTGGTATAGTTTGTTGCCCAGCTATAAATGGCATAGTTGGCTGTGGCTGTAGAATACACTAACTGCATCTCTGCAGAGGTGTGAGACTCCCCCAACGACTGTCCTGGATATGACACTAAATAATCAGATGGTGAGGCTCCAGTAATGCTGGAACTTTGGGGAAAGCAGCTTACCTCTTTATTTCCATTGCTCCTTGGTCCACTCTGGCCCGGAGTAGTAGCACCGGATAGAGTCCTAACTATGGGTCAAATAGAACTAAACAGAGTAATTCTAAACTAAATTGTTAGAAATACAACTATTTTTAACATTCAAATTACGTACTTATGTTCAACTGAATAGTTTGAAATAGAACTGTTTATATGTATAAGAATGGATTTGGCATTATATAACCTACAATAGTTGCAAAGCCATAAAACCAAACCAAACTAAAATTACTCAATTCGGCGTTAAATAACCCCACAAGGGTTAATACGCCGTAAAATAAGACAGCCAACAAACCAACCAACCCAGCTCCAGGGTGGAACGATAAAATTGTCGTCCCAAAGAAAAAAACACTACAGCTTTATTTTAAAACTCTTATTGAAAAAATCGATTCAGGTAACTTGATTATGTTGTAGAGCTGATATCTATGTAATGTAGCTACCTTCAGCCTCAATCACCGCCTTGATACGGATCCGTGGTCTTCCCAAAGCAACCGTTACAACCGTTACTTGTATGTGGTCTTCCCAAAGCAACCGTTACAACCGTTACTTGTATGTGGTCTTCCCAAAGCAACCGTTACAACCGTTACTTGTATGTGGTCTTCCCAAAGCAACCGTTACAACCGTTACTTGTATGTGGTCTTCCCAAAGCAACCGTTATGATGCTTTCTAAAACCACGAAAGCAATGATTCGCTAACCTGATAAAGAAACTAACTTCTTCGATAGAGACGCTGGATACTTTCAAGGAAATACATCAGAACCATATTCTTTATACTGGGCTAAGCTTACTGACCTCGAACGTCAATAGATCTAATAAAAGAAAATGGTTTCATATTTTAAACAAAGCAAGAAACGTATGATTTTGCGCAAACAACTATGACACGAGTAGACTACATAAATGACTCTCCGCTTCTCGCAAATGTACCAACCCAAGCAGAATCCCGACTACATAGCTAAGAGCAAGCAGCTGGAGGAAATTGCTCCTATATGTATGCAAATAAAACAAAGCACATATGTTTTAAAGAAAAAGGAGCCAACTCCACTCGAAGTGCAAACCCTCTAAAATTAGTGCAACAGTTCTCATACATGGGCAGCAATATCTCATCTACTGAAAGTGATGTCAGCATACGCCTGGCAGTGGCGGGGAATACTTTGACAGGCCATCGATCATATAGAAACCTATTCTATCCGATAAAATAAATTGCGATTTCTTCCTAGGTGTAGCTTTGTTCTTACTTCTCTATGGATGCACCCATTAAGAAAAATCTACATGGTAACTATGCAAGAATCCTGCGTGATCACTTGGAAAAATCCTGGAATTAACCTTGCCCCAACAAAACAGCAGCTGTACGGCTATCTACCTCTCATCTTAGAAAGCATTCAAGGAAGAAACATTACACATGCAAGATATTGCTAGAGATATAAGGACGAAATTTTATGGACACCTGTTCATGGACATGCTAGCAGTATCGAATAAGTCCTGGAGGCAACAAACCACAAAACAGCAGTTGTACGGCCACCTGCCACCCATCACGAATAGAATATTAAAATTTTTTTTGTAAAAATTAAATTGATTACTCATCATTCAAATCCAGGCTATATATATTTTTTTATCTTACACGTGCATTTTTATTTATATACGGACACTCATTCGGAGATTTTATACATGAATACGTCCGCTTGCATGAATAGACATATACAGAACACCGTTTTTTTTTTTTATCAAGAAATATATATCAGTCGGTTTATCGTCGACCAATCATGTCTTATAAAGTAATTGTATCTCTATTTTTGTATTTGAACAAAAAGAACAAGGTGATACCATCCAATAACTGTGTGGTTCCATGCTGGTGATGTTTTTAAAAATCGTACTGCAGGCCTTCGGCGGCCTAGCAAGATATATCGATCTGTCAAAAAACACTCAAGAGTCTAGGTAGACAGCGGCTAAATCACTGTTTGGACAGGGTTTTCAGTCTAGAATCAGTGCCAATATCACCTACGATTCAAATCAAGAACTGGTGCCATTTCTATAATGTTACATATTTGAAGACAAAGTCTGATTTTCCTAAGTGAGCACTACGGATGTGTGTTGGCCAAAAATTCTTCTAAAATCTCTCTACTGATGAAAATTATCAAGGTTATATCTTAGTACTACTCTCGAAGGAATACATATTTGTCGGGGTCACCTTTTACATTGTGAACATAACTTTCCTGTTGATAAATAAATATACAGTATATAAGAAGCATTATTTACTAAGGTTCTTGATGGAGGATCACTCATTGAGGCCCTTCTAATCTTCATAAAGGGATTCTCCTGGCGTAGTGACTAAAGTACTCAACTGCAGCCTCGAAGTAAGTGGGTTCAAACTCCAGGTGTGCTATTACGTTTAGTTTCGGACTAATACCCTTCGTAAAGGCATGAACCCTCTTATCCTTCAAGTTATGGGTTAAATAGTATCGCTGCTGCTCATCTACAAGAATGGCTCTGGCATTAAATAAATCATGAAGGTTGATATTGTTGCATATTGACCCTTGACTGTGCAGTTAATCAGAGATTCTCTGCGCAGGATGCACCAGTGAAAATAAACGGAAGCAGTCACGTGGTTGAATAGAAAAATGTGGATGTTATGAAATGATATATACAGATGCCCACGTGAGATAAGGAGAGCCTCAGTCTTGAATCTGAGCTTGGGACTAGAAGAGAGTGGTCAGTCACCGGAGCAACGAGTGGCTGGCAGCTCAACTGGAGCAGCGTCCCACAGAGTGGTCCACAGCGAGTCTCCTGTTGAGTACTTTCCTCACCCCGGCTGAGAAGCAGAAGAATTGCCAAGTAGGGTTTTGAAGATAACACAGCGTGTTATGGTCAAGAGAAGCAGTTATTGGTCAATATGGCAGTCCGTCTTCGTCTCCGTCCGTCCGTTGGTTTCTCTCACAACACGGACGTTTTGACTCCAAGAAGAATAAAGAGAGTTATATTTTTATAATCAAGTGTTGTGGTTTCTTTATTCATTATGGCAAAACATCAATATACCAATAAAATAGAAACAAAACAAAATCTGTCTTCTTAACTGTCCATTTTAAACTTCAGTTGATAACATCGGCAATAAATAACCCACAAAGGTTGATGTGGGATTTAACAAAGAAACGAAACAAAATCATACCTCTTTCTGTTGGTTTGGTTGGTTTGTTAGGTTTTATGGCATATCAACCTTTTTAGGTTATTTAACGCCAAATCAATTTTTATGTAAAAAAATCTGTTCTATTTAAAACAATCTAGTTTAAGCATAAGTACACAGTTTAATTGTCAAAAATATTTCTATTTCAAACTATTCAAGCAGTTATATGTAACAATTCAGTGAAGTGTAAATACAGTTTTAATGTAGAAAAACAGTTCTATTTCAAATAATTCAGTTAAGCATAAGCATGCAGCTTAAATGTAAGTACAGTTTAAGTGTCAAAAACATTTCTATTTTAAACAATTCAGTTTGTTATAAGTATGCTGTTAGTTCAATTTAACCCATAGATAGGGCCCTATCAGGTGCTACCACACCGGGCCACAGTGCACCTGGGAGCAATGGTAATGAAGGGGTACTCCGCATTCCTCAAAGCTGCAGCACTGCTGGAATCTCAATCAGATTATTTAGTGTCATATCCAAGACACTCGTTGGAGGGGGATCTTACCCCTCTGCAGAGGTGCAGTCAGTGTATTCTACAGCCCCAGCCCACTGGGCAACCTTTCTGTGTGTTCAACGGTAAACTGCAAACTCCTAAACTTTCCAATAACTTCAAAGAGACCCTGACTTGGATCGGCTGTACTCTTTCTCTTTGTCCAAGGGCCAACACCTAAATGCTTTCTCTCGACACGAACATTTTTCTGTTCTGTCTGAGACTTGAACTGCCCCTTATTATATTAGGTTTTGATTTCCAGGATAACTCACACTTTTCTCGTTTCGTCCACTAAGTATAAAAAGCATTAATAAAATGAGATTTTTACCTGCTGACCATTGACAATAGAAGCGCCGACGACTTCAGTTTATTATTGACATTAAAAGACTATATTTTCCTTTCTTCTGTCAACTTCTTTGCTTTCTGTTTTTATTATCTTAAAAAAATTGACAACAAAACTTGTATTGCTGCTACTTTAACACCAGCATACACACCTACTCATGTATATAAATATATACATATATGCTAAGCCTATGCTTCTGTATAATCCTATACTAACCTTGGATCAATTAGCTCACTTAAAAGATATTCACTTTGACACAAAGCATATGAAGTCGTGTATTTTCCATATATATATATTTATATATATATATATAATCATTTTCTTATTCTTTCCATAGAAAATTGGTTAGCTGACAAGGAATTAATTTCTCAGAATGATAAGTTATCTTGTCACAGAGAAAAGTGGATCCATTCTTTATTTCGCGAAAGGCATATAAAATCAATGACCTGAGCAGCAAACTGTCTGGATGTGAATCCAATTGAACAATTATGGTAAAAATTAAAAAATGGTTCATAAGAAAGTTCTATCCAATCGAGAAGATCTATTAACTGTTATTCGGGAAAGATGGAACAATTTTGAAAAAGAACTCAAAGATAGGCCAATAAGTATTACTAATTTTTTGTTTATGACTTCTTGAACTTTTGACTGTTTAATCAAATTGTTATTAATGTATTGTAGAACTTAGAACCATTTGACTATATGCAAACAAAGGTTGACTAAAATTATTTGTGTTGAAAAGCAATACTTGTAACCACTTCATTGTGTGCAAATTAATGAATAATATTTCATGGAATCATTATTGTTAGATAACAGTAATTAAAACAATTTAACTTTGAAGGAACAATAGGTATACTTGTGAGCAAACAAATTAGTTCTAACTATTCTAAGAATGGAATTAGTAACAAAAACTTACTTACAGATCATAAATATATACTCATTTAAATGTTGATATTAAAGTATTACAGTTACATAAAATTACTTGAAATTATTTTATTGCGTGCAAACAAATAATTAATAAAAAAGTTGGTGACTGTATTCGGGGCCAACCAGAAAAGCTACTACATTGAGGTGTATGGGAGGGCGCTACTCCTTTCCCAAAATTGCTCCACTTTACCCTTGATACGTATCTTATATTGCTGAGTGTTAAGCCAGAAGGTATCAAATACCAATTTTAAAGTCTTAGGTATGACACAACTTGGGATTAAACCCAGGTCTCCCGGGCCATTAGGCGAACTCTCTTTCCATTAGACCAATGAAACAGAATTATTGGTATTTGATAGAAATACTTGAAACTATTTTATTGCGTGTAAACAAATAATTAATAGTAAACAGAATTATTGGTATTTGATAGAAATACTTGAAACTATTTTATTGCGTGTAAACAAATAAGTAATAGTAAAAAGAATTATTGACATTTGATAGAAATACTTGAAACTATTTTATTGCTTGTAAACAAATAATTGATAGTAAACAGAATTATTGATATTTGATCGAAATACTTGAAACTATTTTATTGCGTGTAAACAAATAATTAATAGTAAACAGAATTATTGATATTTGATAGAAATACTTGAAACTATTTCATTTCTTGTAAACAAATAATTAATAGTAAACAGAATCATTGATATTTGATAGAAATACTTGAAACTATTTTATTGCGTGTAAACAAATACTGAATTGTAAACAGAATTATTCGTATTTGATAAAAATATTTGAAACTATTTAACTGTGTGAAAAAAATGAGCCCAGTCTCACCTAAAAAACGTTATCTACAAATCATGTTACAAATCATGTATCTTCAATATGTATGTAGAAAGAGTATTTAGCATTAATTGACCGACAGCGCATGATATGCCAGAAAACCCATACCAACCCGACTAAACTATCCTCGAAGTGTGCTCAGTCCATAATTTTTCCAGTGTTAGAAGATAGGCTTACACCAAAGTATGCACTAATATGTAAATAAATTTTTGGTACATACAAATTTATAAAGATAATAAGTGTTGGTCGACTCATATTCATAAGCGGCCCAATATTGGTAATGCCTTAAGGGGCTTTTTTACTGGGGTACAATCAGAAAAAGATGGCAGCAATAAAACGCGTACGTTGTCACAAATGAGTCTT
>OY757906.1:23294846-23337346 GCA_963585895.1 Sepioteuthis lessoniana | reverse complement strand
ATTTACAAAAAAAATATACACACTACATACCCATTTTAGTACTAAAAAAAAATTTAAAAACAAATATACACATATTTGTTTAAATTTACAAATTAAGACTTTACACTGTTTTTGAAATTCAGTCCAGATTTTCAAGTTCTCCCACCTCCTCCTTTCGCACTTTTCTAACTCCTCTAAAAAGAGCACTGATTTTAGTTTTCCTTCTCCCATATGCTACTGTGTTTTATCCATAGCCATTTTGCTGTCCATTCGGCTATACCTGATATTGATTTAATTGTTCTACCTTTTATGCCCCCTCCTAACACGGCTATGTCTGATAGAGCTTTACAAAGTGATCTTGAAGTAAACCCTCTTGCGCCTACCTCTATAGGTAGGCTTCATGCCTTCCAACCATTATTTCAACATTGCTCCAGTAAATCGTCATATTTCAATTTTTTTCTTTCGTGGGCCTCCTCCATATGCTCTTCCCAAGGGATAATTAATTCTCACATTAGAATTTTTTTTAGTTTATTGGAGAATATTAAATCTGGGCGCAAGGATGTTTTCACTATGTGCTCTGGGAAAAATCAATCTTGTTATAACGTCAACTCTTAATTCCCAGTCTGTTGAAGGTGACAGGATGTCTGGTTTAACCTTATCTGTCTTCTTAGGTTTCGTGCCCGCCTTGATAATCTGCATCACTCTATTCTCTGGATTCAATTTATTCGTACATTTGCTGTGCAGACTAAATCCGCAATTACTTTTAAGATCTGATCGTGCCGCCATCTGTAACGTCCTACTGCAAGTGCTGTTGGGCAGCTGCTCAGAATATGTCTTAAAGTCCCTTGACCATTACATTATGGACATAGTGCAGACTCCATTTTATTCCATATGCAAAGGTTTAATGGGCTTGGAAATATATCATATACGGATCTTATCAAGAACCTATCGTTCGCATAATCGTTCAAAATTTCACACCATTTGATTTTCCGTTGCATTGTGGAATTCCAGTTAGTCCATGCTCCTTGTTGCTTTAATACCACCATTTTTGTTAACCTAATCTCATCTTCTCCCTTGTAAACTTCATCTTGTATGAGTCGGTGCTTACTTTTATATGAGGACTTAACCACACAGTTAGTCGGAAAAAAAGCCTAGACCCACGCGCTCTTTTTACGATTCGTTACTAATATCGCTTTTTTACGAAGTCGCTCTTCTGCCACTTGTAACTCTCTAGAAGCTTTCGACTTTCTGCCTGAACAGACTTCAACGCCAGCTCCAGCCACTTTTTCATCTTTGTATAACTTGTATAGTAACGCTGTTCTTATTTTCATTGCCTTAAACTCTACGATTAAGTTTCTGAATGAAAGATGTAGCGCAGCAGTATTGCCATATAGGGCAGCGTTACTAAGGTATTTCGGTCGGCCCAACTATTTCCGTAAACGAGAGTTGATTTTCCTTTCCATTTGCTCTATGTGAGCCTTTGTAAATTCATAGATCGACAGAGGCCACAGTATTTTGGGTAGAATAGCGTGCTGGTAAAGCCACGCTTTAAAACAGCTCAGTAGACCGAATTTGTCAACTTTAACCAACCATTTTTCAAGTTTGTCTTTTGTCTCCGATATAGCTGTCATATATAGCTATCATATCCCTTAGAGAGCGATGAATGTGTTTACCCAGACTCTTAATTGACTTTTCTTAGATTCTTGGGATAGTTTCAACCGACACCTTAAAACGCACTCCATTGCAATACCCTACTTTAGAACGAGTGACTGAGACTTTGATGCATTGAAACTCATTCTAGCCCATGTGACTAGTTTTTCTATGCCTTTTAAAACCCATCTTGCGCCGGTTGTAAATGTGGTTGTAATGGTCATATCATCCATGTAAGCCCTTATCGGGGGTTATCTCATACCAACATTCCAACACTGCAGTTTTAATTAATAGGTTCATTGCTGGCGTGAATAAAGTTGCTGAGATTGTGCAGCCTGTTATGATACCCCTTTCTAGATTATGCCATGCCATAATTGATCCTTTCGTTATTGTTCTCATCTTGAAAGTGTTATAATAATCTAGGATTAAATTGGATATTCTGTCAGAGAAATTGTAACGTTTAAGTGTTAATTCCACTAGCTTATGGGCAATTGATCCGTAAGAATTTTTGAGATCCAACCATAATACTGCTAGATTACCCTTATTAGTTTTTGCTTCTTTTAGTAATTATGGGATGACTCCTGCATATTCCATACATTCTGGAATGCCTGGGACAAGCCCTTTTTGCACCGACATATCAAAATAATTGTTGTTTTGTAAAAACGCTATCAATCACCTGTTCAGCATACTGAAAAAAATTCCCTTCAATATTTAATAAAGGAGGTGCCTGTTGTGTAATGGTTATCGCCGTAGGAAATGGACCAGGCGACACAAGTTCAAATCCTGGATCAGGCTAATTGCATTTCTCATAGCACTAATACCCTTGGGAAAGGTATGAATCCAATTATTCTCCCTCCAGCTATGGGAAAATAGTAGGACAGACAAGTTGGTGAGGCAACTAGTCTGGGAGGAGGAAAACTTTGAATTCAAACCTGTGAAACTCCGCTTAAAAATTGACCTTGTGTCATATCCTGCCCTAGTGGTGGGGTGGGTAAATATGATTATTTAATAAAGAAATGAATCTGAATTGATCGATTTTCCTCGCTCGTTCCTTTTTTTGGAATCCATATTCCTTCGAGGTATTTCCAATATTCTACTATTGTACCTTTTCTCCAAATTACTTTTATTAACTTGCAAAGGAAACGAAGGAGTTGGGTATATCGTTCATAAAAGATATAAGGCACGTCACTCAGACCGGGTTTCAGATGCTGATCTTGTTTTAATGACGGCTTTGATTTCACCCCAGGTTGGTTCTTTTAAATCAAACTCCCTTGTTGGACCTTCCGGTCTTATCAGGATTGGGTTTTCTGTAAAGTCTCCCCTCCTCTCTCTCTTTCTTGCCATCTCTCTCTATCATTCATTGCTCTTCGTAGGTCCCCTAGGCTCGATCCAGTGTCCGCACAGAGCTGATGTATGTAAATCTTTACTGATAGGCCAATCAGAGAACATCACTCTTGAGTTTGTCCTTACTTCAACTCCTGTGTGCCTTAAATCTTGTTCGTCTTAGATGTTTTGTGAGATGGAAGGTAGCAGTAAATACAACTTCAGTTTTGTGGGGTATTGCTTCCAGGATGAAGACAACACGTAGCGTTCTGGTGTTTTTTTCCATCAAGCTTTTTCTGTATGAATTTTGCTAGCGTCTATGGGGTGCATCCATACTGTAGTATGGACACAGCTACAGCATGGATAAAAACCCTTTTTTGTCAGATCAGATTTCCATATGATTGATAGCTTGTTGATAGCATTACACGCATTCGCTAGGCGTATGTTGACATCACTTTCAGTGGAAGAGTTGTTACTGAGTCACGTGCACTTGTTTCCTAGATTTAGTAGTTTGCCACTTAATGTAGAGATGGATCCTTCTCGTTTAAAACACACAAAGACTGTTTTATTTGCGTTCAAGCATAGTCCAATTCCTCGTGTGTGTGTTTATGAGTGTGGGTCCGTGCGTGAGTGAGAGAGAGAGAAAGAGACAGACAGGTAGAGTGAGTGTGTGTGTGAGAGAGAGAAAGAGGAAGAGAGAGATGTTTTGTGTGTACATGAATGTTTAATGATTGCTTTATGACAGTCTCATTACAACCACCTTTCTGCACTTTTACAATAAATGCAATAACCAGGACACTTGTACAGAAGACAAGAGGTGAAAAAACATTAATTTATTCTAGCTTTTATCCTCCTTCATAAGCCACTAATGAACACAGTTAAGATTTATGAAAAACAAAACGATTTTAGAACGATTTTTCCCAATATACATTATATATATATATATATATATATATATATATATAAACTCAACACTCTCTACTCTAAATTTTTGATGGACGCGAAGCTCAGTTTGAACCTCTTGTGAAATCTCACTCTCTACACAGCTGTCGGAATGATGGGGCTTTTATAATTCGAAACTACCCCAAAAACTCAGTCTTAATCCTGGATCGACTACCCTGGTATTCAAAAAAATATTGTGATTCTTATACGTCAAGGAATCAGGGGTTTTCCAAACCAATAAGCCGTGGCAATTTCCTCTAGTGACAAATGTTTTGAACAAGATAATTCGGTCCCTTCTCCAGAAAAACAATAATGTCACTTGATAGAATATAAACTGTTTAATAACAGTATATCAAGTGAAATACAATAAACGATCGTGTGGTATCTACAGTCATACGAAACAGAATATAGCATCTGGACTGAATATATGTGTGTGGATCTTAAGTTAATTTTTAGAACCTTAGTGAAATGCTTGAGTCATTCACTTTGGAATGCGTACGATGGTGAGTTGGCAAGCTGGCGTTATACGCTAAAAAGGGGTTATTCTAGGCTGATTTCTATCAAAATTACATGCGTGCTCAGTCTCTCAATATGAATCGAACCATTCTCTTCAGAGTCGAAACACCAACTGAGTTGTAACCTCAAATTCTGTCATTATATATAGAATTCTTTATAATCCAAATCTATTTCCACGCTGAAAATACATCCCAAATCAGTTTGTGTTCATGTTAAGTTAAAAGGTCATTTTCTCAACATTTACTAACCCAAAATAATATTCCAATATGGTCAGCCCATAGCTGGCTGTCACCTCTGGTTATCTTAAATATCCACAACACGGTTTGACTCTCCTTATACGGAATCACACTTGGTCGTCTCAATAATAAACTTGTTTTTCGAGATAACTACGAATATCTAATTTTTCACATTAACACAATCCTGACAGTTGTGAAGAAAATTATATCTTCTTAATAAGAATATAACCCTGTTACATAGCAATCAGTTAACATTGTCACATGTTTATGCACATTTGTATATGTGAGTGTTATCTAAGTTTCTCCTTGGTGTTTAAAATACGTTGGCAGCATCACATACAGAGGTGTACGCCACTCAAAAACCAAAAATTATATCCTGGTTAAAACATTAAGCTGTCTTCGGTGATAAGAATTCAGTTCTGGAGGTCCGTAGGATTCTGGCGTCACTTATTCGTTGCTCTCATTCCCGGATTCACTCTTAATCGGAGTGGGAGTACCTGTTGGCGTCCCATCTTTAATTAAAACAGATCTGCTTCAAAAGGATTTATATTTGATAAAAATATTTGAAACCCTAACACAGTGCGCAAGTTGAAAACCTAAACAACAGTTATTTGCAGACAAATTTATTTATAAAGGATTATTCCTAATCAATTGAAATCATGTAATTGCTTGAAATACTTGAAACCATTCTGTGAAAATTATTAGA
The DNA here is from genome assembly GCA_963585895.1 of Sepioteuthis lessoniana. Classification (NCBI taxonomy): domain Eukaryota; kingdom Metazoa; phylum Mollusca; class Cephalopoda; order Myopsida; family Loliginidae; genus Sepioteuthis; species Sepioteuthis lessoniana. The sequence goes on along the minus strand of OY757906.1, from coordinate 23,331,994 downwards.
TAGGAATATGTTGAGTTATTTAACTGTGTGTTGATTATTGGTTCTGGATATACTTGCTTAAAATGTATTAAGGAAATCGATACGAGTTGATAAAGTAAAACCAACCAACTAAATTCTCGATATAACGGAAGAAACCACGAATTGTTTAGAATTCTTAATATCTGCCTAATCGAATAACTTCATAGACCGCTGTTTCAACTGGAACCCAACGTCTCCACAACCCATCTCGTAAGAATGTTTAGAAGATTTTATAGTTGTGATTCACTAAACTTTACGTAATAAGGCATATGTGGCATATTTTATCATCATTATCATTCAATTTATCTTCTCTCATCATCCGTTCCTAATGGTCATCGCTCTTGGTAGTACTTTTAGACGGCACCCAGTATCTGCATATAGCTGCTTAATGTAAGTTTTTGCAGGTCGGCTAACTTTGGTGTGTTTCTGGTAAGTAGTCCATATGATAAGGCCACGTATTAGTTTGTCCTTACTTCTCCAGCAATAATCAGCATGTGCCGTTCGACTTGTTTAGTTAGTTTGAGTTATGGGAGGTAAGTTGCTGTATAGCTGTTGTTTTGTTACGTGATTTGTTCAAAGCAGTGCGTAGCATTCTTATATGGTTACTTTCTAGCCTTTTTTCCTAAGCCTTCTGTTAGTATCCATGTGAGACATACAGTTGTACAGTTGGAAAGAAGTATCACTTTAGTCTAAATAAGAATTAGTAGCAAACTGTTAAAAGCTTTACGATATCACTGATGTTCATTTACAGATTTCATAGTCGTTTTATTTTAAGCTTTGTATCTCTTAGTATAATATTGTATATAAGTGATATATCCGGCCGCGTAATATTAGACACAAAGTAAATCTACTTCAGAAATAGTTCTTCTGGATATTTTCTTATTCATGACCCCAGATGACCCAGACAAATTCAATAGTAGTCCTGTCAGCCAATAAATTTATGGCCTGACATTTTCGAGTCTTTTGTTGAATGGCTTAGAGAACAATTTTCTCGAGAAATTTCAGCTGTTTTTGTCCAACAATTGGTGAATAGTCGGAGAAATTCCTCCCATAATAGGAATATATATATTTTTCTAACTAGATGACCACAAAGCACGAAAGGTATATTAAATAGACAGTTTTTGAAGTTATACCTGAAAATATCTCCTTAATACTACTCCAGGCAATAACAAAAGTGACACGTTAAGAGGATGTTCCCTTAGTATTTTTATTTAGCAGTAAATAAACTAATAACAGATGAGGCAGAAACATTTTATTTAATAGATGAACATTCTGGCTTTATAGACTCTTCTGTAAAGTAGCTAGATTAAATATCTTGAATAAATGGTATATTTTTAAATTCCAGCTGAGGAGTTTATAATGGAATAACCCAATGTCGAAGAAATTAGAGAATGATCTTGTAATTCGCACCCCTAAAATAAATAAAAGCTGAATCATAGTTATGCCAATATGTCTCGAGCTAAAAGACAATTCTTGCAGTCCACAATAAGCAGTTAGGCATAGATAATTGAAAGGAAACATGGTTCCAATTAAAGAAAGGAAATAATTTAAACGGTGGTTGACCCCAGTCAGCCGTGCCTACAATTTAGTGCAAATATAAAGAAATGAGGAGGTTAAAAAAAAAAAAATTGATAGACAAAGAAAGACTTTAACACATAAAAGGGATGGAAGATTCTAAAAAATACTGAAAACAGAACGCGACAAATGTAAAACTGACTCGAAGCTGGAGACAATGTATGCGGCAAAACTAGAAAAATCGGCTGAATGAAATGGAATGTTTATACAGAAAACCTAAACAAAAACAAGATCTAACACACAAATAGAAGAAAATGAGGTTAATTTTGACTAAAGAGAAACACTCATGGCGTGTGGATTGTTGGATGAAAGTTAGGTTCAGTTATGATTCATGAATTTGCATTGTCCAATACTGGATATTTTTGACTGGTTTCTTTTAAATGAAACATACAAAGATAGGTGCTAGAAGAAAAAAGTAAGTTTCACATATCATTCATAATGTATGGTTTTATATCATTTAAAGTTGCGCAAAAGACGGAAATTGTTACTTTAATATTCAATGCGGATGTTTACATTGAAACCCTTAATAATTTTCTCATTAAATCGATAGAAATTTGGATTATCGAGGATGAAGGGATTTTTCTGGATTATGATAAATCTTGTCGCAAAGCAAAAGGGATTAATTTTTCCTTGAGAAAAGGCATTTAAAATCCCAGACATGATAAGAGAAAGGTCCAGATCAAAATCCGATTGAAATTCTAGTGTAGAAATTTAAAGATTGGCCCTTCTAAAGGATTCATCCACAAGAAAAAAAAAAGTTATGTACAGTCATTCAGGAAAGTTACAATCAGGTCGAAATATAGTTTTAAATTTGTAAAATCTACGTCTGAATGAGGTATAGTCCTGATGCAATTTCGAGGACAGAAACTAAAATTAAATTGTAATATTTTAGTCAATAAATTCCATATACTTTCCCTAAATATTGGGTTATTTCATTATACATTCCTCTGCATAAAGGGACAAATTATCCATTTAATTTAAAGAATATGATTTAAATCAACCGTCTTTGTCTAAAAGTAAAACGTGAAACATTTTATTTTACAATACGTTACAGGCAGAATCTAATGTAAACGGTATATAATGGTCTGGCGCTGTCATATTTGACATTTAGAGATTGAATAAAAAATTGAAAATTTGTTTTGAATGTTCCGTATCCCATGTTAACATATAAGCAAGTAGAGTTGGCGACCGTAGTCGGGGGTGACCAGAAGGCCCCTTTTTCAATAGCTACTACACCAAGGTGTAGGGTAGGGCGCTACTCCTTTCCCTGGATTGCTCCACTTTACCCTTGATACGTACCTTATATTGTTGAGTATTAAGCAAGGCGGTAGCAAGTATCATTTTAAAAGTCTTTGGTATGACGCGACCTGGGATTGAACCCAGGTCTGCCGGACCAAACATTCTACTCACTTGGCCAATGAGAGAAAAACGTTAAAAAATGGTAACCAGCAACATATAGAGCACTTCTTCCGATTTTTTAAAACTCAGAAGCAGAAACGAAGATATATTTATGAATCAAATAGGATTTATCTAAGTTGGAAGCTGTACGATATGTGAATTATATGCATATTTTCTGAAATGAAAATTTAATTTAGGGAATTTCCAAGGCAACAAAGACTATAAGAATATAGAAGTGATGACTTGCAAACTCTTTTTAATAATTACCCAAACAGTCAACGTTAGAATTGGCTGAACCATGTGGTATCGATCACTCAACAATGGTAAGATACTTGCAATTTATGAAAAGATTCAAACATAGGTAAATAGGTTTCACATTAATTGCCTGAACGATGTACTCTATAGTTTCTCACTACCTACATTTGACTCATTTGTTGACGATTGTCACTGGAAATAAAAAGTAGGCGTTCCATGATAATCCGAACATTTGGAAATAATGAGTGAATCCAGAACTGCCTGTTACAGCAAAATCTCATTTATCAGGGGAAAATTGTTACTTTATACTTGATGGAATATGAAATAAGTAATTTATTATGAATTTCCTGAACCTGGCGAAATTGTTACTGCAGTGAATTGCAGTCTGATTGTTGCAATTGACAAAAGGACACTTACCAGACATAGAATATGAGAAGACAGTCTGTTGCGTGACAACAATCATCTAAAAGTTGTTTTTCTCATCCCCGAAAATCTATAATGGATTTGGTACGAAACATTCTCCCTTAGACGACATATTTATCATATGAGACTTTCGGGAGTGTAATTTGTTGCGATCAATGCAAAATTCTATATAGGCTCAAAAATGTATTTTCAATATTTCCGAGATTCAAAAACGTGTTGAAAAAACAGAAGAATTTCTCAAGGATAGTTAAATATATAAAAAAGCTCTTATAAACTAATTTAAAAAAAAAACACGAGAAACATTTTCATTCATTACACACACACTCACACAATCCCCCCCCCACACACAGACACACACACACACACACACATATATATATATATATATATATACTGCCTCAGAAAAATTCTTGAATTAGAACACTGAGAAGATTTTCGTTTAGTTTTTATAAATTTTCCTGTAAGCAAATAGATAACAGTAAGTTAGCGACCATAGTCGAGGGTGACCCGAAGGCTCCCTTTTCGATAGCTACTACACCAAGGTGTAGGGGAGGGCGCTACTCCATTCCCTGGATTGCTCCACTTTACCCTTGAACCGTACCTTATAATGCTGAGTGTTAAGCAAGGTGGTATCAAGTTCCATTTTTAAAGTCTTTGGTATGACTCGACCTGGGATTGAACCCAGGTCTACCGGGCCATTGGCGAACACTCTAACCGCTGGGCCAGCTCCCGAAAATTTCAATTTCAAAAGAACTAAACGGGATCACAAGTCGTTAATGTAATAATAATAAAAAAAACTTTGATTGGATAAATAACTCGCCATAATTGATTTTTATGGCATATGAACCTTTGTCGGTTATTTAATGCCAAATCCTTTTCATACATAAAATCATATACTTAGTTTGAAAGCAAATAGTTTTTAGCTAACATTTTTCAACGAACTAGAGTTCATTTGTTTGCACATTGTTAAATGGTTTCAAGTATTGCTATTCAACACTAATAGTTTTATTTGAACACATTTAAATGTTTTAAAATTTGTTATTCTGTTCATCAGGAATTTCTCACTAATTTATTACTTATCATTTGTTTGTACAAATTTAAATGGTTTCAAGTATTGCCATTCAATACTATTAATTCTATTTAATATTAATTATGATCCCTAGTCAAAGACTGAACAGTTCTAGTTGATCCATCGATGAGACCCAATCAGGTGCGATCACTCCGAAGGACTACTCCACATCGCCAAAACTTCAGGACTGGAGTCTCACCATCAGACATAGTTTAATGTCTAACTCAAGACCCTCATTATGATAGTAGATTTGGTTTTTTACACCATAGGTCGTCATAAATAGTTACTTGTTTTCAACTTGATATGTTTTTTTTATATACTAATGATAATAAACTTGGATTGGTGTGATACATGACCCTTAGATTCCAGTTGTATCTGTGTACCTGAATATTTATTCAACTAAGTATCCAAAAACGTTTGTTACTCCTTCAATACGCTTGTCAAGTTTAAAGCCACACATCTCGATCAATTCTTCGAATTGACCAATTTATGTGGTAATACCGGCTCATTAGCCTAGTGGGTAGAGTGTTCACCAATGGTCGGGGTTCAATCCCAGGTAACGTCATACCAAAGTCTTTAAAAATGGTACTTGATACCTCCTTGCTTAACACTCAGCAATATAAGGTACGTATCAAGGATAAAGTGGAGCAATCCAGGGAAAGGAGTAGCGGACTTCCCTACACCTCGGTGTAGTAGCTATTGAAAAGGGAGCCTTGTGGTCGTCTTCGACTGCAGTCGTCAACTTAACTTTACTTACCTATTGTAAAGCATAGATCCTATGCAACCAGAAACAACAATAAAATCAACTTTTTAAATTGTATCAAAAAAATCTACAATGTCATGTTTTAAGCCCTAGCTTAGCATTGTTTAAAGTCTTTTATCTACCTCAATTCCACGAATTAGCCAATTTATTTGTTTGCAATATAAAGCGCCGATCCTATTTTACTAGAAACACTAATAAAATCAACATTCTAAATTATCAAAAAAATGGAGGTTTGTAAAGCTATTTAGTTAGACATGTGTTAAAACCTCATTTCTCTAAAAATTTGTAAGTTTAAAAAAATGCATGTATCTAAAATTCTTTTGACATTTTATGGAATATTTCGTACAAATTCAATTCACTGTTCTCAGAAATGTTTATGCTGTAAAACGAACCTTAAGAAAAGTGTATTCTAACAATTTACAAGTATAATTGGAGTGAATTATATCTCGTATTAAGGTTTATACTATTCTTGACAAAGAACTCTTGAATTAGCCAAGTAAGATTAACATACATTTTTTATGTAACATTATTTAAAACTAATGACAGGTAATACTTAATTTTTAAAAATTTATTCTGCTTTTAAAAAATATAACTTAAACGAAATTGATCAAAATTGATTAAATTTTTTCAAGCAATACTGAAAAAATTTTAGAAAATAAGTCGGTATTAAGGAAGAAATTACGAATTCCATTAACAAAAAGAAAAAAAAGAAAAAGAAAAAGTAATACTTACTTGTTTCTCTTCGAGCTTTTACGATATTACTGTTTCCTCTAGGTATGGGTTTCAATAATTTAAAGCAATATTCTTTATCAAAGGCCTCCCGAATTCCCCAAATGGCAGTTAAAATATCTTCGTGGATGGATGGGCGCCTTCTCACGGGCCATTTTAAAAGTTTTCACTATAAGTTTTCAATTGAATTTAAAATTGGACATGCCATTGATTTTATAAACCTTTCTTGAAGGAAAGATTTAATTCCCTTTACTCTGTGACAAGATGAATTATCATCCTGATAAATTACTTCATTATGATTAATATATATATAAAGTGATAAGCGGTGCGTGAAGCTTCTATCATGACGTGATGGTTAGAAAATAATTGTTCGACATTATAAATGTCAAATAGATAGTTGATAACTTATGAATGAAGACTTGTGAAATAAATCAGTAAATTTGGTGACCGAAGTCGTGGGTGATCCGAAGGCTCCCTTTTCAACATCTACTACACCGAGGTGTAGGAGAGAGTGCTACCCCTTTCACTGGATTGCCCCACTTTACCCTTGATACGTATCTTATAACGACGAGTGTCAAGCATGGAAGTATCAAGTGTCATTTTTGGGTCTTTGGTATGACTACCTGGGATTGAACCCCGGTTTCCCGGGCAATTGGTGAATACTCTCCCCACTAACCAATGGTCCGGTATATATATAAATATATTTTTAAAAAAATTAGCGAGAAAGAGATAGATAGATAGATAGATATAGAGAGAAAGAGAGAGACGAGGGAGAGAGAGAGAGAGAGAGAGAGAGAGAGAGAGATTAAAGTGAAAAAAGTAATCTAACTGGTTTGACTCCTTTATGTGCATATACTAATACGCATATATTGTATACACATATATACATACCAACCACCCCCTCTATCTATCCCCCCCTCTCTTTCTCTCTCTCTCTATATATATATACAGTTTGATTGTTGCTTTTTTATCATATTTACCCAACCCCTCCGGTCGGGCAGGATATGACACAAGGTCAATTTTTAAGCGGAGTTTAACAGGTTTGAATTCAGAGTTTTCCTTCTCCTAGACTAGTTGCCTCACCAAGGCTGAAGAACCTAGTCTGCCCTACTATTTACCCATAGCTGGAGGGAGAATAACTGGATTCATACCTTTCCCAAGGGTATTAGTGCAATGTGAAATGCAATCAGTCTCATCCAGGATTTGAACTCGTGTTTCCGTGTCCATATCCTACGACGACGATTGTTGCTTTTTTATGGCATTAAAACCATTTTGAATTATTCCATGCCAAACCCATTCTTGTCGAGAAGTACAGTCATCGTACTACTTAGCACATTGCTGTGGAGTGATAAGGAGTTCTTACATTTCCCAAAAGTATTCTTCTTAAAGTGAACGTAATAGCTCGACTGGAGTTTGAACTCACTTACTATCATGTCACAGATCAACACGTTAGTTAGTACACCACGGATACTTCCCTCATATATATGCCAACATCAATACATCTGTATACAAATTGTGATTTTAAAAAAAGGGTCAATGGAATCATAAAATGATTAAAATCTTAATCATTTAAAATTTAGCTGAATGCATTTGAGCACTTTGATAAAGTGATAACGTTTAAACCCCAACACTACTATCACCACGTCTAGAATTTGTCTCGAAATGTCGGTGTTAAATCATGATACGTTTTAAATTGTAGATACGATACTTTTTGATTAGCTGTCTTGGTCATTTTTGATGATCTGTCTCGATACTTTTTGATCAGTCATCTTGATGTTTTTCGATGATCTGTCTCGATACTTTTTGATCAGTCATCTTGATCTTTTTCGATGATCTGTCTCGATACTTTTTGATCAGTCATCTTGATCTTTTTCGATGATCTGTCTCGATACTTTTTGATCACCCCTCTAGATAATTATTGGGTTTTGGTTTGGTTAGGTTTTGTTACATATCAACCATTGTAGGTTATCTAATGGCAAATTCTCTTTATTCAAATGTATCAAATATATGATTTATATACACACTTTTTTGCTATTTAACACGTATAATTCTATTCAATATTAATCATTTGTTTGTACACAGTGAAGTGGTTACAAGTCGTATTATTTAACCTTATTAATTCTAGTTAGCATTACTTATCCATTTACACATAATCAATTGATTCCAAATATTGTTATGTTACACCAATAATTCAATTTAGAGACACAAAGAGTTTCAAGTATTGCTAATCAACACTAATAATCTCATTCCGCATTACTCATTCGTTTTCACTCAGTGAAATGGTTCCAAGTATTGCTATGTATCACAAACAAGTCCATTGAACAGTCATTTGTTAACATACGTTTAAATGATCAAACAGTTCTATTTCTAACAATTCAGTTGACCCCTAAATCAACAAAGTTAAATGTTTCCAAGTATTGCCTTGTATCGCTAACAGTTCAATTAAAAGTCAGTCATTTGTTTACATACAGTTAAATGATAAAACAGTTCTATTTCTAACAATTGAATTTAACGTAAACCATTTGTTTCCACTCTGTTTAAGTGTCAAACAGTTCTACTTGACCCATAGATAGGGCCCTTTCAGGTGTACTTGTTCTGGCTTGAGTGGACCTTAGTGCGATGGCAATAAATTGAGTACTCAGCATTCCCCAACGCTCCAGTATTACTAGAGCCTCGCCATTAGATTGTTTAGTGTTATATCTACAACACTCATTGGGAGTGATTGTTACCGTTCTGCTGAGATGCAGTCGGTGTATTTTACAGTTCCTACCAATTGGGTTTGGGATGCTTTTTGATGTGTGTTCGATACATTTTGATCTTTGGTCTCGATAATTTTTGATCAGCACTTTCCATATCTTTGATCTGTACTTTCTATAATTTTCGGTAATTTTGACCATATACCGTATGAATTTGTTCCAGTGCGGCACCATCCATACTTCTCACTCGCGGCTTTGAACAACATTTTTCTTATTTCCAAGTAGGATTTGAGGATGTGGAGGACATTAAAGGAAGTTCGAGGGCACAGACTCCCATCATAAAATAAAGAATAGTTTCAACGAAGCTTCGATCAATCGAAAACTCGCTGGAATAAAAGTATTGGATGGACTTTTTTGGCGGAAAACGTCTCATTTATTCTTTGTTTGTCTTTTGCATGTTTTGAATATAGAAGAAGAAAAAAAAAACACAAATCATCGAAAAACCAAAAAACAAAAACAAAATAGCCCCCCCCAAAAAAAACCCCAACAAAATACCAGAACCAAACGCAAACGAAAACAAAAATAAGTCTTTGTAATCTGTAAAATTCTATTAGGTTTTACTCGGTAAACAAACTGGAGGGATTGATCCAGAGAAATGATAGTACATTATTTTCTTTATCATGGAATATTATTCTCTAGGGCTTCACGGATATTTCATATCTAAATTATGAATATTGATTAATTATCCGAGCTGTTGTTTTGTCAAATGGATTCAGTATTAATAGATTAGTATTTACCCATGATTTAGTAAGAAAAATTATACTAAACTTATTTTCTTCGCATGTATATTACTTTATGCTCCACCCTCTCTCTCTCTCTCTCTCTATATATATATATATATATATATATATATATATATGTGTGTGTGTGTGTGTGTGTGTGTGTGTGTGTGTGTATGTGTGTATGATATATATATATGTGTGTGTGTGTATGTATGATATATATATATGTGTGTGTATGTGTGTATGATATCTATATATGTGTGTGTTTGTGTATGTGTGTATGATATATATATATATATGTGTGTGTGTGTGTATGTGTGTATGATATATATATATGTGTGTGCGTGTATGTGTGTATGATATATATATGTGTGTGTGTGTATGTGTGTATGATATATATATATATATGTGTATGTGTGTGTATGTGTGTATGATATATATATATGTGTGTGTGTATGTGTGTATGTGTGTATGATATATATATATGTGTGGGTGTGTATGTGTGTATGTGTGTATGATATATATATATGTGTGAGTGTGTATGTGTGTATGATATATATATATGTGTGTGTGTGTGTGTGTGTGTGTGTATGATATATATATATGTGTGTGTGTGTATGTGTGTATGATATCTATATGTGTGTGTATGTGTGTATGATATATATATGTGTGTGTGTGTATGTGTGTATGATATATATATATATGTGTGTGTGTGTGTATGTGTGTATGAGATATATATATGTGTGTGTGTATGTGTGTATGATATATATATAAGTGTGTGTGTGTGTGTGTATGTGTGTATGATATATATATATATATGTGTATGTGTGTATGATATATATATATATGTGTGTGTGTGTGTATGTGTGTATGATATATATGTGTGTGTGTGTATGCGTGTATGATATATATATATATGTGTGTGTGTGTATGTGTGTATGATATATATATTTATATATGTGTGTGTGTGTATGTGTGTATGATATATATATATATATGTGTGTGTGTGTGTGTATGTGTGTATGATATATATATATATATGTGTATATGTGTGTATGTTTGTATGATATATATATATGTGTGTGTGTGTGTGTATGTGTGTATGATATACATATATGTGTGTGTGTGTGTGTGTGTATGTGTGTATGATATATATGTGTGTGTATGTGTGTATGATATATATATATGTGTGTGTGTGTATGTGTGTATGATATATATATATGTGTGTGTGTGTGTGTGTGTGATATATATATGTTTGTGTGTATGTGTGTGATATATATATATATATATATGTGTGTGTGTGTGTGTGTGTGTGTACATGTGTATGTAGAAATAAGAAAAAAAATTATTTAGAGGATAATTTCATTTATAGATTAATTATTTACCAACGCTAAACGTTTTGGGTTTTACATTAAACCATCATCAGGGCATTTATTATTTGATATTGTATCTTATGAATGATTTTACACTTTATTTGAAAAAATTAAAGAAAAACATTTATTTTTATTTTTATATATATATATATATATATATAGTCTGGCAGAGGTAAGCGTGAGTTAATAACATACACCTCCTGTTAAAAGATTTTCTTTCCAATCACATTCAGGAGACATACTCACCTTACATTTTGCTATGACACAATTGAAAAACAATTTCACAAAGATTATCAAGCCCAATCGACTGCATCTCTGCTGAGGTGAAAGACCCCATCCCCAACGTGTGACTGGATATGACATTAAAGCATGCTGGAGATTTGGGGAATGTGGAGTAGCCCTTCCTTGCCATTGCTCCTAAGTTCACTCCATTCTAGTGGTAGTACCTGATAGGTTCCTATCTATGGGTTAAACAACAAACTATGAGTGCTAACAAATGACCGATGTTAAATTGTGACTGTTATATAGCGGTATTTGGAACCACTTAATAGTGTGCAAAAAAGTGCTCAGGTTCGATTAAAAGCGGGAGTGTCCTCGTGGTGTAATGTTTAAAGCGACGAACTGCTGAATCGTAGTAAGCAAGTTTGTACTCCAGTCGCGCTATTACGTACACTTTCAGGCAAATACCCTTGGGAAAGGAATGAACCCCCTTATCCTCCTAGCTATGGGTTAAATAGTACCTTTATAGTTGTTCTCGTAGAATGGCTTTGGCATTAAATAACCCACAAAGGTTGCTATGCCATTAAACAAAGAAACCAAACCATCGATTAAAAATGTTATAAATCAATTTATTTACAAATTAAATATATATTCAATATATATGTGTAAAGAGGATTTGATATTAAATAACCTATAATGGTTGATATGCGATAAAACGATGCGATGAAGGTGCCCGTGGTGTAATGGTTATCGTCGTTGGAATTGGACACGAGTTCAAATCCTAGACGAGACTGATAGCATTTCACATAGCATTAATACCCTTGGGAAAGGTATGAATCGAATTATTCTCCCTCAAGCTATGGGTAAATAGTAGGACAAACTGGTTCTTCAGCCTTGGTGAGGCAACTACTCTGGGAGAAGGAAAACTCTGAATTCAAACCTGTTAATCTCCGCTTAAAAATTGACCTTGTGTCATATCCTGCCCGAGCGGAGTGGTTGGGCAAATATGGATATGTGATAAAACGAAACCAAATTAAGAAAAAAATTTAGAATGTTTTAGAAATATTAGCCTAAAATGCTAACACACACACACATACACACACACACACACACACACACACACACACACATATATATATATATATATATATATATATATATATATATATATAATCTGATTGGTCTTGTAATTGATATGACTGGTCAGTGCCAGTTTATCACAAGATTTCAAGCATTTTTATCACCAGGATAAAGAAATTAATTATTGTCGGTTATGATGCTTAAGAGTTTATTTACAGTATTCTCCGTTAGTGATTATAACTTGCAAATAAAGCTGAAGTTTTGACAAGCAATTTAGAATGAAATGCACCGTGGGTTGGGTTCCTGACTTTGCCAAGAGCTTTAAAACGAAATGGATATAAAAGGCTATTGCCGGAATACGAACCTGACAATTTTCTTTCCGATGGTGGTAACCTGTGTTCCATCAGTTGACATTCTGCATCTTTTCACTCAATATGTTTAGCTTATATTGAACAAGTAAAAAGCAGTTGCGTAATTTCCTCTTGTGACTTAATTAAAACAGCACGAGTTAATGTTTCGATCATACTGTAATAAAACAAGTCTCTGAAAATATTTACCGTAGTGCAAGAAATTTTTGGTCACTACGGTCAAGTCATCATTATAATTAAGTCGTACTGATAGCATGGGTTTCTTTGACTCTCTTTAACCATCCGTCCCTATCGACAATCGTTTTTGAAAGGTCCTCTGGGATGCATCCAATGTCAGCAGATAAACATAAGTTCTTGCTGGTCGGCCTACACTGCTGATTCCATATGCAAGGTTTCACCAGAGAAAGTTGCTTTTGATTTGGCTTGATTTGTTTGGCTTTATGGCATGTCAACTATTGTCAGTTTTTTAATGCCAAATCCATTTTTATTCATATAAACAGTTCTATTTCAAACAATTCAGTTTAGAATTAGGACAGTTTTCTTTGTTTACACACAAAAAATATAAAAACTGTTCTATTTCAAACAATTCAGTTTAGCATAAGTACGCAGTTTAGTTTATTTGACCCATAGATATGAACCTATTAGGTGCTACCCCTCTGAGCCAGAGTGGACCTTGGAGCAATGGTAATAAATGGGTACTCTGCATTTCCCAAAGCTCCAGCATTACTGGAACATCACCATCAGATAGTTTAGTGTCATATCTAAGAAACTCCCTGGGGGAGTATTATCCCTCTGCAGAGATGCCGTGAGTGTATTCTGCTGTCCCAGCCGACTGGGTCAGTTGCTTTTGAATTCGTCACTGCCTCTGCACTAGTGCTAAGCATGTCTTGTACGTTTTACTTGGATATTTTTCTGAGATTGGGGGAGTTGGTGACCATTGGGTCGGATTTTTGTGGGATGTTGCTTTAAAAATTTGTTTGAAACAGCACGGAGTAACTTTGTTTATTATCTCATCTGAAAAAAATATCAGCCCAGTATAACCCTCCCCCCATCAAAACAAACAAACAACTAAAGCAAAATAATCACTAAGAAATTAAACATCTGTTCATTATACTATTTTTACCAAACTACGTGAACCATAAGTTTTGGTCTTTTAGTCAGGATTGATTAGTTTTGTTTTGTTTTTTAAAAAATCCCAGATAATTCTTGTTTCATTTTCTCGGACAGATTCTGGTCTGCCTAGAACATCGGTTACTATGGCCAAAATTCGGTCGTTTGCACAGTTCATAAAAAACCGACCCCATCCGACTGTACCTTGGATTGTCTTATCTCCTTTTGAGCAAAGCCAACACTTTATCAACTCGTTTAGATTTTTTTCTTAACTAGTTTGTCACTCAGGGTTGAGGGACTCATGAACATAGGTGTGTTAGGTGAGCAGGGTTTAAGAGTTACCATTTTTGTTACATAAAAATTAATTGATATTATAATTTACATGATAACATTTCACACAATAAGATCATGATTAAATTTTCCTCAGCAACATCGATTGGTTCGTTGGTTTGCTGTTTTATTTTACGGCGTATCAACACTTTTGGGGTCATTTTATGCTGAATTTGTAAATTTTTATTAGTTTTGGTTTTATAAATTGTGATATTTACGAGCATGTGCTTTGGTGGAAATTTGACATTCGAATTCTAATTATTTAGATAAACAGTATAGTCTAGTAGATCATAGTAAGTACAGTGAGTTCAGTCAACAATGAGTCCCTCTTCTTATGGCTCCATTTTCTTATAAAGAATATTTTTGAATTATGAAATCCTAACTGATAATTAGATTTTATAGAAAAACTTTCATTATTATACAGAAATGTTACTTTTGCTTTTTTTGTTTACACACAGTTAAATATCAAAAGAGTTCGATTTCAAACAATTCAGTTAAACAAAAATATACAGTTTAAATGTCAAAAACAGTTCTATTTCAAACAATTCAGTTTAGCATAAGTACGAAGTTTTAACATACAGTTAAAGGTAAAAACTGTTCTATTTCAAACGATTCAGTTTTAACGTAATTGCACTGCTTAGTTCTATTTGACCCATAGATTAGACCTTATGATATGCTACCACTCTGGGCCAGAGTAGATCTGGGAGCGATGGTAGTGAAGGGGTACCCCGATTTCCTCAAAGTTCCAGCATTAGTTAAGCCACACCATCAGATTGTTTAGTGTCATATCTAGGACACTCGTTGGGGAGTATTACCCCTCTGCAGAAATGCAGACTTGGTATTCTGCCGCCCAAGCTTACTGGGCCACCAGCAACGTCGGGTATTCCTACTAGTCGTTCAATTCAATAATGATTGTGTTTTCACAGAGTTGATTTCGTTTGCAAGAGGTAATTGTCTATTCAGACACTTTGCATAAAACTGACCAGATTTACATTTGGCCATGAAAACACCTAGCTGAAAGCAAATGGCAGAGATCCCATCGACTAAAAGCTATTTATTGTGGTAAGTTAGACCCGAGGGGATATCTTAGAAACAATTTGATTGGCTGACGCACGTATATTGACGCTGGACAGCCAGTAGTTTAAGAGGATTTGGGATTTAAACGAACGTATAAATGTGTTACAGTGTGATTAAAGTGTTTACATGAGTCTGCTTTCCGCTGCATAACGTGACTTGAAGATGTGAAACTGGCCAGACAATGTTGCTAATAGGCATGCAATATTGTTCAAAGATATTAAGAAGACACGTTATAGCAACGATCTGAAGAAACATAAAAACAACATTAAACTCTAATATATGTACACTTCTAAATCTTGATATTCATCATCGTCATTATGTCGCGCTGCCAGCCCGGATCTCCCTGACACTCTCTCGCTACCCGTCACTGTTATGACGCAAGATATTTTCCTCTCTTGTCCAAGGCATTGTGATCGACGACTATTAGCACCCTACAAAACAGCAGCTATACTGCTACCTACCACCCATCACGAAAACTATCAAAGTTAGACGAACAAGACATGCGGGACACTGCTGGAGAAATAATGTACTCCTGTGGATCCCTTAACATGGACGAGCAAAGGCAGGACGACCAACTAGAACCTACATACAGCAGCTCTGTGCCGATACGGGATGTAGCCTTGAAGAACTGCCGGAAGCAATGGACGATAAAGAAAGGTGGCGAGAGAGGGATATCCGTGCTGATGGAGCAACATGGTGCAGTTATTAATAACAGCATTTTGAAAAAGCATAAATAACAACTTAGGTTGGTTATTTGGTTTTAAGGCATATCAAACATTGTAGGTTATTTAATGCCAAATCCATTGTAGACAGAGAAACAGTTCTATTTCAAACAATTTAGTATAGCATAAGCTATATATATATATATATATATATATATATATATATATATATATATATATATATATACTGGGTATTAAATAAATTATTTAGTGATAAAAATAAACAGATGACACAATATTAGTGAGGAAGCAACTCTATCATTCAAATCAGCAGTATTTTTCAGTTAAAATGATAGCGTCATGTATGAATCTCATTAAGGCTACTATTCTTTTTAGTCATGGATAACTATTATGTCACTGATCACCAATTGTCTGATGGAGATGGAGAGAAAGACAAAAATGACAACTCATTTCAAGCGTTAGAATCTACGTTCAATTTCAGAAGTAGAGGGTAATGGATTACGGACACAAAGTGTGAACTAGTTTCTTCATTCAAGTTGGAACTGCCTCCTTGCGCATTTTAACCGTACCTTCCTCTCCGTTCATACGAATGTTTGTCTTCTTAAAACCTAGCCACCAAAACATGAGGGATCGAATCAAGAAACCCGTTATTATATTACTTTGCACAGAACACCCAACTTTCACTTCCGCTTCACATTGGTGATATCATTCAGCAAGCTCGCACTACAACTTATATGGACTTTTGTGGAACCAGAGGCAAGATTCAATCTGGAGAGTTTGATCAAGAATATCTTGTTACACCTAGCCCACAGGTAGATTTGTTGAACTTTGTCGATTCGTATTTCTTCTGGAAGCAGGTTTTTTTAATTACTTATTTATTTACATCGCGGAACGATACTCTTAAAATGTTACACTTTGTATGGCAATGACTCTGGCATTTCACAAGAAGAAATTTGCATTTAACAGAAATATAGAAAAATTGAAGTTAATAAAAACTTTCCCAACACGTCACTTCCCAAAAATCCTATAATATTGAGTTATTTTGATAGCATTTCTTTAGCTGGGAACATCCAGGATCGAAATATATCCTTGTTTAAGAGACAAGATATTAAAAATGTACTGGATGATTACTTCTTATATAAATGATTTAAAAGCCAATATTTAAACCAAGTTCACAATCACTTTAAAAATCTTGGTTAAGTGCAGAAATCCTCGATGACTTGTAAGAGCATTTACCTCTTAGAAACCTCTTAATCTCTTAGAAACCTATTTTCTTTGATTAGATTCAGTAAAACTCGAATTTTCAGAGTAAGAAAGGAGATAAATGGGTTTAATGCAAGTCGTCAAAAAGACTGCTGTACCCTTTTCCCCAAATCCTATATATCTATATAACTTACTGATATACATTCATAGTTTCAAATGGCTGTAAGAAATTGAAAGCAGTAAAACTTTTGGTGTAGATAACATCGACTGAAATCATGAAATTAGAAGCAAGAATTACTTACGTGAGATAATTAATTTTCCTTGAGTAAGTAATTATCCCGTACCTCAGTCAGTAAGTGCGAAGCAGGAGTTAATGTTGCCAAATATTTTGATCTGAAACACAAAGAGAGCTGAGAATTAACGAGTGACAAATAATAAGTCTTAGTTAAAAGCAACCATAAAAAATTGATCAAAGCCTTTCTGTTGCGCGAAGAGAAGGAATGAATCTTTCTTTATAAGAGGAAAACTGAAATTAGACTATTCATAGAGAGTTGCACGTTAGATTCATATTTTTAAGTGTTTGTCTATAAACATCAGCCTCATTATTTATTTCTATATCTAGGTGTGTGTGTGTGTGTGTGTGGTTTGGTTTTATGGCATATCAACCATTTTTCATTATCTAATGAGAAATCTTGTCTTTACATATATATTAAATATTTGATTTATAATCACTATTTGTTGATACACGCAGTTAAATGATAAAATAGTTCTATATCTTAAAATTAAATTTAGCATAAGATAACAAATTTAAACGGTTCCAAATATTGCTATGTAATACTAACAATTTAGTCAAACATCAGTTATTCGTTTACACACAGTTAAATGATAAAACAGTTCTATTTTCAGCAATTTAATTTTGCATAAGTCATTTGTTTTCACTCAGTTTAAATGTCAAAGAATTCTGCTGAACTCATTGATAAGACCCTGTCAGGTGCTTGCACTTCGGGCCAGAAGGGAATTGGGAGCGATGGAAATGAAAGGGTACTCCACATGCCTCAAAACTTCAGTATTACAGAATCCTTACCATCAGACCGTTTCGTGTCATATACACAACAACCCTTAGGGAGGGGGTCTTACCAATCTGTAGAGATTCAGTCGGTGTATTCTACAGCCTCAGATACCTGGGCCACAGGATACTTGTTGGGGCGGAGGTCTTACCCGTCTGCAGAAATTCAGACGGTGGATTCTACAACCCCAAACGCTTGAGCCACAGCATACCTGTTGTGGAGGAGGTCTTACCAATCTGCAGAGATTCAGTCGGTGTATTCTACAGCCTTAGCTGCCTGTGCCACCGAACACTCGTTAGGGAGGAGGTCTTATCAATCTGCAGAGATGCAGTTGGTGTATTCTACAGCCCCATCTTACTAGGCTTGTGTGTGGGTGTGTGTGTGTGAAAGTGTATACGTGTTCGGTGTGTACAGTAAAGCAATGTTTATTAAGCTAGGGCATTTATTTTATTCATTTATTTGTTCAATTATTTTGCAGCGTCTTATAAAGTAGATTTGTTTTTGTTTTTGTTTTTTTTTAAAAAAAGGACACTGAATTAAAAAATGAATTATGATGAACACAAATGCATATTAAGTTTAACTAAGTTTGACACAAGGACGAATCAAAAAAGACATTATGGAGCGTAGCACGTCGCGATCAAGGAGGCAGCTTGGCTCTTCCAGAGTCATGCCGGGGTTACTGTCGGAGCCGATATGATGCAGAAATAACCCGAAATCGGCGATGAAGACAGTGCATCACTGAAGACCTCCCTGATGCATCTAGGATGTATGATTGAAGTGGAATTGAAATTTAAAGATAATTGTTCAGGATGCTATGTTAATTGGAATTATTTCTGGAAACAATATGATAGTTAATAAATTACAAGGATTATATTGGAACACTTCAAACAATTTAACTCCGTGCAAACAATGATTATTAGAGAGGAATAAAGATGTACAATTTATAAATAATTGCTATTGAAATCTGAAAACATAATTATAATCACAATACGAAATTTGTAAATCAATCAATTTTCTGCATTAAATAACCTATAAGTGGTTAAATGCCATTAAACAAAATTAACATATTATGACATGTTGATACATTTCATTGAATAGATTTATACAATATTTCCGAATTTTTTATTGATTGGAGCGTACCTTAAACGCAAAAAAATTATTTTGACGTACATACGTTCAAATGAGTTCTTTAAAATGCTAGCTGTACATTTTAGTTTATTGCAAAAATCTAAACCGAAAAAAAAAAAGGTTGTTGTACTATTGTTTTATTCAGTAATAGAAAGATAGTTCTTAATGAAAAAGATGCGCTTAGTATTTTTTTGGTTATATATTACTAGATCGTCAGTTCGATCGGGGAACTACTGCTGCTCATCAATAAGAGTGGCTTCTATAGATGAGAATAAAAACAGCCATCGAAAGATAACCACGACCCACACTGAAACCATTTACATAAACCGCATCGCTCTTCTCAAGGGTAAAAATTGGGCGCGTCTTGCTGAGGTTGGAGCCCTGGCCTCAGTGTTCGAAAAATCAGCTACAGAGCTCAGACAACATTCATAAGTGATGTACTCCTATGGACCCCCATATATGGCCAAGCAAAAGCAGGAGGGCCAGCTCGAACATACACAGAGCAGCTATGTGAGGATACGGGATGTAGCCCTGAAGACCTGCCAGAGGCGATGAACGATAAAGAGAAGTGGCGAAAGAGGGTCAGGGATGATGATGATGATGATGAAGTTCGAATGTTCATGAGAAGACGTAATTATATGTTCAACTCACCGCGTGGAATGCTTCTATATATTTTCCATGTGATATTACTAAGAAAGGAACATTATAATTCCTATAAATATATCGTAGTTGACTGGAAAAAAGGCTTTGCACTTTTTCAGCAATTGAAGCCTATCTATATTTTTGACTTTATATAAAATTATTAAATACGGATGTATCATTAAAATTGTACTGAGCTGTGAGAATGATTTTCCTTGTTTACACTTTTATAAGAATTCAACTTCACATCGAAGTAAAAAAAAAAAGAAAAAGTTTGTGTTGTTTTCTGCAATTAATCAAAACAGCCACCGATCAGCACGTTTTAGTATTAATTCTGTTCTGCATGAAGCTTACAATCACCTAACACATTAAATTGCCACACTGTGAACAACCTGTCTTTATTGAAGTCCATTCACTTAAAAGATTAAAAAGAAACAACTAAAACACATTTAAAAACACAAAATTTTAATCGATATCCTAAGCCGAGAAGTTAAAACACAAACCAGGTAACTGATTGATTGATTTTAACGACAAGTCAATTTGTCTGGGGTTAGTTTATACAACGAGGCTCAGGAAGCACGTAAATTGTACTCTTATATTGACAGTTTTTGGTTTGGTTTGGTTTCTTTGTTTAATAGCATATGAACTTTTGTAGGTTATATAATGCCAAAGCCACCCTTCTAGAAGAACAATAGTAGTACTATTTAACCCATAGCTGGGAGGATAAGCGGGTTCATACCTTTCCCAAGGGTATTTGCCCGAAAGTGAACGTAATAGCGCGACTGGAGTACGAACTAGCTTACTACGATTCTGCCGTCCATCGCTTTAACCATTACACCACGTGGACTGTCCCTGACAGTTTTTGTAGAGTTACTTAAATATTTTGCACACGGTCATATGATATCCGGTGTTTGCATATCATATAACTTTTAAACAGAATTTGACCAATAAATATTATCCTAATAGATACTACCAAGGTCAGTGTGAACCTGGGAGAACTGGTGGGGAAAGGGCTACTCTGCACTTTTCAAATTTCCCAGAGCCTTACCATCGTATGCAATATAGTGTCACACCAGGACACTAAAATTTTTCACGGGGTCTTAACCCTCAGCCGGGTATACAGTGAATTTATTCAAAGTCCTACCGAAAAGGTAATTTTATGGCATATCAATCATAGTAGATTATTTCAAGCTAAATACTTTTTACACATATATATTAGATACATATGATTTGAAAATATAAATATGCAAAGTTAAATAGTTTCAAGTATTGCTGTGTATCACTAACAATTCAATTAAACATCAGTCATTTGTTTATAGATAGTTAGATCTCAAACAGTTCTATTTCAAGCAATTCAGTATAGCATAAGTCATTTGTTTAGACATAGTTTAAATGCTAAACACTTATATTTGACCCATAGATAGGATCCAGTCAGGTGCTACCACTCCGGGCCAGAGTGGACCTTGGAGTAATGGCAATGAAGGTGTATTTTACATTCATTAAAACTCTAAGATTGGAGCCTCACCATCAGATTGTTTAATGTCATATCTAGGACACTCGTTAGGGGGTCTTAACCCTCAGCAGAGATGCAGTCGGTTGTTTGATTTAAAGTTTACAATCACTGAATATAGAAATAAGTAATTTCCTACGAATCTAATATTTAATAAAAGAGTTTCACACCCATAACACTCTGTGTTTAATGATGTAAACATAAAGATTTGTTTTAACTCCAACGTTGTCAAATTTTATATATTGATTGGTACAATGTTTTCAGCTGGTTTTTCGTATATTTTTTTGCTGTACATCTCGCGAACTCTTTGGAAAAGTTCATTTAAAGTTTAATTTATGAGGTTATAATTGTCTTTTTGATCATTAGGATTTTGATCATTTGCAATTTTTACTCGCTTGTTTTTTTATTTTATTTACTCTATTTCATTTTTTTGTAAATAAAGATCAAATTCGGTTTTAATCGCTTGCGTGAAATACAACATACGCTATGAAACCTAAAGTTTGTCGTCATTTTTTTTATTTTTGTAAGAGTTCTAAATAACCTTCGCTCTGTAACGCGTAATATTTTTTGGAAGACTTTTCAAGAGTTTTTCTTTTATTTTTTTATAACTTATATCTGCGCGGTATAAAGGTTGTTCTTTTTTTTTTAAATAGATGAATGGGTGGAAGAAACATTACAAATGCGAGTGTATTTGTGACAATATGCATTTTGCCACAGGGAGTGTCTTTTTATAAAGAGTACTAGTAAAAGAAGACAGTCACTTATAATAACTGGAAAATGCTTAAAGCAAAAGCTGTACCTGTGAGGCATGTCTGTTTCATCTGTTATCTTCTTTCTCTTTTTCACTACAATCTGTACAAACGTTTCGTGATTCCAAACCAAAGTATCTTTATGTTACACTTCATTCCAAAGCCAGAAACACCTCTTCAAGAAAATAAAGGCGTCTTCGAAAAATCCCTAAAGGTTATACAGCGTTAATAATTCCCAAATTCTCTCTGTAGAATCGTCAAAGAACATTCGTACAACATGCAAGTTGAATAAAGCTCTTACTGTATATGTTGTTTTTTTTTGTTTCTTTTTTTTTTTTTGTATAAAAAAATCTTATGTTTGATATGAGATTCGGTGCATCGAATAACGGTGCTTACATTTTTCTCTTAGTTCTATTGACTTTAAAACTTTCTAGGAAAAAAAATGGTATTTCCATAAAGTACTTTCATCACAGTAGTCCTTGCTACCGGAGGGCCACCGCCAGTTCGTTATATTGGTGTAATGGTTATATCTATCACAAAGATATTAACTAAACTAAACTTTTGAATTATAATCATCATCATCATGTCGTGCTGGTAGCACGGATATACCAGACCCTCTCTCGCCGCTTTTCCCTATCGTTCATCGCCTCTGTCAGGTCTTCTGGACTACATCCCGTATCCTCACATAGTTGCTGAATGTATGTACGTGCTGGTCATCCTGTTTTTGCTCGGCCATATGTGGGGGTCCATAAGAGAACATCACTTATGACTTCTTCCCTGCTTCTCCAGCAGTGTCATGCATGTCTGGTTCGTCTAACTTGAATAGTTTTCGTGATAGGAGGCAGGTGGCCGTACAGTTTGAGCCAAATAAGGATCTGTGTTCCGTCAGTTTTCAAACAAGAAGTTAACATAACATTCCAAGAAAATCAGCATTTAAAATAATGAATATTACGTATTCTGTAGGAAATAAAATCAACATTTACATCCCTTAAGTTAATTGATAATGAGTTATATAGTAGCAGCTTTCTCGTACCCAGTAAATCGGATAACCGTCTTCTTGACCGACTACAAGTAATTAACATGAGAACTTTCGCGATAAGTTCGAAAAGGTGTGTCACATAAGAAAAGAATCAGTCAGTCATATAGTCACCGGTAGAGAACAAGTCATCATCATCATCATCATGTCGAGCTGCCAATACGGATATCCCTGACCATCTCTCGCCACTTCTCCCTATCATTCATCGCCTCCGGCAGGTCTTCTGGGTTACATCCTGTGTCCTCACATAGCTGCTGTATGTAAGTTCGGGCTGGTCGTCCTGCTTTTGCTTGGCCATATGTAGGGGTCCATAGGAGTTCATCGCTTACGAGCTCGTCCTTGCTTCTCCAGCAGTGTCCGGCGTGTCTGGCTCGTCTAACCTGTATAGTTTTCGTGATGGTAGGCAAGTGGCCGTATAGTTGGTGTCTCGTGGGGTGTTGTCGCCAGGACTTGTTCAATATTGCTCTCAACATTCTTGTGTAGTTGCCGTTAAGTTTCTTCTCCAGCCGTTTAGTTAGCGTCCATGTAGTGCATCCATATAGCAGTATCGATACACCCGCTGCCTGGAAGAAACTGCGTGATGCAAACGAAATGGAACCACGTTGGGAGTGAGATAAAATTTTCCTTCATCGACCAAAAAACAAAAACACGAAGAGAAAAAAGAAATGAATACCCCCCACCTTCCTGATTTGAAACCGGCCCGAAGTACCAGTTATTTTATCTGTCACCCTGTGTTTGATTTTTTTCTTTCCTTTAAATTTATTGTCATCTATTCATTTCTTCTTAATAATTTCCTGTAAATTTTAACAAGGCATTACAATCCACCAAATGACAAAGTTTCATGTTGGCGCTGGAGATCCGTTTCCTAAGCATTTAGCTCCTCATTAGAGCAAAAACATCAGTGAAAACATTCGCTTCGGTATCGACTAAGCCAAGCTTGATATATTACTTAACCAGGTAAATGAAACACAAAGAAAATAATTACTCGTTCGATGTTTATCTTTCAGTTCTCCATGAAAATAAACATTCAGAATTGCGGGTTTTATCTTTTTTTTTTTATCAGAAACAAAAACAAATTTCCGAGTTCAATAAAAGTAAAGTTCTTTCAACATGACATACTATACATTAACAGCGCTGGAGATTTATTTCAAAACCATTACTCTAATAGGATTAAAAATAATGCTGGAGCCTATTGTTTTGATATTTACACAGCTTAGTAGAGCTAAGCTAATATGCCGAAGAATAATATATATTTATTTCTCTGTCATTCTGTTCATATCAATATATGATATATATTTATTTCTCTATCAGTCTGTTCATATCAATGTATATCATATTTACCCAACCCCTCCGCTCGGGCAGGATATGACACAAGGTCAATTTTTAAGCGGAGTTTAACAGGTTTGAATTCAGAGTTTTCCTTCTCCTAGACTAGTTGCCTCACCAAGGCTAAAGAGCCTAGTGTGCCCTCCTATTTACCCATAGCTGGAGGGAGAATATTTGGATTCATACCTTTCCCAAGGGTATTAGTGCGATGTGAAATGCAATCAGTCAGGTCCAGGATTTGAACTCATGTCGCCGTGTCCATATCCTGCGATGATAACCATTACACCACGGGCACCTCCATAACAGCACGGGCACCTCCATAACAGCACGGGCACCTCCATATCAATGTATATACATGGTTAAGTATATCAACAAGATCTAACTGTATGCATATATTTACCTAACCTCTCCGCCAAGAGCAAAATGTGATAAATAATTTTTCAGTAGAATACTACTAGTTGGGATTCAGAGTTTTCCTTCTTCTAGGCTGGTTTCCCTACTAAAGCTAAAGAGCTCGGCCTCCTCTATTATTCATCTATAGCTGGAGGCGGTAAGAGACAGATTTGTGCCTTTTTCAAGGGCATTTGTGTGAAGTGAAACAGCCTTTGAACACGTTACGCCAAGCACGTATCTTGTTTATGAAGCTCTTAGAGAAAAGAAGATTGTTATTACAGGATTGTATGCTTAGCTCATTAACCATTGCAGTATAAGTCTCCACGTTTGCAAAACAATCAGTGAAATTTTCTCAATATAGTGAAGTTGCCAATAAGAGTGACAGACAAGTTGAGATATGAGATTATTTTGTAAATTCATGAACATTTGAATTACCAAGAAGCTGGATATCTCATTACAATAATAAAGAGATACGAAAAACCTATTAAGTTATAAATGTGTTCATTACGATAAGACGAATACATTTCTTCTTTATATATATATATATATATATATATATATATATATATATATATAATCTGTCTTTTTCGGTTAGGATGAATTTTATTGAAATTCTATAATACGAGTAAATAGTGAGTTTAAAGAGAACGGGCATATTTTGAAAAAAATCTGAAAGCACACTTAAATGTACGAGGTATACGGTGTCTCAGAATACATGTTACCCATGTCACTGCTAATAACACTACTAATAATTATGTTGTGTTCTTTTTTGTTTCCGATTCGAAAATAGTATACAATAACAACTATTAATCCCTGATCCAAATGCCTTGGACAATAGAGAGAAAATTATTTAGCGTCTCTACGTGTTTGGAGACAAATTATTCAAAACTGTACTAGAAGAATTCTGCAATTTAACAAACAAGCCAAATTTATCATTGGGTACACAAATTTCAAGCCACAGGGCCAGTAAATAGCTTCGAAAAGAAGGCAGAAAATCCCAAATTTAGCAGGAAGTTGATGCGAGAAGTCTTGACAATGTGGATGCGGTGAGAGATTCTGTCAAAAGGATTCCGAAAAAGTCCCTCCGAAAATGTTTCCAAGAACTTACTCTTTCACGTGCGTTGTTGAAAAGAATCTAAAAGAATGATCTTCAGCTGTACCCATTCAGAATCTAAATCAAGCATGAACTCCCACCAGCGGATATGGAGTTTCTTATCACAGTAATAAATTATTATCATATTAATGGGTTGCATGTTTAAAAAGTATCGAGACTGAAGCTTTAGTAACCAAGACTAAAATATACAATGGATACAACAGTAGATCAGCTTCTTGGCATTCATTTCACTCATTCCAGCGAGTTTTGCATTGGTCGAAGTAACGATAAAACTCCACCTTATGTATAGTGTGAAGCTGAGCTGCTCTAATTCTTTTAAAGACCTCAAATCTTGACCTTCAGAATTTTCAATACAGAAAAAAAGAAAACAGTTGCGTGGAGGTTTGGTTTGGTTTAGTTGTTGGCTATTTAATCCCAAATCCATTTTTAAACATCCGAACAGTTCAATTTTAAATAATTCAGTTTGATATAAGTAAACAGGTTAGTTATATTTAACTTATAGATTGGACCTTATCAGATACTACAACTCCGGGCCAAGGTGGACCTGGGAGGATGTTTAAAAAGTATCGAGAGTGAAGCATTCTTCAAAGCTCCATAACTGAATCCTCACCATCTGATTGTTTAGTGTCATCTCCAGAACACTCATTGTGGGGAGGGTTCTTACCCCTTTGCAGTGATGCAGTCGGTGTATTCTACAACCCAAGCCAACTGGGCCAAGTCGTGTGGAGATAGTTGTGGCAAGTGTACTATTCGTCATCCCCTCCACCTAGAGCATAGTATGACATGAGGCCAATATTTTTAAACAGAGTATATCTGGTTTGAATCAAGAGTTTTCCTACTCGTAGACTGTTTTTATGCCCTGGTATTTATCCATAGTTTTTATGCCCTGGTATTTATCCATAGTTTTTATGCCCTGGTATTTATCCATAGTTTTTATGCCCTGGTATTTATCCATAGTTTTTATGCCCTGGTATTTATCCATAGTTTTTATACCCTGGTATATATCCATAGTTTTTATGCCCTGGTATTTATCCAGAGTTTTTATACCCTGGTATTTATCCATAGTTTTTATGCCCGGGTATTTATCCATAGTTTTTATGCTCTGGTATTTATCCATAGTTTTTATGCCCTAGTATTTATCCATAGTTTTTATGCCCTAGTATTTATCCATAGTTTTTATGCCCTGGTATTTATCCATAGTTTTTATACCCTGGTATATATCCATAGTTTTTATGCCCTGGTATTTATCCAGAGTTTTTATACCCTGGTATTTATCCATAGTTTTTATGCCCGGGTATTTATCCATAGTTTTTATGCTCTGGTATTTATCCATAGTTTTTATGCCCTAGTATTTATCCATAGTTTTTATGCCCTAGTATTTATCCATAGTTTTTATGCCCTAGTATTTATCCATAGTTTTTATGCCCTAGTATTTATCCATAGTTTTTATGCCCTGGTATTTATCCATAGTTTTTATGCCCTGGTATATATCCATAGTTTTTATGCTCTGGTATTTATCCATAGTTTTTATACCCTGGTATTTATCCATAGTTTTTATACCCTGGTATTTATCCATAGTTTTTATGCCCTAGTATTTATCCATAGTTTTTATGCTCTGGTATTTATCCATAGTTTTTATACCCTAGTATTTATCCATAGTTTTTATGCCCTGGTATTTATCCAGAGTTTTTATACCCTGGTATTTATCCATAGTTTTTATGCCCTGGTATTTATCCATAGTTTTTATGCCCGGGTATTTATCCATAGTTTTTATGCTCTGGTATTTATCCATAGTTTTTATGCCCTAGTATTTATCCATAGTTTTTATGCCCTAGTATTTATCCATAGTTTTTATGCCCTAGTATTTATCCATAGTTTTTATGCCCTAGTATTTATCCATAGTTTTTATGCCCTGGTATTTATCCATAGTTTTTATGCCCTGGTATATATCCATAGTTTTTATGCTCTGGTATTTATCCATAGTTTTTATACCCTGGTATTTATCCATAGTTTTTATACCCTGGTATTTATCCATAGTTTTTATGCCCTAGTATTTATCCATAGTTTTTATGCTCTGGTATTTATCCATAGTTTTTATACCCTGGTATTTATCCATAGTTTTTATGCTCTGGTATTTATCCATAGTTTTTATGCTCTGGTATTTATCCATAGTTTTTATACCCTGGTATTTATCCATAGTTTTTATACCCTGGTATTTATCCATAGTTTTTATGCCCTAGTATTTATCCATAGTTTTTATGCCCTTGTATTTATCCATAGTTTTTATGCTCTGGTATTTATCCATAGTTTTTATACCCTGGTATTTATCCATAGTTTTTATGCTCTGGTATTTATCCATAGTTTTTATGCTCTGGTATTTATCCATAGTTTTTATACCCTGGTATTTATCCATAGTTTTTATACCCTGGTATTTATCCATAGTTTTTATGCCCTAGTATTTATCCATAGTTTTTATGCCCTAGTATTTATCCATAGTTTTTATGCTCTGGTATTTATCCATAGTTTTTATGCTCTGGTATTTATCCATAGTTTTTATACCCTGGTATTTATCCATAGTTTTTATACCCTGGTATTTATCCATAGTTTTTATGCCCTAGTATTTATCCATAGTTTTTATGCCCTAGTATTTATCCATAGTTTTTATACCCTGGTATTTATCCATAGTTTTTATGCCCTAGTATTTATCCAGAGTTTTTATACCCTGGTATTTATCCATAGTTTTTATGCCCTAGTATTTATCCATAGTTTTTATGCCCTGGTATTTATCCATAGTTTTTATGCCCTAGTATTTATCCATAGTTTTTATGCCCTGGTATTTATCCATAGTTTTTATGCCCTGGTATTTATCCATAGTTTTTATGCCCTAGTATTTATCCATAGTTTTTATACCCTGGTATTTATCCATAGTTTTTATGCCCTAGTATTTATCCATAGTTTTTATGCCCTGGTATTTATCCATAGTTTTTATGCTCTGGTATTTATCCATAGTTTTTATGCCCTGGTATTTATCCATAGTTTTTATGCCCTAGTATTTATCCATAGTTTTTATGCCCTGGTATTTATCCATAGTTTTTATGCTCTGGTATTTATCCATAGTTTTTATGCCCTGGTATTTATCCATAGTTTTTATGCCCTAGTATTTATCAATAGTTTTTATGCCCGGGTATTTATCCATAGTTTTTATGCCCTAGTATTTATCCATAGTTTTTATTCCCTAGTATTTATCCATAGTTTTTATGCCCGGGTATTTATCCATAGTTTTTATGCCCTGGTATTTATCCGTAGCTTGAAATAAAAAAAAAAGTGCATAGTATAGGATTTGATCTTGAGTAGCCGAGTCCATTTTTATGTTGATAACCGTTACGCCATAAGTACTTTCAAAGGTGTCGGGAGTATGAAGGATATTGCTCTCTCACAATTCTGTTTCAACAAAACGTTTAGCTAAATATCAAATGCATCATTTAATTTTTCAGATGTGCAGTGATTAGCACTGAAGTCTAGACACAAACCATTCAGTAAATAACTTGATTAGCGATGGTTTCCATTCCTTAAACTACCTGTTATTATCTTATCTTATCACATTCATTTTTAACGTTCGCTGTTGAATATGTCTTACTCAAGGTCTGTTGATGTAAGTGTAGAAAGAGATAACTGCAGCCAGGAAAATGGCGTAGAAGATGTAACTAAACAGGATGATGAACGTGAAGAGAAGAAAAAATGGCACGTGGATAGGTATGATGAAAATGGTTAAGAAGAGTAAAAAAAGGAATGATCAAATGAGAACGATGTAGATGGAGGCGGAGGCGGTGACGGTGGGAGGATAAAGAAACGCTCTGCTGAAGAAAAAAAAAGGCAACCGTAAATAGGGGGGCGCGGGAAATAAAAAGACAATGATGAAGAAGATAAAGAGGAATAAGAAAGAAAGAAAGAAGGGTACGTTTGATGAGAGGGATGAAGATAAGGACGAAGAAGAGCGAATATCTAATGAAAACGCTGAAACCATTGTTGGTTTTGGCTAGTTTCTGTGTTTAATAGAATATCAGCCTTCATCAGTTATTTGATGCCAAAATCATCTTTGGTGAAGAACAGAAGTGTTGATATTTAAACTGTTGTTGGGGAGTGGTTAAGTGGTTTTATAACTTTCGTAGAGTTATTTGGTTGGTGTTTTTGAACAAATTATCGGTACAGCACCGAAAAGAAACAGTCGCTGTACGTCCACCTACAACTGACGATACGCACCATCCAGTTATGACAAACAAAACATCCTAGGAATGGATGGAGGAGTAAAAATGATTTTAAGAACGACGTTCTTCGATGGACTCCTACACATGGACACACTAGTTATGGACGACCAGCAAAAATTCACATTAAGTAGCTGTGCGCGGACCCTGAATGTCGTCTTGAGGAATTATCAAGAGCAATTGCTTTTAGGAAAATAGAGAGAGAGAGAGAGAGAGAGAGAGAGAGAGAGAGAGAATCCTTGTTGTCAACATGCCTTAATGATGATGATGATGATGGTGATTCTTTTTTAGTTTTTATATGAACTTGTTTACGAATTTTAGTAATATACTCTATTAGATTTTATACTATACTCTAATTTTTGACAGCAGGTGTGGCGGGAAAGGACACTCTGATTCTTGCCAAGGAGAGCATGTACTATATTCTATTCCTTGTGGAAGTTATATGGCACACAAATAAAGAAACAAAGAAAGAAATAGAAAAAAAAAATTGTTACATATGTGTGTTTGTTTTGGGATTAGGGGTTGCACATGAAAATACCGAGAATCATAAAATAGAAGATGACGAAGAAAAAAATAAGAACAACAGAGCTGGAGATATAGATAAAGACAGAAGGAAAAACCAGAAAGAAAGAAAGAAAGAAAGAAAGAAAGAAAAATAAATAAATCGATAGATAAGAAAGAGATAGAAAAAGGGAGAAAGAGAAAGAAAGGAAAACAGAAAGAGAGAGAGAAGTAGAGAGAGAGAGAGATTGAGAGAGAAACGGATAGGAGAGAGAAAGAAAGAAAGAAAAAAACAGGAAAAAAGCGAGGGAGAGAAAGAGAGAGATATGGGGTAGAGAGGGAGAGAGAAAAATGGTAAAATAAATTGATAGATGGACAGAGAAAGAGACAGAGAGAGAAAGAAAAAACATAAAGAGAGAGAAAAAACAGTGAAATATATAGATAGAAAGATAGAGGGAGAGTGAGAGAAAAGGAGAAAAAGGTCGGGAGGAAAAAAAGAAAAACAGAGAGAGAGAGAGAGAGAGAGAGAGAGATTCGATAAAGTTAACAAATATGAATAAAAAATGATGTGCATTTATTCAACATGTCTTTGACTGTTTTGAACTGTGGATTCCATCTCTCCTGATGCGTCGACGGCTGATATCATTTGGGGATCCCAAACAAACCATGGCATCATAAACCCCACCTCTCTCTAATGCAAATGAAAAAAAATTCACGTAAATTTTGTATATGAATCATTCTTACTGAAAGATGAAATTTGGGCACTTTTGCCAACAAAGGATAAAAGTTTCTGATGACTGTTAAAAGCAACGTCTTTTAAAAAAAAAAAGCAGGAGACAATTTATTTGGTTTGGTTTGGTTTGGTTTGGTTTCATGGCATACCCACCATTGTTGTTTTTTTAATGTTAAATCCATTTTTATACATATAAACAGTTCTATTTCAAACAATTCAGTTTAGTATAAGTACACAGTTTAGTTTTATTTGACCCTTAGATAGGACCATATTAGGTGCTACGACCCAGGGCAATGAAGAGGCGCTTTGCATTCCTCAAAACTCCTGTAATATTGGAGCCTCAACATCAGATAGTTTATTGTTATATCCAGGACACTCGTTGGGGTGGGAGAACTTACCCCTCTGCAGAGATGCAATCGGGGTATTCTGCAACCTCATCCGACTGGACAACACTTTATTTGAACTGTGCTTCATATATATATATATATATATATATACATATTTGAAAACCAATTTATTTACCTATTTATTATGCCTCCTTTAATTTCTTATCGATGACGTCACTAATTTTACTTCTGATTCCGATTAATGACCACCTATGCTCACACGCAGTTTTATTTCGGTAAAGGAACACAAAAAGTGATGAATATCAATGAACAACCCTTTTTACACATGGAACGATTCAATCGCACTCCTCTGTTTTCATGCTTCACGTCATTTTGCCAAACTGACAGTTAGCTGTAATATTTGTAATGTAGTGGTCGCCCCCCACTACCAGTGATTCTGATGCTCAGCAATGTGTCTATCAATCACAAGAAATCTAGCGCAAGGTTCGATAGACAGTCACTCACTGAAGTTGAGGGATTTTTTGAAAATAGACCGCAAGCTGGTTTCATGAATTTTTGATTTCCAGAATATTTTGTTTTCCATAATTGAATTTACTTCTTAAATTACTGAAAATGTTTTTTTTTTATTCTATTAAAAATGAAATAAAAAACAGAGGGACGAGACAAATGTTTTGCAATATATTCGTAATTTTAGACAGAAGCAACAGATTCTAGATGATTGCAGTGATGTTGTGAAGGTGTGATGAGCTCACCTGCGATTCTCAAAGAGCTCCTTGCCAGATTTGTCTGTTCTGCTGGGAGCAACACCACTGGATTCATGGTTTTTGCCTACCTAAACTTGACTGTTCGTCAAAGTTCTTGTAAACCAAGCGAAATTTCTCTAATCATTTGATTACTGTAATGAGATCAACTGCGCTTACACATTTTACACAAAACTTTTTTCTGTTTCATCTGTGGCGATAAAGCATGAGCTCCGAGTTGTTCTTTTCTCTGTGTAACTTTTAAATCACACAGGGAGTGAAACAATGCACAACATGTCTGCGCACCAACTAACACGTTCCTACCAACCATAGAAGGTATTTCCTATTGCTTGGACTTCTCAAGACTTCGCAAATTAGAACGTCCCAAAATATAACAAAATTTCTGATAAATCTAGGTCACATTAAGTAAATATCAAGTATCTATTCCTTTAACAACAAATTTGAAGCTATGAATTCAGTATATATATATATATATATATATATATATATATAGACCAATCTCTCCGTACGAGCAGGATGTGACACAAGGTCAATTTTTAACCGGAGCTTAACGCGTTTGAATTTAGAGTTTTCCTTACCATACCAAGATTAAAAAGCCCTGGTTTGAGCGACTATTCACCCTTAGTCGGGGAGAGAATTGCTGGACGCATACCATTTTCTAGGGAAAACAAATGCACTCATACTCATACAGAATTTGACATCGGGACACCGTGTCCATCTTCAGCCACGTTAATCATAGCGTGTATATATATATATATTGAATAGGCTTAAATATTTGTCCTGTGTTGTTTAAACATTATGCTTGAATATTTCCTCTCAGTCAAAAGCTAGGAAATCACTGATTAAAATGAAAGAGGTCTATATTTAGAATATGACAAATTTATTTACTCTGCTAATAATATCACCAGAGAAGAGGATTATTATTATTATTATTATTATTATTATTATTATTATTATTAAGTCATTAGAGTTTTTCACATCAGCGATAGTTGAAGATCTTTCACTGAAGTTTGAGTGACAGCAATTCTCCTCAAGTCTCCAGGACTCTACTCAGTATTCTGGCTGTTCTCAATAATGCTGTAGTTTGGATGGTCTCCACTCGTCCGCCAACATCCAAGTCCTCAAGTCCCTTTAATAATCCTTTAGTTGCTGTACCAAAAGTACTAATTACAATTGATATAATTGTCACCTTCATGTTCCATAGTTTTTTTAATTTCTTTGCAAGGTCGAGGTACTTATCTTTCTTTTCACATTCTTTCAGCTTTATTTTATGGTTAGCCGGGACAGCAAAGTTGACATTTTGCAAATTCTCTATTTTTTTTTTTGGTGATTATTATTAGGACAGGTCTTCAATAAATGTTGAGTAAAGCTGGCAATTTATTTCCCTTACATAATTTACGTATCCGGAGAGTGTCACATGACGGAGTCAGTGACCTCTTCTTGAGCCTTTTTTTTTTTTTCTCCGGTTCTTTCAACAATAGAGACACTATTCACCTTTTCTGAGACAATTAATTTTTCAAATGTTGGGTCTTGGTTTTATTTAGTTCTATGGCATATCAATCATTGTGGGTTATTTAATATCAAATAATTTTTTTGCGAATATATAAAATAAATGATATCTAATCAGATTTTGTAGATAACATTTTTAAACGAGACTGAGCACATTTTTTCACAAAGTTAATTGTTTTTACGTATTTCTATCTGATGCGAATAATTTTATTTACTATTAAATATTTGTTTGCACACAGTTAAATGTTTTCAAGCATAGCCATTTAATTCCAAGAATTTTATTAAACATCAGTCATTTGTTTATACACAGTAAAATGATCAAACAGTTCTATTTCAAACAATTGAGTTTAGCATAAGGTGATGGAGTTTAACGTTTTGAAGTATTGCTATGCATCACCAACAATTCAATGAAACATCAGTCATTTGTGTATACACAGTTAAATGATGAAACATTTTTATTTCTAACAATTCTATTGAATGTAAGTAATTTATTTTTAATCCGTTTTAATGTCAAACAATTTTTTTTTACCCGGAGATAGGATAATATCAGGTCTAAATTAGACCAGGGATCGATGCCAATAAAGGTGAACTCCACATTCCCTAAAACTCCAGCATTGCTGGAGTCTCACAATCAGATTGTTTAGAGTCATATCAGGACACTCGTTGAGGGAGACTTACACCTCTGCAGTGATGCCAATAAAGGTGTATGCTACAGTCCCTGCTGACAGAGCCATATTAAATCTTTGTAGAGTAGGCAACTTATTTTCAAAGTAAATAAAATGTAGGATCAAATAATTCAGTTGATTATAGATAAGAAACAAGCAAAACATGATAAATGAAGAAGAAGAAAAAGAAGAAGAAGAAGAAGACTGCAAACACTACTACTACTACTACTACTCTTTCGTGGTGATAATATTAGCAAGGTTAACAAATTGAAGAAGAAGACTGCAAACACTACTACTACTACTACTACACTTCCGTGGTGATAGTATTAGCAAGGTAAATAAAGTGAAGGAGAAGAAAAAAAGAAGAAGACTACAACAACAACAGCTACTACTACTACTACTACTCTTCCGTGGTGATAGTATTAGCAAGGTAAATAAATTTGTCGTATTCTAAATATAGACGTCTTTCGTTTTAATCAGCGATTTCCTAGCTTTTGACTAAGGGGAAATATTCAAACATATTATTAAAAAAACACTGGACACATATTCAAACAAATTCAATATATATATATATATATATATATATATACGCTATGGTCAAGTCATGAAAGCAATGAAACACTCATTTTAAATTATATGTTGAAAAACAATATTTAAACAATCCTATACCACAGTGCAGCCATTTAGTGATATTTCTATTCATTAACATAGAATTAGTCAACGGCCAGCCAATAGGAAAACGCCTTACATTGAGCTATTTCTCTCTGCACGGCTGGCAACAAATTGTGTCGTTCTTCCTGTGTAATTTTGATGACAAAAATGTACATTTTCTTTTTTAAGTAGAGGGATTATATTGTAAATTGAATTACCATTCTGTAGTCTCTAGTTCGATCTCCAGTGGGGGTGGATCACTGTATACACTGCTGATGAGTCCTAATTAGTTAGAAACAGCTGTCCAGTGTTTCCGTATGTCGTGCGCAAGTGTTTTCCGGATATTCTGGTCATAGTAATTCAATTAACAATAATAATAAAAAAAAATATCTAAAAGCTTTAGTCTAGATTCTTTTGGATCATATCTTTTATTGTTGTACTTGATGACCTGGGATAATTACTGGTAATGAAGACTGAAAAATTTCCCCATATTTTAGATTTCTGGTTCATTTATTCGGAGAAAATCTGTCTATGTCACCCTGGGAGTTTAAATAATTATGTTACTTGATGAACTAGGAATCGTACTTCAAACCATAATGATTTTAGGGCGTGTGCAAGTGTGTAATTGTTTGAAAGTGTAATTTGGGAGTGTGAGTTTTCGTGCACGTTAAAACATTATGCGGTTTAGAAGTGAGGGCGGGAAGAAAAGAAAAAAGTAAAAGAAAATAAAAGATTTTTCTGTCAATCTTTTCTCTAATTTTTCATGACTGCAGGAAAAGACAATTGATGCAATCAACAATCTTTGATTAATGCAATTGCAGGAGAATTAATAACTATTGAATTAATCTGCCAAAAGATTTTCTTTGTGTGCTTGGAAAGTATAAAATGAAAAAGCGGAAAAAGAAAAAAAAAAGAAAAAAGAAAAGAAATAAAAAGAAAATAATAATTAAAGAGAAATAAAAAAATAATGGAAGGAAGAAAAAGAATAACATCTTAAATTCTCAATTTAATGAGAAAATTTATTGATAAAATTTTTTTTTTTTTAAATCTAAAATTCAATAACTTTTTATTTGATTCTTTTTTTTTGTTGTTGATATTTTTGAGTCTTTTCTTTCAGTTTTTGTTTTTCTTTTATTCGTTGATTTTTTCTTTTTTATTTTCATCATACATTTACTTTCTTTCTAACTGATTTTTTTAATCCTATTTTTCTTCCTTTGTATCTCCTTATTTCTTTTGTCTCTTTATTGTCCGTAAATTTTTTTTGTCTATCCGTTCCTTTTTCTAGTTTTTATTGTTCCTCCTCGTTTTTCTTGATTTTGTTATTTAATACTGGCTTCTCTCTTTCTTTCTAATAATTGTTTCTTATCATTATTCTTTTGCTTTCCGTGTATCTCATTGTCATCTGCCTAATGAGTAGAGCGTTCACCAATGGTCAGGGAGACCGGAGTTCAATCCCAGGTCGAGTTATACCAAAGACTCAAAAGGATGGTTCTTGATGCCATCATTATAAAGTAAGGATCAACGGTAAAGTGAAGCAATTCAGGGAATGGAGTAGTATCCTCCCCTACACCTCGGTGTGGTAGCTATTGAAAAGGGAGCCTTCGGG
>OY757906.1:23167346-23289846 GCA_963585895.1 Sepioteuthis lessoniana | reverse complement strand
ATTCAGCTTAACATAAGTACACAATTTAAATGTGAAACTATTTAGTTTCACCAGCATTGGGACTTTGTTTGGTGCTACCATTCCGGGCCAAAGTGGACCTGGAAGCGATAGCAATGAGGGAACATTCGGCGCACCCCAAAGGTCCAGCATTACTGGAGCCTCACCCTCAGATTGTTTAATGACATGTTTAGGACGCTCGTTGGGGAAGTCGTACCCAGAGATGTAGTCGATGTATTCTGCAGCCCCTGTTGACAAGGCGAAAAGGGAAAGCAGAGAAAGAAAAATAGTGAATAAAAATTGATTTATTTTAACGGCATATCAAACCCTGAAGGTTTCCTTTGTACCTGGTCAATAAAATATTGCGTAGGTTTATATTAGATTTTTTGTGCATTTTCTTAAGGGTTTTGCAATGATATTAAATATTTCTTTCTTATGCAAATAATATGCAAAAAGATCTATTTGGCTTATCGATGAGATGTTAACAGTAACTATTACGCTGCGTCAGAGTGGGCCTGAGAGTAATTTCAATGAAGACATACTGTACACTCTCCAGTGTTCCAGAAGAGATGTGATTTAGGGTCATACCTAGGTAAGCCATTTTCGGGGGAGTCTTATCCCTATGCAATTGTTACAGTCATCGTGTTCCGAGCCCTGCCGACAAAGATGACGAAATAAAGAGGGATCAAAAAAGAAAACAAAACGAAGGAAATAAAGAAAGAAGGAAGGAAATAAAGAAAAACAGAAGGAAATTGTACATTGAAAGAAATGTAAGAATAAACAAGAAAGAAAGAAAGAAAGAAAGAATGTAAATAAATGAATGAATGAATTAATGAATGAATTAAGAAAGAAAGAAAGAAAGAAAGAAAGGGTAGAATTTAAACAAATGAACGAATTAAAAAAGAAAGAAAGAAAGAAAGTATAGAATTTTTTAAAAAATTAATGAATAAAGAAAGAAAGAAAGAAAGAAAGAAAGAAAAAAGAAAGAAATAAAGAATTTAAATAAATGAATGAATGAAGAAATAAATAAAGAATAGAATTTAAATGAATGAATGAATGAATTGAGAAAGAAAGAAAGAAAGAAAGAAAGAAAAAAGTAAGAAAGAATAGAATTTAAAAGAAAGAAAGAAAGAAAGAAAGAAAGAAAGAAAGGATAGAATTTAAATAAAAGAGAGAAAGAAAGAAAAAAAAGAATATTAAAAAGACAAATGAATAAATAAAGATAGAAATAGAGGTGAAGGTTAAGAAAGGAGAAAATAAAAGAAATAAATAACAGGAAAGGAAAAAAAACGCCAAAAATATTAAGTAAGACATTTCAAGATGAGCTCATAAATAAAAATGCAAAAAAAGAAAGATCGAGAGAGAGAGAGAGAGAGAGAGAGAGAGAGAGAGAGAGAGAGAGAGAGAGAGAGAGAGAGAGAAATCAAAAAAAAGAAAGAACAAGAAAGGGAGAGTAAAAAAAAAATAGACATATGAATTATTGGATAGAAAAAAGAAAATAGAGAAAAGAAAGTAAAGAAAAAGACAAAAGAATAAAACAGATACTGGTTATCACAATGAAAATTATTGAAGACGTGTCATTAAATTTCCATAAAACACAATCAGCGTCTGAAGCATATTGAGAATAACTCCCAGCATTATTCCCTAGAGTCACTTTCTTTCTCCGAGTGTAATTTCCATGGTGTTACAAGATGGCTATCAGATAATCATTACTACGATTTATTCATCCAGCTTTACTATTATATATATATATATATATATATATATATGTGTGTGTGTGTGTGTGTGTGTACGTGTGTGTGTGATATACATTTTACATATTTTGTAGAAAAAATTGATAGTTTGTGGTTATGTTGTTCATAAGGTCGTCTCCAAGTATTTTTTTGAAAGCAGTATTCTCTACAGAGTTTTGATAGGAATGATATTATAACTATATTTTAACAACATCAGTTAAAAAAATCAAAGCAAATTAAAAGTGTTAATTTTCGTTTATCTTATCTTTTCTTTTTCTCTAAAGTAGAAGTTAACTTCTCGGATACAATTTTGTGGATTCGTTTCCGAAGATACTATTATCTTCTTTGCATTAAAAAAGTGAGGCTCGTGGTCATTCATGTACATTCAAGTGTAAACTGACTTTATTTTAGTTGGTTTAGTTTCTTGGTTTTTAATAACATCCATATTGGTGGGTTATCTAATGTGAAAGCTTGCAGAATAACAGAAGTCGTAGTGTTTAACCCATCAAAGTGAACGCAATGATGTGTTTAGAGTTCGAACTCAAAATGATATCACAGCTCAGTATGTTAGCCACAGGGTTGCATAGCCATGAACATGATTAACTATACAAATACATAATACATATACACCTACGTATGCATGCAAAATTATAACAACGACACAATAAAGACGAGCGACACAGTCTTTTAGAAATATATACCTCTCACTTTATTTAAAAGGGTTGTGTGAGAGAGGGAGTTGGTGACCGAACAGAACTGTAACATACTGACCCCAACTCTATTGGCCATAACCGTGTTTCTTTCCCGTTCTCTTGGGCTGCTTAACGGGAGGCCCGGGGGGCCAGCTCTCAGCTGGGTGCTGGCTTTCTCTACCGCACCTTGTCTCCAAAACTGGTCTGGTCTCCAAACTCAATCGGGGGTCCCTAGGGCCCCTTCTGCCGGGTGCTGTTTTTCTCTACCGCATCTTGTCACCAATCTGGTCTGGTCTCCAAACTCTCAATCGGGGGTCCCGAGGCCTCTTTTCTGGGTGCTGGCTTTCTCTACCGCATCTTGTCACCAACGGGTCTGGTCTCCAAACTGATTGAATTTCCTGTGCACTCAGTAATATAATAGTTCAACGCCCACCTTCTTGTGGGCGTCACAATTGCACTCATCCAACCCATCCACGGTCAAGGTTGTAATTCTGATATTCCTCGACCGGATACACCTGTTATTCACATAGGTGAATTTCCTATTTTGACAGCCTGGCCGGGTCGTAGATCAATATACAACAACAGGGACTCACCTTCCCAATTGCCCAATCAGTTGGAGCTGTAGAATATCCCGACTGCATCTCTGCAGAGGGATAAAAACCCTCAACGGATGTCCTGGATAAGATGCAAAACATGATGGTGAAGTTCCAGTATTGCTGGAGCTTTGAGGAATGTGGAGTCACCCTTCATTGCCATTGCTCCCAGATTTACTCTGGTCCGGAGTGGTAGCACCTCATAGGGTCCTATCTATGGGTTAAATAGAACTAAACTGCGTATTTATGCTAAACTGAATTCCTCGAAATAGTACTGTTTTTTGACATTTAACTGTGAGTGGAAAAATCTATACTTATACTAAACTAAGCTGTTTGAATTTGAATCATTTGACTGAACTGAATAGCTTGAAATAGGAATGGTTTTGATGATAAAACTGTGTACTTACATTAAAACTGCGTACTATGCTAAACTTAATTGTTTAAATGAAACAGAATATTTTAAATAAAACTGTTTTGGTATTTAACTGGGTGTAAGCAAAATCTTTACTATGCTAAACTGAATTTGTTGAATTAGAACTGTTTGACTAAATTGAATAGCTTGAAATAGGAATGGTTTTGATAAACAGTGTACTCATGCTAAATTAAATTGTTTGTAATAGAACTGATTATTTGTATAAGAATGGATTTGGCATACCATAAAACTCAACCAACCAACCAAACATTGAACTAACCCTCCCGATATTATATAGTATATTTATCGATTTATTGTATTGAACTTTACAGGGTAATTCACTAATCATTTTTTATCTGACTTCAATCATTATAATAATTAAGTTGGTCGACGTTAACAACCCGAAAGCTCTTTTTTCAATAACTGCTACACGAAGGTGTAAGAGAGGACGTTACTCTTTTCAGTAGATTGCTCCAATTACCCTTGATGCGAACCTTAAAATGCTGATAGTTAAGCAAGGAAGAATCAATAACAATTTTATTAGTCTTTGGTATGACTCGACTTGGGATTGAACTCTGGTCTCCCGGACGATTGGTGAATACTCCTACCAATATAGATGCATTTATTAATGTTAAATCTTGTACGTAAGCACTGACAATAATTGCATAAATACTTTGACTAAGCACAACTTTTCCTCCGTATCTTTAACCACACCCTACAACACGCACTCACATAGCTTCTTTATATGAGATGTTTTCCTCTCAGTATTACTCACTGCGTTTCTTCACAGGGTTGTGGTTTATATCGCTTTCATCACTGGACCCATAATCTTTACTGAACACAGTTGGTTTCAAAGGCCAATTCCACTAACATATCTCACATTACATTTTCTACTTACTTGTTGTTCAGTGACATAGCTTTCCGTTTCTTATCATAATAGGCATTTGAAATAACGGTGCTTAAGAGCGAGATTATACGTGCTGTATATTCTAATAATCCTTAGAGGTATCAGCGACCATGCACCCATACATAAAGTTTAAGAAGAGCTTAGAATCCGTGTCTGAGTTTTCTGAAGATATATTTACAAGTTCAGCAATACTCTTAATTATCTCATGTCGTATATTTTCTGTCCGGTCAAAATTATAATAAATCCTATATATCGTAAACTGATTTGTTCTAAGAGGCAGAACTCACGTAGCTTGTGGTGGGCAGGAATCACGAACAATAGCCCATCCTTCTCCAGGTCGCTACTTTTTGAATTTAGAGCGTTCTTTCTCCTAGTCAGATGACCTGACCAAGTTTAAAGAGCCCACTCTACCCTACTATTTTCCCATATGTCGAAGGAGAACTGTTGGATAATTACCTTTCCTAAAGTTACTATCGCAATGAAAAATGGACATAGATTAGGATTTAACCACAAGTAGCCGTGTCTACGCATTGCTATGATAACCATTATGCTACGAGCGCGTTCTATATATCTAAAATATTTTACTGTTCTGATCTTATTTCTGAGAATCTTATCAGATAAGTTTCACTGAAAGTCAAGTGATGGTTGAATATTGAAGAAATTTGTAACAGTCAGGGTATTTTTAATATATATAATTAAGAGGTATCATCCTTCCTATGGATTAAATATATAAGGATTAAATATGTATTGATTAAATATATGGATAAAGTAGTAACACCATTGTTTTGTACAAGTATGGTTTTGGCATTAAATAACCCAAAAAATTTGATATCCCATTAAATATAGAAACCAAATGGCAAGAAAATGTCTCCTTAGATGATGCCTAATTGGATTTTAACTGCCAGGGTCAGTACTATTGCTTTTAATTCCACTTTCCAGTTCTCCATAGCTTTTGTAATGAATTTTACGGCTTGCTGTAAACATTTTCAGACACCCATGTTATCCACATTTGTGGTAACATATCGTATGGGACTTTGCCGTCTATTTATACCCTGGCTTCATTTTCTGTCTTATTTTTACCTCCTTGAAGATATACTGGTCTATGTTATTGGTCATCGCTTCCTCCTGTCTCCTTGAAACATCCTTTCTGTTCTTATGGAAATCGTCTGCGACTTTCAAGCAAGTCATATATCTATTCTCTTATCTATGCTGTTAGGATCTTCATCATCTTTTGAAAACACTTTATCGGTTTGTGATTGCTTGAGTTTCTTTTTTAGAGTCCCTCTGGATCAGGTTATTTTTAACCCTTACCATCCATTCGAGAATTTTTGTTTTATTTGCTAAGATAATCTGCTGTGGATGGATAAGAATTTAAAAAAAAAATCTAATGCTGTTTAAAAATTTATAATTTCGGAACTCAAGAAGATTCATTTTTTTTATTAGCCATGCAGTTTTGTCCTTATATTTCAAATCTTCATCGTTCGATGTAGGATTCAGACGTATGTTTTGTGAGATATTTCCTGAGACATTTCCTAATGTAAACATTTCGTGTTTTTTGTGTTTTTATGTCTTGCGGGACGGTGGTTTGCTTTTGTATTATGCTTTGTTTCGACATTTCCTAAGTGTACTTACTTCCTCTCTGAAGTGACAAAATACATTTTCTAAACTCAAATATTCGGACAAAATCTTGCCCTGTTGGCTGGGGTTGTAGAATACACCAACTGCATCTTTGCAGAGGGGTAAGACCTCCCCCCAACGAGTATCCTAGATATGACAATAAACAATCCTCTAGTCCGTGGTGTAATGGTTATCGTCGTAGGAAATGGACACGGCGACACGAGTTCAAATCCTGGACGATACTGATTGCATTTCACATAGCACTAATACCCTTGGGAAATGTATGAATCCAATTATTCTCCCTCCAGCTATGGGTAAATAGTAATACAGACTGGGTCCTTCAGCCTTGGGGAGGCAACTAGTCTAGGAGAAGGAAAACTCTGAATTTAAACCTGTTAAACTCCGCTTAAAAATTGACCTCGTGTCATATCCTGCCTGAGCGGAGGGGTTGGTAAATATGGTAAGCAATCCTCTAGCTAAGGGTTAATTGTAGGACAGAATGGGCAATTTAACCTTGGTATGGCAACCAGTCAAGAAGATAGAAAACTCTGGATTCATACCTGTGAAACTTCGCTTAAAAAACAATTATTTCTCACA
The DNA here is from genome assembly GCA_963585895.1 of Sepioteuthis lessoniana. Classification (NCBI taxonomy): domain Eukaryota; kingdom Metazoa; phylum Mollusca; class Cephalopoda; order Myopsida; family Loliginidae; genus Sepioteuthis; species Sepioteuthis lessoniana. The sequence goes on along the minus strand of OY757906.1, from coordinate 23,283,298 downwards.
TACTGCTCGTGCAGATAGATTAGTGAATGCATACATGCACGTATATGTATAGAGCGGACTGGATTCTTCAACTGTGTTTAGGCAAACGATCACGGAGATGGAAAACACTGAATTCAAACTATTTTGACGCCGCTTAAAAATAGAACTTGTGACACATACCTCTTGTGGCGGAGGGTTTAAATATATATATATATATATATATATACGTGTGTCTGATTATTGAAATTATCTTCTAATGTTTATTTATCTAATTTACCTTTGAAAATAACGTTAAAATAAAAAGTTGAAATTGGTGAAAAGTTCAGCAACACATTTTATTATCGTGGGTCAAATGTTATCTGTCCAGTCAAAATTATTGAAAAGCTTGTAAACCTGATTGGGTCTTAGGGACATTACTCTGGTAGTTTGATTTAAGTGGGATTTTCCCTGCTAATTAAGAAAAAGGAAAACTCTGAATTCAAACCAGTTTTTCGTGGCTTAAAATTTGCTCTTTTGGCAGAGGCATTGGATATATATATATATATATATATATATATATATATATATATATATATATATTAATTTATGAGTACAGCAAAATTTGTACAATACAATAAGTAAAGACACCGTTGGTGATTATAGTCGGGGAACTAAGTAAAACTATAAATCAACGAAGGACCCTTTTCGTACAGTACTCTGTCAGTGTGTGTGTGTGTGTATGTGTGTGTGTGCGTGTCTTATTTAGGAAATTATTTTCTTATGTTTATCTATCTGCGCTAATTTTAACATTAAAATAAAAAGTTGAAATCAACGAAGAAAACAAAATAAAACAAAACAAAACAAAACAAAACAAAAAAAAATAAGACAAACAAACAACCCTATTAGAATATATTACAGAAGTTCAATGAAGCCCGTGATATTTCGAAAAGTTGCTAAGTAGCCCATAAACGAATGTTATTTCCCATCATTTATTAAAGAAAAGTTTTAAAGATATCATTTGGGCTTGTGAAATTCCAATGGACCTCGTACTGTCATTAGCAAAACACCTGCTCTGCATACAGGCATTTTCCTGGTACACAGGGCATCGTTCGAGTCTCACGCAGTGCTTATTCTTTATTATTGTCTCTGATACAAAAACAGAAATAACGATCCAAGTGATCTGTGATAAAATCAGAGTAAAATGAAAAAAAAAGTTTAAAAAAAGAAAAGAAAAGAAAATATACATCAGTGTCATATATAGTTTTAACTGATAAAGCTTCAGATTGATTTAGAGTGACCATGGTATGTCACTAAAGTGCATGTCGTGATCATTCAGTTGAAAAATATCAATACAAATATACTTATATATAAAGGCCATTTGAGATGTGAACTCCTTTGATGTCAAGGAGTGTTTGAAACGCAACGGCTTGGTGATGTAGGATTCTCTCTCGTTCTCGGAAGTACCGTAACATTTTGACTTACAACTGACCAGGAAGTTACAGTGCAACCCAGAAGGCAAATGATTTTGGTATCCTCAGAAGAGACCACTCCCAATAGTGAAGATACTTTTATTTTTCTGAAGAAAACAGTCTCTTCACATTAAAAACAAAAATGTTTCATTCCTATTTGGTAATCATTGAATGATCCTATTTACCCAATCCCTCCTCTCGGGCAGGATATGACACACGGTCAATTTTTAAGCGGAGTTTAACAAGTTTGAATTCAGAGTTTTCCTTCTCCTAGACTAGTTGCCTCAACAAGGCTGAAGAAACAGTCTGTCCTACTATTTACCCATCATTGGAGGGAGAATAATTGGATTCAAACTTTTCCCAAGGGTATTAGTGCTATGTGAAATGCAATCAGTCTCGTCCAGGATTTGAACTCGTGTCACCGTGTCCATTTCCTAAGACGATAACCATTACACCACGGGCACCTCCATACACCATTGTAATCATCGCGTGATCATAGAATTATAATTTTGACAGATTGATGATCATAATATAGGTACGAGATTTTCTACTAAATATTGATTATATTTTTTAAAAAAGTCAAAATAATTCATGTTAGTCTATGTATGTTTCGCTTTCTTTTTATAAACATTTTTTTCGGTCACGACAGTTATAAAAATCTATAAATGTAATGATTAGTAATATATATATATATATATATATATATATATATATATATATATATATATTGTTCAATTGTCTTTTACTATTTCATATGTATATGATATAAATAATAAATCAGTCAAGAAATATATATATATATATATATATATATATATATATATTGTAAAAGAGAAATTAAGTCGCTTTTACAATCAGACACACACGCTCACGTGCATATATATATATATATATATATACATATATATATATATATATATGTGTGTGTGTGTGTGTGTGTGTGTGTGTGTGTGTGTCTGCATATATAAATAAAGCAATATACATATACACACACATACACATACGTATATATATATAAACAACAGATTTAAATAATTGGTATATTTTGATCTAAATCATTTATATTATGTCACACACACACACACATACACACACACACACACACATATATATATATATATATATGTAATAATAACATCCAAATAAATAAGATGTAATAACATATGGTGTAATATCATTTCTATATACTAATTAAACCCTTGTTTTCTCCAGGGGTAGCAAGTAATTCAAATGAGAAAACTTTTATATATTTGTCCATAACTCACATTAATGAATTTTAGGGAGATTTTTATATCGAATCTGAAATGAAAGCCTGAGTGCTTTTTGGCGCAACATAATAACCGAACCCTGACATCGACGTTTGTATAAATATAGACTTTCAGCTTGACTTATCGCGCTACGGAAAACGCACAATGAGCTGTCCAATTGTGCATAACATATTTATCGTGTAAACTATTTTTGTTAGAAGTCAAATTTGGACATAAAACTATATTTCTGACGCAATTGATGAGAAGAGAAATCATAAGAAACATTTTTGCGATACGAAATATTTACACATGTGTAACAAGTAAATCTGTAGCAAAAAAAGACTACGCATAACGACTTGTTTTGATTCTTTTGTTGGGTTTTACAAGTACAGGGTATTCTTTAAGTTTAATATCATTTCGGATTTACATCGTATGTCAGAACAATCGATAATATTTCGTAGACTAATAGACTGACGTCTTCTCGTTCGAATGATCTCAAATTTTGCAGCATATATAGAAACAGCACATAATTATGTGTTTAATGTTTATTATGGTAATTTACCCACGCATACATGCTATAAATAGCAGCTGGTACTGCTCGTAGGTAGAAGTCAATATTCCCGCAGACAGCCCTGACAGTCGGTCCGAAACAGTCTCGTTGATAATTCTCGCATTTGTATGTTTGTTCTACTGTTCTTTGTTGATATATTTGTTTAGCTCAATTCCTCTCTTGTGTCTTTATTTCTGACCCCTAATAAGGCCACAACAATGCTTAAACACCTTTTTTTTGTAAATAGCACTTCTGTTCCTTAAACAAAAAACCCGAAAACAAAACACACATACACTTTCATACAAAAAAACAAAAAAACAACAACAAAAAAATGAAAAAAACAGCACTTGATCATTTAACATAGAATTTCCAGTACCTCTTACACATGCTGTGAAAATTTGAGAGTTTGAATTTTTTTTTGTTTGGTTTTATGGCATATCAACCATTGTTGTTTATTTAATACCAAATTCTCATTCTTACGTATATATCAAATATATGATTTGTAAACGCATTTCGTAGATATACACGGTTAAATGATCAAATAGTTTTATTTCTAATAATCTAATTTAGCATATACCTAAGTTAGATGGTTCCAATTATTGCTTTTTATCACTAACAATTTAATTAAACATCAGTCATATGTTTACAGTTAAAGGATCAAATATTTCTATTTCTTATAATTTAATCTATCATGTCATTCATTTTCACAGTTTAAATGTCAGTTTTATTTCACCCATAGATAGGACCATTTCAGATGTAAACAGTCCGGGCCAGAATAGACCACGGAGCGATGGCATTATTCGAGCCTCCCCATCAGATTGTTTAATATCGTATCCAGGACACTTGTTCGAGGGTGGCGTCTTAACACTCTCCAGAAATCCAGTCGGTGTATTTTACAGCACCAGCGAACTAGATTGGAGACCATTTAGGATGTACATAGTGTTTCAGAAAAATCGATAACATTTCTTAAAGTAATCATCATCATCATCATATCGTGCCACAGGGACGGATATCCCTCACCCTCTCTCGCCACTTCTCCCTATCGTTCATCGCCTCTGGAAGGTCTTCAGGGCTAAATCCTGACATAGCTACTGTATGTATGTTAGAGCTGGACGTCCTGCTTTTGCCCGGCCATATGTGGGGGTCCATAGGAGTTCACCACATATGAGCTCGTCCTTGCTCATCCAGCAGTGTCCTGCATGTCTGGTTCGTCTGACTTGGATAGTTTTCGTGATGGGAGGCAGGTGCCTCGTGGGGTGTTGCCGCTAGGACTTGTTCAATATTGCTTGCAGCATTCTTGTGTAATTGCCGACTAGCTTCTTCTCCAGCGGTTTAGTTAGCATCCAAGTAGTGCATCCATATAGCAGTATCGATACGACCGCTGCCTGGAAGAAAAAACGTTTCATTTTATCGGCCAGGTCTGATTTCCATGTGATCGGTAACCTATCGATAGCTGTCCATGCTTTCGTTAGCCGTGTGTCGATGTCTTTTTCGGATGATGAGATACTGCTATCTTGGTAGACAAATTCACCCACCTTAAACTAATAAATAGATCAATTATTGTTCAAATATCAAATTTAGTTGTGTATGTAAAAACAACACCTAACCATATGTTTTTTTAGGAAACAGCATTTCTGTACTTGATACCAAAAAAAGCAAAAACAAAAATTAAAAAAAACCCTGCCCCCCCAAAAAAATAACAAGCAAAAACACATACACATAGAATTTTGATTGGTTTGGTTTGGTTTGGTTCGTTTCGTTTTATGGCATATGAACCTTTGTAAGTTATTTAACGCCAAATCCATTTTTATATAAATAGCTACTACATCAAGTTGCTGGGGAGGGCGCTACTACTTTCCCTGGATTGCTCCACTTCACCCTTGATATGTACCTTATAATGCTGAGTGTTAAGCAAGGAGGCATCAAGTACCATTTTTTGAGTCTTTGTATTGACTCGACCTGGGATTGAACCCCGGACTCCCGGGCCATTGGCGAACACTCTAACCGCCTGCTAATGTTGTTCTATTTAGAACAATTCAGTTTAGCATAAGTACTCAGTTTAATTGTCAAAAACATTTCTATTTTAAACTATTCAAGCAGTTATATGTAACAATTCAGTAAAGTGTAAATACTGTTTTAATGTCGAAAAACAGTTCTATTTCAAATAATTCATTTCAGCATAAGCACGCAGTTTAAATGTAAGTACAGTTTAGTCGTCAAAAACATTTCTATTTCAAGCTATTCAGTTTACTCAAACAATTCAGTTTAGCATAAGTATGCTGTTAGTTTTATTTAACCCATAGATAGGGCCCTATCAGGTGCTACCACTCCAGGCCTGAGTGGACCTGGGAGCGATGGCAATGAAGGGGTACAGTGCATTCCCCAAAGCTTCAACACTGCTGGAACCTCACCATCAGATTCTTTCGTGTCATATCAAGGACACTCGTTGTTGGGGGAGGTTACCCCTCTGAAGAGGTGCAGTCAGTGTATTCTACAGCCCCAGCCGACTGGGCAAATAGAATTTTGAGTAGTTCCTACACATGCTGTGAAAATTTGAGACTGTTTGAATGAGAATTGGTCAAGTTATAAGATTTGTAAATGATACAGATTTTCTGAGACACTGTATAAAGCAAAATTCATCTCTTCGCTTTGAGTTGCTGCAAAGTTCTCTGAACTGATATCTACCTTATTCAACCCTATCTATCGATCCGTCTCTAGTTGGAAAATACCATATTATCTGAAGAATAAATAAAGAAAAGAAAAGTAAAAGATAAATTTGTTATTATCTAAGGTATTAATAAGATTTGCTTTGTGTAAACAGTGGGTTGTATTGTTTGATGCATTCAAAACTGAGCAAAAAAGACGTTGTGCATAACTTGTACCCATAAAACCGCTCGATCATAAAGAATAAATCCATTTTCAGTTAAATTTGTAGCTGAGTGTGGATTCTGTTCATTCACGGTAAACTTATTTATTTAAAATATTATTCTAGATACAACAGAGGTAATCATAAAATGCTAATTAGAACCATTCATTTTTTTCTAAATAGAAACATCAGTATAATCACGGACTGCAGTTACAATAAGATTCCAATGGGTTCACAGGCTGTTTTTTTAATAAGCATCCAATAAATAGCAAAGAAAAAAAGAGAAAAAAGAGAAGAGATAAAAACAAATGAAAAACAAAATAAAAAAAACAAAAAGAAAAGAAAAGAGCAACTCTCCCCACTAAAACCCTAAAAAATCCCCCCCAAAAATCAAGAAAAAACAAAAAGAAAAGAATGGAAAAGAGCAAAGAAATACTAATTACTGCAGCCAGTACCAACATTATCAACACAAATATCTTAAGGACAAAGAGTAAAACAACAAAACAAAATAACAGGAAGTGTCTGTAGAATGCTAATTAGAATCATTCACTCTTTCCTAAATAGAAACATCAATATCATCATAATATTCTCATGGGTTCACAAACTGTATGATTAAAGAAACTAAACAAAAACGGTGCCATATATAGTTTTTACTTTTTCTTTTTATTCGAAACCACCTGGATTGAGAGGGGGTTCATCAGGGATCAATTAACAGCTTTTGAGTTAAAAACATTGAGCATTTTTCGAAATCTCTCAATTTCCTTTCGAAAAAGGAAGTGAACGATGCTCATTATTCTTATCGGTTGTTCAAAACTGTCAAAAAGATTTTTCATTAACGATAGAAGACTACTAAGTAAAATAATCATTTATTAAGCTATTTTTGTTTGGTACTATTCTTGAAATTTGAGACACTCAGTGAGATTCAAAGTTTGTAGAAATAATCTGCTAACCCAACTCACTGAGCAATACACAACCCGCTACACTGATAAACACAACAACAACGACAACGACAACAACAAAGTGTAGTTTAGTTTCGGCATAAAGATTCATGTATAAGTCACCATTTTAAAAATCGAATCAACTCTTCAGTTTTAATTGATCCGGAAGACTAGTGCAATATTTTAAGCAATGACTCGTGAGGTGGGATTAGATGAGTTAAAAAAAAAATGCTAGCATCCGAAATAGAGATGAGATGACAAAGTTCATCATAACAACCAGTAGATTAGGCGTAGCAAGATATGCTTCATCTAGCACGCAAGACTGAAAATAACAATTAGACAAAAGTTGCCAAAATCACCAGATTCAATATAAATGGAATGAAGGCTGCCCAGGTGTTGCCACCCACTCAATGTGAGAGTAGAGGTTCGTTGTTCTGTGAACACAAATAAAAGAAGCTGGATTTTTCGATTCGCTCAAATTTGGTAGCTTGGTACATCATTGAGACACGTAATAACAAGGACGGGGAGGGATTGAACCATTCAATGATACGAGATTAGACAGTTTCTACGAGAATGAAGAATCTACTTTGAATATGAGTGTCAGGGATCCATTTACACATACATCCATGGCTTCAAAACTCAACGGACGATATTAAAAAATAGAGGTCCGAAATTTTTGGCGGGTTGCAGTTTTTTGGTTTCTTCTTTCTTCATCAAATGATTATCCATCACTTACAGAGCAGATACCGTGTAACCTGGATATAAGAGATCCGAATATAAGAGAAACCCGGATAGAAGAGAGATTGTCTCTGGTCCCAAATTAGAGCCTGTGTTACCTAAACAAAATAGACCAAACCCCGGATATAAGAAAAGCCCGGATATAAGATACTTATTTCCGGGTTACACTGTATTAGTGACTATGCTATACGAGATTGTCAATACGTAAGAAGCAACAGAAAACAAGCTTTGATCAAAATACAGTTTCCTGTCAGTTCACTAAAGTTTAACAGCGATGAACCAGATCAACTCTGAGATGGGTGATCACTTATAAACAGCAAGAACTGTAAGGACTCCTTTCACCAACGACCTCAGCGTCTCGATATTTCGGATGTGATTGACAAGAAAAGTTTAAAATTAATTGCCTGAACTGTTGTCGTTAAGGGTCAATAGGGAGTGATACGAGACGTTCGGCTGGTACCAAAACAACGACAAGTAAGGAAGTAAATTTTAGTGCTAAGCAAAACCGTCTTCCTCATTGAAGAGAGGCGACGAATACTAGATGACTGAAGAGTTTTCTGTAACTGACGAAGAAAACAACCCCATGTGTTTAAATACCCCCCTTACCGGTTGCAAATAAACGAGAGTATTCATTTTTGTAACCATCTTCCTTGCCTTTTCCATCTTGTTCGGAAGAACCACTTCTCTTTTACTCCTCAGACAAACTTTCGAGACGCAACATAAGCAATCTGAAGTCTGTGTACCAAACTAAGCAAAATTTAGAATATGACAATAAAAACAACTAAAGTTAGATTTGGCTGAAGTCCAGAGGCATGGAAATGTAAGCATGAGCTATTTGTGGACTTACCCAAGCGTAACTGACTATTTACACCCGCGAGGATTGAAAAGCTTGTAAACAATTACTACTGCAATAATTTATGAAGTATTACTCAGCAGTATGTGCCGCTCAATGAGAATCGAAACCTTCATTATGGTCTGCAAGCCTATATGTCTTCCAATAAAAACACATTTATTGCTCATCAAAACATAATCATTTCGAAACTGGAAACTATTGATATAGTTTAATGGTTGATTTGAATCTGTATCTTTAATTTTTTTTTGCGACTCACTCGGCTCGTTAATCCATGACAATGAAGAAAAAAGCGGGGACAAAACTTATTAAAGATAAAGTCTCAACAAGCCTTAATCTCAAGTTCTTTTTTTGCCTCAGATAAGCCTGAATATCTGTACAGAATGCTACTGTAATTACTGTTATCGCCGAAGTCTAAATCATGTGTAGAGATCATATTACACTTCGTCTCTAATATGCCAGTGCCATTTTTGATTTCGCATTTTAAATACAGGTCGATTTGGAATTTTTTATGGCAATATTTATTATTTCACTTGTAGCGTTTACATAGTTTTATCGAGGTATTTTAGTCTCCTATCAATACAATTTTTTTTTTCTTTTTAGGGATGTGTGTTCGAAACCTGCTAAGGTCATCTCGCACACAAAGACCGTTGTTTGGATTCTAAAGGGTCCATAGAGAGGTTTTTCTCCCTATTTTGTTTTCTCGATTTAGTAATTTCTATTTATTGTTATAGTTTGACGTACTGCAAGTTTTTCACTCAGCTTTATCTAGTGGACTTTTACTGGAGGCTGAGAAGCGGAAAGGTAGCTCAGTTTTCTAGGACACTTCTCAGTATTCTAACCGACCTAACCCAGCTGTAGTCTGGATGGTTTCGAGTCTCACACTGATTTCCAGTTCCTCCTGTCATTTTTGCTTGATCTTTGGGACTGTCCCGCCTGCCATAACTACCATTAGTCTTACCTTGACCTTCATATTTAAAAGTTTTTTCTTCTCTCTGGAACGGTCCAAATATTTGTCTATTTTTTCGCTTTCTTTTATTTCTACTGTGCGGTCCACCGATACGACAACATCCACAAGACCACCAATTGTCTTTTTTTAATAATTAACTCAAGGTCAAGTCTTCTGGTCGGAATTAGTGCTGTATACCACACATATACATATGCAAGCCACACAATACAAATACAGGCGACTCTGTTGTTCCAGATACGAACGGTTTATAAGCTTCTGATTTCGGTTCTTCGACACGAGGAGAAAAATACAATTCTTAAAAGTCTTTCGTAATCATACTATGCTAACCCAACCCACAACTTTCAGACCATTTTGTGGTGTTTAAGATCTCAATTCATCTCAGCCGATAGAGATCTAAAAAACTCAACTCTTCGACTCAATGGTCGAATCCCCAACTCTCAAATGACTCTTGTTCAAAATCCTCAAATTCTCAGGACTATCTCTTCCGGGCATGATGTCAACCACACCCCAGCACATTTTCTGTCTGGGGTTTATTATGACAATGGTGATTGTCATATCCTTTGTGCACGAGCGTAAAACTGTACCCAATGATTATGCAACTGAACTCTTATTCCGAATAGCCCAAAGCCTAACCAAACTGAATGATGAAATATAATTAACGAAAAATGAATTATAAAAAGAAATCATTTTTTGATTATATAACATTAGGTTATTTGTCAGTATCTCAGAATCTCAGAGAAATTTTTGGATCTCATTCTCTAGGAGTGATTTTATTTTGTGCATATACCATTTGGTTGTATTGACAAGTTTTAATAATTTCCAAAATTTCCCAGGGGATTACCTTCCCCAGTCAGTCATGCCTAGTCTTGTACTCCTCTTTCGGTAGTTTTCTTCTTCTGCTTCTTTGGCGATTAACTGTTTAATCTTTTCCATCCCATAATCTACCTTTGCTATTCTGTAACGTATTATCTGTTTTCACTTTCATATACTTGGTCATTATGTTGTCTTTTTGAGCTGCTATTAGAAGAGATTATATTTCTCTCTTGGGTGTTTCCATTTCGTTGCTATGTCCTCGTTTTCTCGTGTGCAATTTCGTTTGTCGTTTGAAATCTCCATACATTTGTTTTCTTTCCCTTTTCTGTTTTTTCTTATTGTTTTTCTTTTTCATCGTATCTTATGTTGTCAATGCTGTCAGTGCCTGCTGTGATTGGACTTTCTTTGCTCTTTTCAATGAAGTCCTTGAATGCTAGTACTGATGCATCAACGCAGTCCTTAATGCTGACGAATTCTATACCTCATTCTTTTCTTTAAATATATATTCTGTATTGCCTGTATATGCTATTCTTGATAAATATAGTCAGTTTATGTTTTTATTGATAAATTGTTATTATTATTATTATTATTGACATGTGAAGAAGCAGCAGCAGCAACATTTTCTTTCCAAGACGGGCTGCCTCTCGTTATCTTTTAAATGGCGTCTCGAGTGATTTGTGATAAAGAAAGTGATGGAAGATGAAAGAAAGAGACTCGTCAAAATATATAAAAATACTGATTATTTATATCAATATGGGGAAAAAATGAGTTAGTTTGAGTTTCACTGAGAACTTAAAACTAAATTATTGTTGAATGTTCGCAACATTCCTCGTTGTTGTAGAGAAGACGATCTGGGTGAATTGCAAAAAAAGAAAAAAAAGATGAATGATACGAGCAACAATATTCAGATTGTACTAATTCTTATAATTTGTACTTAACGATTTTCAAGTCAAAACAGCATATTATATCCATTGAGCAATACTCTAAAGAATCTCAATTATAGAGAATACCACAATTTCCTGTTCAACTTGCAAATGAGTGAGTTTTTTTAAATTCAGACTGTTCTTTAGTTTTAAGAAATAATTCTAGATGCAACAGAAGTAATTAAGGAACCCGAATCAAAATCCTCAATTCCTTTCTAAATAGAAACATCAACATCATCTTGAATCGTTGTTATAACAATATTCCAATGTATTCATCGGCTGTGTTCCTAATGAATATACAGAAAAATGAAAAAAAAGAAAAGTAAAGTGAAAAAAGAAAAGAAAAAGAATAAAGAAAACTATAAGGTAAAAAAAAACGACAACTAATTAAAAGAAATAAATAGAACAAAAAAAAAGGAAAGTTAAATGAGAAAAAAAAAGAGAAAAAATAAAAAAATGAAATGAAAAAGAGAAAAAATAAAAAAAAAATGAAAAAGAAGAAAAGAAAAGAGAAAAAAAATAAAAGTCCCCCAAAAAGAGAAAAAAAAAGAGAAAAGAAAAAGAAAAAAGGAAACAAAGAAAATAAAAGAGGAAAAAAAACCTACGAGAAAAAAGAAAAGTGAAAAAGAAAAAATACAAAAAAGTAAAAAAAAAAAGAAAAAAAAGAAACGTGATACAAAAGCACAAAAAAGCAAAAGAGAAAAAAGAAAAAGAGAATAAAAGAAAACATAAGAAAAAAAAAACGAGATAAAAAAGAGAAAAAAAGAAAAGAAAGGAGAAAAATGGGAAAAGAAAAGGAAAAACCAGAATAGAAAGAATCCAAAGATCCAAAGAAAAAGAAAAAAAAAGAAAAAATGAAGGAAAAGGGCAAATCATGATTAATTACAGCAGCCAGTAATAACAATATCAACAGAAATATCTTAAGAACAAAAAGTATTTAGAAAAATGTAGGAAAACAAAAGGGAAAACAAGAAAAAGAAAAGGCGACAATCTAAAAAAAATGCACACGTGATTCCCAGGTCATCGTTAAGAAAAGGAAACCCCTAAAAAGAGATTAAATCTCTTTTGATTGAAGCACAAAATAATGTCATAAGGATTAATTATATCAAACGAAAAAATGATAATACGCAAAAAAATAGCTGTTATAGGTTAAGTAGTGACAAAGAAGAAACACTTAATATCTTTAAACTTGAATGCTGTAAAATGGTACAAAAGAATACAAGAGTAGATACAACTGGGTGGGAACGTTAATCTGCAAGAAATTGTTCAAAATATTGAAATTCAAGCTTACGACCTAATGGAATTGGCACAAACCAGAATCTCTCCTATTAAATAAGTCGCATAAGATTCTGTGTGACTCTTGGATACAAACGGATCACACAATCTCACTCAGAAGAGCAGACTTAGTTTTAATTATGAAGAACGAGAAAACTTGTCATCTAGTGGATTAAATCCAAGGAAAGTCAACCTACAAAATAACCGCCATAATATTAATTAAATTCTTAGACACTACAGCAGAATGGATGCTAAATTTAGTAAACATAGCCGAGAAGTAAAAAAAGAAATAGTCAATTAGTAAAGAAAGTTATAAATTTACTAATCAAGTCGACCTCACATCGATAGAAATAGTCATAAAAGACAAAATAACAGAGTACGCAATACACTAAGTAAAAGAACTAACTAAATAAAAAAAATAAGAAAACGCTTGAGAAGGAAAAATAAAATAGATTAATAAAAAAACAACCAGGATAATACGTACATAAAAATGAAGATAAAGACGTAATAAAGATTAAACGATGGCTGAAATATGCTTTACTGAAGGTTGAAACAAGGGGGTTAATAATAGCAGCACATGACCAGAGCCTAGTTACTAGAAACTGGTCGGAAGACATTCTAAAAATGGATCAAACTCGAAAAATACTTTGTGGGGACAAAAAAAAAAAACCGAATCAATTGACCCCTTGGTCTCTGTTTTTTTTTTAAATACCAACACTATTAGAAAATAAAGAAAGGCATGATAAAATAGGACATTACATTCATGGTAAAGTCTGTAAATACAATGTAATATGGGATTGTTCAGCATAGTATAAGCACTAACCAGAATCAATGACTGAAGCAAAAGGTGCTACGATTCTCTGGGACTTAGCTATTCAAAACTGACAGAAAAATAAACATCAGTCGGCCTGATGCAATGGTTAAGGACTAGAAAAGAGAAAATATGCCTTCTAATTGAGATGACATATCAAACAAATATCAACCTATTAGTCAAAGAATAAAATAAGTAAAGATAAAAACTTTGAAGGAGAAAGTGAAAAATTCTGACAGCTTAAAACTATCACCGGAACGATAATAGCAATAACACTGAGTGTGAAGAAGAAAGAGACAAACACACCAATAAGAAAGCTGGCAGTCCCAGTCCATATGAAATACAAGAAATTGTACTTTGTTGAATTGTTCATCTTCTTAAAAGATACTTTCAATGAGACTAAAAGATTTCACTTAGAGGAGGAAGTATAAACAAATACAGCAAATGCCTATAATCATTACATTCCCTCACTCTAGGTCTTCGATTAAGACACGGGGGTGTTTTGTCAGAAACCGAAAATAAGATGAACGATGATAATAAAAAGACTGAAAGAAAGCGACAAGATAGATAAGAACCCAGATTTTACTAGAAAACTGAAAAACAAACAAACAAACTATGGAACATGAAAGTGACGATAATGCCAATTGTAATTGGTGCTCTTGGTAGAGTCACCAAAGTATTAGTACATGGATTGGAGGACTTAGAAATAGGAGAACAAATGGAGACCATCCAAACTACGTTTTTTTTTAGATCGGCCAGAATACTGAGAAGAGTCTTGGAGACTTAAGGAGACTAGCAGTCACTCGAATTCCAGTAGAAAACCATCAAAAAACACTGGTATGAAAAACTATCAGAACAGAATAATAATAATAATAATAATAATAATAATAATAATGATATATCTCAGATACTACTACTACTACTGCTACTACTACTATTACTACTACTACTACTACTAATAATAATAATAATAGATTGACGGTGATACCAATTGTAATTGGGGCTCTTCGTGCAGATACTAAAGGATTGGCACAGGGATTGAAGGACTTGGAAACAAGAGGACGAGTGTAGGCTATCTAAGCTACTATATTATTAAGATTGACCAGAATACTGAGAAGGGTCCTGAAGATTTGAGGAAACTTGCTGTCAGTCAAATTCTAGTGAGAAACCATAGGCTAACGCTTATGTGAAAAACTCTGAAAAGAGTGAAAAAATAATAATGATAATAATAATAATGGATTTGAAAGAGCGGTGTAATATGAAAGTAAGAGTGATGCTAATCGTAGTTGGTTGTGTTCGGAACGGTGACCAACGGGTTGGAAAGGAGATTAGGAAATTGGCGATCAGAGGAAGAATCGAGGCTATCCAGACCACAGCATTGTTAAGATTGATTTGAATATTTAGAAAAGTCCTGGATATCTGAGGAGACTTGCTGTCACTCATACTTTTCAGAAAAACACGTGACAAAACTTGCATTAAAAAGTTACATCTTACTAATGTTACATTTGAACAGAAGAGTTGAACTCTGAATGAAAAGTACGTATCCTCATATTATAAAATATTCAATTACAAACGAACTCGTGATCAATATTTTACAAACATAGTTGGGTATTGGACTGCTTGATTAAATAAATGCCTTAGTTGTACACCTAATCGTACCGGCTCATTTGAGTCAGAAACATTCAGGAAAAATCAGTTATTAAATAAAATCAACCGTACATTTAACGACTGAAGCCAGAGGAAACAACGCAAAACATAATGAATTAAGCGGATTTTTTTAAAATTATTTTTTTTATATCTCCAATGCTTCAAACTAAATTAAGCAGTTACACATATTTCAGGACAGAAAAATATGGAGGCGCTAAATAACAATTAAGTGACAACAACTGAAGAGATTTTTTTCCTAACTTCACTCTCTAACAAAAAATGTTTTTTGGTGCCAATGACCAAACTTGCTGATGGCGGAATAATAATAAAAATAATAATAATAATAATAATAATAATAATAATAATAATAATAATTAAAAAAAAAACAAATGAAAAGAAAATTAGGCTTTTACCAAATACATAAGCCAATTAACTATCGATAGCACAGCTACAAACATGGACAACAGACAGAACGAAGAATTCTCACAGAAACAAACTAATTAATGTCTATTTTGTTTTTATTCTTCTTTAATTAGGATTTCGTAGGGGCGAACTAAACACCGTTGTTAATTAATATGAATATCTTGCTAATAATTAATCTAGCAATGTTTAACTATAATCAATTCCAAGAAAAATACTGTCTGATTACGTGTTATTTTAGAAAGGAAAATTACCGAGGATGAAGTGTAAAGTTCACATCGCGATGGAAAGGTCACATTTCGAGGGCTGAGTTTCACGACCGCGGAATATTGTTAACACATGATTTTTCTGGTCTTTGAGAAGTCTTTAAGATTTAACGCAGGAACTCGCTTCTTTTCAAGTCAACTATCTCTTTTTCTATCTCTGTCTGCGTCTGTCTGTCATCTAACGACTTTCTGTGTCTGTCTCTCTCTTTCTGTTTGTGTGTGTGTGTGTGTGTCTTTCTCTTTCTTTTTTTCTCTGGCTCCCTCTCTCTTTCTCTCTGTCTACTGTCCGCCTATATATATATATATATATATATATATATATATATATATATATATATATAATTAAATCCTTATATTATTATTATATTATTATTAAATCTGGACTTTTAAGTTGAAATGTATTCAGAATTTAAAAATAAGAAAAAAATTAATTCCAACCGGTAATAAGACGTAAAAACCGGAAGTGGGCGAAACGGGGAGGAAACTCTTCACCCCTCTTCTACCCCTTCCCACACTTCCTTCCTGTGTCTATTCTGAATTATTTTATCCATTAGATCTGAAGAAGCCCTGTTATTTTTGGTGTTATTGATTCATATCAATGCCCATAACTGGATGGAAATAAATTTATAATCCTAATGTGACCAGCTTTTTATTTTTCTTAAAGAAATTATTGCTCTGTGATGTCAGTTACATTGAGCTCTTTACCAGGAAAATTTAAATGTTCATAGTTGAATGATTTTTTGTCCTGACGGAATTATTCCCGACTCCGGTTTAACTGAATTGAATAATATATATATATATATATATATATAGTTGGTTGCATTTATGAATAGAGAGTGCTAAATATCAGGGCTAGAATAAAAGCATGTCTGAAAGTATAGCCTAGACGCAGAGTCAAAGGCTCTTGGTGATTCAGTGTTTTGTTTCTGCGATCAAGATCGCGAGAAACTGACAGTTACTATGCAAAATTGACTCTGTATCTATGCTATGTTAACTCATATGCTTTATTTTCTATTTTGAGAAATCTTTATTTATAATATGAAATCTTTAAAAACAAACCAAGAATATTCAGTTGATCTGTTACCACAGACTAAGCGGAAATTAACAGCCAATTGATTTGTAACCGTACGAACTTCGTAGACAATGTCATATTATCCCTGTATGTAACATTTTTTTTAAAACCACAAAGTTTGTTCATCTAGCCTTGAAAGGTCCCCCTTCTCTATAGAGGAATAGAAATGTTAAACCAATGAGATTAATGTCCGCATAGTTTATTCATTTTATATAAATTTTTGCTTTCACGTCTGCGTGAATATTCTTTACATGAATATTTGGAAGACACTACCAGATGAAAAGCAATAAATCAGAGGGAGAGAGAGAAAAAAACTTACTGAATATTTAAAGAAAAGAGATACTTCAGTTTTTTTAAAGAAAAATGCAAAACAAAACGATCATAGATAAAGAGAATGAAGAGAATAAGAACTTTATGTATCAAGTGTATAAAAAGAGAAAAAAATAACACTAAATCAGGATGATTGACTTTGTCGGAAGAAAACCCAGTGGGGCCATTTTTTATGCAAGTAAACTTTCTTTTTAACTCGACTATCTGTTGAATTACAATTTTTTGCTGAAATATGAGCAAACAGTCTTCATTGTGAAAGTATGCGATGCTCAGACAAGAAGAAAAGGAATTGAATTTTTAGTTACAGCTATATGGAAATTGATAAAATACTGAAATTTATATCAAGAACAGGAAAGAAATATTTCATAGCTATATCAGCAAGTTTTGTTTTTAACACATTGGATTCAAAAAGCACGTCAAGGAGAAAGACGAAAACTTGAAACTGTCAATAGTTTCAAATAACTTTCTGCAATCATCTCAGAAGGATCAATACCAAAAATTCTGGCTAGAATTTAACAGTCAACACCAGCACTGAATAAACTAAAACTTATAAAGGAAAACATCTTTCGGACATTAAAATCAAGTTCAAGTGAATACCTGTTATTTCAATTTTTTTGTATTCTTGTGAATCTTGGACTCTTACTAGTGACACTGAAGGAAGCACTGAAGCCATGAGATGAGATGCTACAGTAAGATCTTGGACATATTAAATAGGGACCATATCACAAATGATATAAGAAAAAGAATAACTGCAACCTTAGAGCTACATGACAACAAGTTTAATTACATAAAGAAAGAAAATTCATGTAGTGTGGACAGGTAGCAAGATAATCAGGCTTCGCAAAAACCACCTTGCAAGGTAAAGGCAGCAAGAGACACTCTGAAGAAGACATTCCTAGATAACATCCGGGAATGGACAGGCTTCTCTTTCATAGAGTCGAAGATGGCAGTTCATGACCGAGATAGATGACGGCGGATATTTAAGAGGCCATCAATAGTGCCTCTAGAACCCCATTTAGGCTTACAATGATGATGATGATGATATCTACGAGTAATTATTTGAATTCGTGGAGGCAAATAGAAGAGGTATTTGACCAGGAAATACGTTTTATCATTTGTAAATTTCCGAGTACTTAACCGCTCTCAAGAAATCAATTACAGGGTAAATAAATCGATGCCAATGCTGAGATCAGGAGCTTATTCAATCTGATCGATTCATCAAAAGAACTGACATAGCTTGATGGAACATTTGTCCAAGTGCAGAAGTCTCTAACCTTTCTGTGTCAAAGAGTGCTTGCATGACTAATAGTTATTCAGCGGGCTTCGTTTACTTTTCAAATGAAAAAGTGTTTAATGTCATATCAACCTGCTCGATTTATTTAATATCAAAGCCATCTTTGGCGAAGAAAAGTAATGGTACTATTTAACTCATATCCAGTTGGGAAGGGGTTCATGCCTGTCTCAAGAGTATTAGTTCGAAAGTGAATACAATAGCGTGACTGGGTGGTTTCTTTGTTTAATGGCATATCAACCTTTTAGGTTATTTAATGCCAAAGCTATTCTCCTAGAAGAACAGTGGTGGTACTATTTAACCCATTGCTGGGAGGATAGTGGGGTTCATAACTTTCCCAAGGGTATTTGTCCGAAAGTGAACGTAATAGCGCGACTGGAGTACGAACGCGCATACTACGATTTCGCAGTCTATCACTTAAACCATTAAACCACGAGGTACATTCAATAAGTTTCCAAACTTTTTTGTGCAGGCATTTAAAATTGTCGTAGACACTTAAATATTCAGTATGTTATTGCTATACATCTTATGAGATGACTGAACAATTTTTATGATTTCAGGTTCAAATGAACAGCTACAGCAGCAATTGGAATACACCCTACTAAAGCCTGGTTGTTACAGCTGGTGAATTTTTTTTAAAAATGCGATCTGGACGTGAGAACACTTTAGAAGGACGATATTCAATAAAATTCTGTTTTAAACTTGGGTTAGGGTTACTATGTTGAGGTTTTAAGGGAGTTCAGGAAGAGATTCGGTCGGAAGAGGCCAGCACTCTTCAAATCGGGTCAGTAGCATTTCCACCAGGACAATGCACCAGTCCACAACTGCATCCTTGTCACAGACTATTTCACCAAGATCGGCATCAAAACAGTTCCCTCAGCCTCCCTTAGTCCAGACCTTGCTCTCTGTGACTTTTGGTTATTCCCAAAGCTCAGAGGCTGTCGTTATGAGACAACTGAGGAGATGAAAGAGGCTGTGACGAAGGTCACTGACACGCTCACAGAAGAGGACTTCCATGGGGCCTTCCAGAAGTTGTTGGAACAGCACAACAAGTACATTGCAGCCGGAGGAGATTACTTCGAAGGGGACTAGAGTTTCATGTGTGTACTATCAATAAAAGTGCCCATACGAAAAAAGCCTGGAAACTTATTTAATGATCCTCGTATGTGTATGGTTATGGGTTGACTATAAGTATTCATATACATATGTATGTATAGGGACCAAGACATATTTGCGTGGGATCAATAATTCTTCCCTGGAATAAAAAGAAAACCGCATAAAAATGGTTCAGCGACTTAAAAATTTCTTATTATCACACCTTTATGAATATCTTGGGGATTCGTCGGCATTTTTTTTTTAATATTCAAAAACTGGGTGGCCGAAAATTCGAAAATAGGATCATCCTCCACTGGACATATAATGAGAGGGAGGCTATTAATAGGGGCAGTTAGAAGGGACACGCCAGCGGAACGAGCAAACCAGGAAGAAGGAATCAGTCTTCGACAGACACGAAGAGAGGCAAAGAAGAAAAGGCTAAAGATAAAGAGAGCTACAAATAGAGCTGTTCTTACTTTTAGTTAAGGGGGCTACTAAGCAAAAAAGAAAAAAAATGAAGACGCCACAAAACATCGAATTGTGTTATACAAACTTCTTCCTCTAAAACCTTTATTCAACTTTTCGTTTTCGTCTCCTTCTTTCCTGGTGGGAGTATCTGGGACTCATGGTCTCGATTCAACTAGCTAATAGCCAGCAAAACAAACAACGTAGGGTTCCCTTTTCATTTTGTGAGTGCATGGCCCCGGTTCTATGTTCCCACAACACCTTGGTCGTGGCAGAAAGGGTTGGTGAATACATGCATATAAACTTGATTTTATTTTTTATATGATTACTGTATTTGGTGGCGTATAAGACGCACTTTTTTTTAACTAAAAATATCTGTTATAATTCTTATATGCCATATTTAGGTTTGAAATTACGATAATCGGTCGAAATTAGCTACCTGGCAACTCCTATAAGCTTAGACTTTTGGGTAACTTAAATATAACTATTATCATTATTTAAAAGGTTATTACGCTGATTAAAAGTCTTATAATTGATAACATTCATTATATTAATTTAATCACGTTTAATATTTGTACTTCGTGTGTTTTTTTTTCTTGATTTGCTCTGCTGAAATTGGGGTGCGTCTTATACACACGGGCGTCTTATATGCCGTCAAATACGGTAATTTTTTAGACAAAGAAAAACCAACAGCAATAACAGAATAAACAACGGTTATTCATATTATAAAACTTGTTAATGTATCGGTCATGAGTTCAATCCCTGGATAGTGTAGTGCTTAACAATCCTACACTGTAGGTCAGTGACAGAGACAACCAAGCAAATGAAGAATGAACTGATATACAAGAAAACATGGGTTGCAGAAGAACAATCATCCTCATTCATTGAACGGGATCGTCAGAAAACTCCCTGACGATGGCCATTGGAATGAAATGTGTTCATATCTCTATTCATGACTCGATAAGTGTAATTTTATTTCATTGTAAGTCTTTGTAGCGAGCTAGCTATCGTTGTAATTCGGATATAGCTGTTAGTAAATATTTATTGGACTCCTTCACCAAAAGCATAACAGAATAAACCTGGTTTGAATTCAGAGACTTCTTTCTTTCTTGTCGTGGTAAAGGCGGCCATTTACCCACACAAAGAAATAGTAGGAGATATGTATTAAAAGCGAATAAGAGAAAAGTCCAATACTTGGTAATATTATAGTTATTTAATAAGTAATTCATGTACATACCAACTCCTGTCACTCTGTCAATTTGACAGTTAATTAATAAGATGGACGCAACCATTATTTTACGGTCCATACAAGAGGTAGGTAATCCTATTTAACACCTTCTCAAGACTTGTTGCTTAACCAAGGTTAACCAAGTCTACCCTACTATTGACCTACTTTGGTGAGAGGGACAAATGGATTAATGTTGATCTCAAGGAGATTAGCTTGCAGCTTCATTCAGAATTTGACTTCAGGTTACTGATTCCATTTACTACGAGGATAATCATAACGCTAACTTTATATTGAATCAATCTCTACGTCACGAGGAGGATGGTCAAATTTTCAGAAACTGGTTTTAATTCGGAGATTTTCTTCAGCGTAACTGGTTAACATATCGAAGTTAAATAGTCCATTCTGCCCTACTATTTACTCGTTACTGGGAAGAGAATAGTAAGTTACATAACTTTCCAAGAGATATTAGCATTATGGGGAAATTCAAATAGCTTAGTCAAGGATTTGAACTCAGGTCGTAAAAAATATTATATCTGACTACTTCAGGGTCTATCAACGTGCTCATTTCAGTTGTAACTCATTAAAATATGTTTACCAGAAAATCAGAATATACTGTTCATTGTCAATATTTACACAGCTTTCTTTAACGTGGTACATATCCATTTGCGTAAGAATCTGGTGGGTTGTTTGTTTGAGTTATGTGGCATATCAATCTTTGAAGGCTATTTAATGCCAAATCCATTTTTTATACAAATAAACAGTTCTATTTCAAACAATTCAGTTAAGCATTAGTACACAGTTTAATTGTCAAAAACATTTTTATTTAAAACTATTCAGTTTTGTCAAACAACTTTTATTATAACAATTCAGTTTGGTATAAGTATAATTTTTGTCCACACACAGTTAAACGTCAAAACAGTTCTCTTTCAAACAATTCAGTTCAGCCTAAGTACAGTTTCAATGTCAAAATCTTTTCTATTTCAGACAATTCAGTTTTGCATAAATACGCAATTTAGTTCTATTTGACCCATAGATGGGACCCTTTCAGGTGCTACCACTCCAGGCAAGAGTGGCCCTGCGAGTGATGGCGAAAAATGGGTACTCTGATTTCCCCAAAGCTCCAGAATTACTGTAACCTCACCATCAGATTGTTTAGTGTCATGTCCAGGACACTTGTTGGGGTGTTCTTACCCATCTGCAGAGAAGCATCTGGTGTATTCTGCTGACCCTGCGGACTGGGAAACGTAAAAATCTGTTGATATTTGAATTCACTACAATTGTAACATATTGACCTTCGACCCAGCTGTCAATCGAGAAACAGGTGCACCCGGTCGAAGATATCACCTTGATATGTGGACGGGTTGAATTCGGTGCAAATACAAGAAGCAGGTGGACGACAAACAATTATATAATCCGGTGCCACAGACAGTTCGAGTTAGTTGGAGTCAGTTGCAGTTGAAGTTCGAGTTGCAATTCGAGGCAGTGAGAACCAGCTCTCAGCAGGGGGCTTGGGCCTCCAGGATCCCTGGTTGAGCAGCCCAGCAGAATGAGAAAAGAAGTGCTGCAAAAGACAGAGGAACTTGGGATCAATATGTTGCAGTCTATTCAGTCTCAAACTCACCTCTCACACACAACCCTTTCGCAACCCTTTCGAATAAAGTGTGAGAGGTATATCTTTACTAAAGAAGTGTGTTCGTTCGTCATTATTGTTGATTATGTTTCCGCATGTATATGTATACGTATAGTTGTATCACGGCTATACAACACAGTACCAACCGTCTGCATAATTGAAAAGATTCACTTAGTTTAGTTAAGTCTGGCAGAGGGACGTAAAAAAGCCAACGCATTACAATCGTTAACGAAGCGCATTTAACGTAACGGTAATCCTGGTAGAAAATGAAATAGGCAACGCAAGTTCGAATGCTGGATGTGGTTGTTTGCATTTCACTTTGCTCTCATGCCTTTGAGAGAGAAATGTATAGTTCTCATCTTTCTCCCTCACCTATGGGTAAATAGTAGATCACACTGGATTCTTTAGGCTTTGTAAGGCAAATGGTCAAAGAGAATAAAAACGCTAAATTCAAACCAGCTGTACTCTGCTTAAAAATGCATTTGAGTCTCATCTAGTCCG
Source organism: Sepioteuthis lessoniana (assembly GCA_963585895.1). Lineage (NCBI taxonomy): Eukaryota > Metazoa > Mollusca > Cephalopoda > Myopsida > Loliginidae > Sepioteuthis > Sepioteuthis lessoniana. Next base: position 23,259,945 of record OY757906.1, on the reverse strand, counting down.
TAAGGGAGGGGTTGGGTGAATACATACAGTCGTTAAAGAAGCCTCTTTAATATCGTCGTCATTGAAGTAATCAACCATGGTTTTTAAAAATTTTGATAATTTGGCTTTCTTCGTGGTCTAGAAAGCAATGTTTCATTATTAGGTTAGAATTATAATTCTTTTAAATGTAACAAAACTTACATTTATGGGTAAAAAGCATAAACCCTATTGGTATTATCTAATTTGAAAAAAAATCGAAGAATATCCCTGTGGTATTAGTTGTCTAAATTTCTGAGAGGAAGCTTGTTGATTTTTATCATTTATCTGCTGAGTAGACCAAGTATAGAGTTGAATATAATATGGGAAACGATAATTAAGAAGGCTAGATAAAAAAAACCCAAAAAAAAGCAAAACTGAAATCTGAATATGAGCACAGGTAAAAAATCATACATAATAGTAGTAATTCTAGCTAAAGTAAGAACATTAAGTTTATAATACCCAAAAATTCAGTCTGAATTGTCCAGCAGGACACATGGCGTAACGGTTATTGGCGTTGGTTCCCTGAGCTACTAAGAAAACAATCATCTGAAGGTTGCAGGTTCAATCCTCACTACAGACGAGTAATATACAGGAATACTTAACACTTGTACCCGGTCATGGCTGACGGAATTAGAACAGGCGACCCTCGTAGTTCCGTGAAGGTTCCCGAGTTCGACAAACACCTGAACAAGGCCGGAGCACATATCGGCCGAAACGTTGTGGAAATAACTATAAAAGGCAATAGTCCGAAAAACCTTAATGATAAAAATCCCTGTGGTAGTTATTGCCTTATTACACCACTGCTAGAGTGAAAGAACTTCATCAAATTAACTTGTTCCCCTTTTCTTTTCGACGAATGTATTTTAAGTATTTTCTTATTCAATTATTTTTATTGATTTTCCCAAAGCAAACAAAATTTTAAAAAATTAAGTCAACTTCAATCTTAAAATATTTTTTTCGATTGAAAACGAAAACAGATCGTTATCTTCTTTTCAATTTTGAGTTTAATCTTGATTTTTTTTAATTCGGCGTTTTGTTTTTTGATTTAAAAAAAGTTAATTAACAAATACTTGTAATAAACTTTGTTCATTGCTCGTAATTGACTACATTACTGTTTTCTAAATTAAATTGCATAACAATATTTATCAATTAAAACTGTATTAAAATAGAATAATCATGTTTTGTTTTTTTTTTCTTTTTTTTTTTACTGGCATTAAAAAAGACTTCGTGAAATATTTAATGCTAAAACAATCCTCGTAGGTTAAAATGAATCAATTAGGTTGTTCATTTTTTATTGTTAAGGAGTTAATCCGATCCTTTTAAGAGCGGCCTTGAGCAAATCAAAAGGACGCTTAGTATATAACACATTATCAAAAGAAATTCCAGATGTAAATTTTGCATATTTTAATGTAAGAATATAAGTTTCAAATAAAAAAAAAAAATTCTGATATTATAAATATTGTTCAGACAAGCGACCGTCACAAATACCAGTGTTTCACCAAATCTAAAAAAAGAAAAAGATTCTCAGTCGTCATGTTTTCCAGAAATATATTTTCCCATTTTACCACCCAAAAGCCAGGGAGCATAAATAGACAAAATCACCAGCACAAGTTAGTATTAACCAGCCGGCTAGGCCCGTAGAATATCTCGACTATTTCGCTGCAGAGGGCTAAGACCCTGCCAGTGAGTGTCCTTGATATGATACTAAACAATCTGATAGTTTGGTTCAAGTAATGATGGCGCTTTTGGGAATGCAGGGTAACTCTTCATTGCCATCGCTCTCAGGTCTACTCTGGCCCGGAGTGTTAGCACCTGATAGGGTCCTCTCTATGATAGGGTCAACTAACAGAACTAAACTTTTGGCTGGTTGGTTGGGTTTTATGGCATATCAACCTTTGTTGGTTATTTAATACCAAATCAATTTTTATACAAATTATCAGTTCTGCTTCAAACAATTTAGTTTAGCATGAGTACAGAGTTTAATTGTGAAAAAAATTTCTATATCAAGATCTTCAGTTTATTCAAACAGTTCTATTTCAGCCAATTCAGTTTGGCATAAGAATAGATTTTGCTTATGCACAGTTAAATATTAAACAATTCAGTTTAGCGTAAGTACAGTTTTAATGTCAAAAACAATTTCATTTCACACGATTCGGTTTAGCATAAGTACGCAGTTTAAATGTAAGTACACAATTTAATTGTCGAAAACATTTCTATTTCAAGCTATTCAGTTTAGTCAAACATTTCAGTTTGGCAAAAGTATGTAGTTTAGTTCTATTCAACCCAAAGATAAGAGCCTATCAGGTGCTACTATTTCGGACCAGAGTGGACCTTGGAACAATGGCAAAGAAGAGGTACTCGGCATTCTCCAAAGTTTCATATGCGGGACACTCGTTAGGGAGCACCCTTCTGCCGAGTGGCAGTCGGTGTATTCTACTGCCCCAGCCGACTGGGCAATACATAGAGTTAATGTCAAAATAGTTTTATTTCAGATAATTCAGTTTAGCATAAGTACACATTTTAGATGTCAAAACAGTTCTATTCCACGTAATTCAATTTAGTATAGGTACGCAGTTTAAATGTCAAAACAGTTCTATTTTAAACAATTCAGTTTAACATAAATACGCAGTTTAAATGCAAAAAAAACAGTAAACTCAAGAAACCACATTTTAGTTCTATTCAACCCATAGATAGGACCCTTATCAGGTGCTAAACTCCGGGCCAGAGTGGACCTACCTGGGAGCGATGGCAATGAAGGGGTAGTCTGCATTCCCGAAATCCCCAGGATTACTGGAACCTCACCATCAGATTATTAGCGTCATAAACAGGACACACGTTAGTGAGGAGTCATACTCCTCTGCAGAGTAATAGTCGGTGTATTCTACAGCCCCAGCCGACTCCGCAAGAACTAAAGTGTATACTTTTGCTAACCTGTTTTGTTTGAAATATAACTGTTTTTGACATTTCACTGTGTGTAAACAAAAATGCACTTATACTAAAGGGAATAGTTTGAAATAGAACAGTTTATATGAATAAAATGTATTTGGCATTAATAACCTACAATTGTTGATGTGCCATAAAACCAAACCAAACCAAGTCAATCAAATTATCTGGAATAAACCCCAGAAACGCGAGGGAATAAAATTGATGCTACACTCATTCAAATAGTGCGGACCGAGCCCTCTCTGATTATCACTTGTTTCTATTCTCGCTTAATTCTTACAATCGTGACACTTCCACAACCAAGAATAGGTGGAATCTTTAGAGAAGGAGTTAATTTTCTCGAAACATGATTTGGTTAGTTTCTTTGTTTAAAAGCATATCAAATTTATTGGGTTATTTATGGCTAAAGACATCTTTGTTAAACATAATTTCCCCCACAACTGGGGAGAGAAAGAGTTCATAATTTCCCTGACGCAGTTTCTTCCAGGCAGCGGTCACATCGCTACTGCTATATGGATGCACTACATGGACGCTAACAAAACGGCTGGAGAAGAAGCTAGATGGCAATTACACAAGAATGCTGCGTGCAATCCTGAACAAGTCCTGGCAGCAACACCCCACAAGTCACCAACTATACGGCCACCTGCCCCCTATCACGAAAACTATTCAAGTTAGACGAACCAGACATGCAGGACACTGCTGGAGAAGCAGAGATGAACTCATAAGAGATGTACTCTTATGGATCCCAACACATGGCCGCGCAAAAGCTGGACGACCAGCTCCAACGTACATTCAGCAGCTATGTGAGGATACAGGATGTTGTCCTGAAGACCTACCTAGGGCGATGAACGATAGGGAGGAGTGGCGAGAGAGGGTCAGGGATATCCGTGCTACCAGCGCGATATGATGATGATGATGATGATGATGATTTGTCTACAAAACGAACGTAATAGAACGACGGAAATTCGAACTCGCTATCTTCGAGCCCGCAGTCCCCCGGGAACTCCCATCTTTGACTTCGAAGGACTAGAATTGATATCAAAGTGGGTGAAATAACTGGCAGAAAAGTAGCTTCAGACGGTGCAATACTTTCATTGCTAGGTTGCTTTTTTTATAACTTAATATTACTTGACCTTTAAATCAATCTAGTATCATAATAATTAAAAGTTGATGGCAAAGAAAGTAGAACAGTTCATAGATTCTATTTTTTAAAAATCAAATCATATCAATAAATTAGAATAAAATGCAAACGTTTTGAATCGATAGGAGGCTTATCTATCAATTAAAGACCAGGCTATTGCGTTATCTTTTGTTCCAGGTTCGTAGTTCATTTTTATCAAGAATGTTCGTTGTGTTTATTTATCATAGTTTTGATATTTTTCTATTGTAAGACAGAAATTAGTGTTTTTCAATTATTTGAAAATCCTTCAATGTCGTCTGGTGGAATCTAATCAATATTCGTTTAATTTATTTTGTTTCTCTTCCCAGTTACATCTCCGGTCAACAATTACTTTAATTTGCTGTCCTAGTTTTCGACTTGACTGAACCATTACATCTATCTATCTATCTATCTATCTATCTATCTGCTCATGGTTGTCTATATTCAAGCATATCTATCTATCTATCTATCTATCTATCTATCTATCTATCTATCTATCTATCTGCTCATGGTTGTCTATATTCAAGCATATCTATCTATCTATCTATCTATCTAGCTATCTATCTATCTATCTATCTATCTATCTGCTCATGGTTGTCTATATTCAAGCATATCTATCTATCTATCTATCTATCTATCTGCTCATGGTTGTCTATATTCAAGCATATCTATCTATCTATCTATCTATCTATCTATCTATCTATCTGCTCATGGTTGTCTATATTCAAGCATATCTATCTATCTATCTATCTATCTATCTATCTATCTATCTGCTCATGGTTGTCTATATTCAAGCATATCTATCTATCTATCTATCTATCTATCTATCTATCTATCTATCTATCTATCTATCTGCTCATGGTTGTCTATATTCAAGCATATCTATCTATCTATCTATCTATCTGCTCATGGTTGTCTATATTCAAGCATATCTATCTATCTATCTATCTATCTATCTATCTATCTATCTATCTATCTGCTCATGGTTGTCTATATTCAAGCATATCTATCTGTCTGTCTATCTATCTATCTATCTATCTGCTCATGGTTGTCTATATTCAAGCATATCTATCTATCTATCTATCTATCTATCTATCTATCTATCTATCTGCTCATGGTTGTCTATATTCAAGCATATCTATCTATCTGTCTATCTATCTATCTATCAAGCTAGCTAACTAGCAAAATTAGTCAGCTCATATCCAGCAACTACTTTCTGTTCATTGCTTTTCATTTTGGTTGTTAGCCATCTCATATTTATTTGTTATTTCTTTTCATATCTATCTATGATCTCTTAAAAAATATTTCTCTCTGTCTAGATCTCTCTCTCTCTCTTTCTCTCTCTCTCCCCCTCTCTCTCTCTATATATATATATGTATATTGTCATCCATTGAGATACTGTTTCGTTGTATAACAACTCTTCCGTGTAGCTAGACACGTAGGACGCTTGATGGTAGACTTAGCATCATATGTCTGCTTCGTTGTGTGTTTGTGTGTGTATCAATAAAATAGTATCTCTGTATTTCAATCTATCTCAGGAGTTCCTTTAAGTTTTGATGAGCCATTTTGACGTGTTTCAGTAGCGTGTGTGTTCGAACTAATATCTAGAGTTAATATTTACTTTTTATTTGTTCATCTGCAGGAACTTTTCCTTTCACAGACACCTGTATAAAGTATTAAGCACGATTTATTAACTACTCGCATGGGGTATTTTTACATGGTTTCATAACGGTGAAATATATCATAAGTTACTAAATTAAAAACAAATAGTGGTTTCATTGCCTCCATCATCATCTGCAAAATGTTTTGAAGCAATATCCATTTCACTACCAGATTTTAAAAAATCATAAGACAGGAAAATATTTGTCCATATATCTCTTTAGCAGGCCCCAATAACCAGTACTTTCATTTCGTTCATGGTGTTTATCATCATCTACGAATCGTTTTAAATTCCTGGCTGATTTCTAAGACTGAATAAGAAAACCCAAGACTCGTAAATTCCTTCCGAGAGTATCTCGGCAGTTGCTCCAGGAAAAACTTTACTTTCATCGCCTTCATCACCAGTGTGTTTTTCTGGAATTACAATCTGATTTACCGTCAGAGTTTAATAGGACTCAGAACAAAGACATTTCTCGTGAGATGTCTCATCAGTCGTTCCATGACAAATAAATTTCCTGTGGGATATCTTGTCAGACGGTCCCAGGTGTCTAACAAACACGACGCTCAATCCGAAGGCAATAAAACAAAAGAGTTGGCTTGGAAATCTTCGCAGATTTTCATTACATTAACAAAAAAGTATGGATAATACAACAACGATTGAAAATATAGAAATATAGAATAAAAATAACTGGGAGAAATGGATATCAAAATTAGATATTAACAGAAATATTCGTATTCAAGTGATAATGGCAACTAAATATTTACTGTGTTGAAATTGAGAATTTAGTAGAAGTTGTAGGGAATGAGTTACTTCCGTAATTTACGGGAGTTACTTTCAGGCTTAGTTCTACCACAAATACAATACAAATTTTACAAGCAACGAACATTAAGATACAAACAATTTAATAATCATAACAAACAGGATAAAAAAAATTAGAAATACAATGTTCATGTTATGTACGAGCGGCCTTTGTAGAAAATACGGCTATGGCCAGTTGAATGAAAATAGGATTGTTCGCCCGTGTGTGTGTGTTTACATGTTAGTAAAGTCTATTGAAACCATGCGTCCATAGTTGGCCGAAGTAAAGAGGATAAAAAGTTGACTTTACTTGCATATATGTGTGTACGTGTGTGTGCATATAAATGACGGACCGTAGGTATGTGCCTTTTGTTTTCTTAAGTCCACACGTGCGTTTTTTATGATCTTTGCGACAACGTGTCACATCTGGTAGACGGTAAAAGAAGGTTGCATGGCTTTTCCCCTTGAGTCTTATGGCTTGGCTTTCTGTTGTCCGTCCTGGCCTCCCGTAGGGGAAAGTTTTTTTGGTAATTGAAGGAATCACCTAGTTAATTAAATTCTTCGTTATTTATTCTTTTTGGGGTCACTCAAGTGGATCAAAAAATAGGATATTGTTAGGTTTCATTGCGGGTCCTAAAATTCAAGCGCGCAGACATTTCTTGACCAATCAGATTCGTATATTTACTTATTTATTTTGGAGCCTAAATATTTTTCTGTTAATTAGTTTCTAGAATGTTCTTATTTTGTGTTTTTAGCTGATTGGTTGAAAAATATAAAAATGTAACTTTAATGTAAATGCTATTTTGATCCGAAATTTCTAGAATGTTCTTATGCATGTTCTTGGGGTTGATTATTTTAAGGCTAAAAAATGTGTATTCTATAAAGTATAGGGTATTTCATAAAATGTTAACATATCTGTGAGAGTTCCTTTGCGATATTATATTTTTAACATATCTATCAGCACCCCATCCCAGTCATTACATTATTGGACTCTTCCCCAGTAATATCAGTTTTGCTTTGCTAATAAATCTACTTCCATAGAAATATTAAACTTTTTTAATTATCCGTGTGTGACTTCAAATAAGTGTTGACATGGGTGATGAACAAGAGGAAACACTTTGTAATTACATCATAAAATTATTCCCAAAAAGGATGTTAGCATTTTTAAAAAAAATCACGCTGTATTTGTTGTGATTAATTAACAACATAAGAAGTTTAACAGTTACGACAATCTGTAATATAATGGCCGAGGGATTTCGTTATATATGTCTTGCCTTTCGGTTTAGTTCGGCTGAGAACCTTTCGCTTAACGCATGGGTTAGTTAGGTGCAACATGAGCGCAGGTGTTCACGCGCACGCGGGAAGGATGTGTCATTCAGAGACGTCAAAATAAAGATCCCAGATAGGAAATGTGACCAGGGGAATGTGAATGACGTCATGCACCGGCAGCGTGTGCGGATGGTTTGGGGGGGATTTGAGAAAAGTCAGTTAGTTGTGTCCTGCCTTGGAAGAAGACTGTTGACTTTTGCTTGCTCGCCGAGGCCTGGTGGCAGGAGTAACACGTAGTTTGGGGCAGATGGAAAAGTCAGCATAGAAAGATGGTATCTCTCTCCTTATGTCGAAAAACTTCTATACTAAAAGGTAATAAAAAGTTTCGTACTAAAACTAAGAAGTCGTAAGTGTTTTTCGTGTTTCGGGATTCCTATATTATATATATATATATATATATGTACATTTCACACATATCCATATCTGGCTATGTTACAAATCCGTCTTAACTGCAGAGGTTCATGGCAGTATCTATTAATGCAACCCATGAAAGGGGGTGTCCTCGTGGTGCAATGGACTGCGGCGGAATCGTAATCAGCGAGTTCGAACTCAAGTCGCGCTATTACGTTCACTTTCGGAAAAATAACCTTGGGAAAGGTATGAACCCCCTTATCCTCTCAGCTATGTGTTAAATAGCATCATTGCTGTTCTTCTAGAAGGATGGCTTGGCATTAAATAACCTACGATGTTGATATGCCATTAAAAGCAAAGAAAGGAAGACAACCCATGAAAATTGCTTAAATCAAATCACGTGACACTATCACATGAATTATGTATGTGTGCAATTATGATGAACTGATTGATTATGGAGGAATGCCTACTCATTTAAGTCTATTTTATGCGTAGAGGTTAAGGAATCTCGTTCATGATATGTTTATTTTCATATTTTTGTGTGGTTGTTCCTTAGTTTCTTTTTTCTTTTTTTTTTTTTTTTGCACACGGTCCTATCGAATACGAATAGTTCTTAAACAGATATATTTATGGGTCCATAGTATTCTAAAAATTTCTGCTGTGTGTGAAAGCAAACCACTGCAGCGGGCATTAGAACTGGGCACACCTATTCAATTTTCTTTCCCGGTATCCATGAGTCAAACTATATATATATATATATATATATTGGCTCACTTAAATGCTATTTATCGTGGTTTTTATTCCGAGGTAAATAACAGATAAGACAAATCGTTGGTAATACCTAATTGAAAGAAAATATCATTCTATCATTTTTTCAAGGGTAATATATATATATATATATATATATATATATATGTATTGTGTGTGTGTGTGTGTGTGTGTGTGTGTGTGAAATCACGCCCACAAGAATGGACAGAACCCAAGCCGATAAAAAAACAAGCCAAATCTAGGGAAGGACATTGTAATTGGATACTTACTGTATACTGTATTTCCTTACTTATACATATATTCTAAGAATAAATACCTTTTATCTTATTTGTATTTTTAATTATATAATTAGGATATAACAATATATATATATATATATATATATATATATATATATATATATATATATTCCTTATTAAAATGAATTAGACATACTAGGCATTGCTGGAGAAGGAGTGACAAACTCATAGAGCAACTTGATGATATATATATATATATATATATACACACGAATTCAAAATTCACTTGATTGAGGGATGGTCGATGAACAGTTTAAATCAGATTATATAACATACGCTTGTATATCTATTTTTCTCACTGACACAACCTCAAGCAATGCTCAGTGCACTGTGCTAACAAAAAAAAAAAAAAAACACTGCTTGCATTTGAACTCGGCATACTGTCTTCATTTTTCGTGCAGTGACACACACACAGACACACACACACATATATATATATATATATATATATATATGTATATATATATATCATGTGGTTCCTTTCAGTCATTTTCAGTCTATTAATGTATATTTACAATATGATCTGAGAGATAGAGAATCAGTTTTGTGTGTTGTAACATTCTTACGTAATTATATTTGTTGTCTTTTATTCTGCTGAAACCATCGATAAGGTTTCAGTATCATAAGTCAAAGTAATTTAAATAAATCAAAGTCAGAAGATCACATCTGAAAGCAATTGAGATTGACATTCAGTAGAAAGAAAATAGTAAATAATAGATAAATGGTTGTTGCAGAAATCATTTTCCAAATAATTCTACATTTTGATTCAACGTTTTTATTTTTCTCGATGTCTTGTTGCATGTAAAGAAAATTCACCACTAAGTTTATTCAGGTGAAGGAATAAGTGTATTCCGGTAATTTTGGGCGGATCATTATTTGTATAAAATTTGAATATCAGACCCCAAACATTACAGCATCTAATCAAACCGAACAAAAGAACTTTCGTCTAAAATTGAAAATAATTACTTGCAAAAGGTAAGAGAAGTAGTTTTTGACAAGCTCGATCTTTACTGGTTGTTCTCTTATCGTAAAATTGTGGTGTAATAAGATGTCGTGACGTTTCTTTTTCATAGTCTTTCGTTTAAAATTATCATTGTGCTTAACTTTAGTAATAAAGAAGGAGTGTTACGCACATTTCAGCTACAGTTTCTGTTATGACCGGTAATTATTTTGCCACACAAATTTATCCAAAAGTCTCTGAGGAGGTTCTCCTAGGTTCAACGTACACGAAGACAGGTAAGGTGCTTACTACAGCTGCTGCTGCTGCTCTCCACTCCACCAGCTGAGTTCTTGGTAAATATTCTCTTTTGGTAAGACCATTATTCTAGTCATTGGTGAGTCACCTAAAACAGTTTCATATTTAAAACTATCTAGATCCAAGGAGTAGATATTGTCGAGATACCTAGATATCAATCTGAAGGCATTAGATAAATGAAGAAAGTTCACGTGGCGTAGTGGCTAATGTTTTAAACTACGACAACGTAGTAAACGAGTTCGAATTCTAGTCATGCTATTAATTTAGCTTTCGGACTACTAACCTTGGGGAAAGATACTAGACTTCTTATATCTTAAGCAATAGGTTACATAGTTCCATTACTTGTTGTTTTTCAAGGATGGCTTTTGAATAACCCAGAAAGTTTGGTGTGACATTAAATAAAGAAACGGTTACCAACCATCATTTTGCTCTTGGTTTGATTTTAAGAGGATCCACTCATTGGGTAGAGAATTAAAAATAATTGTTTCTTTTGACCGCAAACTAAATTTAAAGAGCTCAATCTATTCGTTATTCATTTACAAATGAAACGACGTCGTTATTCAAAATCATTATTGCACTTGATTTTAATTAGAATGTTTGTTTGGTTGGGTTGGGCTTATGACACATCAGGCATTGTAAGTTATTAAATATCAAATAGTCTTTATACGTTCATATTGAATATATATGATTTGTAAATACATTTTGTTGATAACATTTTAAAACATTTTTTTGCACACAAGAAAACCGAACATCAGGCATTTGTTTGCACACATAGTCTTTAGTTAATCTAATTCTTACATGAGCTAGAATTAATTTGTTTGCATGCTAGGATTGCTATTGTTTCTTCACAGTTAAAGGGTTTCATTAACTGCGGTCAAACACTAATAATTCTATTTGATAGTAATCATTTGTTTGTACACATGGAAGAGTTTACAAGTATTGCTATTCAACCCAAAGTATTTTATTCAACACAATTCATTTATTTGTACACAGTCAAATAGTTGCAAGTATTGCTATGTAATCCTAATATTTCAATTTAGGCACATATTTAAAGAATTTCAAGTATTGCTACGTATTAACGATAATTCAATAAAACAGACACTTGTTTACATACAGTTAAATGGTCAACGAGTTCTATTTCTTACAACTCGGTTGAATGGAAGTCATTTGTTTGCACACAATTTAAATGTCAAACAGTTCAATTTGACCTTTGATAGAACCCTATCAGATTTTACTACGCAGGGTGAAAGAGGACCTAGGAGAAATGGCAATGAAGGAGTACTCTACATTCTCCAAATCTCCAAGAATGGAAACTAGTTTGCGGTCATATCCAGGGCACTAGAATATACCTACATATATTCTACATTCTCAGCCAACTGGGCTGGAAGTAATAGGTTTAGATTCTTTTTTTTATTATGAAGGGTTTTTGGACTATTGTCTTCATCTTTATTGTTTACCAACGATATTATTCTGAAAGTGAACATAATAGCACAGCTGAGATTCGAACTAGTTTACGTCGAGGACAAAGCCTAGTACTTTAGGCATTACACCACGGAGAGACTCCCACTAGAAGTAATAGGGAACTTAGTTACAACATAAATAGCAAATAAACCTCATTTGTTCTGTCGTTCGTATATATCTAGTTGTTATGAATGAAAGATACAGTTCCAGTGTATATATATAATAAAAGAAAAATATTTCTATAGAAATATTTAATCATTAACATAACCTCTACTGCTTCCTACAACCACATTGCATCTGTCCAAAAGCTTAAATATGCCACTTTTGTAAAACTATTGGTTTTGATGCAAAATATGAAACCAACTCGAGTTCATTCTGTTCTGTTGATATCATTCTCGAAAAATTAGGGGGAGTCCCCGTGGTTTAATGGCTAAAGCGACGGACTGCAGAATCGTAGTAAGCGAGTTCGTACTCTAGTCGCGCTATTAAGTTCTCTTTCGGGCAATTAACCTTGGGAAAGGTATGAACCCACTTAATCTCCCAGCTATGGGTTAAATAGTACCACTACAGTTCTTCTTGTAGAATTGCTTTGGCATTAGATATCCTGCAAAGGTTGATATGCCATTAAACAAAGAAACCAAACAAAACAGAACCTGAGACAATTAATACCAGTCGGATGGACAATAGAATACACCAACTGCATCTCTGCAGAGAGAGTAAGACATCCCTCTAACGAGTATCCTGGATATGACACAGAACAATCTGAAAATAATGATCCAGTAATGCTGGAGCATTGGGAAAAGTGGAGTACTTCTTTATTGTCATTACTACCAGATCCACTCAAGCCTGATGTGGAAGCACCTGATAGGGTCCTATCTATGGATCTGTTTAACATTTAAACTAAGTGTAAATATATCAGTTATTCTAAATTGTGTTATTTGGAATAGAACTGTTTTTACCTTAAACTGTGTATAAGCAAATGACTGATGTTTTATTGAATTGTTTATGACACATAATAAAACTTAAACCCATTTAACAAATGTGGCCAAATTAATTACTTATAAATCTTATATGCATATCCATTTAACTGTGTGCAAACAAATAACCGATGTTACATGGTTACTGTTACATAGCAATTCTTGAAACCATTTTACTATGTGCAAACAAATGACGGATGTTACATCGTAACTGTTAAATAGCAATACTTGAAACCATTTAACTATTAATCTACAAATGATTGATGTTACACTGTTACTGTTACATAGCAATACTTGAAACCATTTAACTGTGTGCAAACAAATGATTAACAGTAAATAAAAATATTCGTACTATATAGAAATACTTGAAACTATTTAACTGTGTGCAAAAAATAGCTCAGACTCGTTTAAAAATGTATGTATAAAATTACTTTACAAATCATATATATTTAATATATATGTAGAAACAGGATGTGGCATTAAATAAACGAAAATATTTGATATGGCTTAAAATCCAACCAACCCAGATCAAATCAAAAATCATTATATTCCTTCTCACCGGATACATTTTGGAATAGCCGGTTGGTTTTGTATCGAATAAAAGACACAGAAACAAATCTATAGGACCATATGAAACTATTTAATCTACTATCTAAATTTCTGTGCCTTTAATCCCTATTATGATTTGCACGTTATGAACATCTGTCTATGAACTAAACTTTGATTTTATAATATTCACCGGTGGAGAAACAGGAAATCTTTTCTCATTTATCAATGAAAAGCTTACATTCAAATTTACATTCAAAGAAAAAGACCACTGTTAATAATATTTTGGATGCATACCACATAAATCAACGTTTACACATATAGTTAATAACTTATTCCAAACATCAAATGTATTCTGGCTCTTAAAATTTGGATATTGTAACTATGAAATGCTAACATGTTTAAAACATCTGTGAACCACTTTTAACTGCTTGCAAACAATTACTATTGAATATTATCAAACTATGTACTCTTCTACAAATAATTGGATAATTATTCAAAGTCATATAAAGGCTTGTAAAATATTTGTGTTAATAGGAATGGTTAATTGAAGATATAAATCTGTAATCTGCTTCTTCTTTAAGAGTTTTTAATATCAACGTTAGCTAATGTCTTTTTTTTTTTTTACTTGAGTTTGAGTAACAGAAAATTTATTCAAGTTTCTAGGACTTTCAGTATTCTTGCTGATCTTAATAATCCTGCAATCTCGATAGTCTCCCTTGGTGATCTTATTGCCAGGTCTTCCACTCCTTTTATCAATCCTTTAGAGATTGTTCCGAGTGAACAAATTACAATTAGTAGCACGGTCATTATCATCTTCCATAGTTTTTTTTTACTTCTTTGGCAAGGTCCACATATTTATCTCTTTTTGCTTTCTTTTAATTTTATTTTCTGGTCTGCCGGGATGGCAAAGTTATAATTCAGCATGTTCCTTTTTTTTTTTGTTGTTGACAATTACTAAATCTGGCCATCTGGCTGAGATTAGGGGATTTGTTCGTATCTTAAAATTCCAAAAAGCTTTGTGCATCACATTTTCCAAGACGATTTCTGGATTGTTCGTATACCACTTGTTCTGATGATCAAATTCAAATTTCTTGCACAATTCCCAGTGGATCAATTTTCCCACGCACTCTTGTTTAGTCTTGTACTCTTTATGCCTTAGTTTGCTTCATTAGTTAATTATGCGATTTGATCATTACGTCTCTATCTGAATTTGCTATTTTATTGTGTTTGATCTATTTTTTGCGTTAACATTAGTAAGTAATTAAAGTTGGCGACCATTGTAGAGGGTGACCAGAAGGCTCCCTTTTCAATAGCTACTAGACCGAGGTGTAGGGGAGGGCGCTACTCCTTTCCCTGAATTGATCCACTTTACCCTTGATACGTACCTTATATTGCTGAGTACTAAGCAAGGAGGTATCAAGTACCATTTTTAAAGTCTTTGGTATGACACGATCTGGGATTGAACCCAGGTCTCCCGGACCATTGGTTAATACTTTATCCACTAGGCCAATGAACCGGTTGACATAGTCGGTTCTTATGGCGTTGTTTTATGCTGCTATTCGGAGAGGTTCAGTTTCTCTTCTTTTCTAAGCCCTGTCTAAGTCATCTCGTGTGAGATTTCACTTGCTTGTCGCTTGAAATATCCAAGCAATTGCTTTTCTTTCCATTTTTGTTTTCTATTAATTATTGTTCTGTTAATCTTTGTTTTTTTGTGTTGTTTCTGGTCTCTGTAAATAGCCTTTCTTTGCTCTTTTTTGTGTATCGACTCACCAGAGTAAATATACGTCGAAATTTTATTTTATCATTTTTATATGATTATTTCAAAATACTTTTCTTGTTTCTATTTTTTTAATTGTTCGACCGTGGCACACACTTTAAGACTAATTTTTTCCCCACAATAATAGATTCATTAATTAAACTATGGAACCTAGTCACTTTCTGATCCTGGATAGATACATAGATAAGAAAAGAAATAGATAGATATATCGATAGATTTGACCAAAAAGTAAATACAAAAAGGAAAAAGAAAAAAGAAATTCATTAATCTACTTCAATTATTAAACATTTGTTCTTGGATTTTTAAACTGATTTCACTTACTTTTTCGAAAGGGCTCAAATAACAAGAGGAAACCTCTGAGATTAACTACCCTGCATACTAGATGAACGACATAGTATTAACAACTTTTGGACATTATTCAAGATCATCTTTGGTATAATTATCAGACGCTAAAGTATTGAAACCAAAGAAACTGGGATATGAAATTATTTAGCTCGAACTAACCCACCCAAGAAACAGAGATGACTGATATCGAACCAGGGCAAAGGCCTCTTTCCTTCAGCAGTTTTCCTAATATTCTTATTATCAAATCTATGTTAAAGCGTTCGTTCTGTGTTTGACAATAATTGATTACGCTATCGGAGACTCAAGACGAAGGAATAATAGGGTTGGATTTTGAGGACGGGTCAACTGTTATGGATGGGCTAACGGGTCTGGGGTTGGTCAGCTGAATCGGAAACAATCAATAATGGACCACGTCGTTAATCGAAGATCGAATTGGTTGGAGCGAACACGGTTTTCACATATTAGCACGATCAATCCAAACATAAATGAATATTCACTTGGGTGAATATTTTCAACAACACAGTAATGAACCAGGCGGTCTGGACAAACTCATAATTACACGTATAATATCAGCGGTTCAAAAGATCGATAAAATCAGTTGATTACGAGATGTATCGATTATCCGTCTCTACCCAAATTTGAATGATAACGTTATCATGAATCACTAAGCATTATTCTTTTCTGCTTGAAAAGAAAAAAAATCATTCTCTGAAAAAAGAACAGTCTTGTTTGCAACATTGTACTGAGAAAGGAGTGGACAAGTAAGAAAAACATGTATCCATGTTTCTTCTGTTACATTTGAATATCTATTGTTGTGACGTCAGACGAATGAATCGCACAAAATATAATTTGTCTTTTTAAGTTAGGACTTTTCTTTGTTTATTCTCTTCGTTCAGTCACTGCAGCCATGGAAGCCGGAAGAATAGGTCAACGGACACTACGTATGCTGTATGAATCGTTGTCATCGTTGTGACAAGACTCTTTCTGCTTCTTTACTTCGTTTCTGGATCTGTGTTCACACCCAACTACCAAAAGAGAAATAGAGAGTGAATCATGAAGTCTTGTATTATATATACAAGAGCTCACAGAACGCCCCACTACTTCTTTGATTGGTAACATCTTCCATTTCTTGTCACCACTAGCGACTTTGTCTCTGAGTAATAGATCAAGTGTATCATGTCTTTAATTGGAATCATTTTGAGATGAGGCTTCTTAATCTGAGAATTAATTTTTATTTATAGCGGACTTTTTATCCTCATCTTGGTAGTTTTTGTGTTGTTTCTTCTTTCATTACGTTTCGGCCAAATTTCACCTCTGGCCTTCTTCAGGTGATTTACCGCGACCTCGGATAGGAATGCTGAGTCTTGTAACCGTATCCCTAGTAATTACTGCCTTCCATAGTTGTTGTCTATCGCGCCACGTTTTTGACCAAGTAAACCTCTTGCCGGCTTGGGTAGGATTTGAAACCGCTATCGTCTGACAATGCTCACCTGGAACCGTAGAGGGTCAACGCCTCTATCCGCTGCGCCACGTTGTCAGACGATAGCGGTTTCAAATCCTCGAAGAAGGCTAGAGTTGAAATTTGGCCGAAACGTAGTGAAAGAAGAAATAACACAAAAACCACCAAGATGAGGACAAAAAGTCCACAATAAATAAAATTAATTCTTAAGTGTATCATGTTACCAAAGTGCAGTAAAAGGGAGACTAAACTCTGCCAATTTGTCTTTCCTTCGGCTTCTGTTTTTTTTTTTTTTTGGTAAATCTGGTACCGTTTCTTTATTATTCTTTTCTATTTAGACACAACATTGGGTGAGACTTGTTATGAACATAAAATACAACTATATATACAACTAAGTTTTTATTCAACTGGGTATCAAAGGATTCTATGCCTAAATTAACAAAACTATCCGAAGACGTTTATTTTAGCGAATAATAACTTAAAAATGACTCTTAGAGCTTAGTCAGATGGTGCAGTCTTACGCTCGAACAGAAAGGATATGATAATCATCATCTGTTATAATATCCCCCAAACAGGAAATGGAGCTGGGCAGCCGTTGTAGTGAATTAAGTGTGTGAATGACGTCATGCCCAGAAGATATTCCTGAAAATTTTGACAATTTTGAAAAGACATTTATTTGAGGTCAACCGTTAAAGGTAACGGTTGAGTTTTTCGGATCTGATCAGATCAGATCATATTTGTTAGGTCTCAACTGGTAAAGATGAATTGAGATCTTAAACACTACAAGATGCACAGCGCTTTGGGGGTGGGGTCAGCATAGTATGGTAAGCATAGACTTTTATGATTTGTATCTCTCTCCTTGTGTCGAAGGGCTGAAGCCAGAAATTAATAAACCCGTTCGTATCCGAAACGACTGAGTCCGCCTGTATTATTATTTGACATCACCAAATCGATTACATGTGTAAATAGTACAGTACTGGAATTTTTAACGTTTTTAAAAGAATCGGTCCGGATGAAAAAAAAAAACCCTGAGTTCTAGCTTATTGAAGTCCGCTTAAAAATTGACCATGAGTCCAAACTTGTTCGTGCGAATATGCTAAGCACATATCTCATACTTTTGGAAGTTTACATAATTTTATGGGCATGTTTATGTTCAAATATTATCATATAAAACGCTCTTTATCTAGGGAAATACTCGGTATGGAACTCAATTGTATCCGTTGGTAAGGTACCTGGTTGATTTTAATCATCTGAATAAAGTAAATGGGTTACACTTCGGCCAGCCGTGGTATAAACGGCACAGATCTGGTCAGGTGTGTCACGTCTCTGGACATACCACGAATCTCAAGGGAGGCTTCCCCCAGGCTTTAAGTCTCCATGGAGGGGTTAGGTATATCGGCTTTTAGGGGAATGCCGACGGGGCCCGAGGCATTTTTGGAGCCGCAGGCTGAATGTGGGCAACAGCCCGGACCTACATTAATAAAGGCCGTGTGCCACACCCATCCGGATGGTGAGATGGTCGACAAATACCGTTGGTGAGGCTTCTGTTCTGGAGGTCTGAGGACCACTAAGTCACCGCTTTGTTACTAATATTCCTAGATACATTCTGACCCACTGTGTTAGGTTATTTTTTTTTGTTTAAAGGCATATCAACCTTCATCGGTTAATCAATGCCAACGCTGTCTTTGTAGAAGAACAGCATTTTTCATTTGACCCATAGAGGATAATAGGCTTCTTATCTTTGCTCAGGTTTTTACTGCAAAAGTAAACTTAATTGTGTGACTTGCTTACTTCCAGGCCACAGTCCATCACTTTAATCAATACACCTCGTGAACTCATTTTCTCTTAATGTTAATATCTATTAGGGTTTTATCTGTGTCAAAAAGGTATATTTCCGTTGATGTTAATGATATTCATCTGCATTTGATATAGTGGTACTTAAAACATTGATGTTGTAACTAATAATGAAGTATTTACTCGTTTAAAATAAGTATGAAGATAAATTTTGTGTCGTATATGATTAGAGAATATGATTGTTAAAAAAATTTGGTTGAAGATTACCAAAAATGTGTTTGCGTATCGTAAAAGAAACTAGCCAAACAAGTAACAAACCAACGAGCATTTTTGATGGGCACCTGATTTGTATATCTATCGAGATGTTTACTAATATACTTATATATATATACGTGCGAGCAATATTGAATAAGTCAACTATACGGCTACTTGCCTCCCATCACGAAAACTATCAAAATTAGACAGACCAGACATGCAGGACACTGCTGGAGAAGCAGGGACGAGTTGATAAGTGATGTACTCCAATGGACCCCCTGATATGGCCGAAAAAAAAGCAGGACGGTCAGTTCGAACATACATACAGCAGCTCTGTGAGGATACGGGATGTAGTCCTGAAGACCTGCCAGAAGCGATGAAAAATAGGAAGGAGTGGCAAGAGAGGATCAGGGATATCCATGCTGGTGTCACGACATGATGATATATATATATATATATATACATATATATATATATATATATATATAGAGAGAGAGAGAGTAATTCAGGAAAAAGCGTTCGTTTGAAACAACAAATATTATCGAATACAGTCTTCTTTCGAATAAGTGTAACCCACTGCTTTTCTATTTAACCGGCCCATTACCATAGTGGATAGAGTGTTTGTTCATGGTTCAGGCTTCCGGGGTTCAATCTCAGGTCAAGTCATACCAAAGATTCAAAAAATAGTACTTGATGCCTCCTTGCTTAACACTCAGCATTAAAAGGTACGTATCAAGTGGAGCAACACAAGGGAACGAATCGTACCCTCCCCTACACCTTAGTGTATTATCTATTGAAAAGGGAGCCTTCGGGTCGCCTCTCGACAACGGTCCACCAACTTGCTACTTTTCAATTTATTATATAGATGTAAAAATGCAGTGGAAATTTAACATCTAAGTTTACCTCCAAAAAATACTATGAATATAATTAGATGTAAACAAAAATAATGTACAAGCAAAAACCTATGAATGATTATATATATATATATATATATATATATATATATATATATAAAGAATAAAAAATTAGATTCAAAACACAACGAAAACTCACCACTCAGAGTTTCATGTTGTCGATTAGCAAGTTAGCTAACATTCAAAATGTCTGACCTTTGAATACTAGTTTATCTGAGGTTCGATGAAGTCCCCTTGGCGTAGTGTATAACGTGCTGAACGGAAATATCATAGTAAGCAAGTTCGAACCCCATTCGCTCTGTTACTTTTATTTTTGGATTAATACTCTTGAAAAGGTTTTGAACACCTTTGGTAAAGTGTTGAGTATTACAACTCTTGTTCTTCTATAATAACGGCTTTGGAATTAAATAACCCACCAAGTATGATGTGCTATTAAACAAAGAAACTAACCAATCGCCTGAAGATCAAAAGCGTGAAACTTACGAATCATGAGTCTTTTTATTATTTTATATCTTCGTTTTTATAATTGAAATATGTATATTTTCCAACGAGCTGGATGTGACACAATCGCAATTTTGGGGCTAAGTTTAACAGGTTTGAATTCAGAATTGTTCTTCTCCAAAACGGGTTGACATGTCAAGGGCTCAGTTTGCTCGACTATTCATTCCTGGCTAGAGGGAGAATAGTTGAATTCATGCCTTTGCCAAAGGTTTTACCGTGATGTGAAATCCAAACTGCCTCGTCCAGGGTTTGAACTTCAGTTCTCTTGTTCATTTCCTACGACAGTAAACACCATGCATGCCTAATATTTGAAATTACGTGATATGGTTCTGCATTTTCATGCTTTGGCCATAGATTTTAGTTATTATACAAGCTTTTAGCGGGAAATTTTAATCATAATCAAAAATGTTAATATATATATATATATATATATATATATATATATTAAGGAAAGTAATCGATGCTGTTAATATCATGATCCAGCGTCAAGGCACGTATGTGTATGCATATGTGTCTGTGGGTCTATGTAGATAGATAGATAGATAGATAGATAGATAGATAGATACGATTAAGGAGAGTTGCCTTTAAATCTTTTATGTCATTAATCGTGATCTCGATCCGATGTAACATTTTATTGGAGTTAGGTAATGACTGTCTATGTAATCTCACTTGTACACGCATGCAGAGATGCAGACACATACAGCCAGGCACATTTGCACGCACACACCCGCCATACAAATCCAAACAGAGACAGAGAAAGAACAGAGAAATATACGTATTAAGAGAAGGGATAATCGGAGATAAGACTTGAGTAGGACGGACACTGTTGCTCTCAGAGAGATAAATGAAGGAACGATTTGCAAGCGGAGAGTTTTATAAGTTGTAAATGGTAATAAAAGTGAATATCGTGATGAAGGCTGGTTGGAATGAAATCGGTCAGCCATACATCAAGAACTTTATAATTGATCTTAGACGATATTCTTCGATCAGATGAAATGTATAGCAGTAGTGAGTTTATGCTGATTGGGAAGTTTGATCATTCAATGCCGACTATAATTCTAAAACTGTTTGATATTGCCCCATGTTTCTCTTAATTGAAAGCAGCCTACTTGTCTCATGGAATATAGTCCGATGGCAACTGCGGTAATTATCAATAAGAAAGGAATAGAACAAAATGATATTGGCAAGTAATTTACCAAATGTCCTTTCTTATTCAGTAAGTATGATGGTATAGCGCCTGTATGCATGCTCGTCAAATCTAAGGATATGTTCTTGTCTCTTTGATTCTTTTTAGGTTCTTTTAAAGCATAGCGTCAATACTCCTTTGGAACGGAGTGGGATTTTCACGATTAGATAGATAGAGAGAGAGAGAGAGAGAGAGAGAGAGAGAGAGAGGGAGAGGGGGTTTATTGCAATTTAATTTTTCAATTTAATTTTTATTCTTTTGTATATCACTAAAATACCCATGTGTATAGATATGATAGTCTCCCAACAGTATAATCATTCTCTGTATGAAAAAAAAGAAGCCTTCAAATAATTTTTTTCAATCAATTTTTTAAAATATATCTGGTTATACTAAGATCAAAGTTAGCGAGGAAATCTTGTATTTGGTATAATAGATAAAACCATTTTGGTGTTTAAATTGTATCATGAAAATAACATTTTTAGGAAGAGAAAACAATTTTTAAGAGTGGCCAAATACTTTAAACTGGTAGTATATATATATATATATATATATATATATATATATATATATCCAGGGTAGTTCAAAATATTCAGTGAGTGAAAAAGAAAAGAGTAAAGCTGAATATTTTGTTGTGGCAATACACTGCCATATATGAAACTAAAAAAAAAGAAGAATTTTGATTTGAACTTTTAAACGACTCTCGAGCATCAATTTGGATAACCTAGACACGGATTTAATGGCGATTGGTGACTGTCCGTTACTCACCTATGCAATTCTCAACCGAATTACTTGGTAATTCTCTATCATCGATATCGATCACTCTCTATTTATAAAGATTGCAGATAACGTTATATATATTTATATAAGCAGATGATATCCTGCAGAAACTCTGACTGATGCAGACGTTTATAGACAAGACAAGATGAGGACTACACAGGTTTACTGAGTACTCTCTAGAACAAACCCTTAAAACAGTATTTTATTTTTTTAAAACAGGAGCAATAGTACAGCTACTTACATGCCATCTCAAAAAACTGTCCAATTGAGGAGATGAAAGAGGCTGTGACGAAGGTCTTTGACACGCTCATACAAGAGGAATTCCATGGAGCCTTCCAGAGATTGTTGGAAGGGTACAACAAGTGCATTGCAGCTAGAGGAGATTACTTCGAAAGGGACTAGAGTTTGATGTATGTACTATCAACAAAAGTGCCCATACTAAAAAAAAAGTCTGGAAACTTATCGTATACATCTCGTATATATATATATATATATACATATCAGTGTTGGTTGTCAGCAAATAATTTTGTGGGTTTGTTGCGAACCAAGTGCAATATGATATGGAGTGTGCTCAATATCTTGGATAGGGCTATTATATAATAATGATAAATAAATATATAATAAATATATAATAGATTTATATATTTAATGGCATGGAATTTAGTCTGTGACTTCTGGGTTTCATGGATGTTTTACAAAACGACAATCAATATTATATATATATATATATATATATATATATATATA
Source organism: Sepioteuthis lessoniana (assembly GCA_963585895.1). Classification (NCBI taxonomy): domain Eukaryota; kingdom Metazoa; phylum Mollusca; class Cephalopoda; order Myopsida; family Loliginidae; genus Sepioteuthis; species Sepioteuthis lessoniana. The sequence goes on along the minus strand of OY757906.1, from coordinate 23,236,623 downwards.
TATATATATATATATATAGATAGATAGATAGATAGATCGATAGATTTAATGCCATGGAATTTGGTATTTTCGCTGGGTTTCATGGAGTTTTTACAAAACAATCTTGAACAAGTCCTGGCGGCAACACGCCACAAGACAACAACTGTACGGCGACCTGCCTCCTATCACGAAAACTATCCAAGTTAGACGAACCAGACATACTGGACACTGCTTGAGAAGCAGGGACGAGCTCATAAGTGATGTACTCTTATGGACCCCCACATATGGCCGAGCAAAAGCAGGACGACCAGCACGAACATACATTCAGCAACTATGTGAGGATACGGGATGTTGTCCTGAAGACCTGCCAGAGGCGATGAACGATAGGGAAAAGTGCCGAGAGAGGGTCTCAGGGATATCCGTGCTACCAGCACGACATGATGATATATATATATATATATATATATATATATATATATATATATATATATTATCTATATATATATATATTTATCCGTGCTACCAGCGCGATATGATGATGATAATGATATATATATATGCATGTATATATATATATATATTTTCTCAAAGGTATCTATCTATCTATCTATCTATCTATCTATCTATCTATCTATCTATCTATCAAATCTATCTATCACAAAGATAGATAGATATCTACCACAAAGATATATATATATATATATATATATATATATATATATATATCACTTTCGTAAAGAAATATATATATATAAATCTTTCATAAATTTATTACTTGATTTGATACCTCAAATATGAATGTTATGACGACTTCATTTATAATATCCGATACATATGTGGAAAGACATATTCCAGATAAACCGGGCGGTTTGCAATACTCCAATTAGAAATCCTCTCTCTCTCTCTCTCTCTCTCTCTCTCTCTCTCTTTATATATACATGCATATATGTGTATCTGTATATATTAATGTATACAGTAAGAGAATGAAAGAAAATGTGAGAGAATGATAGAGAACAGGAGCAAGAGAGAGAGAGAGAGAGAGAGAGAGAGAGAGAGAGAGAGAGAGAGAGTGCTAAATATATTCAGGTTTAGACAAAAAAATTGTATATGCAAATATTGAAACACCTTTCTTATAGATTTAACATCAAAACAGTTCCTCTCACCCTGAAAAAAGAAACATTTAGTTCCATAAACTCTATAGCATAAAGGAAAACGTTGGGATGAATATTTTTAATCTGGAATTCTCGGTCTGAAGGTCATTACAAGATACGGCTGATACCACCTCATTAATTCAAGAGTTAGTTTGATACAAACCAGTTTCAAATGACGGTATTAGACAGAAAGGAAATGCTAACCTGTAATTCTTATTATAAAAAAGAAAACCTCTGAATTGAATATAAAGAGAGATTGGATTTTTTGTTGCTTGTGATAACTGTCGCCACCGACTGATAGCAATTACTAACATTATTATGATAGCCCATAAATCATTATACGAATGTAAGCATGTCTGTATTCTTTAGCGCTAAAGGATTTTTTATTGAATCTCAAATAATACAGGGTGTTTTATAAAATCTATTAACCACGGTTTCTTTTTTTAATGGCTTATCAATCTTCTTGGGGTATCAAATGCCCAAACTCTTCTTTTTGGACAGTGGTGGTATTATTGAACCAATAGCCGGGAAGATTAAGGCCTTCATACTTTTCCAAATTTTTGAAAATGAATGTAATAACGTGAGTACAGTTTGAAATCGCTTACAACCATGTGGTAGTTCAGCACATTATCCAGTGCACCACGGCGACTCATCTCATAATATTAGCTATTTGATTTAACTTTGTGAAAAATTCAATACTTTAGATGAATTTATACATGAATATAATCGGCGTGTATCAAATGTATCAAAGAACATGGTCGTTGCGAATTAAATGAATCCAGCGAAGTTTTGTCTGCCAAGAAAATCAGCTTTCGAAATCATTGATTTTCGCTCCCTCTCAAATATGTAATTGTTATGGCCCTGGAAGGGATCACAAAGAGAACATAAACCACGGTTATAGTATTGATATATATATACAAGAACAAAGGATAGTTACTAGAACATAGGACGGTAAGATTGTTCGCATAAGCGTGTAGGGGTGAGGTCAATTTCCGTTTATTTTCTTGTATTTACAAGGAAGGCAAAAGGCCTTGAAACTTTGCAGGGGATGGGAAGAGAGCGGTCATGCGGTTCCTAAGGATACTTTGGGGACCTAGCTAGCCACATTCGCCGACCCATTCATCAGTACAATATATATACATTCATCCATCACCATGCGTGCTGCAACCACCAAAATACTACATTTGCTCAATGAAAAAGACCTACTTAAAACCCTGAATGGGATATGTGATTTTATTTACAATTAATGATTTCTTTACCATGGATGTTATATGATGGGAATGGTAGAAAAAACCCGAAATACAATAAAACGAAGAAACGAAACCAAGGAAATTATTTCCCCGTTTGGTTGCTCTGGGCGAGGTCAGCTTCTGGATCTAGACTGGCTTCGTATTGCTGCGTCTTCCGGTATTATGGAGAGTGGTTGAGTCCATTAGTAGGTGATTCCGCCACAACAGTAATTTATGAAACACTGTGTATTCTAAAAATTATGAATAGAAAATTGTGTTGACACTTTATTTAAATAAATCTCCGTTTGACTAAAAGCGAGAAATAAAGGGCTCACTGTGAGAATTGAACCCGCTCGAAATTGTTTGCTAACCTATTTCTTTAAGCTTTACACTGACGAAGTTCTATTTCAAACAATTCAGTTCAGCATAAGTACAGTTTAGATATTAAAAAAAAACAGTTCTATATTGAACGATTCAGCTTAGTGTATGTACAGTTTCAATGTCAAAAAGTAGTTCCATTTCAAATAAACAGATTTTGTTTACATACAGTTAAATGTCAAAACAGTTCTATGTTAAACAATTCAGGTTAGCATAAGCATAGTTTAAATGTAAGTATGGTTTAATTGTCAAAAACATTTCTAATTCAAGTTATTCAGTTTAATCAAACAAATCAGTTTAGCATAAGTATACCTTTAGTTCTATTTGACCCATAGATAGGGTCCTATCAGGTGCTACAACGCTGGGCCAGAGTGGACCTGGGAGCAATGGCAATGAAGGGGTACTCCGCATTCCCTAAAGTCCCAGCATTACTGGGACCTCACCATTAGACAGTTTAGTGTCATATACAGGACACTCATTGGGTGGGGGTTTTACCCCTTTTGTTATATATTGACCCTTGACCGAGCCGTCAATCAAGAGATGCATCTGGGTAAATAAGCGGAAGAACAGCGGACGCAGGTGGACAATAGACAATAATATAAGCAGGTGCCCAGACGGTTTGAGTCAGTTGGAGACAGGATACCAGATTGAGAACCAGTCCAGACAGAGGGCTCGCGGCCCTCAGTGACCCACGGTTGAGCAACCCCAGCCAAGATGAGGAAGAAGTGCTGCTATGGTCGAAAGAAGAACTTGGGTCAATATAGCCGTCCGTCTTTGTCTCCACTCATTTCTCACACACAACACACATCACCTTTTCGAAAATAAAGTGTGAGAGATTCATTTTTTATAAAGAAGTGTATTTGTTAGTTATTGAAGTCGTCATTATCGGTTGATTATATTCCCGTGTATATTTGTATACGCGTAGTACACAACACTCTGCAGAGGTGCAGTCTGTGTATTCTACAGCCCCAGCCGACTGGGCAATCTAGTATTTTTACAAAACACAATACGATTAAATTTATCCATATATGAAGTCCTATATACTTTGAAAAAAATATTAGCTTTAATCTTTTAAAATTCCCATCAAACTGTTTATAAATAAAACATTAAAAATCTTCTTCAACTTCGCGGACCTTGTCATCTTAACAATATTATTTCAGCTGTTTGCATACTCTTCAATAACTGTAGTACACTGGCTGAGTAAAATCAGTAATTCTTTTTGTGTGGCCACATACTAGTTTTGGCAAATCTGCAGCAATATTTTGCAATTTGGGACTTTGGATTTAAATAGCAGACATGATTTTTTTCTATTTGACTATGATCATTACTGGATCCGTGGATAGAGCTTTAATTAATGAAGTAATACATCCTTAGTGAACGAAGGTAGCCTATGCAAATTCTACGAGCAAGTGTGGCCTAATTTAATGATTCTTTCAAACTGTAACCGTGTCACTGCTAATGTAGGGATGAACAACATGGACTTTAGCGAAACTTCCAGAGAATCAACATCAGGAATCTGCGTACAGTTTTTGACTAATCCTGGAGGCTGCATCCTATAAAACAGCAACTGTAAGGTCACTTGCTTCCCATGTCATAAGCCATATCGGGTATGGCTGGAGAAGAGACGTTCTTCTATGGACTCCTACACATAACAAACCATTGTTGGCCAATAGGCAAAAACTTACATTCGTCAGCTCTGAGCTGAAATGGCATGCCGTTTAAAATACTTGCCAAAAGTTACGGACGATTGGAAAGGGTGGTAAGAGAGAGTCAAAGGAATCCGAGCTGTCAAAACGCCTTGATGATGATGATGATAATATATATATATGTGACAATACATCGCTGGCCGACCCCCACTATCTCAACCTCCAAAACCACTCATGGCCATCAGATCGTCTAGTGGTTTCTCTCATCTCCGGCCAGGGGTATTTCACATTTCTTTACGGACACACAAAACACAACATACACAACCGAGAGGGCGGAAGAAAAGAGAACAAACAAACACAGACTTGGGTTAGCTCCAAGCGCTAGAAGGGAGAAGTTTGTGACACTTTTGTGTTGCTTTCTGTGCTTCTGTGAGCTAGCGTGGGTGTGTATTCGAGCGAAATTCCCACAAAGCCACCAGGAACGCTGACTAATCCTCTCAGATTGGCCAACCTGGCCTCTGAGTCCACAGGCCCTAGTTCCTGCTCTCTTCTGCCGACTGCCCTGTTCTACCGACTCCCCTGTTCTGTAGACTGTCTTGTTCTGTTGAGTGCTCTGGTCTGTCTCTTGTCTTCCCTCGTCTTCTTCCGGTCTTGTGGGAAATCTCGCGCGCAAGCCCTTTGTGGGTGTTTCGTGCCAAAACAAAGGTATCCTCTGACTGGCACCCACACCAACACTCACAGAAATGAATGCCGCCCATTGTGTTGATTATAATTCAGTATACATGGAACCCATGAGGAACCCATGTGACAGCTATTCACTCTACTAATAATGATGTGGAACTCATTTTTATTTCAGATTTGAAAATAATAAACTATAACAACGATTAATCCTCGATCACAATGCCTTGAAGAAGAGGGGAAAATAGTTTGCAACACTACTTATTTGGATTCAAAATCATTCAAACTTCGCTTAAAATAGATGCATCCTATTAATATGACAATTATTTTTTACTGAGACAAGATACTCAAAAAAGATTGCCTGTCCTGGAAGTTGATATAATAGAAATTAAAAAAAAAGTTTATTTGATGTCTCTAGCTGAAAGGATGCTTTTTTCTTCAGGGCGTGTTCCAAATGACCGCTATTGCGTTTGTCTCAGTAATAAATCTTATTCATATTAATCGGTTGCATCTATTTTGAGACACCATGTATTTGATTAGCGTTTGTTTTAGATTATAAAATGATAGGTTGCTCAAAAATTTCTTTCTCTGTATAATCCTGTCAAATATCCTCATAAGTCTTTTACTAACGTCTGATACAGCAGATGTTCTTGGATATTATATACATATATATATATATATATATAGAACAAGCTTTAGAAATGTATAAATAAGTGGCTATATCATACTAAGCAGCTTTCTTAGAGCGGTTGATTGTGCAATGTTGTTACAAGTTATTAGTTATTTTTTAACTTTACAGCCGCAGATGGTACAATATGAATTTGTGTTCTTGTTCACAGGTTTCAAAATGGCTGGTTCAAATCTTTTCCAGGTAAAATCACAGTTTTTAAAGCATGAGCGTTCGGCAATATAAAATTACGATTTCTTTGTCTAATGGCCAGCTCAGTCAGCTAAGGGTCTAGAATACACCGGCTGCATCACTGGAGAGGGGTAAGATCCCACCCTTTGATAATGTTCCGCATATGAAATAAAAAAAATCTGATTGTGAGGCTCCAGTAATTTTGGATTTTGGGGGAATGCGGTGTACCCTTTCATTGCATGCGCTCCCAAATCCACCCTGACCCGTAGTGGTAGTACCTTGTAGGGTCCTAACAATTGGTCAAATAGAACTGTTTGGCATTGAAACTGTGTCTAAATAAATGATTATGCTAAATTGAATTGCTTGAAATAGAATTGGTTTTAGATTTAACTATCTGTAAACAAATGACTGATGTTTAATTGAATTGTTAGTGATACATAGCAATACTAATTCATATTTTTCATTTCTCCTTTTCACCTTGACGTTCCTCTCACTTCCTTATTACTACATTAGCAAATGCATTATATATATATATATATATGTATATATATATATATATATATATATATATATATCTTTTTCTGTTTTCATAGGATCAAAAAGAAAAATAAGTAGATATTTTAAAATAAATAGGTCCAAAAAGATCTTTATATGAATAAATACTTTTTAAAAGGACATAAACCTCTTTGTATACATATTCACTGAAAAAAATATATATTCAGAGAGAGAGAGAGAGAGAGAGAATGAGAGTGAGAGAGATTCACACTCACACGCACACACATATATAACATCCTCATTAAGTCAGGCTTATATCACGGAGATCTTATACTATCTTGATGATCCCACCATCCCTATAATGCATTTCTCCAAGGAGGATATCTAGGTTACATCCTGTGTCCGAGCTAGTGTCCTCGTGGTGTAAAGGTTAAAGTGCTGGACTCCGGAATCGTAGTAAGCGAGTTCAAACTCCAGTCGCGCTATTGTGATCACTTGCGGACCTTAGGAAAGGTATGAATCCCCTTATCCTCCCAGCTATGAGTTAAATAGCATCTCTGATGTTCTACTAGAAGGATGGCTTTGGCATTAAATAGCCCACGAAGGTTGATATGCCATTAAATAAAGAAACCAAACCATCATGTGTCCGTATAGAACTGGTATAAGGAAATAAATAGAAACATTTTTGACTTTAAAATGTGTACTTTTGCTAAATAGAACTTTGCTGGCTCGGGCATGTCCAGGAGACCTTTAGAGAACGTCAATTCTGAGTACGTACATGTTTTTTGAGATGTAAGTCAAGTAGCCGTACAGCTGTTGGTTTCTGGGATGCCTCTTCCAAATTTTTTTCAAACAGCACGCAGTATTCTTTGGCCTAGTTGGCTGGGGCGGTTGAATACACCGACTGCATCTCTGCAGAGAGGTAAGACTTCCCCAACCAATATTCTGGATATGACAAAACAATCTGATCAGGAAGCTCTTGTAATGCTGGAGCTTTGTGGGATGCAAACTTCCTCTCCATTGCCATTGTACGAAACTCTATTCTGGCCTGGAGTGGTAGCACCAAATAGAGACCTATCTACGGGTCAAAAAGAATTAAACTGTGCACTTATATTAAACTGAAATTTTTAAAAATAGAACTGTTTTGACATTTAAACTGCGTATTTATACTAAACTGTATTGTTTGAAATAGAAACATTTTGACTTTAAAATGCGTACTTTTGCTAAACTGAATTGTTTGAAATAGAACTGTTTTTACATTTAACTGTGTATAAACAAATGACTGATGTTTAACTGAATTGTAAGGGGGGCATAGAAATAGTTAGAACCATTTAAATTTGTTAATTGAACTGAATAGTATGAAATATAACTGTTTTTGACATGTAAACTGTGTACCTAAGCTAAACTGAATAGTTTGAAATTGAACTGTTTTAATATTTAACTGTGTGTAAAGAAAAACTGAATTGCTTGAAAGAGAACTGTTTATACGTATAAAAATGAATTTGGTATCAAATAACCGAAAATGTTTGATATGTCATAAAACCAAACCAAACCAAACCAAACGCAACCAACGCAGTATTTTTTGTGCAGTTATAATCTATTTTTTTGTCAATACATTTTGTCAATGTCTATGTGCACCATTCATATCGTACTATAGACACAGCTACAGTTTGGAAAAAATCCCGTTTTACTTTATAAGATAGATTAGATTTCCATATATATATATTGCATTGTGGTGTTGTTGCTTCGTAAAACTCGAAGAAGAAGTTGTCACTTGATCTCTAGTAGTAAAAGAAATGGACCGAAACGTATTTGCCGTTTTGTTCTCGCGTTTATTTTCTTGATAAATTAAGTCTTTCTTTTGTGGTTCTTTCACAGATCTCTATACCCGAGGGAAGTGACATGATTATATAAGTCACTAGACAGGTATTTTTTTTAAAAGTATTTTTCTGCCGGAGACACAGGAGGGAAAATAAAATAAAGGAGAACTGCAGTATCATGTGTCAAGAGAAAATTTAAATGAATAAAGATATACGGGGTAGCTCTGATAGTAACACCTCATTTATTTCCACCTAAACTCTATCAAATACAGACTGAAAAAAAGCTATATCGAGCAAGTTTTCCGCTAGAAATCGTGTGCATTATTGATTATATGTTTTTGCTTGTGATGAACATGTTCCTGCATGTGACACTCTCGAAACATACACCCCAGTTCACTCTACCCACTTTTATACAGTATAAAAAACGATGTTGCTGTTTGTAAACTCCTGTTCACGTCTAACGTCTTTTTTAATAAAACTGAATGCATTCTTTTCGGGGTGACCTAACTACGAGAGCAGTTCTTGTGTATCACTAGCAAATATCATAGCAAATAGTGGTAACTATGCAGGAAAAAAAAGATTTTGTAGCAGAAAAAAAATTGCCAGATATTTCAGTAACATTATAGTCCCTGTGTCAGTAAAAATTTCTATAAGATAAATAGGAGGCATTACTTTCGGAACATCCATCAAGGCTTACTCGGTCCATATTCTAAAGAATTCCATCTTTGTAAATAGGAATAGGTTTGGTTTGGTTTGGTTGTATGGCATAATAAGCATTGTAATTTATTTAATGCCTAATCCTTTTTATACATATATTCTAGATATATAGGATTTGGTTTGGTTTGGTTTTATGGCATATCAACCATTGTAGGTTATTTAATGCCGATTCCTTTTTATTCATAAATATTAAATATGATTTGTAAACACATTCTATAGATAACAATCTTAAACAAGTCTGAATTTTTTTTTTTACACACGGTTAAATGGTTTTATGTATTGCTACATAACAGTAAAAATTTAACCTCAGTCATTTGTTTGCACACAGTTTGATCTATGTGACACATAGATATGACCCTATCGGGTTTGTTTGTTTGTTTGGGCTTTATGGCATATAAACCTTTGAGGGTTATTTAATGCCGATTCCTTTTTATACATATTTATTAAATATATGATTTCTAAACACATTGTGTAGTTAACATGTTTAAACGAACATGATCTCATTTTTTCAAGTTGAATATTTTCAAGTATTGCTATGTATCACTAACGATTTGATAAAACATCAGTAATTTGTTTACACAGAGTTAAATGTAATAACGGTTCTATTTCAAGTAATTCAGTTTATCATGAGTACATAGCTTAAATGTCGAACAGTTCTATTTGACATATAGATGGAACCCTTTCAGTTGCTACCTCTCTGGGCTAGAGTGAACCTGGGACTAATGGAAATGAGGAGGTATCCCGCATTCCCCAAGAGGGTGTCCTCACAACGTAATGGTTAATGCGCTGAACTGCGGAATCGTAATAAGCGAGTTCGAACTTTAGTCACGCTATTAGGTTTACTTTCGGAATAATGCCCTTGGGAAAGGCATGAACCTCTTTATACTCCCAGGTATTGGTTAAATATACCACTACTGTTCTTCAAGAAGGATGGATTTGGCATTAAATAACCCGAGAAGGTTGATATGCCATTAAACAACAAAACAAACAAACTAAAACATTCCCCAAAGCTCCAGCATTACTGAAGCCTCATTATCAGTTTGTTTAGTGTCATATCAAGGACACTCTTTAGGGAAGCCCCACCCCTCTGCAGAGATGCAGACGGTGTATTCTACAGCCTCAGCTAACTGGGCCAAAACAGAGATAGTTTCCGTGAAGTAGCGGTTTGAGTAATCGACTGCAACATAGTAGTAAGCGTGATGGAACTTTTCGAGCTATTACATTCATTTTCTGACAGAAACCATTGACAAAGGCATGAACCCCCTTATCCGCCTTCAGTTGTATATAAATACTACCACTTCTGTTCTTTTGCAAGGTTGTATTCGGCATTAGATAATCAGCAAAGGTTGATATGCCATTAAACAAAGAAATAAAACCAAATCAGCTTTGTAAGGCGGCGCTAAGTTTCAAATTTTATTGACACTCTATTTTCCATCGTTTTGACGTATATTGCCACTTTAAGGGGCAAATGGATGATAAAGAAATGATGCTTTTAATGAAGTCAATAATTATATTTTTGGCTTTTTCAATTTAAAAAAAATCCCAGTATAGGAAAAATGTAATTTTATACATTGGATCCCTTGAAAGTCTACTTATAGGAAGAAAATAAGTTGTAAAAACATGCAACGTTCCACATCGTACGTAGAACAACCAAATTTGATTTCCTCCAAACTAAATGAAGCAGAAACTTTTTTTTGTCTGGCTGAATAAATTTCTGGAAGGATGTTGCTTTCGTTTGGAGGTAAATGATAAAAGATATTGAATTTTATAAAACTTTAATAGAGGAAAAAATATCCGAACTGCAGCACGTTTTTCAATTTACTTTACTTCAATGCAATAAAGCTTAACTTTCATATAAGAAAGAAAAAAAAAGAGACAAAGAAAAAGAAAATTGAAATTGTATCGGGAAATATGGTGGAAAAGACTCCTTCTTTATTGGATGATCAACTAGATAAAATCTACCACGTAAATGACATTGTGGCAGCCTTTCCAGTGCGTTGATAACGGAGATTACTTTTGAAAAATATGTATTATAGTATATTCAGAAACGAGGCTTGGCTTACGTCAGCAATGTGTAACATTGTAAGCAAACGCTATAAGGATGCGAATAGAAACGATACAAAAATACAGAAGAAAGAACTGCTAAAGTTCAACATCTCATCCAGTGTGCTAAGTGTAACAAGACAATCTTGATCCAGTACTGTTGACACGGAGGACTTGCCGAGTTCATCAGCGATTGCCTCCTAAGTAATGATGAACCCGAACCGGAAGGTGTCACCCATCCGAGGTGGAAGTGTGGATGGCATGTTCAGTGAACCCCAATATAAGAAAACACATTTAGCAATTATTTCCTTTTTTTCTCTTTTGGTGATTGGGGTGTGAGGAGACAAACGATTGCGTGAATAGAGAACGATGAATGATTCAAAGATACCAGAGGAGTCTTGTTCTTAGAAGAACGAAGAAGTTCGTTCACACGTTTTTGTAAGTTATCTAATTTTTCCTACATTCCAGAACAGAGATAATAAAATTATGCAATCATAACTCTTTATATGAGTTACGTTTTTATGTGTTTCCTCCCGGTCCAACAATTAACCCATCATTGACATCGCAGTCGTTGTTGATTTCACTATGAAAGGATGTCTCTTGTCTCTTGTATTCGTTAACATGTTACAGAATTGTGCAATTAATTGCAAAACTAACTTTATACACATTAATGGATTAAGTAAATTCGGTAAGGCAACATGTATATAAAATGACAAAAAATGTTCGGAAAAAATATTTGTTTAAAAAGAAATTTGGTTTTCTCTTTTTTGATCGCCTAAGACTTCCGGTAGTTGCTAAGAAAAACATTGCTGGAAGGGGTCATATAATTTAAAATGAGAACACATTGCCTCTTGTTTTACCCAAACTATTTGAAATAAGATATATATCTATATATATATATATATATATATATGTGTGTGTGTGTGTGTGTGAGTCCAACAAGAGACAATGATTTTTGTAATATATATATATATATATATATATATATATATATATAGCAGACTGTGCTCTCTTGCCTCAATTACTCAGAACTCAGAATTCTAAATCCGATGGGTGTTGTTTGAGCAGAACTAGCTTCGTTTTGAGTGAGCTGATAGCAGAAGAGGGATGCAAAAATATGGTAAAGATTCTCCGAACAACACTCATTAAGGTTTGCGTTATCAAAGCCGAAGAGCATAGTTTGCTATATATATATATATATATATATATATATATATATATAAGGTCTTCTTCAATCCAGTAAATCCGAAGTAGTGAACAATTCCTTCAGGACAATTGAATTATTCAAAATTCGAATATTCAAATATTCCTGGTCAATAAATCACAGAGCAAATATCATTTCAAGAAAAAAAATCAAAATTCCGTCACATTAGGATAATAAATTTATTTCCATCCTGCTAAGAGCATTGATATGCATCAAGGTTGATGCATATCAATGGTTTTAGCAGGATGGCAATAAATTTATAATCCTAATGTGTGCGAATTTTGATTTTTTTCTTGAAAGTATATATATATATATATATATGAATCTTTAGCATATTTGTGTCTCCCTCTTCTATAAGCTCGCCCAAAAGTGGAGCTAGTTCTTCATAACAAGGCAACACTATAAACGCTATGAATAAAACATCTGTGAGTTGTCATACCTATGGATGGGTTAAGAAGTCAATCAAACACACACATACTATATACATACACACGCATACTATATACATATACACGCATATACAAACTCAAATATATGTAGTGGTGAAAGTAATCATTCAAGAAGAAGTGAGCTTCCAAATCAAAACTGGAGAATCAAAATTTCGCATCAAACGTCTGCTCACTTTTCGCTTCCCTTTAACAGGAATTTTCTAATAGAAATAAAATATTTATCAGCGTTGCTTGTCACTGGGTTGTAGCTGCGTAGACTAAGGAAGATTGGCATACGTGTTATTCAAGCATTTTTTTTTATAACCTTAATCCAACGATGTAAGCATAAGTTACTGTTATCATATTACGCGTTTTGTATATATTGAATGAGTTAAATTTGTTTCGAATCAGGGTAATTTGAGTATTAATTTAGGTACTCAAGTTGGCAGTCATCTCTCAAGATGTGGCAGTCATCATGTATATATATATATATATATATATATATAGAGAGAGAGAGAGCTTTGTATGGGTTAGCTTACCAGGGTATTGATCTAAGAAAACGAACACCGTTGACTCTAAGTGCTGTTTGGAAGAGCTCTGTCTGCAGCTCTTATCGTTGTAGCAAATCGAATCCTCAACTCGATTTTTAATGCAAGATGTTGCTGTTTACAATTCACTTCTTGCTAATGCCCTTGGGAAAGATATTAATCCATCTTTCCTCTCTCCAGTTACGGCAGCTTAGGATCTTTACTGACAACCAGTCAAAAAGAAGGAAAACTTCCAATTCAAAACAGCAGTACTCCGCTTAAAACTTTACCTTGTTTGGTTTGGTTTATTTTTATGTCATAACAACCATTGTAAGTTATTTAGTGACAAATCAGACTTAAACATATATATTTGATACATATGATCTGTAAACATTAGTCAAGAAAGTTAAATGGTTCCAATAGTTGATTTGGTTCACTAACAATTCAATTTAGCATCAATTATTTCTTTCTATGCATTTAAATGATCAAACAGTTTTATTTTAAAGAATTCAACGCAGTATAAGACATTTTTGGCCCTCAGTTTAAATATCAAACATTTTTATTTGGCCTTTTGATTGGACCCTATCAGGTGCTACGTCTCCAGGCCAGAGTGAACTTGGTAACGATGGCAATGAAGGGGTACTCCACATTATCCAGAGCCCAAATGGTTAGGCTGCTTGAAATATGTATCACATACTGCTCATAGCGAAAGGGGCCCGTGGTGTAATGGTTATCGTCGCAGGCGACACGAGTTCAAATCCTGGACTGATTGCACTTCACATAGCATTAATACCCTTGGGAAAGGTATGAATCCAATTATTCTTCCTTCCAGCTACGGGTAAATAGTAGGGCAGACTAGGTTCTTCAGCCTAGGTGAGGCAACTAGTCTAGGAGAAGGATAACTCTGAATTCAAACCTGTTAAACCCCGCTTAAAAATTGACCGTGTGTCATATCCTGCCCGAGCAGAGGGGTTGGGTAAATATGATAGCGAAAGAGTCGGGTAGATACATACAGCTTTAGAGCGTTAATTCCTCAAGTAGCTAAACACATTAAATCGTTGTGTTTTACTAAACTAATGCTTAGGTAATATATATATATATATATATATATATATATATATATATGTCTGTGTGTGTGTGTGTGTGTGTGAATAATAAGAACTGATCATTAGTGTAGACCCTATGTAGATGCCCCATACATATGACTGTTTTCGTAAATAACTCTTTCTCTCTCTCTCTCTCTCTATATATATATATATATATATATAGAAAGAGAGAGAAAATGGGGAAAAATGACTAGCAAAGGACTAAAAAATATTTAGCAAACATAAGTAGACACTTGTGAGAGTATATATATATATATATTAGTTTATATATATATATAATATCATGGATGCTTATCTGCGACCACTGGTTTCATGCCGTCTTTATATGACAATCATCAGCCATAGTGGTCGCAGATAAGCAATCATGCTATTAAATATATATAGAAACCTAATACATATTTATTTATTATTATATTATATAATAGCTCCCCCAAGATATTGGGCAGTCACCAAATTATACTGCATTTAAAGTAAAGTTAGCGACCATAGTCGAGGGTGTCCCGAAGGCTCCCTTTTCGATAGCTACTACACCAAGGTGTAGGGGAGGGCGCTACTCCATTCCCAGGATTGCTCCACTTTACCCTTGAACCGTACCTTATAATGCTGAGTGTTAAGCAAGGTGGTATCAAGTACCATTTTTAAAGTCTTTGGTATGACTCGACCTGGGATTGAACCCATGTCTCCCGGGCCATTGGCGAACACTCTAACCGCTGGGCCAACTGCATTTAGTCTGCCATAAACCCACTAAGTGAGATAGTAACTACCAAACAATGTTGAATATATATATATATCAGGGGCGGAGACGGGACTAGTGCTACTCGTGCCCGGTACGACCAATAACTCGGTCAATGTTATTCAAAATGGATTAAAAATCATCCATTAATTTCAAGCAAACATGCTTAGTCTGATCTCAATTAAATTACGTATCTATTCAAGTTTCGATAACTAAGTAGCCAAAAGTTCATAAATATATCTAGGAATAATACAATGATGCTGTTTTGAACGGATGGTCTGTGTCCGGCCACCGTCAGATTCATTGAACATCCCATAAAATCGGCTATAATGTTGAACGCCCGATCTGTACCAGGCACTAGACCCATATAATAACAGTAATGTTAGAGAAATACGCTTTTGGCTGTAGCCAATAGCAAGAGCAACCCTACCACTGTGCTCAAAAATCTTAGCACGTGCGACTGCTGATAGGTATATTGGGAAGAGGGAGAGGGACAGAGAGAGAGAGAGAGAGAGAGAGAGAGAGAGAGAGAGAGAGAGAGAGAGAGAGAGAGGATAGCAAATTAGAGCAGTTGCCGATGTCATCATCATCGCTATGGTAAATGTTGGTTAAACGGCGTGTTTTAATTCGTTTTTTCACTAACAGATGTCTATTTCTTTAATGAATGTTGCATATATTACATTCTGTAACTAAAATTTTTTTTATTTGAATACATTTTCAACAAATAATCTTTATTTTAAGCGAAATTGAAACTACTAGCTGTGTCTGTGTATATTGTCATCAGTTTTTTTATTCTAATAAACATATTTTTCTCGTCATAGTAATGAACATCTTCTCTTTTCTTCTATACTTTTGAAAGGAAAAAAATTATCTTATCTACTGTATTAACAAGACTACAAATTATATAGTATCTTGATTGTTTACAAAAAAGACACCATGCAAGGTACGTTTGTCAATCTGTGCTATACAATGGAGAATCACGCAATAGCAACTATAATGACTTACTTTGGGTCCACGGACCACGGGTTGGGAACTGAAGTTGACAGAGTGCAGGGGGGCACGAGTAGCAAAAATAGGCTAGAGTCGCCACTGATATATATATATATATATATATATATATATATATATAAAGATTTGACATAAAATATTTATCAGTGAAAAGGAAAATTCACTAATTTCATTGTAATCCTCCCACGTTCCGTTTTTCTCAATAAAACCTTTCATATATCTCAAACATGTCAATATACATTGATTTATTTGACTGCAAATTACTATTTTTATCTTATAAAATTACTCACTGTTAAACTTGAAACTAAATTGATTATTTCTCTATTACTATACGTCATGAAAAAGATAGGAGTTAAAAAAACCCAAAAGAAAACGGACAAAAACACATGAGGAGATATCGAAACTAATTTAGGGATTCCTTATCAATTCATGCTTTTTTATTATTCATCTTTTCAATAACAGATTATTTCTTAGAAAGGTAATTATAAATTATCATTTATTATTACTTCGCTTAACTCTGCCGATTGCCTTTTACTTGAGATACATTCGCTAAATAATGGATGTAGCATGGTGTAATGGTTATCGCCGATGGGAATGGACACGGCGACATGAGATCAAGTGCTAATACCCTTGGGGAAAGGTATGCATCTAATTATTGTCACTCCAACTATGAGTAAATAGTAGGACCGTCTAGGTTCTTTAGCTTGGTTAGGCAACCGGTCTAGGAGAAAGAAAACTCTTAATTAAAACCTGTTAATCCCCGCTTAAAAATTGACCCTGTGTCACATCCTGGCTACGTGGATGGGTTTGGCAAATACATACATTCGCTAAATAAGAAAATAACACACACTATTATTTTTTGGTTTAAGTATAATGTTAACAATAGTGTTTTTCGTGTGAATTGCCTTTGAAGGAAAATTCTGTTACAGCACCTCTCTCTCTCTCTCTCTCTCTCTCTCTCTTTCTCTCTCTCTCTCTCTCTCTCTCTTTCTCTCTCTCTCTCTCTCTCACACACACACACACACACACACATATATATATATATATAGTACCATCCAAAAATAAGTTGCCCAGTCGTCTGGGGGTGTAGAATACACTGACTATTTCTTTACAGAGTGGTAAGACCCCACCAATGAGTGTCCTGGATATGACAAAAAACAATTTGATCGTGAGGTTCCAGTAATACTGGAGTTTTGAGGAAGTCGGAGTACACCTGCAGTGCCATTGCAGCCTGGTTCACTCTGGCCTGGAGTGGTAGCATCTAAGAGAGTCCAATCTATCGGTCAAATAAAACTAAAGCATGTGCTTGTGCGAAACTGGATTGCTTGAAATAGAACTGTTTTGACATTTAAACTGCGTACTTTATTTAAACTGCGTTCTTGTGCTAAACTGAATTGTTTAAAATATCACTCTTTTGACATTTAAACGGCATACTTCATTTAAACTGCGTAATTCATTTAAACTGCGTTCTTATACTAAACTGAATTGTTTAAAATAGAACTGCCTTGACATTTAAACTGCGTACTTATTATGAACTGAACTGTTTGAAATGAAACTGTTTTTGACCTTGAAACAGTACTAAAGCTAAACTGAATTGTTTGAGTCAGAAGTGTTTAACAAAACTGAATAACTTGAAGTAAAAATGCTTTTCACGATTAAATGATGTACCAATGTTAAACTGAATTGTTTGAAATAGAAATGTTTATTTGAATAAGAATGGACTTGGTATTAAATAATCTACAAAGGTTGATATGCCATAAAACCCAAACAAACCAAACCATAAATAAGTACACCTCCCTTTTTTATGAAGACATGATTTTCTTCCAAAGCAGAAATCAAGAGCATTTTATTCTTTTTTACACGAATACCATACAATGAAAACAGATATTGTTATGTATTATTTATTTCTAAACTCTTGTAAATTGACATTCCGTTGGAAAAACATATTAATCTTGAACAGTTCAAAAGTAAATACGTACGTCTGTCTTATAAATTTTGATGCGATTGTATTTTTCTGTTATGGAGATGGTGATAACAATACGTGCTGTCAACAAACTGTTTTGACATTGAAGATGTGAAATAGCTGTGCAGATTTCCTTGTATTACCTGATTATTATTAGGGATTATGTTTAAATATCTGTGCTACTGTCTCGCCGCTTTGATTTTGTCCGGGTAAGGGCCAGTTTGTTGGTTAATTCGTAAAATGCTGATTTTTATTGGTTCAAAGTCTAAAATAATCAGTGTGATCAAAATATTCAAGTCTACTTTAGCTGACAGACTTACTGTCCATCTATTCTTCTCTTAAGAAAGAACTCTAAAAATACTCATCCACTTATCTGCATTAGATACCAACAATATTTTCATATCTCTAAAATTTTGCATCAATATATATATATATATATATATATATATATATATATAAACCCACTTATTTTGGAAATCGAGAAAGTATTTAAATACTGGGCAGAAGAGCAAAGTTTTGTTTTCTGAGTGTCGGAATATTTTTAGAGAGCAACTAAAAGACAACACATCCACCTTAATAAGTTTAATATTTGAATTTAACAAATAGACAGTGCTTGAACTCTTAATTTTTTTTTATGGATGAATGGATAAATCGTTTGGAAATGTTTTTCTTAAATTAAGAAAGTGATCAACTCACGAATGGAGTATACACACACACACACACACACACACACACACATATATATATATATATATATATATATATATATATATATATATATATATATATATATCAGGTGTTGAAGCAAAATATATAATAATTTTTAAAACTACATTTTCGTTTTTTTTTTTTCAATAGAGGAAATTATAATGTGAATTGAATTATCATGACCAGAAAATCCTGTGAACTCTTACGCACAACATACGGAAACATTGGACAGCTCTTTCGACCTTATTAGGTCTCATCAGTAGTGGATACGGTGATCTCCCTAATGGAGATCGAACCAGCGACCACAGATTGTAGAGCCGAAAATCTACAATAACTTTTAAAACGTTTTTGAGTCTGATTAGCTCGATTTTTGAAAAAAAAAACGCGATTAATTTAAATTTTTATGATTAGCCCTATTATTCAAGCACTTTTTCATTAAAGTTAAGCCCAATAAAAACAAGGAAGAAAAGAAACGACAAAGAATCTATAATTTTTTTAACGCCTTACAAAGCCAAAAAAAAAAGAAGAAATTCCGAAGCAATACAAGTTTCTTTATGGCCTCCATCAAGCCCAAACTTCAACTCTCTTCATTGCGCTATATGAGGCGTTTCAGTATACAAAACATATCCAACATCCCATCCGAATATTGGTTTGTTTAAGACTGTTATTGGGGAGGAATGGAATAAAATGTCTTATGATTTCATTTTGAAGGCATACAAATTGTTTCAAAGGAGTGTTGATTCAATAATTGAAAAAAATATGCCGGCCATATTGTGTAAATTTACTGTTTTGTGTCTATCTTTTTGTTTGGTAGTTTATTTTCAGGATAAAAGTTAATCTTGTTTTTAATACTGTCGTTTTTTTATTATACTAGAATATTCCTAATTTTGTTTCCGCACCCTGTGTATATATATATATATATATATATGAGATAGAGAGACAGAGACAAAGACTAAGAGAGAGAGGGAGAGTTGGGGTTTATCAAAGGAAAGATGGAGAAAATAAAAATACTCAAATAGATCAATCGACAAAACGTGCAGATTATATTTACCAACCCCTCCTCTCGTGCATGATATGACACAAGGTCAATTTTTAAGCAGAGTTTAACAGGTTTGAATTCAGAGTTTTCCTTCTTTTATACTAGTTGCCTCATCAAGGCTGAAGAAACTCGTCTGTCCTACAATTTACCCATAGCTAGCGGGAGAATAATTGGATTCATACCTTTCCCAAGGGTATTAGTGCTATGGGAAATGCAATTAGTCTCGTCCAGGATTTGAACTCGTATCGCCGTGTCTATTTCCTACGACGATAACCATTACACCACGGGCAGATAGCCGAGTTACGAATCGCAATCATAATTTGCTCTAAAATTAAATCAAGACATAAAAGCATTTTTATTCGCCATGTACTCATTAATTCTAAAATAAACTGAAATCATTATAAATGAATTAATTTCTTTACAAATATATATATATATATATATATATATATATATATATATATATATATATTACTCTCTGATATGAGAATTCTTTACGAATATATATATATATATATTACTCTCTGATATGAGAATTCCTTATGAATATATATATATATACATATATATATATATATATATATACGTAAGTATGAATGTATTTACGAATATTACTCCAATTTCAACATCATTTCAACAGTAGACATTTTTCTCCATTACACGTATTTGATTTTTACATTTTTCAAGTTCTTCGAAAAGACATTACTTAATTACCCATGATTAATTAATTCAGTTCACTCAATATTGTTCCGAAAAGGCATTTCCGTTCAAATCTGAAATTACTTTATTAATGGAGCAGTTTATCCTTGAATCATAGATTTTATTGTCTTTTTTTTAAATTGATATTTTTTCATTTTCGCTTTGAAAAAAATGTTCATGGTTTCTAACAGATGTCATATCACGTATCTTTTAAAAAGCGTCACTTCTAAATGGGAACAAAACCTGTTACTCGAGAAGAATTAGCGGTCAGTATCTGAATAAACATCCATAAATTCTAATCTCTCTCTCTCTCTCTCTCTGTATATATATATATATATATATATATAATAATGATAAATAAGTATATATTAGATATATATATTTAATTCATGGACTTTAGACTGCGACCATTCGATTTCATGAAGTCTTTTGCAAAACGACAATCATCAGACAGTTAAGAAAATTCTAAATTCCATGAATTAAGTATATATATCTAATATGTATTTATTTATTGATTTATTAATTATTATTATTATTATTCAATAACTCTATCTTTATTATGCACTCTCCATATTATACAGCACTTTGTTCGACACATACCCACAGAATACTTCGACATTGTAGCAGGAGTACTACAAGGGGACACGCTTGCCCCATACCTCTTTATCATCTGTCTAGACTATGCGCTTAGAACTTCGATTGATAAAATCAGGGAAAACGGCCTCGAGCTGAAAAAGAAAAGCAGAAGGTACCCCGCAAAAACAATGACCGACGCCGACTACGCCGATGACATAACGATACTGGCGAATACACCCAACCAAGCCGAAACTCTACTGCATAGTTTGGAACGAGCCGCCGCAGGCATTGGCCTCCATGTCAATGTACACAAAACTGAATATATGTATTATAATCAAACAGGCGACATTTCCACACTAGACGGAACCTCTCTGAAACTGGTAGACAAATTAACCTACCTAGGAAGCAGCGTCTCATCAACTGAAAAAGACATCGACACACAGCTAACGAAAGCATGGACAGCTATCGAGATGCTCTCGATCATATGGAAATCAGACCTGACCGATAGAATGAAACGCAGTTTCTTCCAAGTAGCGATCGCGTCGATACTGCTATATGGATGCACTACTTGGACGCTAACTAAACGGCTGGAGGAGAAGCTAGATGGCAATTATACAAAAATGTTGCGAGCAATATTGAACAAGTCCTGTCAGCAACACCCCACAAGGCAACAACTATATGGCCACCTACCTCCCATCACGAAAACTATCCAAGTTAGACGAACCAGACATACTGGACACTGCTGGAGAAGCAGGGACGAGCTCATAAGTGATGTACTCCTATGGACACCCGCATATGGCCAAGCAAAAGCAGGACGACCAGCTCGAACATACATACAGCAGCTATGTGAGGATACGAGATGTAGCCCTGAAGACCTGCCAGAGGTGATGAACGATAGGGAGAAGTGGGGAGAGAGAGTCAGAGATATCCATGCGAGCGACACGACCTGATGATGATGATATATATATATATATATATATATATATATATATATATATATATATGTGTGTGTGTGTGCGTGTGTGTGTGTGTGTGTGTGTAAGTTTTTTTGGTGTAAGGATTGATGTCCTAAACGGTGACATCTTAATAAGTGAGTTCGAACTCCAATCACGTGATTAGGTTGACTTTCGCTCTCATACCCTTGACAAATGTATGAAATTCCTTATCAATTCAAAAACTATGAATTGAATAGTACCATTGCTCTTCTTTCACAAGGATTGCTTTCTAATTTACTAATTATGATTGATATGATATTAAACAAATGAACCGAAACCGACACATCTCTCTCTCTCTCAATAAATAAATAAATAAATAAATAAATGAACGAATAAATATCTATATCTATCTATCTATCTATGGAAGTAAAGAATGGAAAAGAATCCCACAGTATGGAGCAAAATTGAAAGTATATACTTGAGAAATGGACAAGGAGCAACAAATTTACAAAATAACGGGAAAATATTAATCACCTCAAGAATATCGATGACATAAAAAAAAACAAGAAAAACAAAAAAACAAAACAAAAGAAAAACTAGATACTCTGATACAATAAAAGAGAATATAGAGGTTGAATATAGAAATGGAATTCGGGATAAAAAATCTTCCGCGATGATAATGAAAAAGAAGGAAAGAAATCAACGGAAGTTACAGAACTAGCATAATCTGGAAAGTATTAAAACATTTGGAGAAAAAGAAAATTCTAAGTATCCTTCATCTTAATAGAATAAACTCTTATTAGTTTGCTCGCTTGAAGAATAATCTTATGGGCCAAAACTCGGTTAGCAAGAACCAATCAAATCTAGCGTCTTATACAAAGCTTTATTAGGTATCATGACCAAAGTAAGTATGTTTTCCTTAAGTAATTTTAAATCAATTGAAATTTAACGTGACCACATAAGTTACGCGTACTGCATTTTTAAAATTCAATGAAAAATGAAATAAGAGTCAAATTTTCATGAAAATTTCGATATTAATTCAAATTTAGATGAATTTCTGTTTAAAATTGTTTTTTCCGAAAATATATTTGGGAAATATGTTTTCTTTTTACTTGGTAGCCCCCGCCATCTCAATCTAATTTCTCGAAATCTGACCAAAATATACTGTAGACATAGTTTTTTTAAAAAATTCTATAAAGATAAGAATCTGAGTAATTATATCATGAAATTTTTAGAAATTCTTGACTTTCCAATTAAAAAAAGATCACATGAACTCTTCGAGTTTGAAAGTCGATTTCAATAACGTTACGGTATTTTGATCTGACTCAGACAATCCTGTTGGACGTGTCTGTCTACGCAACACGTTTTCTTCGAATTCCCCGCCCGTTTCCTCCAAGCTCCTTTTATCATATTTACCCAACCCCTCTGCTCGGGCAGGATATGACACAAGGTCAATTTTTTTAAGCGGAGTTTAACTGAAGGTTTGAATTGAAGGGTGACTGAGCGGTATGATACTAGGTCTAATGTAAAGTTGGGCCGGTTTCGATCCCAGCTTGAAGCATCCTACATATCTAGCCACACTGATGAGTTGTGATGCAACGAAACAGTCTGTCTATGGATGACTATATATTTAAGATTAAAATTAATCGTGTTGCGTGCAACTTGACCTGGCATATAAGTCGACCTCAAGATTTTTAGCTCAAAACTCAGGGTTAGACTTATATCTCCCGAATAGATTGACTCCTGTTATGTTCTACTTAGTGTTCACTGTCCGTGCACTAATTTTTGAGGGCCGCTTGTATTATACCATTGATATAATTCTCAATTTGTATTACAGTTTTATTATTTTAAATTCATCTCTGAGGTAATTTCTTAAATATGTTCACCGACCACGAGTTTAAGTTGGAAATATTTTTGTCAGTATGCTGGAGTTACGGCTAGTGGTGTATATCGATTGTTGGGAGTCATGTATCATTGGTTGAACACTATGATGTAAAAAGACTAACGTCTATCATAAGTGCTTCAGTTTTTCTATAGTTGTAATAGTATTGAACATCACATTTCATTTATATATTTCTGTTGTACTCTTACTCCCTCTTTTTCTCTCAATATATATATATATATATATATACAGGGTGCGGAAGCAAAATTAGAATTATTCTAGTATAATAATAAACGACTCTATTATAAAAAATGATTCCTTTTAATTAAATAAAATTAAAAATAAAATAAGAAAATTTACACAAAACAGTAAATTTATTCAATATGGTCGTAATTTTTTCTCAATTATTGTATCAACATGCCTTTGAAACGATTTGCATGCCTTCAAAATAAATTATTCGGACATTTTATTCCATTCCTTTTCAATAATAGTCTTAAGCGAACCAATATTTGTATGAAAAGTTGCATATGTTTTGTTTAAAAAAAACAACATATAGCGTAATTAAGGGAGTTAAGGTCTGAGCTTGAATCTTGTTTAATTTCCGTTCTCACAGTTTTCTCCTGGAATTTCAATTGACCGTAGCGAAAGCAGTTAAAAAGCTTTCTTTTCGTTTTTTTATTCGATCCTCTACTCTCACTTTTCCTTAAAAAGCTCTTTTTCAGTAATTTTTTTTCTTTTCCGTAGACAAAGAAACTTTTTCTTGATTTCGATGTTAAGCAAATCATAGATTCTTTGTCGTTTCTTTTCCTGTTCACTCATATTGGGCTAAATTTTAATTTCAAAAAGTGCTTGAATAATAGAGCTACTTATGAAAATTTAGATTTCTCACGATTTAAAAAAAAATGGACTAACCAGACTAAAAAACGTTTTAAAAATTATTCCATATTTTGCTTCCCCATCCTGTAATATATATATATATATATATATATATATATATATATATATATGTGTGCAAGTGTGGGTATATTTATGTGTATGGGTGTGTGTGTATATATAGGGTACAACAGAAATACCTCCCACTCTTTAAAATGTCAGCTCTGTGGTATAAGTCAACTTAGGTCAGTCATAATATTAGCTCTCTCTGGTTAATCTTGGGGGTGTCCTCGTGGTGTAATGGTTAAAGCGATGGACTGCGGAATCGTAGTACGCGAGTTCTTACTCCAGTCGCGCTATTACGTTCACTTTCGGGCAAATACCCTTGGGAAAGGTATGAACCCCCTATTCCTCCCAGGTATGGTTAACTAGTACCACTACTGTTCTTCTAGGAGAATGGCTTTGGCATTAAATAACCTAAAACGAGTTGATATGCCATTAAACAAACAAACCAAACCAACCAACCAACCAAAACTGGTTAATCTTGTATCATTTCAATTTATTTACGATTGTTGTATACCAGGTAAGAAAGTGACAACCTCACTTATATTAGAATATGAAGCTCTCTCTCTCTTTTATTCCGACGAAAGTCGAAATTGCTGTGTGAGAGTGAATCAGGAACCTGCTAAGATTTACACCACTTTGAGATAGATGTATTCAGAGCTTTACTTCTTCGTGCTTCTTTCACGAGAGACTAACACAGGGCAGCCTTACAACCTGCCTCCACCGGGTTAGCGCCCAAAACGATGTAACATTGCTGATGACTGACTGACGATTCAGTCTGATCGCTAGGGTGGAAAACTTCCGTCATTATATATTTTGCCGACCCTCACACATTCTCCCTTCCGGCGCGAAACATACGCAATTTCGTGGTATTTCCGCTGTCTTTTTTCAACCTAAAATCACAGGTGCATCCTGTTTTTAAAATCAACAAACTAACCGGCTTGTCAAAGAACAAGACGCAACACGAACATGCCTTGGACAAGAGTACATCATGCGCTGGCTGTTAAAAAGTTATTAAGTCTGTTGAATGTGTAATTGTTATACAGAGATTTCGAGCTCACTTCATGATGCTGTTCCGGATTGAAAATCGACCTAGCTATGGGTAGAAAATTTCAGAAACACAGGATCTTCAATTAAAATAAAACCACTTGGAAGACCTCGAAGCGCTCGAATAAGAGAAAATGTCTTGATCGTGAGAGAGTCTTTTGCAGAATATCCAACACGTTTAGCCCGTTAATATAGTACTGTTCTGGGATCATTTGATTGAACACTCATTACGCTGGGGTACTGCCGAGGATATGCTATTTCGCAGTAGAGGCTCATATAATAATGGGTTCTGGGTTTGATATTAAAATTGTGGTGAGGCTTCAATTTTAGAGTTTAAGGAATGTGGAGAATGTCTTTACGCGCAGGTTTACTCTGATCCGGAGCGGCAATACCTATTAGATCCAATCTACTGAGCAAATACAATTTTTAAAACTCTTTAATTATTGATTTTTTTTTATTAATCTAAACCTGCCATTGGCCTTATGAATAGAGTGTTCGCCAATGGTCTGGGAGACCGAGGTACAATCCCTGGTCGAGTCATACCAAAGACTTAAAAAAATTGTACTTGATACCGCCTTACATAACACTCAGCCTTATAAGGTGTGTATCAAGGGGAAAATGGAGCAATCCAGAGAAAGGAGTAACGCCCTCCCCTACACCTTGATGCTATTGAAAAAGGAGCCTTCTGCTCGCCCTCGACTACGGTCGCCAAGTTTATATGGTAATCATATTTACCAACCCCTCCGCTTTGGCAGGATATGACAAAAGCTCAATTTATAAGCGGAGTTTAACAGGTTTGAATTCAGAGTTTTCCTTCTCCTAGACTAGTTGCCTCAGCAAGGCTGAAGAACCAGTCTGCCCTATTATTTACCCAGAGTAATTGGATGCATACCTTTCCCAAGGGTATTAGTGCTATGTGAAATGCAATAACCCTGGTCCAGGATTTGAACTCGTGTCGCCGTGTCCATTTCCTACGACGATAACCATTACACAACGGGCACCTTTGATATATGGTAATGCTCGAAACTATTTAACTGTGTGTAAATAAATGAGGTGTAACTCGTTCAAAAATAAGGTTCACTTCAAATAATAATAAGACATATATGAATTAACATTATGTGTCATTAATTAACCTAAAAGAGCTGATATACCATAAATACAAGCAAACTAAGTTATATAATTAAGTGGAAACGCATTCGGTAGGACATGGTGTTCGAATGAAAAAAAGGAAAAACCTTAAACCTGCTTTTTTCGAAAAAAATTAGTTTCTAAAGCGGCCACATTAAAATGAGATACAATAATTGCAAAAGGAACAACTTGAAATAAATCGGAGAGAGAGAGAGAGAGAGTGAGAGAGAGAGAGAGAGAGAGAGAGAGAGAGAGCTCCAATTGCTATTTGTTAACCTTTTATTACTTTCTTCGTTTAATAGCATATTAACCTTTGTAGGTTATTTAATTCGGAAGCCACCCTTCAAGAAGACCAGTTGTGGTACTATTTAACACATAGCTGGGAAGATAAGGGGGTTTATACCTTTCCCAAAGGTATTCGTCCGAAAGTGAACGTAATAGCACGAACTGGAGTCCGAACTCGCTTACAACGATTCTGTCGTCCATCGCTTTAACCTTTACACCACGAAGACACCCGCTGCCTATGATCGGATGCGTGCCGATGTTGGCATGAATGTAAGCTTATATGTTCGTATGCATTTATTAACATTCATCACTGTATAACGATTATTTTCTGTCTATCTGTATAGTTTTCCTCTCAATATATATATATATATATACACACACACATATATATATATATGTGTGTGTGTGTGTGTGAATGTATGTATGTGTGTGTGAATGTATGTATGTGTGTGTGTGTGTCTGTCAGGGACACATTGTATTTCAAAATCCATGTGATTATCGTATGAAGATACTGCAAGTGAAACGTTGAGTAATATGTATTATGTTACACCATAGGTACATTTAAATTTTATATTTCAATTGGCTTAGCGAATAGGATCATTGAATACTTAAAAACGTGTTTATTTGAAACATAATTTTCCCCAAAACTTTTATATATCTTTTATTATAAAACCAAAATTAAAATATAACGCTTAAACCGTTTTCATCAGTGAAATCTTTCTATGCACAAAAATGAAGTGCAATGTCACAATATATTTATGTATAAAAGCTGGCAAATGTAGTCGCGGGTGACCCAAGGACTCCACTTTCAAAAGCTATAACACCATGGTGTAGGAAGGGGCGCAACTCCTTTCCCTGTATTGCTCCACTTTACCCTTGATCCAAACCTTATAAGGCTGAGTGTTAAGGAAGGAGTCATCAAGTACCATTTTTTAAGTCTTTGGTATGAGTCGAGCTGGGATTGAACCCAGACCTCCTGAAGCATTGACGAATATAATAGGATGATAAAACAGGATAAACCCCGTGAATCTGAGTGTAACGTTGCAGTACCTCACATGAGCTTGTATTCAACAATATATATATATATATATATATATATGTGTCTGTGTGTCTGTGTGTCTGTGTGTGTGTGTATTTCTGTCTGCGTGTTTGTATGTCTGAGTATTTGGGGTGG
The DNA here is from genome assembly GCA_963585895.1 of Sepioteuthis lessoniana. Classification (NCBI taxonomy): domain Eukaryota; kingdom Metazoa; phylum Mollusca; class Cephalopoda; order Myopsida; family Loliginidae; genus Sepioteuthis; species Sepioteuthis lessoniana. The sequence continues at coordinate 23,208,250 of OY757906.1, read as the reverse complement.
TGAGTATATGATGAGGATGTCTATGTATTCCTTGTGACACTAATATTATGTTTATGTACGTTGTGAATGAAGAAAAACAAAAGAAAACATCGATAATATTGTACGTATAAATATATTATGCACGTATATATACATATATATTTATATATATCGGTTTCATATATATATATATGTATATATATATATATATACGTATGCAGATTCTCAGGATATATATATATATATATATATATATATATATATATATATATATATATATCTGTGTGTGTGTGTGTGTGTGTGTGTGTGTGTGTGTGTGTGTGTGTATATAATGTTTGTAAACATTCGTTTATGCTCTGGGGTCGTCATAAATAGATAGTGGTTGTTTTGTTTTTTTACCTGAAATAGAAGGCCATTCGTTAATAGATCTTACTTCCTTTAATTTCCTCGATTGATTTTGTTGACTTGATAGATTAATGAAGACACTTTAAAAGATTTATCGAGCAATCGTTACTAGGCTTTCGAGAAAATCAAGCCATTTCCCAACTATAAGAAAAGTCTTTGCCCCGCAGAAGGTGAATAACAATTGTGGTTGATTGATTCAGGAACTTTTTCCTATTTTTACCATAAATTTCCTGCTTTGTTTTTAGTGTTTTGGATATCAATTCATTTAGACTTTCGCTGAGAGCCTTCTGTAAGTTTTCAGTATCCAGTATTTCGTCTTTCAAAATCAGAGGAATTTTTCTTTCAAGTCACTGTTAAACGAAACGACCAACAGGATGGTAGCGGAGACAAAAACAAGAAGAGATGACGACGAGTTTACAATAAGTTAAGTAAAAAAAAAAAAGTCAGACACGTGGTCACAAAAAAATTCGTCTCACTTTACTATTGATATTGTAACTTTTTCTAGACCGGTCTCGAAACCAGTAGAACTTGAAGCATTATTTATGAGACGATGAAAGATAGAATTAACATTTGATAAATCGCAGCCCACCCTTAATAAGTGGGACTCACTGAATACGAAATTAAATCGTCACTTATCGCTCTCTCGGCAGCTCATCAACTGCTAGACCTATTTTGAATATCCCCAAATCTCGCATGAGACCGTTGTCCACTCTAATCTCGATAGTTCACGTGATTGAACCTTAGCTGTCGGTAACCCGGCCTTGTAATAAGTTCACAGCTGGTTGAAAATCGCCAGTTGATTACAGGGTATAGGAAAATGAGAATGCAATGACGGATTAGAGGGCACCTTTCTTAATATAATGCTTAAAATGCTAAGCTCACAGGCCATTGTTAGATTCTCAATCACTGAACTATGTTTCTTGCTTTACAAAGATTATTAAGTTGCAACAAAACCGTTTAGTTTGATCAAAGTATGACCAACCTACTTTGTCTTCGCCGGAGGAACAGTTTATATTCAACTAATGTTTTGATATGCACTAAAAGTGGTACATTTTTCTCTTGACAAAAACATTGGTATCAGCACACTTAGGCCTTGTTAATCTGTTGTCTGTTCCTTTTTTTTATTTAGCAGTAAATCAACCAATAAGAGATAAAACGTAAATTTATTTTCTTTAATAGCTGAAAATACGAACTTCATAAAATAATCTGGAAACAAAATAGATTGAATTATTTAAATCAATAGAATTCAGTCCAAACAATGCAGAGAAAAATATTATGAAATAATCCAATGTTGAGAGAAGAAAATATACGTAGAACTATAATGAATATAGATTTCATAATTCGTCTTTAAAATAGAACATATATTTGTAATCAGATGAAGCTTTATGTAGCAAATAAAGTTCCATATTATGACCGTCTTCTATTCTATAGCAAACGTAAGAAACATATAGTTTTAAAATAAGTGTAAAAGGAGAGATCTTAATTTTATTTTTTATTTTGCTCAGCTGTTCAGCATTTCATCAGTTTTTGATACATTAAAAGCTTTTTAAACGCTTGTTAATTTTTATAGATACATGCGTATGTGTAAATGAATCTATCTCTTTTTCTCTGTAAATCCTTTTAAACAAATATATTGTTAACATAGTAATGTATGCATGTTCCTTCGAGACTGTTGTCTACATACATATATAAATAATTGAATTATATATATATATATATATATATATATATATATATATATATATATATATAAAGTCACGTGTATTTATGAATATCTCTTTCTCTTTGTCTCAGTCTTTGTCTCTCTGTCTTTCTCTGTATTTCTCACTGTCTCTGTCTCTCTGTATTTATCTCTATCACACACACACACACACACACACACTTTCTCTCTCTCTTTCTCTCTCTCTTTCTCTCTCTCTCCGTATCTCTGTTTTTCACTGTATTTCTCTCTACATATAGAGATGTCTCTGCTTCTCTGTCTTTCTCAGTATTTCTCTCTCTCTTCCTCTCTGTTTTTCTCTGTATTTCTTTCTCCCTTTCTTTCTCTCTCTGTCTTTTTTCTGCATTTCTCTCTCTTTCTCTTTTTTCTCTGTATTTCTCCCTCTCTCTTTCTCTCTCTCTCTCTCTGTTTTTCTCAGTATTTCTCTCTCTCTGTCTTTCTGTCTGTCTGAGTCTTTTTCTCTCTCTCTCACTCTGTTTATATATATATATATATATATATATATATATATATATATATATATATATATATATATCTGCAAATGTACTAATATAGAAGTGAGAGGAACGGCAAGGTAATGAACAAAAAGAAAAAGACGCATACAAAAAACCCATTTCTATGAAAGATAAAAACAAAGAAAAGGGGAGAGAAACAAGAAAGGGGAAAAAAAAGATTACTTTTGTAACAAGAATATGGGGGTGACATATTTAATGTGAACAGAACTCACCTATTCTTATAGATTACTACAATATTAATCTAATCTAATCTAATCCAATTATCTATCTCCTCTCTCTGTCTATCTACCTACTAAAGTAAGACATTTCAAAGTATGAGCAAATGCTTATGACACATTTTCCAACAGGAAATTCTGACTCTGCATTCACATTATTTGCATGCAACGATGCACACTAAGTATTGTTCAGTGCGTTTTTGTCTGGTTGGTTGGAAGTGAATTCACAGCACTTTAGGTAATAAGGAACTCTGCTGATTTTTAGACCCTGTCACTTCTTTTTACGATGATTTCACTCACCCATTTATTTTTCACTTCATATATAAAACAAAAAGAAAAGAATTCAGATGAAAAACAAAAACGCTTGGAATATTACCAGTAAGAAGGGCACTTCAGTTACGTAATGGAAAAGGAAAGAAAATATACACAAGTGTACTTAAAGAAAGATTCACGAAGAAAATGACAGAGGAACTTGCTCACACACACACACACACACACACACACACACACACACACACACACACACACACAGGAATTTGGTAACCAGAATAACATGATACTTAACAAACTTGCCTCACGGGGCAAATCACTTTTATAGCATTTGCTTTCACCTAATATTCTTTTCTCATTCGTCTGTTATGTAACCGACTAAGTTTTTTTTTTATAAGATTGACGTGGAAATAGTTGTCATTTATTAAACTTACGTTAGTTATACTAAGGCTAAAAGCATGGGCTACTCAGTGCGAAGAGAACTCACTAATGAATTGTCAACTAGCCTAATTAGCGAAATATTACACCACACGAGCCGACCCTTATTTTTGAAATAGTTGTGCATTTTCAAATGATGCCAGTGGTCGCTATTTCAGACAGTGTTAAGATGATAAATTTGAATGCTAGAGTCCCAGCTTGGAAGAATCTTTTTCTTTGAAATAATAGTTTAATACAATCTTCTGACTTCAATCTCTCATAATTTGCCACCAGAAGAATCAGGGGTCATTATGTGAAAAAAACTAAACAAAAAAACAAAGAGACAAAACGAAACAAAAAACCCAGAATAATCTAAAATGCCATTTATTCTCTCTGTTTCTGTCTGCTGTCTGTCTGTCAGCCTTATATATATATATATATATATATATATATATTTACTAATCAATTATCTACCAGTATTCACGGTACCAGAAAAAAACAAAAAACCCCTGGCCAGGAACAAGAGAAAAAAATATCTCGAATCACGGTCCAGAGGAAAAAGAAAAAAGTTTTTTGGGGGTGAAAAAGAAAGAAAAGACCACCTCGTCCTAGTCCTTGAAAAAAATCAAGGTGTACAAAGTCAGTGGCCAAAAGAAAACCAAAAAACCCTCCGCGAATACTGCAATGCTATAATTACTAAAGTGCTCAACATTAAACAATGGAGCCAATTGAATAGAACTTGTAATCTTTGTATGGAGGAAAAATTGATAATAGCAGATTGTAAAAGTAAGAATATGCTAAACAAAAGAACGGAGGTATTGAATAGTTGTAAACACAAAAGAGCGTGGTTACTATATAATTAGGATAGGTTGTAGGGTGGTTTTTTTTTTTTTTTTTTTTTTTTTTTTATTATATGCAAATTTTAGGATAGGTGGAGGTTTTTGGTGAATATAACAAAAGCAATTTCTCCTTAGAAGCGTTTAGGCGAGGCTTCCTGACGATCCGTTAAGGTGAAACTTTAGTAGAAGACTTTCGACTAGCGATTTAAATTAATTTTATATATATATATATATATATATATATATATATATATATATATATATGTGTGTGTGTGTGTGTTACCACTATGACTCTTTTATGACGTCTTACTGCGCACCTTAATGATTCTAGCTCCATAAACCTAAAAGCCTCTCTATTCCCAAATACAAATTTCTAAAATTCTAGTTGTAAGCACCACTATAATAGTACACGAAATTAATGAGCTAAAACTAAAAATCCTAGAAGCCCGACATATAAAAACAAAAACCAAGAATTAATAGAATTAATTTTGAAAATAGTGACAATGTTTTGAAATGCCTTTGGCCTTTTTTTTTTTTTTTTAAATATTCTATTTCTGTTGATAGCGTTCTGTTAAATTCGTTTGATGTCATCAGCATCTCAGTTTAAACTAACAATAGGGTTCTGAATTTTTGCAATGTTACAAAAGCCTAAAAACTTAAAAAAACAAAAAAACAAAAAAACAAAGCGATCTTTACACCTGCAAACAAACCCTAATGATGGCATATGTAATGTTCGAAAGCGCTCGGAACAATTTCGGGAAATTCATCTACCAATTCCAACCTAAAACCCAAACACCTGCCAGGAAACTTGAAAGAATCCTTAAAAAATTATGTAGATAAACTATCATTTATCCTTTTATCTAGCATACTTAAATGAAGGAATGCGCTCCCCCATATATATATATATATATATATATATATATATATATATATATATATATATATTAGTAACATACGCCACGTACCAAGACAATTTGAACACAGTAAACATTGCAAAGTCATGTGGAACAATATACTGGGCTTTTTTCTTGTACGTAAACTTTATGTTAAACTTTAGTGTAGTTTAAAAATGTAGAACAATGTTTGTAAGTGGTTCTTTTACTTATGGATTTCAAAAATGTCCTTGTCTTCGTGTTGTCTTCATTTTGTTTGTCAGAAAAATGCATCATCAGTAAACATCCAGAAGGGGAAGATTTATGAAAAAAAGAATATTACTCGTCACATATAAAAAAAAAATCATAAAGAAAAGAAGTGCTTCTGACACTTTCCTGGATTAAGAAAAAAAGCTGCTTTCCTTTTTGCAGACTTCGCGTTAATAGCCAATGGGCTACATTGTTAATGGCTGATTAGAATTTCTTTCTGCACGAAAACAAAAAAAACTTCTTTGTAAAAGCGTTGAGTATTTTGATGTGCAAAATTTTACAATGCATGAGTAGCTCGAATAACCTTCGTTAAAACAATGTTGCCGCATGTATTGTGGATTGGTTTGTATCATTGTTTGTTCAACATTTTTAAGCCAAAATGTAACTAACATTTGGGTGTAATTTTTTCATTAGCAATCGTACACATTTTCTTAACAAAAGACCTAAGTTTAAATTGGTGTAAATTCATGAAAGCGAAAAAAGATTTCTACAGAATTTGGTTTGACTGTAGTTTTTGGATGATAATAACATTTTCAAATACTTAGAAGTATATTTATATTTTATACTGCAGTATTTATCATGTTTGTAGAAAATACTGCCCATAAGTATTTAAACAAAAACAAAATCTAAGATTACAAAAGCTATTTATGGCTTCGAGCAGAAGGAGCCGATTAAATTCTTTGATATATTCCGAAGGATAAAACTTAACTTGCTTTTCTTTAAATAATTAAATTCTATGAAAAAAATATTTTCAATGAATTTTCCAATGGTCCGGGAGACCAGGGCTCACTCTCAGGTCGAGTTTTACCAAAGACTCAAAAAGTGTACTTGACACCTTCTTGCTTAATATTCAGCATTATAAGGTATGGATCAATGGTAAGATGAACAAGCCAGGGAAAGACTCGCACCTTCCCCTATACCTTGGTGTAGTAGCGATTAAAAAGAGAGCATTAGGGTCGCCTGCGACTATGGTCGTCAACTTGTTTAAGCTGCAATTCTGGACTTCTTGTTATTTCTATAGCAATAGAATTTAGTGTCTATTGAATCACTGTCCTGACTTTCTGCTTGTTCACTTACTTATGATAATTTCTCTATACACACTACCCCAAAGTCGGTTGGGTTTAGAATACGTGCACTGTATCAGTTTCAAAGCAGTAAGATCACAGTAAAAAGGGTTGGCTGCGTCGGACCCTAAACTGAATTTGATGATGAGGCTAGATCTCTCAAAATCTTGAATACCCCTTCATTGCAATTACTCTCAGGTCAACTGTTTCTGTCCAATCTTGATAATGCCGAAGCCTTCCTTGTAGAAGAACAGTAATGTCATTGTTTCACCAATATCTGGAGGGGTACAGAGATTAATATCTTGTCCTAGGTTATTTGTCAACATACTTACGTGATTGGAGTTCTAACTCGCTTACTATGAGGTGGCAGTCTAGCACGTTATCCATTACGCCATATAATTGTAAATTCTTTGTATTACAAAAGTTTCTTGAAGCTATCAATCTTTACGAAACGTTATAATTATCTACTTGAAACCATACAACTGTGTACAAACAAATGACTATTATCAAATAGAAATATTAATTTCAAACCATATGTGTATTCGTTAGAAATACTCAAAACAATGTAACTGCGTGCAAAATTTGTGGAATAATTAGTAACACTTAATATCATATAAGTGTTTAAAAACAATCTTTAGAAACAACAAGAATTTTAAATATAAATTTAGAATGAACTTGATTCCCTTATAACAACTGGAAAAATACTCCTGGACAGTTTGGTATGTCTTTAAAATCAATCAATCGATCAATATACACGATATGAAATACTTATCTACTTCGGATAAGAAGTCTAAACTATCAGACAAATGAAAATAACCTAATATTATAACTATTTATACAAAATGGTTATACTAACTAATTTTCGACCCAAGCGAACCGCTTGGCGAAAAAGCTAGATGTGAATTACACATAAATATTGTGTACTGTTTTCAACAAATCCAGGAGGCTTCACCTTACAAAACAGCTACTACACGGCCACTTACCTTCCATCGCGCAAACCAAGAAAAGTGAGCAAGACATGCTGGCCTATGTTGGAGAATTAAGGATGAACTCAGAAACGATGTTCACTTGTGGAATACTACACATTGCCACACCAGTGTTGGCCGACTGGCAAAAATTACATTCATAAGCTCTGTGCATTCACTGGATGCAGCCCAGAGGAGTTCCTCAGAGTGATGGCTGAGAGGGATGGTTTGCGAGAGAGAGAGAGAGAGAGAGAGAGAGAGAGAGAGAGAGAGAGAGAGAGAGTATCAGTCGAGGGAATCTGTGATGTCGGCTCGCCCTATTGATGATTTGGTTTGGTTTCTTTGTTTAATGGCATATCAACCTTTGTAGGTTATTTAATGCCAAAGCCATCTCCTAGAAAGAACAGTAGTGGTACTATTTAACCCATAGACTGGGAGGATAAGGGGTTTCATACCTTTCCCAAGGGTATTTGCCCGAAAGTGAACGTAATAGCGCGACTGGAGTACGAATTCACTTTCTACGATTCCGCAGTCCATCGCTTTAACCATTACACCACGAGGACACCCCCACTGTTGATGAGGATTTTAACTAATAATAATAGTTAACTATTATTTTAACAAGTTATTATAACTATTTATACTTAACTATTTCTTTTATTTTTCTGAAAAAAGTCAATTCTATAATTCTTATTGCAATAAATTTACAACAGATCTTTACAAGTCGTCATTATAAAAGATAAAACCCGCATGAAGAAATGCTTTCTATCGATTTTAATTTTTTTATTATTTAAGGAATTCTTTCTGAAGGCTTTCACTGCGTTTATTTTTTAATTGAGAGACGTATTTGTCGTAATGTTATCCCTAATTAAGCCAATTTTTTAAAATCTCTAATTTGAACAATCAATTTTGGACTTAATTAGTAATATTTAAACGTAAATCATTATTTTCGTATTGAAAATAATTCTTTAATTATATTTCTGTTAAAGTTCGGAAAATCAATTTTCTTTTCTGATCAAACATATCTTGTAGAAACAGTGTTTCTTACTAAGTTACGTATTGATATAGACTTGCACCTGATATAAATCTTTTTTTTTTTTTTCTCAAATTCATTAGCGCGAAACGGAACGCAAACAATGTCGTCCAGGATTTGAACTACGAGGATCATTAAATAAGTTTCCAGACTTTTTTTCGTATGGGCACTTTTATTGATAGTACACACATGAAACTCTAGTCCCCTTCGAAGTAATTTCCTCCGGCTGCAATGCACTTATTGTACCGTTCCAACAATCTCTGAAAGGCCCCATGGAAGTCTTCTTGTGTGAGTGTGTCAATGACCTTCGTCACAGCCTCTTTCATCTTCTCAATTTCTCATAATGACAGCCTTTGAGCTTAGGGAATAACCAAAAGTCACAGGTCTGGACTATGGGGAGGCTGAGAAACTTTCTTGAAGCCCATCTTAGTCAAATAGTCTGTGACAAGTTGTTGACTTGTGCATTGTCCTGGTAGAAATGCCACTGACCCGATTTGAAGAGTGCTAGCCTCTTGCGACGGAATCTCTTCCTGAACTCCCTTAAAACTGCAACATAGTAACCCTAACCCTTTGGCCAATCAACTCTGGTCTATTGACTTCCTTACTCCTCCCACACCTCTCATCATCCCTTACAGACTTCCTGCCTTCCTTGAATCTCTTATGCCACTCAAAAATTGATGCTTGATTCATGCAAGATGGCCTAAAAGCAGTCTGAAGCATTCCCTACGTTACTGTTGCTTTTTTTCCAAGTTTAAAATATAATTTTATTGCGTATCGTTCTTCTAAAGTGTCCTCACGTCCAGATTGCATTTTTGAAATTCACCAGCTGTGACAATCAGGCTTTAGTAGGGTGTATTCTAATTGCTGCTGTAGATGTTCATTTGAAGCTGAAATCATAAAAATTGGTCAGTCATCTCATAAGATGTATAGCAATAACATACTGAATTTTCAAGAGTCTACGGCAATTTTAAATGCCTTTACAAAAAAAAAAACCCTCTTGAAACTTATTGAATGCTCTACGTAAGTACGTCAAGTTCTCTTCCTATGACAATAACTGTTCTTCCACGTGCGTCTTTCATTAATCCAGTAATCCATCCATTGGGGTTTTCAAAGTTTGTTACATGTAGTAATTTGTGAGACGTAAATTTATTATAAGAGAGGTGAAACTTTATCCAAAACGAAGTAGATTAGAAAAAGATTGAGATAGATAGATAGATAGATAGATAATGAATATTCAAAGATAGATTTTTTTACGTTTAATATCAATGTCTGGGTCGAATAAGAGAGTATATCAAATAAGGTAATGCTAGATCAAACTGTTTGGTAACTAATTAAGGATAGATAGATAGATAGATAGATAGATAGATAGATAGATATACTTTTTTTCTGAATTATTAATACATATGGACTTATGTTGAGTATGATATTTATTTGTTACCCTAACAGGCCCAACCCAATCTCTTGGGGCTGAAGAATACACTGACTGCATTTCTGTTGAGGGGTAAAACTCCCTAAAGATTTTGAGCATTTAAACTATGTGCAAGCATATACGATAAATCGAATTGTTAGAAACATAACTCGTTGACGATTTAACTGTGCGTAAATAAATTATTAACGTTTAATTGAATTGTTAGTGATACATAGCAATACTTGAAACCCTTTCATTGTATTTTAACAAATGAGTAATGTTGAATAGAATTATTAGTGTTGATTAAGAATGCTTGAAAATCTTTCCTTGCGGGCCTAAATTGAATTGTTAGTGATACATAGCAATACTTGAAACCCTTTCATTGTATTTTAACAAATGAGTAATGTTGAATAGAATTATTAGTGTTGATTAAGAATGCTTCGAAATCTTTCCTTGCGTGCCAAAATTGAATTGTTAGTGTTTCATTGCGTAGCTTGACAAATAAAATGATTAACGTTGAATAGCAATGTTTCAAACTATTTGAGTGCAAACAAATGGTTTATACTTAATAAAATTATTCGAGTTTGAATATTTGCAACTATTCAACAGAGCAAACCATAGAAATACTTGTGTGCAAACAAAATTGCTACGACTCATATAAAACTAAGATTACTAAAAACTATTGAATTAGAAATTATACGTATAACCATTAAACTATATGCAAACAAATGAGTTCTGGCTCAATTAAAAATGTTATCTACAAACTCTGCCTTAACAAATCACATATAGTATGTATAAAGAGGATTAGGCGTTAAATAACTTAAAATAGTTCATATGCCATGAAACCCAAACCAAACCAAACTCACGAGGCCAAAATGTGTCACAGATTGTAGCCCACCGGAAGCGAACCAGTTGCAAGGCAGAGGCAAAATCGTTTATTTCCGTTGTCATTCCTGTTCAGGCACCGAACCATAAACTCTCATTCCTTTTAGTCAAAATGATAGATAATTCCTGGATGCCAGTTCCCGTGCAACTTTGTTCTCATTAACTTTTACGCATTTAGTGCGATTTCCTGGTGAAACTCGTGTTAAGTAGACAGAAAAAAGTGGGGGAAAAGGCCAACAATTAAAATCTCTAATTGACCATTAAGGATTAAATAATCTGATTCCCCTTTTAATCTTGTCCAAAGCTTTTGTATCCCTCATCTTGTATTTAGATCAATTATTGCGAATTTCTTTCTCGAACCTTAAGTTGCAGAACGGGAGTGGGTTGGTTGTTTTCCAATATTTCGATATGAACGATTTGATTTGATTTCTTTGTTTAATAGCATATCAACCTTTGTAGGTTATTTAATGCCAAAGCCATTCCCCGAGAAGAACAGTTGTGGGACTATTTAACTCATAGCTGGGAGGATAAGGGGTTTCATACCTTTCCGAAGGGTATTTGCCTGAAAGTGAACGTAATAGCACGACTGGAGTACGAACTTGCTTACTACGATTCCGCAAGCCATCGCTTTAACCATCAAACCACGAAGACACCCCTTCAATATGTACCAGTCTGAAGCGCTAATACAAGTATTTCGAGCCGTGGTAAGAAATTACTGTGGTTGGTAGGAGCGTGGTAGTTGGTACGCTGACACACTCTGCATTACCTCGATCTGTATGTGATTTGAAAGCTGTACAGAGGGATGTGTAACGTAATCAGATTCAGAAGCCTATGCTTGACAAGTTTGAACTGGGCTATAACGTAGCAAAAGCAAGCAAAAACACATTGAACGAAAAATGAAGTATATAAGAAATGTTTAAAGAAATTACGGTTAAGTTTCAACCTCGGTGATCAATCAAGGTCAAATAGATCTAAAACTGTGGATTCCGAGGCCGTGTACAAGATCATAGAACCTTACAGGTCGAAAATAGAGCAAAACTTTTGACTCCCCCTTGTATATTTCAAAGCAAAAACATTATATATGCACAATCCTAAAACTTGTCAGTGGAACGAATAATATGAAAGCGTAAAAAAAAAAAATTAGCGACAGTCGACAAATAGAAAACTTGTTTATAATTGGAAAGTTCTGCTCCCTATATATAAAAAAAAAACAGGAAAAAGAAAATGTAAATTGTAAATAGTGGGAATAGCAAATATTAGTTTCAAATACAGCTTATTATTCATATAATATCTGAGTGCAATTTTAACTTTATAAATAAGAAGCAAGTAATTTGCAAAAGGTAAAACCTCCACTAACTTTCTAAGAGTGAACAAGAAAAATTTTACATTGGAACTTATGAATTTTCATAAAAAATAACCAAATAATACTAAAAGTATATAAGATAAAAATGATTGTTTGTTGTATTAACAAGATGCATTATTGTACTTCCCGGCAAATTTAGCATGGCAAAATCTAAAACTAAAATAAAGATGAAAATAAAGGGATATTTGTGAGACTTGTTTGGAAGATCGTGTGCTTGTAAATATAACATTATTATAAAACACGAAAAACCAAATACAAAAACAAAACCAAAATAACGAAGACAAAGGGTTATGGGTGAGTTCAATACAAACTATATTTATTCCAAGCAGATTTTTAGTGAAGATTGTAATGTCATGTTCACCGAAAGAAATGGCTAATACACCCACCCAACTTTTCACATCTTCAAACTTATATATATATATATATATGTGTGTGTGTGTATGTGTGTGTGTGTGTGTGTGTAAATTTACTTATATAGGGAACTTATCTGTGTGTGTGTGTGTGTCTGTCTGTCCGTCTGTCTCTGTATATATATATAAAATTAAAGTTGCCTATATATATATATATATATATATATATATATATATATATATATATAAAGTTGCCAATACCCCTAAAAATCTGGTCGTATAAGCAAAGTTGATTCTTGAACATTATACTTTCCTTCATTTACTTTTTATTTTTATTTTTGACAGCATAAGATATCTGCATACGGAAGTCGACGTACCCGAGATACCCGATCGGATACAGATTGAAACAGATGCAGATTGCAGACGATAAAACTCTGTACTCATTTTGCCAAAAAGGTGCCATCGAATGCAGCTCCTTCATGAATTATTTAAAATCAGGAATCTGGTTAGAATAAGCAAAAAATAAATAAATAAATAAATAATGTTCTGGTCCTTGAGGCTGGTGAAATCTTTTTTCAAGAGGACAGAACCAATTGAGGGAAAGAACAAGTGAACGCAGACCGTAGATCGTGTGAATTTATGTGCAATATTCTTAGTATCCTCGAAATACTAAGATAGATCAGTTGAGTAAGAACTGGAGAAGAGAGCTGACATGCATTTTAAATAAGTCATTACATGTCATTCATTTGGGACCACTCAAATATTTTCTTCTCTTTTTAAAATTTATTCATTATTTTACAGTTATCCAGTGAATTACGGAATTAATCGATATCTTGTAATAATACATGATTTTATAAATCAAGTACAAAATGTGAGGTTTAAGAGGAAAGATTCCAATTTATTTTCAGTCGAACTATAGCTGATGCTGAGAGGGTAATAGTAGTAATCAATCTTAACCACAAAACCCTAAAAACTACAATAAAAGCACAATTTTTTTTTCGCATAGACATTACCAGTTTATCTGAGATGAGTAAGTGCCTTCATGCGATGCCCCAAAAAATCTTCACAAAACGTTTTACTGCAGCGATGATGGTGTCGTTGTTAGGGAAATATTGTTCTTGTTGTCCATCTTTCATCGACCCGATTCATCTTAAAATACAAATCAAAGCATTTGCCACATCTAAAATTCTTTGCCAACCACTTTATCAATCAGTATGTAATTTCTAAACCAACACTAGCTATATAATTTCTGTAATGAAATAACTGCCTCTCAACACAAGTAAACCCGATGCGCAGTGATATGCCGACAACAACCGCTAGAACACTTTGGGTAGATATGAGAACGGCCACACGAGAGTCGGATATTTATTTTAAATGGTGAGTCAATAAGCTACCATTATATATATATATATATATATATATATATGAGAAAAGAAGACAATGGGAGAAAGGACATGTTTTAATATAAAGATACCTTTATGGAAAATGAGATTTTATTTTGCAAACACTTAGTCTATAATATAGAGGTTTTGATTTTTACTTCATTTTATTTTTTAAATATCCTATTTGATCATCATTCCATATATCTTTATCATATACATGTTGGAAAAGGAAGGCAATGGGAAAAGGACATGTCTTGATATAAAGATAGCTTTATGAGAAATGACATTTTATTTTTTTTAAAACTTAGACACTTATATCAAGATTTTGATTTTTTTTATTTCCTTTTATTTTTTAAATATCATGTATGGGTTAAGGGTGGGATCTTATAAAAAAAAAGGGATACTTCTTTTCACGTGCAGCCTTCATTTTTATTGGGTTTTTTATTTTTGTTTTCGAAAAAAAAAAGATTTCTGATGAAAGATAGTCATCCAAAATTTGACAGACTCTCTCTTTCTTTTTTACGGCATTCTGGCCATGATCGAGTTTTCTCTTTTGATCAAACCAAAGAATTTTATGTTTAATTCTCTAAAGTAGCCTATGTCAGTGCATATTAATTTGGTTTTACAATAGAACACAATCATTTACATAGTTCAGTGTTGATTATCCTTCCCACTCAAATATAACTTGTACTCTTTGCCTAAATTACTGTATTGGCATATAATGTTGGTGAAGTCTATATTTGTTGTTTTCTTCTTACTAATACAACCGAGCTTTTATATTGCTGGTTATTATATCGTTGTTCTTCTGTGTTATGGAGCTTGATTGCGTTTCTTTTTTTAAGTTTCCTTTGAATCACCACATCCATGTTTGTTCATCAGTAATTCTCATATAGTTATTTTTCTTGCAATATTTTCTATTCTGATTCATTATTGTTCTCTTGCAACCCTCAGCTGTTGCATTTAGTTTTCTTTTCCTCCTGTTCTTTGTACTTATTAGGTCTACTGATGACAGTGTCGACACTATCGACGGAGAAAACAGATCTTCCTTCTATTCTTTTTACGGTTTGTCAACATCGTTTCTCAAATGAAAAACTTTATGCATTGACATCAGTTTTCTATTCTTTTTAATAATGTCTTTACGGTTTTTCGAGTTCCAATATGGTTTAATCTAAGAAGGTTCAATAGAATGACCCAATGGAAGCTGCACTGATATCTATTCCTTTGATCAATTTTATGCGGCAGAATTTAGTTTCTAATATTTTTCTTATTCATCTGGGCTATTCTTGGGTTATTTTTCCCTTCATCCTAACTGACTTGATTGTATCTGTTTTCGAAATACCCAGCTACTTGTAATTTTCCTTGATACTTAGTGTTCTGATAATTTCCTGGTTGAGTAATTCAATTCTTTCTTTTGTTTTCGTGTAATATTTTCACTTTTTCTCAGCAGTATTACACATTTCTCAATACCAAATTCAATTCCAATGTCTTGAATGAAAATCCTGACCGTTTGGGTTATGGCTTTCGATTCCATTTTCTTTTTATCAATGATTTTGACGTGTTCCAAATACGATTCAACTTTTCTCGTGACTTTGTAAATCTCCATAGTTCGTTTCATTTTAGCAATATATATTTCAACGGTATCGCTTCTATAGCAAATCAGAGTGAAAGAACAGGGTGCAATGTGGTGGCCTCTACCACTATGAATGATCTCAGTGTCCGCTTACGGCAGATGAGACCGACAGGGAAAGGTCAAAAGGTCAGTCGCTTGAACTCCCATTTTAAGAACTAGAGGCAGTCAGGCGAGACTTGAGGTGATTTGAAAAATAAAAGCTGATATTTGGACAGCAGACAGTCGTACATTTCGGGGATTGAAAGAAATCGCTTCTCGTTTCGAGGGTGTGTTCATTATATTGATGAACTATTGTTGTATACTCATATGCAGATGCATGCAGAATCATAACGACGACCCAATAAAGACGAGCGACACAGTTCTTTAGAAAAATATACCTCTCACTTTATTGAAAGGGTTGTGTGTGAGAGAGAGTTGGAGACCGAACAGAACTGCAACATATTGATCCCCACTCTATTGGCTATAAGCGCGTTTCTTTCTCGTTCTCCTGGGCTGCTCAACAAGGGGCCTACTCTGCTGGGTGCTGGTTTTCTCTACCGCATCTTATCTCCAACTCGTCTGATCTCCAACTCGTCTGATCTCCAACTGACTGACTTCCTGTCTTTACCCGGGTTTTATAATAATTTGACGTCCACTCTTCTTCCTGCGAGCGTCACAATTTTGCACGCATTCAACTCGTCCACGGTCAAGGTTATAATATCCTGATATTCCTCGACCGGATTAACCTGTTATTTACACTGGTGCATTTCCTATTTTGACACCTTGCCCGGGTCGGAGGTCAATACACAACACTATTCTCTCTTCGATGATGAAGAAAACCATTCCATGTATTTTAATATCTTATCGGCTTGAAGAAGTTAAAATCCAGAATAAAACGAGAAGGGGTATTTTGTAACCACGTGTCATTTCTTCCTTTCCTGATAGGGTGAATGAGTGACAATTTCTTTACTCCTTCGTCTCTTCAAATTTGTTCGACAAACTCTGACGTGAGATCCACGGGGAATATTTCTAGAATATAGGGTTTTATTTCAACCACGGCTTGCTTCTATTCTCTCGAGCTATTTCAACTTGGAATTTTTCCTTTGCGTCAACTGTGTTACTCCTCGTTAGTTCTTTTTACACTAGTTTTAAATGTTTTTTTTTTATCGTCTCAACTGTGTTACTCCTTTGTTTTTCCCACCAGTTTTAAATGGTTTTTCACTACAGTCTTAGTGACTGCATGTCTATTCTGCTCTTCTGGAGTCTTCAAAGTATTCCAGCTTATCTTTACAAGGCTAAGATTTGAATAGTCTCAATACTTCCTTAAATCCCTCGTTTCCCCAGTTATCAACTCAAGAACTTTCAGGACCGTTTCAATAATACCAACTATAATTCATGCAACTTCCTATTTCATCGTTGATTTGACACCCTTTCAAGATTCAAATAATTTTTTCTATCATTCCCCTTTCTTTTGATTTGGTTTGGTTTGGTTTTATGGATATCAACCTTTGTAGGTTATTTAATGCCAAATCCATCTTTATACATATAAACAGTTCTATTTCAAGTAATTCAGTTTAGCATAAGTACACTGTTTAGTTCTATTTAACCCATAAATAGGTCCCTATCACGTACTACCGGTACAGGCAGAGTGGACCTGCGAGCGATGCCAATAAATGGGTACTCCTCATTCCTCAACGCTCCAGCATTACTGGAGCCTCCCCATTAGATTGTTTAATATCATATCCAGGACACTCATTCCAGGAGTTCTACCCCTCTGCAGAGATGGGGTCGGTGTATTCTGTTACCCCAGCCGGCAGGGTCATTCCATTTTTTTTATTTTAATTACAAAATACACAAGATAACAAATTCTTGTTTTTTTTTATCGTTAATTGATCCCATCTTTTGGCAAGGATTAGGTTATATTTTGCATCTCAAAGTCTCATGCATCTCATTTCTCAGGGATTTATCAGCATTAATTGAATTAATATGACCAGAAAATCCGGCTAGCACTGTACGTTACATATGAGACCACGGGACAGCTGTTTTTACCATATTAAGTTTCATCAACAGTGTATACCGTGATATCTACTACTGGAGATCAAATCAGCGACTACTAAATGCTGAGCGGAAACTCTACCACTGAGCTACTTTACCCATCGCATAAAATCGATGCCAAATTAAGTAGCCATAGTAAATGGGCAGCCAAATAACCTGATGTGTCTTGTAGTTACATCCATACTCTTACTGAGGATACGGTCACTTCCAGGGCTACGTCTTCCCAAGAGTATTGGAGATACACATCCGTGTAATCTTAACCTCATCGCCAAAGAAATAGATGTACATTTTTTTTATAAGTTGAGGAATTATATTATGAACTAAATTACCATGACCAGACAAATGTGAAATTGCTTGTGTGAGATATGTACCAGTAGCTCAGTGGTAGAGTTTCAGCTCTATGGTCACTGGTTCGATCTCCAGTGGGGAAGATCACGGTATACACTGCTGATGAGACCTGATAAGGTCGAAACAGCTGTCGAGTGGTTCCGTATGGTGATTCAATTTATTATATAATTCCTCTATCTAAAAATTTAAAAAATGTATGTTTTTTAGCTTAATCTTGGAAAATTACCAGTTTGTCATGTTTTTCACCCACTCGTGCCTGTTCTTGTGTTCCTTTTATGACAGTTTGCTGAATTCGTTCATTATTTAATTATCTATTTAATCTGTTTTCACATAATCTACGCTTGCTATTTGTTTGCGTATTATTGATTTTTGCTCTGACAAAATTCGTTTTTTTTCCTATTTTTTTGTACTGTCAGTAAAAGAGATTTAGATTTTAGTATTATTAGATCACTAATATAACTCACTGATGAGCTGGTTTAATAAGGTTCGGTTTCTTTTTTTGATGGCATATCAACCTTTCTGGTTTATTTAATGCTAAATCCATCCTTCCAGAAGAACAGTTGTGATGCTATTTAAGGTTTCTTTGTTTAATGGCATATCAACCTTAGTAGGTCATTTAATGCTAAAGTCATTCTCCTAGAAGAACAGTAGTGGTACTATTAAACCTATACCTGGGAAAATAAGGGGTTTCATACCTTTCCCAGGGGTTTTTGCCCGAAAGTGAATGTTAAAAGGGCGACTGGATTTCGAACGCACTTACTATGATTCCGCAGTTCATCGCTTTAACCATTACACCACGAGGAACCACCCAGTATCTAAAATAGTTTAAAAAATATAATTCTACTCCTTTCAGTAAAAAATATCTAAATACTTTCGGAAACTGTTGGGGTATTTTGTCTTAACGTATCATCGAGCTTGTAAAAAAAATTCTAATGTCTGCGCCACAAATCTGCACACAGAATTATTACTATTAATTTTTCCATAAAAATATCAATCTCAAAACATCGTAACTTTTCAACAAAAATGACAGAACTAAAATAAAAGCAAAATAAAACAAAACCAACAAACAAATAAAATATGTGTTTGTTCAAAACTTCATGAGAAAGAATATGTACAAATCCTGTTATATCAACACTCCTTTAAAAACAGCCACTGTCTGGCCCTACGCTGCAATGTGGTATTATTGAATTTAGCGATTACAAAAGGGACTGGGAATATATGGAATATTTTGTTATTTAATCTCAAGTGATAAGTTCTAGGTGCCTCAGGTCTAAAGATGAAAAATAGTGATAGAAAATAAATCGATTAAAATATAAGAGAAAACACTCAAACTATATTTGCAACAGTATCTTAATTCTGCCTAAAGTCATATAATCAATGATAAAAGAAATATGTCCCTTTTATTTTTCCGTTAAAACTCACTGTTAGACTTACGGGCATAGTACCCAAAAGAGTTCATATCTCAAACACGTTTGATTTCTATAATATCTTTTTTTGTATGTGTTTCCAAATTAGGAATAATAAAACAGGCGCATAAAATTACAAACGAAAATCAACAAAATAAATCCTCAGTTGTACAAAGGTGATTCAAACATTTTGTAATAACTTAGTATATGATAGTTTGCATCGCGTATATCACGTCGTCTAGGCAGTTTAAGCCGCGGGAGGGTAGTTGCTGTCTTTAGTATTATCGTAGTAGTTCGTCCATTGAACGTTTGTTCATTGCTTTACTTCGTATGTAATTTCAAAGTCGCACAGACGAACGTTAAAATTAATCTAATTCTTCTGCGTTACGAGTTTTAACTGGGCTATAACGTCACATAAGTGACCAGAGAAATACGCTGTACAAAAGGTGAAAGCGCATTTGTTCAGAATACAGTAACCATATGATTGAAGGAATTTTGTTCAAGTTGCAAGAACATCGACGATCAGGTAAGGTCAAGTAGGCTTAAAGCCATTGATTTCATTGACGCAGATCTGATGCATAAAACTCGGAGAGTATCAGGTGAAATTGGTATTTCACGTTTCAATATGATTCATCACCTTCAGGAGTTCAGCAAAAGCATTCGGAACAGATGAATTATGCCTTATGTTATCAAAATATTTCAAACCCTTGGTATCATATCCGACTACCACATCGGTAACATTCGTAATTATGAACTCAAAAGACTAAAAGAAAAAGTATCAATTAGATTTTTATTTGTGAAAGTTATGTGGCTCAATAGGATCATTTCTGTACTGGTATCATTGATACCAATTCAGTTAGGAGCCAATGTTACTAATTTAATACGGTCGTAAGCAGGCGAAATTGCACAAACAATAGAAAATAGCCTCTGTGAGTCATATAAACGAGTCGTTGAGTTGACTCACTTATGTTTACGATCGATCACCGAGAGGAAGCTTCCAATTTATTGGTATTGTTCCGTATGTGAGAAACTTGGGACTGCCAAATGACATTATGTCCTATTGTTACCTAAAAAAAGAAAAAAAAAAGACAAAAAAGTCTTTAGTACTTAACGAGAAAGACTTACTTTTCTCGCCCTGGGGTGTGTGTTTCTGTACAAGCAACGGCACAAGGCGACAATAAGAAAAATTGTTTTCAGGCTGAAAATATTGCTGATGCTAAGAGTGCCTTTTCTGTTACCTACTGGACCCAGACATGGACTACGTATTGAACAATGTGTAACTTATTTTAGATTCCTAATTTTGGATTTCATATATGAAGCTTGTACTTCTAGTCTCTCAGCTATAAAATATAATGAACATGACGAAAATTAAGATTGATTGGTTGATTTAACGGCTTATCAAACTGTCTAAGTTTATTTTAGGTCCAGAGTTTAGTGAACTGTGTTTATTGGAGGTTTTTACTTTTGTATTTAGTTGGTTCCAAAGAGACTTTTTTTTTGGCAATGGTCCAATCGGACACAAATAATTTATAAACAGACTTAACTAATCCATAGATAGGATATCAACAGGTAACACCACCTCAAATCAAAGGTGATCAGAGAGTAATGGTAATGAAAGGCTATTCCACACGCATCTTATCTCTAGAACTGGAGCCTCACCATCAGATACAGTTTAATGTCATACTCATAGTACCCCTAATTTTTTTCTGCAGGAGATTCAGTCAGCTGTTTTATGCCCCAAAGACAAAGCGATCTAAATAAAGAGGCAAGAACCAGTTAAAGATATCAGAGAGAATGTATGCATTTGTCTGTATATAGAACGCATATCTTATATAATATTGTCATTCTACAAGTGTTTATAAACTCAATTTTTGTCGAAACCAAAGATAGATAATTTTATCATTCCCCCTGGACAATTGAAATGAATATCATCAGGTATTATTTCATTCCAGTAATTACAGAACTAACTTTTGTAACCAAAAATATTAATATATGGCAGTCAAAAAATACACATTTATATAATTTCATTTTTGATTATAGAAGAGTAGTAATGACATTGAAAACAGTTCATTTGATAATATAACAAGTCATATATGTATATATATATATATATATATATATATATATATATATATATATATATATATATATATATAAATAAAATCTTTACAGTACGAAAATTGAGAGCAATATCACAATGTATTTCAAGAATACATTTAGATAAAAATAAAACAGGATAAAATTCACGAGCTAGTGTTCCATATTATATATATATATATATATATATATATATATAAAGTTGGCGACTGTAGTCGAGGGTGACCTAAAGGCTCCCTTTTCAATACCTACTACAACGAGATGTAGGGGAGGACGCTACTCCTTTCCCTAGATTGCTCCATTTTACCCTTGATACATACCTTATATTGCTGAATGTTAGGCAAGGAGGTATCACGTAACATTTTAAAAGTCTTTGGTATGACGCGACCTGGGACTGAACCCAGGTCTCCCAGACCATTGACGAACACTCTACCAACTCTGTGTGTGTGTGTGTGTGTGTGTGCACTTCATAAAATTCCTATGATCCAAGGTAAGACTTTATAGTTAGAGTTTTGATTAACTTACACTATTAACAGTACCGAGGTTTAGCCAACTAATTAGCGATCTTTGTAGTCCTAAGACTCTTACTAAGCTTTGCTATACCAGAAACTGCAGTTCTAGGCTTTTCAAATTCCTAATTACGATAAAAATGTCAGTCATTGAACTCCTACACGATTACCCAGATTTGACTGGTTCCTATATGTCTGACTATTTAGACATTTCGTACATTCTTTGAGATTTTTTCGCCAATTACTGATACTTCAGTGCTCATGTAAATAGTCACTGACGTTACATACACCAATTCTAAATATTTCCTATTTGGATCCACATCTCAATGTATAATTTCCAAATCTACTTTAGCCAATATATAGACAACGTATTCTTAGAAGTCACATCAAAGACTTTTGGCACCTGCACTTTTAATTCAGTCGTCCAAACATCGGAATATATTAATAAAAATTTAAAGAATTATCACAATTTATCTTCGAATATATTAATCACTGCTTTATTCATTGCGGGAAATCAAAATTCGACCAATTCAAAAGGTCTTTAGATCATAGTGTTAAGTCTTTCGACGAAGCAAAAAAACATCTTCTCTCTCTCTCTCTCTCTATATATATATATATATATATATATATATATATATAAACGTGATAAATAAAAACTATTAAAATATTTAAAAGATGACAACGATTAATCAAAAGAGTATCTAGAGAATTTTAAAACATGTACAACATCACACTTATCGTCTGTATAGCTGGAATTTCATTCGAATACACAATCACCAGACATCAATAAGACCGGATATATATATATATATATATATATATATATATATATATATATATATATATAATTCTCTTTATATATATATATATATATATATATATATATATATAATCAAAATGTACAGACAGCACATGTTTTTTAACTCTCTCCTCATACGCCTCGATCAGCAATTACTCTGGATACGTCCACTAGATGGCATTGAGTGTCCGTACAGTGTTTTTGCAAGATCAACATATACCAATGTATCAATATGTATAAATCTATTGAAGAACGTAACTTATTGGTTTGTCCTTATATTTCCCTCAGTGTTTAGTGTATATCTTGCTCGTTATTTTTGTATGGTTTCGAACTTAGAAGAAATGTGACCGTACAGCTACTGTTCAGTGTAATGCTGTTTCAAGAATTTGTTGAAAACAGCTTGCAGTATTCTTGTATAGTTCGAACCATCTTTTTCTTCAGACGTTTTGTTAACATCTAGTGGTACAAACATACCGTTGTACAAACACGGCACCTGCTCAGAAGAATTAGTTGTATAACTTTTGTTATTTCATATCTTTCTTTCTTTCTTTCTTTCTTTCTTTCTTCTTCTTCTTCTTCTTCTTCTTCTTCTTCTTCTTCTTCTTCTTCTTCTTCTTCTTCTTCTTCTTCTCCTTATTATTATTAAAGTTTTTCCCATCAGCATTAGCTTGAGTGACAGCAAGTCTCCTCAAGTCTCCAGGACTCGTCTCAGGATTCTGGCCGTTCTCAGCAATGCTGTCGTTTGGATAGTCTCTGCCCGTCCGCCAACTTCCAACTCCTCCAGGCCTTTTGACAATCCTTTAGTTATTGTGCTGAACGCGCCAATCACAATTGGCACAATCGTTACTCTCATGTTTCACAGCTTTTTCAATTCTCTAGCAAGGTCGAGGTACTTATCTTTCTTTTCACTTTCCTTCAGATTTATTCTGTGGTCCACCGGGACACCAAAGTCGAAAATTTGCTAATTCTCTTTTCTTTTTGTTGTTGATTATTATAAGGTCTGGTCTTCTGGCCGGGATTAGATGATCCGTTTGTATGTTAAAATCTCATTGGAGTTTATGCGTGTCATTTTCTAGGACAGGTGCTGGGTTGTGCATATACCATTTATTTGTATGGTCGAATTGAAATTTCTTGCACATTTCCCAATGGAACACCTTGCCGACCCAATCGTGTCTCGCCTTATACTCCTTCTGTGCTAATTTGCTGCATTCGCTTATTATGTAATTGATCGTTTCGTCTCTGTCATCGCATAGCCTACATTTTCTGTTTTGTTACGTCTTATCTATTCTCGCTTTGATATGATTGGTCCTTATGGCGTTGTCCTGTGCTACTGTTAGGAGGGATTCCGTTTCTCTCTTAAAGTTTCCTTTTCTTAGCCAGGTCCAGGTTTTCTGGTGAGAGATGCTTATTAGACGTTTAAAGCGGCCATAGAGTTGTTCTCCTTCCCATTTTTGTTTCGTAGTTGTCATTCTTCCATCTATCGTGTTGTCCGTATCGTTTCTGATGGTTGTAATTAGTCCTTGTTCGTGTTTTTCTATGAAGTCTTCGAGCTGTTGTATCGATGCGTCAACAGTGTCTTCAATGCTGGCAAGTCCTCTTCCTCCCTCTTTTCTAGATACTTATAGTCTGTCAACGTCGTCTCTGGGGTTATTATTATTATTATTATTATTATTACTTGTGATACCGGACATTGGCCTAGCGGTTAGAGTGTTCACCAATGGCCCGGGAGACCTGGGTTCAATCCCAGGTCGAGTCATACCAAAGACTTTAAAAATGGAACTTGATACCACCTTGCTTAACACTCAGCATTATAAGGTACGGTTCAAGGGTAAAGTGTAGCAATCCAGGGAAAGGAGTAGCGCCCTCCCCAACACCTTGGTGTAGTAGCTATCGAAAAGGGACCCTTCGGGTCACCCTTGACTATGGTCGCCAACTTTACTTTACTTTATTATTACTAGTGAGTTTTTCATACGAACGTTAGCTGATGGTCTTTCACTAGAGTCTTAGTGACAACAAGTCTACTCAGGTCTCCAGAACTCTTCTCAGTAATTCTGTCCGATCTTAACAATATTGATCTCGGCTCGTCCCTCGATTTCTACCTTTTTCAGTGTCCTTACCAAGCCTTAGGGCACAATTCCGAGGGCACTAATTATAATTGGTATCAACGTCACTTTTATTTTTTTAGTCCCTGGCAAGGACTAAGTACTTGTCTATTTCGCTCAATAATTTTTTGAGTTAGAAGATATTCTCATCGTGGTATATTATTGGTTTTACTTCCATATATGATTATTTGTGCAATTTACGTTATTCTGAAAATATTTTGGTAATTCCTTTCTGTAGCCTTCTTTGGATATACAATTTCTAAAACATGAGGTTTTTATAATATGCCAATTGGGTGTGGAGCAAGTGTAAATATACAAACGATACTTTTTCCTGTGTTTCAAATTTTTAGTTACATATCGTCTATGTTTCATTTTCATATTTGTTATATTTGTTTCAACCTCATCGTTTCCCACAGAATGGTTTGAGAAAGTTCATAAGCAAAAATTTAAATAAATAAATAAATAAATAATTTGCTCTTGGAAAAGCCAGTTCCCGTACGCCGTGAGCCGAATAAAATCTTTGAAGCGTAAAAAGTTCAATAGATGTGACGTTATTTCCATTTCAGAAGAAATATTCCATCGTTCTTCTGAGGCAAACATTTACTACAAAACATGGGCAATCGATTTTAGCCTTATTACTATTCTTCTTTTTAAAACTGTCTCTTTGTGCTCCGCCCCAATTAAGTGCTAAGGAGCGTAAAAGATAGAGAGGAAATATAATGTAGAATGAAAAAAAAAAAAAAAAAGAAAGAAATAAGAAAAAAATGTGAGAAGTACAAAGCATACAGATAAACAGGGGAAGACAAGAAAGAATTTTAAAGAGGCATATAAAAGGGAAATAATGAATGTTGGAGGTAAGGAAAACGAGGAAAAAAAAGATCTTTTGAAAGATGAAAAATTTACAAAATTTGGGCAATTGGCTTTTCTTGATGACTTGTTAGAAAGCAAAGTCTCGCTGTCAAACTGTATTCAAAAACTTTTGTTTGTATACATAACAGTATGCATGTATATTTTATATATATAATTATATATATATGTGTGTGTGTGTGTGTATGTGTATATTTGCATTTATAAAAGCTTGTAAAATATCCAGGGCTTATACCTCGAAATATGAAGAATACATTAAACTGATAGTCATATATAATACATACGGTTATATGTCATCGAAAGACAGGCTGTTTCCTTGTATCACGACACTTCAGTGTGGCTAGACACGTTAGATTCCCTAAGCTGGGATCGAAACCCAGCTGACTCAAAAGCCAATCCAAGATTTAACCACTCAGCCACGAGAGCAAGGTAAGGAAATTTAAACGCTTATGTATCACATTTGTTTTGTTTACATATATCCGCTTAACGGCAACTGAGAGCTCAATTCATTTGAAGCTTTACTCTAGTGGCAACCATTTATTTCCCTCGCTAGAATTTACATGTAAATGAAAGTAAAATATGCTTGCATTAACACTGGCTTATACAAAATGGGGATTTTATACTTAAGCCATATATTTTAAAACTTTGATATATATTCTTCTTCTTCTTCTTCTTCTTCTTCTTCTTCTTCTTCTTCTTCTTCTTCATTAAAAATACGTCTTAGGAGCGGTAGTTTTTAAAAAAATATTTATTGATCAATCTGCGCTTTTGTTTGGGACGAGGCCTTTTTAAAAACTTTTTGAGATGGCAAATGATGATATTCAAACTGCCTCGCAAATTTTGAAGGATAAAAACTCAACATAGTTTAAGAATTTTGTTTTCTTCCTTGATTGTTAAAAATACATTTTTAACCTCTTAGAATCTTGCATAAATCAAACCATTTTTTGTTTTATGAGAAGTTTGTATACATTTTATAAATAAAATAATAAAATATATCAACATACGGTAAATATAGATTAATTTCTATTTCTACTTAATTGTAGATTCTTTATTTCTCTTAAGTGAAAATCTAACATTCTGCTTCTTCAATTTGGTATTTACTTTCAGCATCGTTTATTATCTTTTTATGTGCGCAAAAAAACTTGATTTCCATTCTTTTTGAGAGCGATGCTACTTCTAACATTTCATTCCCTACTGCTGATAATCAACTCATATACACTTACATATTAACCCGTAAATATACTTCTCTATATAGTGGCATATTCACGCATAGAACATTTACACACAGAGAATATATTTTCAACTTTTAAAACAAAGCAAACATCTATTAAATTCCTTCTTTTTGATGTCATATCGAGCATATTAACTGTCTAAATATTATTACCTTTTCTTACAAGAAAAGACATTGTAATTTTTGTTGCTATCAACAAATTTCTAATTCAAGTTAAAGAAATAAAATAATTCAATTTGTAGAGTTGTGTTTTAATCAGTTATTTAAACACTAACCGATCCTCTCTCACACACACACACACACACACACACACACTCATGTATATATACATATACGAGAGCCTTTTAAAAAAATCGAAGCCGCACCTAAATTTTAGATTTTTCGTCCACTTTTCACTTTGGTATGGGCCTCACCTCCACTGATATTAAGACAGAAACAGGAATTGCTCTTTTTTTCTTGTTTTATAAGTGATAACAAAACGGCTGGAGAAGAAGCTAGACAGCAATTACACAAGAATGTTGCGAGCGATATTGAACAAGTCCTGGCGGCAACACCCCACAAGTCACCAACTATACGGCCACCTGCTTCCCATCACGAAAACTATCCAAGTTAGACGAACCAGACATACTGGACACTGCTGGAGAAGCAGGGACGAGCTCATAAATGATGTACTCCTATGGACCTCCACATATGGCCGAGCAAAAGCAAAACGACCAGCTTGAACATTCATACATCAGCTATGTGAGGATACAGGATGTAGCCCTGAAGATCTGCTAGGGGCGATGAACGATTGGGAGATGTGGCGAGAGAGGGGCAGGGATATCCGTGCTAGCGGCACCACATGATGATGATGATGATAATAAGTGATAGTCTGCTGCTACAACAAAAATATTCTGCTCTGGCTAATTTTTCAGGAGGATTCTTTGGACTTCGTATATTATGAATGAAAAAATTGACTCAAAAACGTTGGAAGAAAAAAGTATCTACATTAAAATCTGGTTATTCATCCACTCGTCGCATTCATCCGTATACTCTCCCCGTAGCTAGGTGGGATATTATTTTAGCTCGCTCAATTAATTGGTACAGTCCTCTATATAGATGTTGCTTCTTCAGGTCCGATGGAATTTCCTTGAGCTTACTTTATCTAAATAATTTTATAAATATGAATTATTGTATATTGTTTTGCAGAGGATCTGATGATCTCCGAGGATTCGATGAGCACTGAAATTCCGATAAGCTCCAACAACGTGCTGTCAAAGGCTAATAAGGAAAAAGAAAAAAAGATTTCCGAAAATCTTTCGGTAGCAGCTATACCATTATGTATAAAATAGATTATTCATCTATGTATTGATCTTATTTCTGTAGAATTACACAAGTTATATTGTCATATGCTGATTCATGCAGAAAGAATCACAACGACACAATGATATTATTTACCAACCCCTCCGCTCGGGCAGGATATGACACAAGGTCAGTTTTTAAGCGGAGTTTAACAGGTTTGAATTCAGAGTTTTCCTTCTCCTAGACTAGTTGCCTAACCAAGGCTGAAGAACCTAGTCTTTACTACTATTTACCCATAGCTGGAGGGAGAATAATTGGATTCATACCTTTCCCAAGGGTATTAGTGCTATGTGGAATGCAATCAGTATCGTCCAGGATTTGAACTCGTATCGCCGTGTTCATTTCCTACGGCGATAACGACTACACCACGGGCACCTCCACGGGCACAACGACACAATGACAAAGAACGAGCGAAGACTTCTTTAGAAAATATATACCTCTCAACTTATTTGCAAGGTTCGAAAGGGTTGTGTGGAGTTTTACTGTGAGAGGGAGTTGGAGACCAAACAGAACTGCAATATATTGACCCCCACTCTTATGGCCGTCTGCGTTCACCAGGGCTGCTCAACGGGAGGCCGTCTCGACCCCCACTGCTGCTCAACGGGAGGCCCAAGGGCTCAGCTCTCTCCTGGATGATGGCTTTCTTTACTGCATCTTATCACCAACTGGTGTCCAAAGCTACATCGGGGGTCCCGAGGGCCCCTTCGGCCTGGCGTGGCTTTCCCTACCACATCTCCTCTCTAACTCCAACTGTCTGACTTCTCGTCTTGACTGAGTTATATAATAGTTCAATGCCCACTCAATCGCCCACTCAATCTTTGGAATGGCATGTTTGATTGTCATCAAGTGGAAATAACTGTCATGTAGTTCACAGGTCACTTTCTTCCGGTGCATCTGCCTATGAGTGTACCATGGGATTTTTTTACCTTGTCTCATTTCATCAGCCTAATCCGCCCATGTGATCTCTTTCGATTACTGGCCATTCGGATGTATCACTTCCTTCTGGTGCATCACTTTGGAATGGCATGTTTTCCCGGGCCGAAGGTCAAAATACAACACATACTCACCAATAATAAGTGTATTAAAGTTTATTATTGTATTAAAGTTTATTATTGTATATTTTTGTATTATTCATTGCAAAGGAAACGATATCCAGTGAAATTGTAAATCATCTTTTGTTGCTTAAATAGCTCTTCCATTTTTTTTGCCGTCAATGGAATTTCCTTGGGTCCTGCTAATAAATATAAATTTGTTTATTCCAAGTAATTCTGGTCTTCCTTCATCGTCAGATGATGTTTTTATCATGCAACAATAATCAATCCTTCATACCAGTTCAAGATTGAAGTCGTATGAAGGATTGATTTGACATATGTACAAAAATTGAACTCTAAACGATTTAAACATTCGACTTTACAGATATCTATAAAGAGATTTTGTTTTTTTTCTTCCGAAGCTGTTGTTTAGCAGGTACTTTAGTCTATAAGGTATAACAGTTTTCCATAATGATTTTTTTAGATATTAGAAAAAAGTATTTGAGGTTAGAATGCAATGTTCACTTCTTAAAGTTTTAATTTGTTATTGAGTCCATTTGAAACAAGTGCTTCATGACGTCATGCCCAACCAGCTTCAGTGTTTTCTAGAATTAATGAAGAGTTTGATATAATTTCTTAAATATTCTCAATTAAAGTGCATTCAGTATGTCATGGTCTGTTGAGTGGAAGTATTGCTCAACTGAGATTTAATACTGTTTCTGTTTTCAATTATTCTAACACTGAAGGGTCATTCTGGTTTCCAATTTCATTGTTTGGAGTGACAAGTGCTTACATGTGTAGCGTATATCATCATCATCATTATCATGATGTTATGCCGTTAGCACGGATATCCCTGACCCTCTTTCGCCACTTCTCCCTATCGTCCATCGCCTTCGGCAGGTCTTAAGGGCTACATCCCGTATCATCACATAGCTGCTGTATGTATTTTCGGGCTGGTCGTCCTGCTTTTGCTCGGCCATATATATATATATATACGCATATGCGTGTGGACGTATTTGTGTGTGTGTGTGTGTGTGTGATTATTAGTTAGGGATATATATGTATTTGTATGGGTGATTGTGTATCGTCATCATGATTAACTCACCCTGACAGCACAGATTTACCTGACACACTCTCTTTATCCATTCCTATTATCCATCGCTCCCGGAAGGTCTTCCAAACAGCATCCTGTGTCGGCACAGAGCTGATGTAAATATGTTCTGGCTGGTCCGCCAAAACAGGCACGTCCATGTGTAGAGGTTAATAAAGAAGAACAAAACTGATGAGTTCGTCCTTGCTTCTTCAACAATATCCTGCATAACTTGTTCATCTTATCTTGATGGTTTATGAGATGGGAGGCTAGTTGTCGGATAGCTGTTGTTTCATGGGGCGTTGCTTCAAGGTTTTGTTGAAAATAGCTCGTAGCATTTTCTTCTAGTTCCCATAATTTTCAAACGAGTTAGGAGGTTGATAGATCTTTAAATATTGTAAAATTGAAAAAGGACGTTTACATAATGAATATAAAAGAGATATTTTTAATTTCCGTTATAAACGCATTATCCAACGCTAGTATGGTCATAGGCCAGTAGCCGAGGATATCATCTTCTAAAGTACTTTATTTTGGGGAATGGGTTCACACGGGAAAGATAATTTTCTTTTCAGGAAGTCAGGACCCCATATATTCTAAAGACAATTAAGAGTGGAACTGACGTGTTACAGTACTGGGCAGTAGTTCTTGTGCAATGGGTCGGAGACCGTCAACTGTTTATTATACACCCTCAAAAAAAAAAAAAAAATTGACAGTAGGGGTAAGAGTTGACTGTTAGACAGAATGGGATCGAAAACTGACCCAATACTCGTCTACCGTCCAATCACTATTGTTACAGTTTTGCCTAACGTAGGCTGAGGAGCTAAATGTTTAAAAAAATTGGCTTAAAAAAATCATCAACAAAGACGTGTATACAATTTATTTCGTGGGTTTGTTTTGTTTCATTTGCCTTCTCGGGGTTGATCCATGGCTTGTACGCATTAGACAAAACCCGGAGATTTATAGATTTCACAACTAGGGTGCATAGACAAACATCAGTTGGCCGACAAAAACTGTTCTGTTTTCAGACGATACAGTCGCTCCATTGCCATATAAGTATCATGTACTTTTAAAGATATTTCCTTTTAGTTTATTCACATTGTCTATCTATCGACCTAAGATTGATATTAAAATATTAATCCCAGATTAATTAACCAATCAACAAATTGACAAAGTGTCAAAATCTGTTGCATTTATAATGTATTTATTAGGCACTAATTAAAAGCGGGCTCTTCTAATGCCATTACTTAATTTGCAATTAAATGAAAATAGCGGCACGATAAGGAAGTGCTAAAAATCTCCATCTGTATACATCATCATCATCATCATCATCATCATCATGTCGTGTCACTAGTACGGATATCCCTGACCCTCTCTCGCCACTTCTTCCTAACATTCATCGCTTCCGGCAGGTCTTCAGGGCTACATCCCGTATCCTCACGTAGCTGCTGTATGTATGTTCGTGCTTGTCCTCCTGCTATTACTTGGCCATATGCGGGAGTCCATAGGAGTACATCACTGATGAGTTCGTCCTTGCTTCTCCAGCAGTGTCCTGCATGTCTGGTTCGTCTAACTTGGATAGTTTTCGTGATAGAAGGCAGGTGGCCGTATAGTTGGTGCCTTGTGGGGTGTTGCCGCCAGGACTTGTTCAGTATTGCTCGCAACATTCTTGTGTAATTGCTGTCTAGCTTCTTCTTCGGCCGTTTAGTTAGCGTCCAAGTAGTGCATCCATATAGCAGTATCGATACGACCGCTGCCTGGAAGAAAGTGCGTTTCATTTTATCGGTCAGGTCTGATTTCCATTTGATCGAAGCCTATCGATAGCTGTCCATGCCTTCGTTAGTCGTGTGTTGATGTCTTTTTCGGTTGATGAGACATTGCTTCCTAGGTAGGTGAATTTGTCAACTAGTTTCAGAGAGGTTCCGTATAGTGTGGAAATGCCACCAGTTCGATTATAGCACATATATTCCGTTTTGTATGCATTGACATGGAGGCCAATGCCTGCGGTGGCTCGTTCTAAACTATGCAGTAGTGTCTCGGCTTGGTTAGGCGTATTCGCCAGTAATGCTATGTCATCGGCGTAGTCGGCGTCGGTAATTGTTTTTGCGGAGTACCTTCGGCTTCTTTTCTTTGTCAGCTCGAAGCCATTTTCTCTGATATTGTCGATCGAAGTTCTAAGCACGTAGTCTAGACAGATGATAAAGAGCTATGAGGCTAGCGTGTCCCCTTGTAGTACTCCTGCTACAATGTCGAAGTATTCTGTGTCTCCATCCGGTGAACGCACTTTCACTTTTGTGTTTCTGAAGAGAATTGTTATTGCTGCTACGGTTTCTTTAGGTAGGCCGTATGCTAGTAGGATGTGTTCCATCTTCCCTCTGTGAAGGGAATCAAAGTATTGGTATAGTCGACAAATAGTAATGTAGCCTGTAGGTTTTAGATTTAAAATTTTCCATATTAAGTAAAGAAAGGGCTTCACATTAGATCTACAAGCGCTACTTCTTTTGTTTTTTTAGAATCATATTTTTTCTATTTAAGGAAAATCTCAATAAAAATTTTTTTTTTTTTTTTTTTTTTTTGGTTTTAGAGATAAAATGAATATGAATGCAAACTTAAAAGAACCAGATCAAACAGGAATGAGAAAAAAATCTTTTACGCTATAAAGATGAAGTAACTATCTCAACATGTTCTATATTGATCTTTAGATCGTAATACACGATGTGCTGAATACCTGGATATATATTTTTTATTGTAACAATACGTATGAAATAAGAATTCCTTTTTTACATAAAACTCTTTTTTTTATTTCAATTATTCAATATTTCAAACGCACTATCATGTATGTGAATATTGTTTATTAATACAATTATACCAACCTACCAACATGACATCTAGTATACATTAGACTAAAGGTGGAAATGATAGATACACTGAAAGACACTTAAATCCAAATCTCACAGAGTACAATGGTCTGTAGGCAACCAAGGTTCCTAAAATAAGTATTAGTGCATCTGCATGATTTCACCACGATACGTGTCCGTGACGACCTTTTTCTACGACACCAATCGGTTGTGTCTCGCTAAACTACCGTGGTAGTATTGAAAATAAAACATGGACTTTTACAATCTGCAGCCGTATCAAGACTACTGTATGATGGCACTATCTGGACACCAGTGAAACATCAGCAGACTTGTTAGATATGAAATAAACATTAATGCTGCGTGCTGTTTTTAATATATCCTTGACGCAAGAGTCCACAAAACGGCACTTGGACTGTCATTTGGCCCCAATCTCAGAAATTGTACAAGACGAGCAAGTCATATTGGGAACTAATGGGGAAGCAGATACTAAATCAAAGGCAACGTTCTGCTTTAGTGTAGGACGAGCGGCAAAAACGTACATACATCACGTTGCCTAGTCGTCAGGGGCTGTAGAATACACCGACTGCACCTCTGCGGAGTGGTTAGAACACACCCTCCAACGAGTGTACTGGATATGACACTAAATCTGATCGTAAGGTTCCAATAATGCTTGAGCTTTGGGGAATCCGAAGCACCCCTTCACTGCAATCGGTCCCTGGTCCACTCTGGCGAGGAATGGCTGCACTCGAAAGGTTGGTTGGTTGGTTGGTTGGGTTTTATGGCATACCAACCTTTGTAGGTTATTTAGCGCCAAATCCATTTTTATACAAATAATCATTTCTATTTCAAACAATTCAGTTTAACACAGTTTAATTATCAAAAACATTTCTATTTCAAACTATTAATCTTACTCAAACAGTTCTAATTCAGTTAATTCAGTTTAGTATAAGTACAGATTTCCTTTATACACAGTTAAATGTCAAAACAGTTCTATATTAAACAATTCAGTTCGGCGTAAGTACAGTTTTCTTGTCAAAGACAGTTCCATTTAAAACAATTCAATTTAGCATACGCGTGCAGTTTAAATGTAAGAACAGTTTAATGGTCAAAAACATTTATATTTCAAGCTATTCAGTTTGTCAAATAGTTCTAATTCAAACAATTCAATTTAGCATAAGTATGTAACCCATATATAGGGCCCTATCAGGTGCTACCGTTCTCGGACAGAGTTGACCAGGGAGCGATGCATTCCTTAAAGCTCCAGCATTATTGGAACCTCACCATCAGATTGTTTAGTATCATAGCCAGGACACTCACTGGGGTGGGTCTTACCCCTCTGCAGATGTGCAATCGGTGTATTCTACAGCCCCAGCTGACTGGGCAATATTCAGTTTAGTCAAACAATTCTAATTCAAACAATTCAGTTTATTATTAGTGTAGATTTTATCCACAAATGGTTAAATGTCAAAACAGTTCTATATTAAACAATTAAGTTTAGCATAAGTAGAGTTTAGATGTTAAAACCGGTTCTATTTCAAGCAGCCCCAGCCAACTGGGCAAAGCAGCTGATCAGGCCCCATCTATCGGTCAAATTGAACAAAAATGCCTACTTATGCTAAACTAAATTACTTGAAATAGGACTGTTTTGACATTGAGACTGTAATTATGATAAACTGAATATATTGAATTAGAACTATTTTGACATTTAACTGTCTGGACAAAAACTATACTCATACAAAAAAGAATTGATTGAATCAGAACTGTTTTACTATACTGAATAGCTTGAAATAGAAATATTTTTGACAATTCAACTCTGAAGTTATGCTAAACTGAATTGTTTGAAATAGAACTGTTTCTTTGCATAAAAATAGATTTGGCATTAAACCATCCACATGAGTTGATATGCCATGAAACTCAAACAAACAAGCAAACAAACATCACGGCTGCGCGGACAATGGATGCAGCCTAGAGGATCTTCCAAGAAATATTGTGGAGAGAATGGAGAAAGAGAGAGAAAGAGGAAAAGAAAGAGGGTAAGTGAGAGAGAAAGAAAGAGACGTGATAGAGACAGAGAGAGAGAGAAAGAGATAGAGAAAAAAGAGAAAGAAAGAGAAGGAAAAACAGAGAGAAAGTGAAAGATAAAGGAAAGACAGAGAGAAAGATGTGAGAGTGACAGAGAGAGAGGGAGAAAAGGAACGAAAGAAAGAGAAAGAGAACGAGAGGGAAAGAGAGAGAGAGAGAAAGAAAAAGAAAAAGAAAGAGATAGTTTATGGAATCTGTGCTATTAACACGATTTGATGATTGATGACTTAAATAGGAACTAATCATCAGAAATATTAATATTAAAATCCAACTAAGTAACACACAGGATATATCAAATTTCTCCTGTCGAGAAATAATATTGATGGATTTAAAGACGGTGGAATGCAGTGGCAGCCAAAAATTATCAACAATTATTATTAGATTTTCAGTTTATTCTAATGATCAATTGAAAAAAAAAATTGATAATGCTAAAATAAGAGTTGTGAAATTGAAAAAAGTCAGTGAGGAGAATAAAATAAGAATTACTTTTAAGACGAATAATTTTTATACCGAAATTCTTGATGAGTAAAATATTGCATTGTTTAATTT
Source organism: Sepioteuthis lessoniana (assembly GCA_963585895.1). NCBI lineage: Eukaryota > Metazoa > Mollusca > Cephalopoda > Myopsida > Loliginidae > Sepioteuthis > Sepioteuthis lessoniana. The sequence goes on along the minus strand of OY757906.1, from coordinate 23,172,330 downwards.
ATTTATTTACTTCATCCAATTATTATTTTGTATTCAATATATATATATATATATATATATATATACGTGTGTGTGTGTGTGTGTATATATATATATATATATATATATACATGGATATTATCAGCTCATCCCAAATTTGACTATAAGAAGAAGCAAGGAAAAAAAACAAAAACAAACGGATGTAAGAATATGTATGTGGATACACACACACACACACACACACACACACACTGAAAGACCTGAAGTACATATTTATTCATTCTTACATATTAACGATAAATAATTTTAATCAAAAAGAATCAAACCGCTATCAAAACATACACATCGTTAGTCTCCTGAATAGATCGACGAAGTCGGAAACATGTTTTGGGCATGATTATATGAAATAAAGACCCTAAGTGCAGCATTCAAATTCATTTGCTGACTTTTTCATTTTAATATATATACATATATATATTATAACAGTGTTGGTTGTCACTATCTCACTTTGTGAGTTTGCGTCAAACCAAATGCGATATAATTTGGAGAGACCGCAATATCTGTGATAGAACCCTTATATAATATTAATAAGTAAATATATATTAGTTTTTATATATATTTAATAGCATGGAAGTTTGTCTGCGACCTCAGGTTTCGTGACGTTTTATAAACGACAATCGTCAGGCAGTGAAGGAAAGATAATGAAGAAATCGAAAAATACAGTAAAAAAATGTTAGAATTGTGTACACCTCTTTATGTGGGCGTGTATGTGTCTATGTGTGTGTTTGTGTAGGTTATATTTACGAATTATTGTATGTGGACGTATAAATGATCTTGTGTGTGTGTGTGTGTGTATGTGTGTGTGTATGTGTGTGTGTGTGAGTGTGTGTAAAGATACATGCGCTGCGGGGTAAATTTGAGGTTCTCTCCTGGATATATGAGACGAAATGTGTAGGCTGAATCCCACCAGATTGACCGAGTAAAACAATTTACTTTTTGTTTGTTTTTTATATATTCATGTGTGTGTGTGTGTGTGTGGTGATGATTTTAACTAAGAAACAAAATATTATCATCTTTGCATTACGAAGAAAATAAAGTTTTGATTTGTAATCATAATAGGCGAAGGAGTATGGTTGGCCAGAATCATAAAAAATATCATGGTGATGAGACATGTTATATTGTAATATACTATGGAGTATTATGTACTATTAGTGTTTTATGCTGGAATGCGATTTGTGTTAGATTGCAATAATAATGTGAATTAATCATAAAGTGTTAATAATATATTGCGTATACATCATTGTAATCAATAATTGTATGCACGTAAGGAATATAGTGAATATATTGTATTAAGACGTTGCAATATCAGTGACTTATGTTGCAAATTATGTATTATATATCCCTTTAATATATAGATCTTTATCAAATGCCCATTTACGCGAAAAATTAACCAACGCCCATCTTCTCTCTTTGTTTCATTCTTTGGTCAGCACGCGTGACTTTAGTGTCACCATCTTTGTTACTATTCTTTGCCTTCTGTTGTCATCTCTCGTTTTTCTTAGTTCTCTGCAGGAAGAATGAATAAATCGACGACAATGTTATGAGCACATATCAATTTTTTCTTATTCATCAAATTTTCCATTCACCCATCCGACTAAAAAGGGAATTTCTGTTAACAGTAGATACGGACCATTTCAACCGGTCGAGTTAAGCGTCTCTCGCCATATGACAAACTTATTTTTCAATCGTGAACCATTTTGATCACCTGATTGAAACTATCCAATGAGGGCCGTGGTCACAGATTAACCACGAGTTCAATAGCCGTCAAAATTTACCGCTGTTTTTCCCTGTGTTTAACAGTCCAGGACATAATTCAAATTCAAAACTACATGTCCATAAAAGATCTAAACAATCGATTATGTAACAATAGATCATAAAAATCTAAGGCAGCTCTTATTCTGCGCACCCCCACCAATTCATATATAACGTAAAGATTATCTTAATCCCAGATTTTCACTTAAATAAGTGTGTATAAGTGACTGCATAAGTATCTATCTATCTATCAAAATTGTTGAGACATGCAAATTTAAAATGACAAACACTAAGAGATGTATGCGAAAATAGGGGATTTACAATATGAAAAAACATTTATTCAAATCGCAAGGGCCATTTCATTTGAGATTTGTCAAGCGACAGCCTTCAAAAGTCATTTAAAAACAAAGTAAATAATATTAATTAAAAGGGTGAGGGTGAAAATGAAAATGATAGCATGACAAGGAGGTGGGGAAACACAGACACACACACACACATATATATATAAATTATTCTCCCTTTAGTTATGGATATATATATGTATATATATCTATATTATTGACTATATATATATATATATATATATATCCTGTAAGGTATAAAATGTAAACAAACGAACGCTGCTGCTGTTGTTACTACATAATACCTCATAATTCCCTAGTCGACATGGTACGCTTGTTGACCGATCTGTCTGATACTAAGCCTAACCTAAAGTTGGTCGGGTTTCGATCCCAGCTTCAGGCGTCCTCCGTGTTTAGCCATACGGAAGTGTTGTGATACAACGAAACAGTCTGTGTGTGGATGACAATATATATATATATATATACTTATCCTTTGGCTACATATTTCTATTTCGATCATTTCAAATCGCCGTATAAATATCATAGTATTCGGCGTAATTTGTCTAAAAAATTTTCCGTATTTAATTTGTTCCCAAATACTTTCGGACCAGTCTCGAGCTATCCTCGGGGTGAGGGGAGGGTGTATATTGCAAAAGTACATTACAGTGTTTTATTTATACTAGTGTACATTTTTAAAAATCAAATCTTGTTCTATATAAGGCAACTGCAGCTAAAAACATTTGAATATATTAGCACTGGTTTCAAAATTAATTTTGTTGAGGCTGGAATGTTTATTTCCCATGTGTAGGGCTTCAAGAATGTGTAATCTTGGTTTGCTATTTTGTTGTTCCAATATTTTGATGTTGTCGAAAAGATTTTTCCGAAATTCAATTTGAGGGCAAGGATGTTTTTCTCAGATGTGCTATTGAGTTAAGGTCGGAAAGATGCATGGTAAATCACTTCGAAAAATTGAATTTCAGAAAATTCTTTCGCTTTTTGTTTCTTTTTCATTTCCCTTTTCTTTCTCTCCTTCTTTCGGCCCCTCCCCCTTGTTTGTCTATTTCTTCTTATTGCGATACACTCCTGAAGAATTCTTTCGATGATATAAAGACGAAATATTAATTTTAATCCATTTGTCTGTGTTTTGTTTTTCCACTTTTCTATTTAATTCCCCCAACACACACACACACACACACACACACACACATATATATATATATATATATATATATATATATATATATAACGAAAAGTGAATAAATCGAACATTTACAAAGGGGTTTAATGGCAATATTTCGTTCTTCTGTTAATAAAGAACGAAATATTGCCGTTGCAAGTATTTGATTTATTCACTTTTCCTCTTATCTTTATCATCTTGTCAGATTCATCAAAATCTACCATTTATCTGTCTGTCAGTCTATCTGTCTGTCTCTGTCTCTCTGTCTCTCTCTCTCTCGCTATATATATATATATATATATATATATCAGGAAAATTTTTTAAATCGTAAGTACGCTCTTTAACACTAAGCACGAGCCGATTTGTTACCTCACTGGGTTCCGGTTGCAACTACAGTCTATGATGATACTGTTGTATTCATTTTAATTAACACTTAATAGTCATATTTGTTAGATCAAGAAATTGGTCAATTAAAAAATACTGCTCATCTGAATCACACACGCACCTCTCATAATTATGTTTGAAGTAAAAATTGAACAGGAAATTACATTATTATGTAAATTAGAGTATTTTAAGTGCATGTATTTACCACTGCCTCTGCGCCGGCAGGATGCGACATCAGGTCATTTTTTAAGCAGAGTTTAACGGGTTTGAAAGAGTAAGAGTGGGGAAACCTCCCTTCAAAGAGTGTCCGAAATATGACCCGAGGCTCCAACCTTAAAGTTTGGGTAATGAGGGGTACCCCTTCCTTGCCATTGCTCCCAGGTCCACTCTGACCCGGAGTAGTAATACTTGATAGGGTCCAATATATGAGTCAAACAGAATTATTTGACACTTAAACTGGGAGTGAACAAATAACTTATGTTAAATCAAATTGTTAGAAATAGAACTGTTTGATCTTTTAACTGCGTGTAACAAATAATTAATGTTTAATTGAATTGTTAGAGATACATAGCAATATTTGAAACCTTTTACCGGTGAGCAAAGGAATGAATAATATTCAATACAATTATTAGTTATCTTTCGCTGCAGGCATTGGCCTCCATGTCAATGCACACAAAACGGAATACATGTGCTTTAATCAAACAGGTGACGTCTCCACACTAAACGGTAGCTCTCTGAAACTAGTTGACAAGTTCACCTACCTTGGTGGCAGTGTCTCATCAACCGAGACAGACATCGACACGCGACTAGCAAAGGCATGGACAGCTAATGATAGCTGTTGGTCATATGGAAGATAAAATGGTCATATGAATGATAAAATAAAGCGAAGTTTCTTACAAGCAGCGGTCGTGTCGATACTGCAATATATGCACAAGATGGACGCTAACTAAACATATGGAGAAAACGCTTGACGGCATCTACACAAGAATGCTGCAAGCAATATTGAACAATTCCGGGAGACAGCACCCCACAAAGTAGCAGCTGTACGGCTACGTACCACCCATCACGAAAACTATCAAAATTAGACGATCCAGATATGCGGGACGAGCTCATATAGTATGAACTTCTGTGGACCCCTTCATATGGACGAGCAAAGGCTGGACGACCCGTTCGGACCTACATACTGCAGCTCTGTGGCGACACGGGATGAAGCCCTGAGGACCTGACGTAAGCAATGGACGATAGAGAGGGGTTGCAAGAGCGGTCCAAGGATATTCGAGCTGATAGCGTG
>OY757906.1:22967346-23164846 GCA_963585895.1 Sepioteuthis lessoniana | reverse complement strand
CGCATGCGCGCGCAGAGCGGACGTGTCACTCAGAGAGGTCACAATTGCCCAAGATGGGAAACAGAGGCTAGCGAGTGCGAATGACGTCACGCACCGGAAGCGCACGGAGGATTTGGGGAAATTTGAAGAAAGTTAGAGAGTTGAGACTAGACACCGAACGAGACGGTTGGCTTTCGTTTGCTCGCGGAGACCTTTGTAGTGGGTGCCACACGTGTTGTTGGTGGTAGTGGGGGGACAGATGAATAAGCCAGGATAGAAAGATTGTGCCTCTCTCTCCTTATATCGAAAAACCTTTAAACTCAAAGGTAATAAAAAGTTTCGTACCTGAACAAAGAAGTCGTCAAGTGTTTTTCGTGTTTCGAGATTCCTATGTTCTATGTTCTATCTTTATGGACATTCGATGTATGTTTCGCACATAGCCATATCAGGGCTATGGTACACAAGTGCATTAACAGTGATCAAGAGAATTACCAGCAGGATTTTTTATTCGTATAGTAATTTAGTAAATGCAAATTAGTTTTGCCGAATTTCATATTAATATAGGATCTTGATTTATTGTATTATATGAAATGAAACAAAATATCTTCCAGCAATGGAAACAAGAGTAGGGCAGACCGATTTCTCAAATCTGGGTGGACAATGACTATGAAAGCAAATCAGTTTACACCCTCGTTCTGGCAAATGGCACGTTGGCGGGGTTTAAAATACACTTACTGTATTCTCTGCAGAAGTGTCAGACACTCTCAAAAAGGGTTTTCTGAGAATGTCACTGATTAGTATCTGATGATGAGACTCCAGTCATAGAGATATGTAGAATATACAGTTCCCCTTCATTGTCATTACTCCCACGTCCACTCAGATTCTGTGTAGTAGTAAGTCCTTGGGTACCATCTAAAGGTTAATTTAGACCTGTTTAAAAGATATTCGTGCTCAATAAGACCGTGGGTAAAAAAAGTTTTAAGAAACAAGTACTCAAAAATGTTAAATATAAACGTACAATGAATGCAATTCTATAACTCAGAGGCATAAAATAACCCTCGACCGGTTGACAAACCGTTTAAAAAGCTAGACTAGCAAAGCTTCACGAGTGAGTTCGAGTTCCATATGACCTTGTGCCACATCTAAGCAAAAAGCTTAATAAATTACGGAAATCAGTTAATCGTTCTGGCAACTTTTTAGACAAAATCAGTGGCGTGGAGATGGGATACTTGATGCATAGGCAACTGACGGTCTTTCACACAATCTTTCCCACGCTTATGTACAGTCGTATTATAAGAAGCTACCATTAACTTTGGAGTAGGTATTGTGAATGGAACACATTACCACTTGTCTCTAAGACTAGTTTGCTAAGCGCTATTTCACATCGAGGTATCATCGTATGTGTTTTTATGTGTAGGTATACTCAGCTTCGGATCTATCACACCTTACACACGAAACATTTGCCAACCCAACAATAAAGAGAGAAACGATATATTAGAGGGGAAAAAAGAAAGAAAAATAATTAAATAAAGAAGAAAGAAAAAAATCTCCCTTTCTATCATCCTCAAATTCAAACGCTTCGGCAGTTTTACAGACAGGGATCAATAATCCACTAATCGAATTTGCAATCAATACATTTTATTATTTATTTCAGGTATTTCATGTGTGTGTTTTATGCGAACCACTTTTTTCCCCCACAACTTTCATCTCCTTCCAAACCAGATTTTTCGCAAGCCCTTCATTGTTCTTTCATAGTCTCCTCATCCATTTTCATTGTTGGCAAACATGTAATTTTTTGTTTAATTTCGCTAGTTTCTTTTCTAGTTTATCTAAAGTTGAAGATTTTTCCCTTCTTTTTTTTTCCCTTCCAGCACTGAATTTTTGTTTTGTCTTTTTAATATTTGTTTTCATTTGCTTTGGTTAACTTCTTTTGTGGAGGTATATGTATAGTTCCATTTCCAGCAATATATATATATATATATATATATATATATATATATACAAAAGAAAAACATCTGCTAATGTTTTGTTCATAAAACACGCATGAAGTGAATTTCTTTTATAATGATTTCTTTACTTTTTTGGCACATCTGAGCAATCGACTTGATAGAGAACAAAGACACGATTGAATTGAAAAGAGTGTAGAGACGAAGGAAGTTGAATGGGGAGCCGATAAACAAAGCTTTCTGGTTATCCACATTGAACTGGTGGTTCCGAGTCTGTGTGAGGCGTCACTTTATTGATGGTCGAATCGAAATAGGGATAGATTTTGAATTTCACACAAGACTTGCTTTCGTCATTTGTTAATCGATATGAACAGTTCCCACAAAATCAGGACGAAATGTTTACATTTCGATACTTGTAAAAGCTTATTTAGTGTAATAAAACATTTATCAACGGACTATTTATTAATGCTTACCGAGGTACATTATTAATTACGTAGATAAATGGTAAAATATAATTTATTTTACGCTAACAGTATTTTATATAACCACCTGATTTATGTCCACTTAATTTTAATCACTGCGTTTCATGTTATCGGTTAGGTCTGATTTCCATATGATCTATAGCCTATTGCTGGCTGTCCATGCCTAGGCAGCTGTCGTATCGATACTGCTGTATGGATGCACTACATGGATGCTAACAAAACGGCTGGAGAAGAAGCTAGACGGCAATTACATAAGAATGTTGCGAGCAATCTTGAACAAGTTCTGGCGGCAACACCCCACAAAACACCGACTATACGGCCACCTGCCTCCTATCACGAAAACTATCCAAGTTAGACGAACCAGGCATGCAGGACACTGCTGGAGAAGCAGGGACGAGCTCATATGTGATGTACTCTTATGGACCCCCACATATGGCCAGGCAAAAGCAAGACGACCAGCACGAACATACATTCAGCAGCTATGTGAGGATACGGGATGTTGTCCTGAAGACCTGCCAGAGGCGATGAACGATAGGGAAAAGTGGCGAGAGAGAGAGAGAGAGTCAGGTATATCTGTGCTAGCGGCACGACATGATGATGATGATGATGATGATGTTGATGAATTTTAATCGCAGAAAATGCTATGGCTGTATCAGTAGTACTGTATGTATGCAGTCAGTGTATTCTACAGCCACAGCTGACAAAGTGGTTAGAAATTTATTTTTTCTAAGAATATTTTAATTGTATTTTTTAAAAATTAATTTTGAACTCTGGTTTGTATTTATAAAACCTCTCGATTGCAAACAGGATGTGACATGGCTAAGTGTGAAACGTACATCGAATGTCCATAAAGATAGAACATAGAAATCTCGAAACACGGAAAACACGACTTTTTAGTTCAGGTACGAAAGTTTTTATTACCTTTGAATTTAAAGGTTTTTCGACATAAGGAGAGAGAGACACAATCTTTCTATTCAGGCTTTTTCATCTGCACCCCCCCATCTCGTGCGACACCAGCCCAAGGCCTCCGCGAGCAAGCGAAAGTCAACCCTTCTCGTTCGGTGTCTAGTCACAACTCTCTAACTTTCTTCAAATTCCCCAAATCCTCCGCGCGCTTCCGGTGCGTGACGTCATTCACACTTGCTAGCCCCGTTTCCCATCTCGGGCAATTGTGACATCTCTGAGTGACACGTACGCTTCGCCCGCGTGCGCGCGTGAACAACTGCGTTAATGTTGCACCTAAGTAACCCATGCACTGAGCCGAAATGTTCTCAGCCTAACTAAACCCCAAGGCATAAAACGAAATCCCTCGGCCATTTTATTACAAAGGTCAGTTTTTTTAGAGTGTACATCTGATATGTATTCAGAGTTTTCCTTTTACGAGATTGGAACCTTATCAACAGTAGAGAAACTCAGTCTACTCAGCAATTTATTCGTAGAGAGATAGATTCATAACATTCTTAAGGGTGAAGGGAAATGTAAACACCCTGGCCCAGGACTTGAACTCAGATCACTGATTTCATTTCCTATGAAGGTAGCCATTATGATAAGCGCGATACCTACGCTTTGTTACTTTTGCTATGTCTTAGTCTCTTTCTCTCTCTCACACACACAAACACACCATAGTCGTCTAGTGTGACCCGAAGGCTCCTTTTTCAATAGCTACTACACCAAGGTTAAGGAAAGGGCGCTACTCCTATTCCTGGATTGCTCCACTTTACCATTGATCCATACCTTATAATGCTGACTGTTGAGCAAGGAAGCATGAAGTACCATTTTTGAGTCTTTGGTATGAATCGACTTGAACCCCAGTCTCTCGCGCCATTGGCGAACACTCTAAACACTAAGCCAATGGCCCAGTCACACACACACACACACGCACACACAATCATACATATATATATATATATTTATATATATGTGTGTGTGTGTGTGTGTGTGTGCCTTTAGATATTTTATTGATTAAAAGGCGGCAAGAAAGAATATAATTGTATAAAATACCGGCTCATTGACCAAGTTGGTAGATTGTTCGCCAATGATCCGGGAGACCGAGGTTCAATCCCAGGTCGCGTCATACCAAAACTTTAAAAATGGCACTTGATATCTCCTTGCTTAACACTCAGCAATATAAGGTACGTATCGAGGGTAAAATGGACCAATCTAGGGAAAGGAGTAGCACCTTCCCCTACACCTTGATGTAGTAGCTATTGAAAAGGAAGCCTTCTGGTCGCTATCACCTACGTTTGCTAACTTTACTTACTATATATATATATATATATAATAAACTAATAAACTTAAGATTTCCTAAGAATGTCACTGATTAGCACCTGATGATGCTACTCCTGTTATGGATGTATGTAGAATATACAGTTCCACTTCATTGTCATTACTCCCAGGTCCACTCAGATTCTGTGTGGTAGTAACTGCTTGGGTCCCATCTAAAGGTTAAGTTTGATCTGTTTAAAAAATATTCGTGCTCAATAAAACCGAGGGTAAAAAAGTTTTAAGAAACAAGTGCTCAAAAATGTTAAATATAAACGTATAATGAATGCAATTCTATAACCCAGAGGCATAAAATAACCTCCGACCAGTTGACAAACCGTTTAACTAAGCTAGACTAGCAAAACATCACGAGTGAGTTTGAGTCCCATACGGAAATCAGTTAATTGTTCTGGCAACTTTTTAGACAAAATCAGTGGCGTGGAGAAGGGATACTTGATGCATACGCAACTGTCGGTCTTTCATACAATCTTTCCCACGCATATGTACAGCCGCATTATCTCGGGAGAGCAAAAGAAACACGATTTATCGTTCAAACTGTTTCATTTAAATCGATAATAAAGGTCATTTAATGTCCCAGAAGACTGTCAGCATGAGTTTCTATGCCGATCGCTGCACAAGGAACATTTTCTTTATCAAAAAGTCAGTGTGTTTTTACTCCATGGACTGTCTTTTCGCCTCGAGCTCGGTGTGGCAAACCTATGTTTTACCCATCTGTAAACATTTTTTATGAAACTTTGCCTCTCCGGATACATTACAAATTCTTCGATGTATGTAACGTAGTTGGTACTTCTCAGTTGCTAAAACTTTGATGACAGATTTCTGTTCAAACCCGAGGCTCTCTGTAGGATTTTTCAGCATTTAAAATGACACACAGAAAAAAAGTTCAGTTTAGCAAATCATGAAAAAGGTAAATCGTATTCTGAAATCGCTGGCATCATACGTTGGTCAAAAATCGTTGTTTGTTATGTAATTAATTAATTTAAAGCTGTCAAGACACTTGAACCATACTGAGAACTGACATGCCTCCTATGACTACTAAACCGGAAGATCGGATGATTGTTAAAATGCCTTTAAAAGACCGTTTCGATACTACAACGTCTATTTCTTGTGCATTTTGTTAGCTAACAGGAAAGCCAATCTCTAGAAAAACTGTTTCTCGTTGGTTAGATAAGGGAAAATTAGTGGCTCGGATTCATTGTCGCAAACCTTTGTTTTCAAAGAAAAAATCAAAAGGTTCATCTTGACTTAGCCACTGAGAATATCGTGTTGACCGAGGAACAATGGAATAAGGTTCACTTTAGTGATGAATCTAAAATCAACTTGTTTGGATCTGATGATAAAAGGTTTGTAAGACGTAAAAAAATGGGGAACGCTTATCTCCTCAATGCGTTTAGAAAACTGTGAAATTTGAAGGTAATGGTGTGGGGATAATTTCTTCAGTTGGAGTAGGACGCAGTGTTTGTTTTCACAGCAATATTAATGCCAGAGTTAACAAAGAACTTCATTGCCAACATGCTCTTCCTCATTTACACAAAGGGACAGTTGAAACACTAATATTTATGCAAGACAGGGCGCTTTGTCACAAAGCCAAAACTGTGTTATTTTTTCTTGAAGAGGAAGGAATAGCTATTATGAAGTGGCCTCAACAAAGCTCAGATATGAATCCAATAGAGAATATATGAAAAATCAGACGAGAGAAAGCTCAGAAGGGAAATCCACAAAATATTGATGAGTTATGGGGTTTTCTGAAAGATGAAAGGGAATGTATCAGTACCACCTTTTGTAAGAATTTAATAGATACAAAGGAAAATTCAGTAAATATTGAATTTTTCTTTAGTTTATACATTGATCTAACAAGTATTTATGATGCGTTCCTTTATTTTTGACCAGGGCAAAGTGTATAACTTTATTTTTTCAGTTGACTTGTAATTTACTTTAAAAGAAAATTAAGAAAACTTTATATGTAATTAATGCATATATGTTCCAAGTATATTTTGTAAAAATTTCATAAACGCTCATGCGATTTTTTTCAAGTAAAAATCATTTAAATATTTGTTGTTGTTCTGTTTCTTAACTAATGGCCGCTACTATATATATATATATATATATATATATATATATATATATATATATATATATATGATATCTTGGGAGGATGTAAATGTAATTTTCGTTTTCTGCAATTTTTGCATTTTTTACATGCTTTTGTTTACACCTCTTCTCGTTCAAGTCGTTCAGCTATGAACACCGAGGGACAAATAAACCTGAAATATTTTGTCCGGTTGGGGAAAACTCCGTCGCAAGTACTTGAAGTGATTCAGCCAGTATTAGAGATAATATCATATTGTGCAAACGTATTCTTGAGAGGCACAATAGGTTCAAATAGGTCTTTGAGGAGGTGAAAGATAACCCTAGGGAACGGGAGGTTGTCACCTATATGACAGGTCTACGTCAAGCGGGTAGGAAAGGATTTATGACGATCTTTTGGTGAATGTTAGAAAGACCGTGAGTCAGCAGGACATGAAAAAAAGACAATGTTTGGAAGATTGTCACCGAAGATTTGAGCATATTTGAAAAGTAATGAGACTGGGTGTACTGAGCAACAAGCAGTTCCTAACCGACAGAAACATCGCCGTACTCAAACAAACTCCCTATTCAACTGATTTTCCTGTGTAATTTTCTTCTTTGTCCTAAACTCGAGCGATCTCTAATGACGGCATGGAGGGTGTCGAGTGTGCCTCAACAATATATCTGAAGGGCATCCCTGAAGAATCCATCCACCAGTGCATTTAAGCATAGCAGAGAAATATGGAAAAGTGAATTAAACTTGAGGGGAATATTTGGATAGTGAAACTACGTATTTTGTTTAGAATTGAAATAAATAGTTTGTACATATATAATAGTTATATATATATATATATATATATATATGAAGGTAGCAGAAAAAACAATCCAAATAGGTGAATATATTATGATGTAAAGTCGACGTTAACGTTTCGGTTTCAGTGACCATCATCAGGACTTGGATATCAAAATACTTCACATAGCGATGGATGCTTGCTGAGATGAAAGGAGCAAATGAGAAATATACAACGAAAAGATACATAAACGTGCACATAGCGTTCATAATTCAAAAGTCATAAGAATGTGTCTGAAATCTGGGAAAATATTTGAATAGGTTGGATTTCCCAAAGAAAAGAGAGAAAATTTACATTTATATATATATATATATATATATATATATATATATATACCCTTCGCACGAGCAGAATGTGACACAAAGTCAGTTTTTGCGGTGGAGTCTTACAGTTTTATTTTCCTAAACCGAGTGCTATACCATGGTAAAAAAGCCCAGTCTGCCCTACTATCTATGCATAGTTGATGGGAGAATGATAGGATTCATACATTTCCTAAGTGTCTTAGTGCTATATGAAATGCCAACATCCCTGACTAGGAATTGAAATCGGGTAACCTTGTCCATTTCCTACGACGATAACAATTACTTCACAAGCATCTCCATACACCCTAAAATCATACTTTGGTTACCCGATTTGAAATGATTCTACCTTCCGATAAAATCAGTATTTGATTACCGCTTTTACCTGGATTCGAACACCGAACATCAGTTGAAAAAAAAAGTAATTATATATGACACAAAATATATTTGAATTCATAGGGTTATAAGAAATGTACATCAATTAGAGGGCTGGTATTTTTTTTTTTTTTTTTTTTTACATAACACTATATAGACTTTTTTTCTTTTGATCAAACCACTTCAATATGTAACGGACAGTCGGCACAAATATAGAATTATCGAAATGGGAGATCACTAAAAACAATTAACACACTCGTTGTAGATAGGAAAATGTTTATAAAGCCTCAGGGAATTCGATAAGAAATAGAAACAATCTTTCCCAAAAACTTAAAAAGAAAAAAGAAACCAGGAACGGCAACAACAACATACGAAAAAGAAACAAAAATAAAAACAACCAAAGAAAAAAATATTGTCTTTCTAAAGATGGAAAATGCATTAAATAGCTTAATAAAGTTGGAAGGTGACTTTGTGTCTGTTTACTAATAATAACTCTAAAAAAAGAATTGCGCTGCGCCGAAAATAAATATCTTATACAATTACACGTCGCACAATCAGAACTTAAGATTAAAGTATACTAAAGAATATATATATATATATATATATATATATATATATATATATATCCAAATTTCGTTGAACATAATAGACATTTTCTCTCTACATAATTTCTTATTGATCCTTTCATATTGCTGTATTGCTTTTATCGCATTCGGCGGGAATCCATTGAAGTATTTTCAATAATTGTATATATCCCAAGTACTTTCTGCCCGACTTTAGGTCATCGTCGGGGGAGGATCTATTACAAAAGTGATGTAACTTTTGTTTTCGCATTACTACTATGTAAGAGCGTCTGTAACGTTGGAGTGTGTAGCGTCTGCCTTTAAATGTGTTTCTATAAATAGTGACAGTAGGTAAAGACATTTAAATACATTAGCACTGGTTTGAAAATTAATTCTGTTAAGTGTGGGTTGCATGTTTCTAATATGTAGTTCTTGGAGAATCTGTAGTTTTTGTTTGTTATTTTGATGTTCTAATATTGTTGTATTGTCGGTGAGAATTTTTCGTAATTCTGTTGTTGGGCATGAATATATATATATATATATATATAGGGGGGTCCACGCGCGCATTGTAGAATAGAAAAAAGATATAAGTGACACTTTCATGTTATGGTTTATCTATTAAAGACTTCATACCCGTTTGTTGAAGAAAAAATACATTATCTTTCATTTTGACTTATCTCACAAAAGCTAATATATCTTGAAATTTACAAAGCATACTCTGATATATTGGCCTAAGATTTTTAATCCTCCCTACTATCCGTCCTGTGGGTGGTTCTCAGAATATACAGACGCTGTTCTCTGTAGAAGGGGTAAAACGCACCTCTCAAAAGAGGTTTTTTCTGGGTGTTCTGCACTCAACTGCATCAGATGGTGAGACAAGTTCTGAAGTTCTGAAAACAGAGAGAGAGAGAGAGAGAGAGAGAGAGAGCGAGAGAGAGAGAGAGAGAGAGAGAGAGAGAGAGAGGGAGAGTATATAGTTACCCCCGCGCACAGGCAGGATGTGACACAAGGTCAACTTTTAAGCAGAGTTTAACAGGTTTAAATTCAGATTTTACCTTCTCCTAGATTTGTTGCCTCACCAGGGTTAAAGAATCCAATCTGCTGTACTGTTTACCCATAGCTGGAAGGTACTATTTACCAACCCCTCCGCTCGGGCAGGATATGACACAAGGTCAATTTTTAAGCGGAGTTTAACAGGTTTCAATTTAGAGTTTTCCTTCTCCTAGACTAGTTGAGGCTGAAGAACCTAGTCTGTCCTACTATTTACCCATAGCTGGAGGGAGAATAATTGGATTCATACCTTTCCCAAGGGTATTAGTGCTATGTGAAATGCAATCAGTCTCGTCAAGGATTTGAACTCGAGTCACCGTGTTCATTTCCTACGACAACGACTACACCACGAGCACCATAGCTGGAAGGTGAATAATTGGATTCATACCTTTCCCAAGAGTATTAGTGCTATGTAAAATGCAAGGATTTGAACTCGTCTCACTGTGTCCTTTTTCTACGACGATAGCCATTACACTACAGGTATTACTTCATTGCCATTACTCAAAGGTCAACTCTCATCCAGATTAGTTGTACCTGTTTGTCGCCCATCTATTGGTAAAACAGATCTGGTTAAAATTATTCGTACTCAATCGGAATGTGAGCAAAAAAAAAAAACCCTAAAAAGTTGCAATTAAGTAACAATTACACAAGAAATGTCAAAATGAACCTACAAGGAACAAGATTCCCTTTGCCATAAAAATCAATTGACCCGGGAAACCGGAGTTAAATTCTTGGTTAGATTATACCAAAGACCTGAAAAAATGGTACTTGATGCCTCCTTGCTCAACACTCCGTATTATAAGGTTCGAATCAAAGATAAATTGGGTCAAGCCAAGGAAAGGATTGGCGCTCTCCCCTACATCATGGTGTAGCGGCTATTGAACAAGGAAACCTTTGGGTCACCCTCAACTACGGTCGCTAACTTTACATATAATTAAAAAGGAAAAGAGTTGGTATAATTGATGCTTTTAAACAGTGGTTTATCTTCTAAAAATAGATACCCGCTTGTTGAAGAAAAAAGAAGAAACAGATAAAAACCAAACATAATCACTCATCTTACAAAAGCGAATATTTCTTTGAATGTATGAAATCTATTTTGGTATATAGGTCTCAGAGTACTCACTGTAACCGAAGACCTATAATAGTCATCTAAGTACTGAGCAAGGTCTTAGTTGCTTAACTTTAGTGATCTGAGATGAGCCGTTTGTCTTCCCGTTGACTTGACTTTAAGCTTAAGTTGAATATTTCTAGTAAGAAATAATGTATCATATTCTGTGAGCTCGTCATCAATTTCGGCCATTTCATGTTTGAGTTCATTTCCTAAAAATAAAAGGGAAATCTTAAGAAGCTTTACCAACTAAAAGACGTCAAAACAATCACCAGATGATTTCTTATTTCTTCCTGGTCCTCACTTACTGTCTCTCTCATCTTATCTTCAACGATCGAAATAAACTGCTCTCGTTTAAGGCATAGATCTATATCTTATTGTAGCTTTGAGATTTTTCATTGCAAAAGATGAATTAATGTAGACATTTACTCAAATCCTCCGCAATAAAGTAGGGTATAACTGTTGTAGCCCCGGAAAAAATGAATGAAATATTGTTGTGTTGTCGGTGAAATGAAAACACAAACACGGATATTAGATAACAGATTATATTACACAAGAAAGATAGAGTTACATAGAAAAGGTTAGAAGTCTCGTACTGTTCGGATAACACCGATATTGATCTGTCTCTGAGGCAGCGAAATATCTCTGTACTAATAACGGTGAGAAGAGTCCATTATAGTAAGATGGGTAAGACCCCCACAACAGTAACACAAGGCCAATTGTCAAGTAAGATACGGCTAGTTTTAATCTAGAACTTTCCTTTTCCCAGAGTAGCTCTCTTACTGAAGCTAAATAATAATAAAGTTGCCCTATTATTTATTCATAGCAGGAACGAGGACATATTCATTCCTTTCCCAAAGAGCATTGGCACAAATGAAACATAAACAGCTTCGTTCAGTATCTGAACAATATTGCTCAATGTACTTGCATGTACTAAAATGGTTATTTCTTAATCATGGCTGGTATTGGCACAAGGACAAATATATGGGGCATCTGTAGAATTTATAACTCACTGGGAGAGTTTTTAAAACTAGTTAGTAAACTGTTACGCAATACAATAAGCTTGAAAAACTTAGCAGAGCTTGAATTTGGCAAAGCCAGATAACGTGGGACATATCGAGAGTATCAAACTCACTAAATTAGAATTAATGGATCTGTGAGTTCAGCTCAACCATAACACAATAATAAACCGTCCCTGAAAATATTCAGCATACCTAAGATTTGAGAGAACGTTTTAAATACGAGATCTTTATAGTGGGTTGGGTTTACTGTTCAAGAGTAACTGAGCTGGTTTTGTTTGGTTTGTTTTCTTTGTTTACTGTCATATCAACCCTCGCGGGATATATTATGCTAAACCCAACCCTGTAGAAGAACAGCGTTGTCACTGTTTAACTATAGGCTGGAAGAGGATTAGGGGATTAATACCTTTCTCAAAATTTAACCCTTTCAAAGTAGACGTAATAGCCCGACTGGAGTTTGAATTCGCTGTGATGTCTCAGTCCTACAAATAGACCACTAAATCATGGAGAATTCTCCAGCTACTTATGTTATATTTCATCTACAACATCATTACGACACAGTAAATAAACAGACGAGGAAGACTTCTTTATAAATATATGTACCTCTCACTTTATTGAAAGGGTTCAAAAAGGTTACTCAAGGTTTGCGTGTGAGAGGGAGCTGGAGACCGAACAGAAACTGCAATATTTTGACCCCCATTCTTATGGCCCTCAGCGTTGTATCTTTCTCGTTCTCCTGATTCTCAAACGGAGGCCCTGGGGTTCACTGTGCTGGGTGATGGCTTTCTTTACTGCACCTCATCAGCATCTTCTCTGGACCCCAACTCATCAGGGCTCCAAGCCCCTTCGGCCTGGTGTGGCTTTCCCTACCACATCTCATCTATAACTTCTACTCCAACTGTAACTGCAACTGTCTTAACTTCTGTCTTGACTGAGTTATATAATAGTTCAACGTCCACTCGATCGATCGCCCACTCGACCTTTGAAATCACATGTTTGATCGTCATCAAGCGGAAATAACTGTCATGCAGTTCACAGGTCACGCTCTTCCGATGCGTCAGTCTATGAGTGTACAATGGGATTTTTTTTACCTCGTCCCATTTCATCAGCCAATTTCCACCCACGCGATTTCTTCTCATAACTGCCATTAGAATGTGTCTCTTCCTTCCGGTGCATCACCTTGGAATGGCATTTTGGCCGGGTCGAAGGCCGAAATACAACACTTATCAGCATGACTAACCATAACACAGTGATGAAGGGACCGTAAAAACGAAAGGGACCTCAGGATTGGAAGAAGTTTCAAATGTAAGATATCTTGAGAGAATCGAACTTAGTACAGAGTATTAACTGACCTGCGAGACTGGCTCACAAGCATAATACAATGGTTGATGTGCGCCTAAAAAAATTGATCTGCGACATGCAATCATTGACTACAATACCATGTTGAACGATCTCTAAAAACGCTAATCTTTGAGAATAAATCACTAAGCGTAATACCATGGTTGATGAGTCCCTAAAATATTGATCTCCGAGATAAAATCATTGACTATAATATCATATTGAAAGTCCTCTAAACGCTGATCAGCGTGACGAGCGCAATAAGTATAATACCATAGTTGATGTGCCTCTAAAAAAGTGATCTGCAAGATAAAATCATTGGCTATAATACCATGTTGAAGGGCCACTAAAACGCTGATCTGTGAGACTAAGCGTAATACCATGGTTGATGAGTCCCTAAAACATTGATCTCCGAGATAAAATCATTGACTATAATATCATATTGAAGGGCCTCTAAAACGCTTATCTGCGTGACTAGCTCAATAAGTATAATACCATGGTTGATCTACTTCTAAAAAAGGGATCTGCGAGATAAATCTTGACTATAATACCATATTGAAGGGCATCTAAACTCTGATCTGCGAGACTAGCTCAATAGATATAATATCATAGTTGATCAGCTTCTAAAAAGTGATCTGCGAGATAAATCTTGACTATAATACCATATTGAAGGGCATCTAAAAACTCTGATCTGCTAGACTAGCTCGCTAATTTTGATATGATGAAATGCCTCCAAAAATGTGTATCTGCAAGTTTAGATCGCTAATTATTACATCAAGACGAAATACTCTGGTGGTAAAAAAATTACTTGTCATAATAGAGTCAACTTAATTGTGTGTCGTCCAGCTGGCTCTGCACACATCGTAATCAAATAGTATGCTCCAAACAAGTGGTTCATATCAATAAGAATAACAGACATCATAAATAGGAGAAAATAGACAAACGAAAACCAGAAGAGAAAAAAACAAACAAATGATGACATCACTGTAATATTCTTGTCATTGGAACGAAAAATAAAACCGTGACAACTTCCTGAGGATTAAAAAAAACAAAAAACAACAGGTACTTCTGCTTGAGGAGTAGAAAATATCTATGAACACAAAATAATCAACAATTTATTGATAGGAAATCTCAAGAGAAATCAAAATACAGTAAAACAAGGACGGTCATAGCGAGACAACCAAAGTGTTTATAACTTTATTGTCTCAGTTCAGTATTTTACAATTTATATATAAGATTTTACTTATTCAATGAAATGTTGAATTGAAGAGTCGAAATGGCTTCAGGAAGAGCATTTCTTGAATTGGATGAAGTCAAAAACATGAATAAAATATTTTCAGGGACATTCATTATCATCACTATTCATCCATCGTGAATGTTTTGATATCACTAAGTCAAATCTTGCAGCTTTATTTGGGTAAACACAGGAGCTATGATAAAAAAAAAATCGAAAGTGATTTCTTTTTCGTTTTTTTAATTTAATATTCAAAAGCAATCGTGTGCACAACTGAGTCACTTATACAGGGTGTGACAGAAATATCACCAACAATTTAAACTGTTACGTCTGTGATGCAAGTTAACTGAGGTAAATAATTATGGTAGCTCCATTTCGAGAATGTCTTACGATTTCTTTTTCAGATCAGTTAAGATTATTCAAAAGTCGAAGCTTTTTACGTACTAAAAGTGTCAGATATTGCATTAAAGACTGTCTCACAATCTAGACATTTTATGGAGTTTGATCGCTTTGATATCTGCCACGTATATTTTGTTTGGTGACACAACCTGAAATTTTTAACCAAAAGCAGTATCTATGTTCTATTCGGAAGAGCATCATTCCTACATAACATGAAATAATTCGTTGGTTGACTAATTGGTTGTGTTTTATGTCATTTTAACCCTTGTGGGTCATTTAATGCCAAATCCTGTCTATACGTAAGTAAAGTAAATTTGGCGACCTAAATCGAGGGAGACCCTAAGGCTCCCTTTTCAATAGCTACTACACTGAGGGGAAGGGGAGGGTGTTACTCCATTTCTGTTGATTGTTTCCACAGTACTCTTGATCCGTACCTTATAATGCTTGATGTTGAGCAAGGCGGCATCTAGTATAATTTTTGAGACTTTGTTATGACTCGACTTGCATTGAACCCTGGCCTCCCAAGCCATTGGCGAACACTCTACCTACTAGGCCAATACATATGTATTATATATATGGCTTGAAAGAAAACAGCATGTCTGTAACATAATTTCTAATCAACCCTGAGTTCAGGTGTTTGCGCACAGTTAAATGGTTTCAAGTATTCCCATCTCATTCTAATAATTCTATTTGTACGTATCGTAGATGATTAAACAGTTCCATAAACGGGTTGGTTTCTTTTGGTTTCTTTGTTTAATGGTATATCAACTCTTTGTAGGTTATTTAATGCCAAAGCAATTCTCCTAGAAGAACAGTACTGGAGGATAAGGAGGTTCATACCTTTCCCAAGGGTATTTGCCCGAAAGTGAACGTAATAGCGCAACTGGAGTACGAACTCGCGTACTACGATTCCGCAGACCATCGCTTTAACCATTACCCCACGAGGGCACCCCCATCCATTAACGGGATTCTAAAAGATATAACCACTCCGAGTCAGAGTTGAGATGAGAGTAATAGCAATGTAGGTGTACTGCACATTGTCCAAAGCTTTAGAAATGGACTTTCATTGTCAGATGTAGTTGAGAGTTGAACCCAGGACACTAATCGAGAAGAAAAGGTCTAACGCCTTTACAGAGATGCAGTCAGCGAATTATACACCTTTAATTGACTGGGATTTCATGAAATGAGTACGTGTGTCAATTATGGATTCACCTGTCTTTAAAAATGCATCAACAGAAGATGAACAGTTTCCACCAGTCTAATCCATGATTGAGACTGTTCATATGCGAAAAAGAAATGTGTAATATATTCACGTCCAAAAATACGACCAAGATATTCACATGCAAAAAACGTTCACAATCTTCATACGCACATAGGAATCCGAAAAACACTAAATTGGTTCAGGTACGAAACTTTTATTTACCTTTTTAAGTTTAAGGTTTTTCAACATGAGGAGAGAGACACACAATTTCTTCAACAAACGCGCCGCACATTTCGTAGACCCCAACTGGTCTTTCTGAGGCGAGACCAAAAATCGACTACCTTCCTCTAGACTCGAATCTCAACTAACTGCTTTTTTTTCAAATCCACCAAATCCTCAGCGCTTCCGGGTATGACGTCATTCACCTCCCCGGTCTTATTTCCTATCTGGGTTTTTTATTGTGACATCTCTGATTGTCACATCCACCTTGCGCGCGCGTGAACACCTGCGCTCGATGTGTGCACTAAGCGAAAGTTTCTCAGCCTAACTAAACCGAAAGGAAAGATATATAAAACGAAATCCCTCCGCAATAATATTACAAATGGTCAGATATTAGCCAGAAGAAGCTACCGTTCCGACTAGCTTAAGTTTACTTGCACCGAACGAGTGTCAGTTTAAAATACGGGAGGTATCTATGCTGCACTTTGTATATAGAGATTAGGGTTAATACTCCATACTTTTTATCAGACAACTGTAGATATTTTGATCAGTAATGTAATATAGGTTGTTTGGAAAGGTGAGAACAGGAAGCGGTGATAAAACAAGGTGACGAAACGAAATAAATGCGGAGGTGATGAAGTAGAACTAACAAATGAAAGTAAAATAGATGCTTTCAGTTGATATAAAAAAAATCTTTTAAAAAAGCATACATTTATTCTGAATGTTAGAAGATCCCTTTGGATCGATCTCATAAAAAGAACGATGTGAGTCGGTTTTCCATCTGCCAATGAAAAATAGAGTCATTCTTATATGAATAGCAGCCTATCCCCAAAATCGACTATCATTTAAGCAGCTCAATAATACGTCTGTTTTTCTTGTCATCAGGAGGAACTAAAATGCTTGTTTTTTTTAATCTAACACTTAAATTGCACGTGACTGTCCAAAAGGATATTCATAGTTTCACACCGATGGGGATTTTGAAAATAGACATAAGACCTATCAATCACTCTAACAAAGTGTTCCCTAGATCATGTACCCTGTAGAAGGAAGACTTTTACGACAATAGTTTTTTTTAAAGAAACTCGGTAATATGCTAATGCGGTACCTTTCATACCGACACAACCACGTTCAATGAAATTTTTTATTTCCTAAACTGAAAATACTACTTGAGTATTAGGTTCTTTGGTTATATTATTGCAATAGTGAACTGTGACACAGTTTGTAATGGTACAATAGAGTAAACAAGACCGCAGCTTGATTTTGAATGTTTCATCAGTCATGTACAATTCCATTAAACTTAAATGTAAGTTCAAAATATAATTGCTTTTCTTTTGCCTTCGTTTGATAAAAGAATTTATCAATTTGGTTTGGTTTGGTTTGGTTTAATGGCATGTCAAGCATTGCAGGTTATTTAATGCCATATCCATTTTTATACATATAAACAGTTCTATTTCAGCTAAGAAAAAGTACAGTTTTTTGTTCATGTACAGTTAAATGTCAAAGCAGTTCTATTTCAAACAATTCAGTTTAGCATAAGTAAATAGACTAATTGTCAAAAAATAAATTCATTTCAACAGTTCAGTTTAGCATTAGTACATACTTTCACCTTAAAACAGTTCGATTTCAAACAATTCAGTTTAGCATAAGTACAAAGTTAAATTCTATTTGTCTCATAGATAGGACGCTATCAGGTACTACCACTCCGAGTTAGAGAGGACCTGGGAGCGATGGCAATAGGAGGGTTCTCTGTACCCCACAAAGCTCTAGGATAACTGTAACCTCACAATCAAATAGTATAGTGTCATTATCAGGACACTCGTTGGGGGTACCTTACACCTCTGCAGTCGGTGTATTCTACAGCCCCAGCTGACTGGGCAAATAATCTATCGAATCCTATAATTATAATATTCTATAGCGTGCAGCCTACACTGCTATACACGCATCGTGAAGTTGTATACTTTTTTATGTTTTTTTTTCTTGTAGTCAAATGAAAGTGGGATGTTCTTATCACGTTTCTAAAAACAAAGTCAAATTTATTTTTTTATTTTGACATTTCTCTTGGCATCTTGGGGATTGATATCAAGCACGTGTCCAAGATGATCTGATCATTCATGAGGGAATACGAATGTACGAATGCTTTCCCACCAAGCTGCAATTAGATATGCATCTTGACCGTACGTATGCATTCATAAACCCTCTTTATATATATATATATATATATATATATATATATATATATATAAGCTGATGCATATATATGAGCATTTGTGTTTGTGGGCGTATAGTAGAAAAATATAAATCCTTCCATACTCACATTAACATATAGTAAAAGTAAAGTAAAGTTGGCGACCGTAGTTGAGGGCAACTCGAAGGCTCCCTTTTCGATAGCTTCTACACCAAGGTGTAGGGGAGGACGCTACTCCTTCCCCTGGATTGCTCCACTTTACCCTTGATACGTGCCTGTGTGCTGAGTGTTAAGCAAGGAGGTATCGAGTACCATTTTTAAGTCTTTGGTATGACTCGACCTGGGATTGAACCCAGATTTCCTGGGCCATTGGTGAACACTCTACAAACTAGACTAATGAGCCGGTTATGTATATATGTGTATGCTTCTGTGTGTATACACGTAAAAATTGTACCTGAAGCCTGTATGATAATTATGTTTTATTGTATTGCTCTAATATAGATCATATTCAGTCCCAGGTCGATTCATAACAAAGACTCAATAAATGGTACTTGATGCAGCCTTGCTTAACACTCGGCATTATAAGGAAGGGATCAAGGACAAAGAGAAGTAATCAAGGGAATGGAGTAGCGCCCCCGCCTTCATG
Source organism: Sepioteuthis lessoniana (assembly GCA_963585895.1). Classification (NCBI taxonomy): domain Eukaryota; kingdom Metazoa; phylum Mollusca; class Cephalopoda; order Myopsida; family Loliginidae; genus Sepioteuthis; species Sepioteuthis lessoniana. The sequence continues at coordinate 23,145,602 of OY757906.1, read as the reverse complement.
TTGATGTTGTAGCTAATGAAAAGGGAACCTTTGGATCGCATTCGACTATGGTCGCCAACTTTACTTACTTTTTACTTATATATATATATATATATATTCTTTGGTCCAGTTAAACCGGAGTTGGGAATAATTCCATCAGGACAAGAAATTATTCATGAATGAATATTTAAATTTTCCTGGTAAAGAGCTCAATGTAACAATAATACAGAGCAATAAATTCTTAAAGAAAAACAACTCTTCTATCCCCTCCCACTCTTCTGTGTCTATTCTAGTTTTTTTATCAAAAAGATCTGAAGAAGTCCTGTTAATTTTTTTTCGTGTTTTTGGAAATTTCAAAAATGCGTAACAGGATGGAAATAAATTTATAATCCTATGTGACCGGTTTCGTTGTTTTTCTTAAAGTATATATATATATATATATATATATATATATATATATATATATATATATATATATATATATGTATTGGGCAGATTACGCACTCTAGGCCAGCTTGGGCAATAGATCTAGGTGAAGGACTCTAGATTCAGAACCTGATGAATATTGTTTCTGAAATTCTAAAGAAGATTTTAGTACCATTTTCTATTATCAGCTTATCTAAAAAGAGTAGCTGATCCTACACAAAAAACTTACACAATAAAGAGAACGGTTTGCATCTTTAACTAAACTCAAACATAAAAATAAATGGGAAGACACACACACACACACACACACACACACACACACACACACACACACACACACACATATATATATATATATATATATATATATATATATATATATATAAATATATATATATATATATATAAAAATATATATATATATATTGTTCTTGATGTAATTGTTACCGTTGTTGGAAATGAACAAGGAGGTCCGAGTTCAGTCCCTGGATGCGCTACTACCCTTAGAAAAAGTGTTAATCCAATTATCCCCTCTCCAGCTGTGGGTAAAATAGTAGGGCAGACTGTTTCTTGATCCTTGGCATGTCAATATGTCTAGAAGGAAAACTCCGAATTCAAACCTGTTAAACTCCGCTTAAAAATTGTCCTTGTGTCACAAATTGCTCGTGGGGAGCGATTGGTAAATGCATAAGTCTGTCTATCTATCTATCTAGATAGATAGATAAACATATGCATATATATATATCCATTATGAATTTAGTTATATATGCATTAATGTGTATGTCTATGTTCATACGTTTGTGCAGGATATTTCATTTTTACATTTGTGATCTCATACAAAACTACCACAAGACAAATGCCAATATGTACTTTACGATGGCTGAGGCTGTTGCATATTCCTCCAACGAAATAAAAAAAAGTCGAAGTTCGATTTCAGATCAGTGAACTTTTGTACTGATAAAATTTACTCAATCTTGTTCTTCTCTTTGTTCATAAGTTTTCTCTTTTTAACACACACACACACACACACACACACACACACACACACACACACACACACACACACACACACACAATACCAACAGTAATACAAGCGTTTGCGCATACACCCACACATACACAGACGCACGCACATATTTATATATCTATTTAAGACTTAAGAAAAAGATAAACTGAACGATATTAAGTTTATTCAATTAGTTCGTGAATTTTTTTTTTTTCAATATATGATTTTATTATCGTTTAGATTGGAAGAAGAAGAATTTTGTTTATATGTTTTATATCTATCTATCTATCTATCTATCTATCTGTGTGTGTGTATGTGTGTGTATGTGTGTTTGCGTGTATGCATGTGTGTGTGTGTGTGTGTAGGCACGCACGCGCTTCTTGACAGATTTTTTTATTAAATTACATAACCCTAAAGGCACAGTGTTTGTACGCAAAATGGAAGTAGGAATTCCAATAAAATCTCCCAAGACTGACGCCATATTGTGATGCAGGGATTAATGTTCACCAATGGCCCTAGAAACGTGGGTTCGGTCCAAGGGCGAGTCATACCAAAGACTCGAAAAATAATACTTGATACCTCTTTGCTGAACACTCAGCAATATAAGGTACGTATCAAGGGTAAAGTGGAACAATCCAGGGAAAAGTAGAACCCTCCTGTAAACCTCACTGTAGTAGCTAATGAGAAGTGAACCCTCGACTGCAGTCGCCTGCTTTTTACTTTGTCTGGGAGACCTGGGTTCAATACCAGTTCATGTCATACCAAAGACTTAAAAAATGGTACTTGATACCTCCTTGCTTAACACTCAGCAATATAAGGTACGTATCAAGGGTAAAGTGGAGCAATTCAGGGAAAGTAGTAGCACCCTCCCCTACACCTCGGTGTAGTAGCTATTGAAAAGGGGGCCTTCTGGTCGCTCTCGACAACGGTCGCCAAATTTACTTACTAGTACACTGTATATTATTCAAGCAAGAGTGCAGGCATTCTTCAGAATCTCTACTTTGAACTAAGTTCGAACTGCGTCACTCCAAGAACTAGAGGGACTCTCATAATTCTCGCAAGAGCTAGGAATGAAATATCAATTTCCCCTCCTGACACGTTAATTCTCAAGTTTTGATTATTTCGACTTTTTTAGCCATCTTCTGCATAGTGTATTTAAAATTAGGAGAAAAATAATTTATTTGATGTTTTGGTTTTCTTAGTTTCTCATTGTTATCCAGTTCAGTTTCTTCCCACTCTACCATCATCGTCATCTTCATCCGTACTTTTTGCTACCATCCAAAAAGCATAAATGCCATCTTATTTCCTAAGCAGGTGCTCGGGATTTGTTTTTTGGAGAGACTCCTTCGAACTTCTATAAAGAAGTGTGCTCCAATCCGCCTGTGTGAACTAATTACAAATTCAGATTTCAATCTGGTCAAACAATCGATGACATAAAAGTCTCTCTTAATTTTTAAAGATAAAATTCAGTATTTTTACATTTTATTTTCAAAGGAGAAAAAAAATTAACAGATGACAAATAACTTAATCAGGAAGAGTTAGAAACTGCTTCAAAGAGTAATTAAATTCCCACAGATGCCATGGCTTTTTTTAATCAATTGTTTACAACTAATTTGCAGTCCTACTAGAGAGAGAGAGAGAGAGAGAGAGAGAGAGAGAGAAAGAGAGAGCATATGTATGTGTGTATGAGATAAGGAGAGAGAGAGCATATGCATGTGTGTGTGTGAGATAGATAGATAGATAGAGAGAGAGAGAGAGAGAGAGAGAGAGAGAGATCATAAACAAAACTAAAAGAATTATCAGAAATAATAATAAATGGAAAGAAACAACGCGCCATTGAAGCTGAAATCCATGGCAACAAATGAAATATCGCTTCTTTCAACATGAATTAGCATTTTGTAAAGTTAATCAAATTTTTATTGTTAAAATGCATTTCTAGATATTTGCTTGATACTGATAAACAGAAAACTTCCTGTTTTGTCATATTTGGAATTTGAAAAATGTTTTGCCTTCACCAGCAAAATAACACTATTCGTCCAAACATGCATTTTTGATAATTCAATCTTACGAATGTTAATATTAAGTTTCGTTTTAGAATTATATTTGTTGCGTTCGCAAGAAATTTCAAAATTACTTTCATCTCTGTTGATTTTCTCCGGATAAAACTAAAAATAAAGTCGATGAAAAATCATTTAAAATGTGATTTTATAAACGTATATCGGGAGATATCAAAATATTTGATGTTGCGAGAAAAAAAGGTATTGAGCCATAAACTAAAGAATATGAAACCTTTTTGGATAAATAAGTTGAATATATTTATTGAAATTGTATTTAATCATTCAAGATAGCGTTAAGCTTAGACAAGTATATAGATTTGATATTCATTTTTACCAGTGATATATATATATATATATATATATATATATATATATATATATATATATATATATATATATATATATATATATATATATATATATATATATATATATATATATATATATATATATATATATATATATATATATATATATATATATATATATATATATATATATATATATATATATCAGATCCCAGCGCTCATTTTCAAATCTCTAAAATAAATGTCTAAATCGATATTTCAAATGTGTTTAGTAAGCGGGTAACGATCATGCAACAAAATATAGATAAAGGGTGGTTGAAAGCTAATTTCAATCTTATAGAGGTTATTATATATATATATATATATATGGTGGTGTTTGTGTCCCTGGGTTTCATGGTTTATGCATTCATTAGAGTCTGTCTGATGAATGCGTAAAGCAAAAAACCCAGCATCACAGAAATTACCATAATATATATATATATAAGGAAAAGATCCAAGATAAGACCCTAACTATATATATATATAAGCTCTATCATTCATATGGAACACAATTGGAAAATACCACAAAAGTAGGTCCATTGTTAACTCAGCTTTTGAACTAGTGAAAACTATGAACCATTGCAACATATATATATATATATATATATATATATATATATATATATACTAGTTGATTGAAAAATACATTCTATATAATAGTTACTTTTCAATACTTCTCTCTCTCTCTCTATATATATATATATATATATATATATATATATATATGTGTGTGTGTGTGTGTGTGCGTGCGTGTGTGTGTGTGTGTGTGTGTGTGTGTGTGTGTGTGTGCGTAACGTAAGTACAAAGTCAATGGTACCAGGTGACAGTCAATTTCATGTCTATGCTGTCATCAGACGAATAGATCAAAAGGCCCGATAATCATTTACGTATGAAACTGTCAATTCTAACTTGCAGGGTGACCCCCCCAAAAAAACAGTACCCATATATTTTTGACTGAAATTCATATATTTAATTCTAGCCTTTTCTTTTTTTCAGGATATGAAGTAGATTCTGTGCATGAAAAATTGGAACCATAGTATTCACCAACATGTCCTGGTCTACCAAGGAAAAGATTTAAGTATTATTTTGCTTTATTTTTGTAGAAGTAATAAAAAATAGTTTATGGGTTCTGTTTTTTTTTTTTTGGTCACCCTGTAGATCTACAAAGGCTCTATCACCAATATTGAATGATGTTTATACAACAGCATTGCTTCTAACAAAGCCTTCATCAGATGATGACTCTGGGTTCAGGCATGGTTTCGGGACCGAAGCATCATTACCACTAGCCCAGAGCGACCCAGCAGTATCTCACGACACCACCAGAATTTGTCAGATTGTCGACTCTCTGTGGGATTGCCAGATCCACGCTGATGCAGTTAGAGTCTTATCTTGGATCTTTCCCAAAAAGGAAATGTTATGTAAGAATATTTGGATTATATTTTTTCCTGCTACCTACATACTGTCGGATTTTATCCATATTTACTTTCATACTGTTTTTCGGAAAAAACTAATACCAAATACATTCTTACATAACATTTAACATGGATGATTCCTAATGATCTATACATATGAAAACTTATTTGTTGCGTATTTCTCAATAAACGGCAGGTTTTGTCTCGTTTCTTTGAAAAATCCTACATTTTCTAATATTTTTCCACGTGCCAAACACGTTCTGATGACTTTTGAATTTTGAACGCTATGTGCATGTTTATCTATCTTTTCGTTGTATATTTCTCATTTGCTCCTGTCATCTCAACAATCACCCATCTATATTGTGAACTATTTTATATCCAAGTCCTGATGATGGTTATTATAACCGAAACGTTAACGTCGACTTCACATCATGATATATTCACCTATTTGGATTATATTTTTTCCTGCTACCTTCATATATATATATATATATATATATATATATATATATATATATATATATATATATATATATATAGTATTGATTCAACTTGGGTAAAAAATGGATTAGAAAATTTCGACGTTCTAATGGGGGGGTATGATTCCTCCCAAATAGCAGACCTTGTAGGCTTATATATATTAAATATGCTTACTAGAATCATTAGTCCTCAACAAGCAGGTCTATATCATGTGATGGTTTATTATTTATCCCGAATAGTAATGGCCCCCTTAGCTCTAGCATACAAAAGAGGATTATAAGGGCCTTTAAGTTTTTGGGTTTTAGGATAGAAATCTCATCTAATATTAAAATAGTCAATTTCTTGGATGTGACTTTAGATCTATCAAATAATTCTTATAAACCTTTCATAAAGACCAAATAGAACCCATCGTACATTAATGTTAATTCAAATCACCCTAAAAACATAATTAAGCAAATCCCAAAAGCGGTAAATTTAAGAATAGGTAAGCTATCTGCAAATGAAAAGATTTTTAATGAGAGTAGTATGAGATATATAGATGCCCTTAAAAATAGTGGCTTTAAGGAGGATTTTAGGTATTTAAAAGAAGATATAACAAATGAAATTACTAAAGAAAATAATACTTACGATCAGAAAAATAAAAATAGAAAAAGGAAAATTATATGGTTTAACCCCCCTTTCTGTAAATTAGCAAATATAGATGTAGGTAAATATTTTTTGAGACTAATAGATAAACATTTTAAACAAGATAATATATTACATAAAATATTTAATAGGAAAACCTTGAAAATAAGTCATTCTTGCACAAAAAAATATGTCTCAAATAATAAATAGTCATAATAATGAATCAATTAATAAATTTCATAACCGGGTAAATAATAATAATACTAATAGTAAAAAAAATAGAATGTAATTGTAAATCTCGAACTGATTGTCCAATGAATGGGTTGTGTAATTTAGGTAATGTAGTATATCAAGCTATTATTAATCCAAAAGAGGACATAAGTGATAAGAGATTTTATATCGGAGTTTCGTCTACTAGTTGGAAAATTAGATATGGAAATCATAAATTTTCCTTCTCCCATGAGCATAAAAAAAATCAAATTGCTCTATCAAAACATTATTGGGGATTAAAAGATAAAGGGTTAACCCCTGACATACAATGGTCCATATTGAAAAGATCTAGTACCCCAAAATCTTTCGATAGTAGGTGCCCCTGTGTCTTGAAGAAAAAATCCACATTTTGCTTTTTCCTGAGCCAAAAAAATCATTAAATAAGAGAAATGAACTAATAGCTAGGTGTAGACATAGGGCTAAATTTAAACTATAAATATTTAACCAAATTTTTCTATAAAAACATAGAGTTAATTTTGAAAATTAGAGTTAAATTTGAGAATAAATAAAATAAATTATTAGATAGAAAATTGTGAAAAAGCACATAATACATACGTACTACGCATAAAAAGTGGAACTGATTAATGCTTTCTAAATATTTTTGAAATGTTAAAATATAGTAAATAAATTAAATATTTGTTTTTGTTTTTGTTTTTAGTTTTAATATATCTATTATTGTATCTTTACGTGAAGTTATTATTTAAAGTTTAAATCTAATTCAATAAAAAAATCTGTAATTTAGGCCTAAATATAATTAAAAAATTATTAATTAAAGAAAAGTTAAAAAAAAATTTTTTTACTACATTGCTAACCAAAATTTAAATTTAAAACGGAAGTGGGTTTAATGAAGAGGTAACTCTTCACCCCACTTCTATCCCCTCCCACTATCCCCTTTCACTACCATGTGTCTATTCAAGGTGTTTATTTTATCAAAAAGATCTGAAGAAGTCCTATTATTTTTTTCGTGTTTTTGGAAATTTCAAAAATGTGTAACAGGATTGAAATAAATTTATAATCCTATGTGACCGGTTTCGTTGTTTTTCTTAGAGTATATATATATATATATATATATATGCTCCCCCATGGGGGTTGAGCTCTCTGGCGAAGGAATTGCCGGCCGCCGCTAGCGTAATGCAAAGCTCTTCGAAAGAATTAGCCGATAGGGTATAAAAAATGTAAACAAAGGCTGCTGCTGCTGTTTCTAAAAATAAAAATGCCTTAAAATTCCCTTAGCCAACTTGGTGGACGAGTGGTCTGAAACACAGTCTAACGTAAAGTTGGACCGCTTTCGATCCCGGCTTCGAGCGTCCTGCGTGTCTAGCCACACTGAAGAGTTCTGATAGAACGAAACAGTCTATGTGGATGACTATATATATAGGAGGTGTCCGTGGTTATCGTCGCAGGATGTGGACACGGCGACACGAGTTCAAATCCTGGACCTGACTGATTGCATTTCACATAGCACTAATACCCTTGGGAAAGGTATGAATCCAAAATATTCTCCCTCCAGCTATGGGTAAATAGTAGGGCAGACTAGGTTCTTCAGGCAACTAGTCTAAGAGAAGGAAAACTCTGAATTCAAACCTGTTAAACTCCGCTTAAAAATTGACCTTGTGTCATATCCTGCCCGAGCGGAGGTGTTGGTAAATATGATGTATATATATATATATGTATATATATAGCGAGGTTTGTGGTGTAATATTTATCGAGTTAAGAAACTGGTACTATGAACAAAAATCAAATATTGACTGAAGTTTTTTGTATTTCATTAATTGTTAATAACCTTGAAAACTATTTTCCCTCCAGCTATAATAAATAGTTGGGCTCTTTAAATTTGGTATGTCAACTCGTCTAGGAGAAGGAAACCTTCTGTAACATTCTGATTAAATCTGACCTTATGTCGTATCCTGCTCTTACGGTTGGTTTGGATGAATAGTTATACAGTTTTCATTATCGATTTGTATGATTGAAAATAGAAAAATTAACATTATTACGTCTATCTCTATGTACATATTTCATACTAGGAGTCATAAAAATTGAGACAAAAAACGTATTGCTTTTTTTCAAGAAGAGAACAAGAGGAGGAAGAAGAAGAAGAGAACAAGTGGAGGAAGAAGAAGAAGAGAACAAGAGGAGGAAGAAGAAGAAGAAGAAGAAGAAGAAGAAGAAGAAGAAGAAGAAGAAGAAGAGAACAAGAGGAGGAAGAAGAAGAAGAAGAGAACAAGTGGAGGAAGAAGAAGAAGAGAACAAGAGGAGGAAGAAGAAGAAGAGAACAAGTGGAGGAAGAAGAAGAAGAGAACAAGAGGAGGAAGAAGAAGAAGAGAACAAGAGGAGGAAGAAGAAGAAGAGAACAAGTGGAGGAAGAAGAAGAAGAAGACAACAAGAGGAGGAAGAAGAAGAAGAGAACAAGAGGAGGAAGAAGAAGAAGAGAACAAGAGGAGGAAGAAGAAGAAGAGAACAAGAGGAGGAGGAAGAAGAAGAAGAGAACAAGAGGAGGAAGAAGAAGAAGAGAACAAGAGGAGGAAGAAGAAGAAGAGAACAAGAAGAGGAAGAAGAAGAAGAGAACAAGCGGAGGAAGAAGAAGAAGAGAAGTGGAGGAAGAAGAAGAAGAGAACAAGAGGAGGAAGAAGAAGAAGAAGAAGAGAACAAGAGGAGGAAGAAGAAGAAGAGAACAAGAGGAAGAAGAAGAAGAACAAAAAGAGAGCATTTTTTTAACATTTGAAATAACAAAAGAAAATCATATAAAGATGTGAGCCCATTTCATCATCATCATCATATCGTGCCGCCAGCACGGATATCCCTGACCCTCTCTCTCCACTTCTCCTTATCGTTCTAAGCCCATTTAATCCACTCATATTATTAAGTAGTGGTGATTAGAAGTATAGACTGTTGTCGAGATGTTTGGTGCCTAGACTTCTGGACGTCAGTTCTTGACACTTATTATCACCACTCTCAATCCTTTCAGATGACTGGTTGGATTATATATTTTCGGTGATTTTGTTAAAATTCAGATATCCGTTCGTGCAACAACTTTCCTAATCAAAAGATCTGTTTCTGCGTGGCTCTTTCTTTTCTAAACTTAAAACTTTTCTTAATATAAAAAGAGGAGATTAAGAGATTCTTGGACAATTTAAACTGCTTTGTCGCCTTGGGCTGTAGAATACGCCGACTGGTCATATGAAAAGGAGTAAATCCTCCTAATGGGTTTCCTGGATAAGGCACTAAACTGCATCTGATGGTTAGGACACAGTCCTGGACGTTCAGGGTATATAGAGTACCCCTTCATTTTAATTTCTTCATAGTCCACTCTGACTCGGATTGATATTACATGTTATCGTTTGGTTGGGTTTTATGGCATATTGTTATATATTGACCCTCGACCGTGCCGTCAATCAAGAGGTGCACCTATGTAAATAAGCAGAAGAACAGCGGAAGCAGGTGGACGTTAGACAATAATATAACCTGGTGCCCGGGGCGGTTCGAGTCAGTTAGGGACAAGATGCCGAAGTGAGAGCCAGCGGCAGACAGAGGGCTTTGGGCCCTCAGTGACCCACGGTTGAGCAACCCCAGTCAAGATGAGGAAGAAGTGCTGCTATGGTCAGAAGAACTTGGGGTCAATATAGGAGTCTGTTCCCGTCTCCAACTCATCTCTTACACACAAGAAACATCATCCTTTCGAGAATAAAGTGTGAGAGATTATATTTTTATAAAAAAGCGTGTTCATTCGTTCATTGAAGTTCGTCATTGTGCTTGATTATGTTCCCGTGTATATGTATACGTGTAAATATTATACAATAATATAAACTCTTGTTGGTTATTTAATGTCAAATCCTGTTAACAAATATCTATTAAATAGATATTTATGATATGAAAACACATTTTGTTGATAACTTTCTTAAACGAGCCTGAGCTCTTTTTTGCACACTGTTAAATGGTTTCATGGAGGTGCCTGTGGTGTAATGGTAATCGTCGTAGGAAATGAACACGGCGACACGAGTTCAAAACCTACACGAAACTGATTGCATTCTACATAGCATTAATACCCTTGGGAAAGGTATGAATCCAATTATTCTCCCTCCAGCTGTGGGTAAATAGTAGGGCAGACTAAGTTCTTCAGGCTTGTTGAGGCAACTAGTCTAGGAGAAGGAAAACTCAGAATTCAAACCTGCTAAACTCCGCTTAAAAATTGACCTTGTGTCATATCCTGGCCGAGCGGAGGGGTTGGTAAATACGGTTAAATGGTTTCATGTATGGCTTTATAACACTCATAATTAGGTTATTTGTTTGCACACAGTTCTATTTGATCCATAGATACAACTCTATCAGGTGTTTTCACTCCATGTCAAAGGGGACCTGGAAGCAATATCAATGAAGGGTATTCCATATTCCCCAAATTTCCATATCTGAAGACTAGCTGTCATGTAGTTTAATGTCATATCTTGGGCACACGCCGAGGGGATCAGTTGGTGTATTCTATAGCCACCCTCAGCCGACTTGGATGATATTAACTGTTATGGTTCCATCAATTGGTCTTATAGAACGGTTCAATCACTTATTAAGGATTATTATTATTAATTATTTGAAACAATATTGCCCTGTGCAAATCATTCAAAGTATATAGGGATATGAATATATCAATTTTCAATGATGAATAGAAATAATCAAAAATCCTTTAATTGTGTACAAGCGAATGATTCATACTAAATAGAATTATGAGTGTTAAATAGCAAGATTTGAAACCGTTTAACCGTCTTCAAAAAAATTTATCATATCACAAGAACGCAAAATTAGAAGGGATTGACCAGTAGACTAATTCCACTCCTGTTTCTTAATCGTTCTAACACATAACATTTTTATCCCCTCTACCCACGCCTATGAATGAAATAATTTGTAATTTGATTTCCACCTCATTCTTATTTTTATTTTTATTTTCTTATTGTTTATTTATATTTTTTTCTAATTCTTTTTTTTTTAAATGTTTTAATTCCTTTATTTTATCTTCTGAATACGAACTGTAACTCCACATTCGATACTCTGCGACGAGAGAGAAGCATGTAAAGAGTCATCTGACGAGATGGAGAGTATAGTAATATTCTCCACCAAAATAAATTTATTATAACGACTTAACAGAGTTTGAGTCTCCATTAAATTGTACTATATATATATATATATATATATATATATATATATATATAAATGGATTTAAGATATTAAAATCAGATTCTGGGAATTAAGTTTTATTTATATATATATATATGTAAAATAGTAAAAGGTATAGAATTTTTAAGAAATTCTTAAGTGAAGTTTGTTTATGAATTAAAAAAAAAAGTTTGCTTCAACGGTGGATGATAACGGACTAACATATAATTTAACATCTATTAGATTTATATATTTTGTTGGTATTGTAAGGTTTTCTTTATATATATATATATACATATATATATATAAATCAACATATATAGACATATTTATGTTGATTTATGATTACTAAAAGGTCTGACTTAAAGTGAAATGTATTCCACAGCGTAAGGGTATTCGCCGATGGTCAAGGGAAAAGTGGAGCAATCAAGGGAATGGAGTTGCACCCTCCCCAACACCTCGGTGTAGTAGCTATCAAAAAGGGCGCCCTTTGAATTTAAAATCCCAGAAGGTTTGATATGCCTTTAAAAACCAACCAACCAACCTAGACAAATTAAAAACTTGCTGAAATGAGTTTCATCCCTTCACATGGCTTGCCCAGTCAGCTGGGGCTGTAGAATACACTGACTGCACCTCTGCAGAGGGGTAAGACCTCCCCACTAAAGAGTGTCCTGGATATGATACTAACAAATCTGATGGTGAGGTTCCAACAGTGCTGGAGCTTTGGGGAATGCAGAGTGCCCCTTCATTGCCATAGCTCCCAGGTCCACTCTGGCCCGGAGTGGTAGCACCTGATAGGGCCCTATCTATGGGTTAAATAGAACTAACGGCATACTTATGCAAAACTGAATCGTTTGAGTAAACTGAATAGGTTGAAATAGAAATGTTTTTGACAATTAAACCGTAATTGCATTTAAAATGTGAGCTTATACTTAACTGAATTATTTGAGATAGAACTGTTTTTCGAAATTAAAACTGTATTTACACTTAACTGGATTATTACATATAACTGCTTGAATAGTTTGAAATAGAAATGTTTTTGACAATTAAACTGTGTACTTATGCTAAACTGAATTATTTTAAATAGAACAGATTATTTACATAATCGATTTGGTGTTAAATAGCCTACAAGGTTTGATATGCCATAAAACCCAACAAACCAAACCAAACCTTCACATGGTGGAGCAAAGCCAGGGCGACCAGCTTGAACATACATACAGCAGCTCTGTGTAGATACAGGGTGCAGTCCTGAAGACCTGCCGGAAGCGATGAACGATAGGGAGGGGTGGTGAGAGAGGATCAGGGATATCCGTGCTGATGGTACGGCAAGATGATAATGATGAGGATTATTGTTCACTCTTGTCTTGTTAAATGCAGATTTAGTCTCGATATTTTTCGTACATACCTTAAATGTGATAAAAGAAGTATTGAATGAAACACAATGTATTGAAATATATATTTTATCATTCGTAAGAATAATATTTGGAAAAATTACAAATAAAAATGTTTTGTTTTTAATGTTTAGAAACGGGAAATTTTGTCTTTTGATAAATTTTTACGCCATGTAAATATTGGGAAGTCAGATTTTTAAAAATATATGGATTTTTAAACCATGCAAGCATTTAGACGTCATATTTCTAAAAGTATTTTTTAAACTCGCCAGTCAGTAATTAAGATAATTATTTTTACCCTGATATTATTAACATAATTTTAAAGAAAGAAATTATACAATTATACCACGAAACATAATTGTATTCTAAAGAAACACGTTTGTGAACATGTGGCTGTTTAGGGTTGCGCCCTACAATAAATTTTACCAGTAGATGGTTGAAGAAAAATGCAACAAATAGCAAAATAATTAGTTAAAAACACTAACAATTAAGTGAGGTTCCTGGTTTGGTTTATTTGTTTCATGTGTTATTTAAAGCCGAGATTTGCACCGTCTCTAAATGTTTTCAACGTTCTAGTATACTTTGTCTATAATCATCTGTTTTTACATATCAAGAATTCCTATCAAATACAAATTGCCACACTACAATTTTACGGCTTTAAGTAACTATTTCTATTCAATATAAAATATTTGTCTGTTCATAACTTGTACGTGGTTTTATTGTTTCATGAATTGCTGTTTTATAGTAATAATTTTCAAAACAGATCTATTTGTGCATTACATAAGATACTAGCTGAGTCAGAATAGACCTTTTCTCAGTCAGCTGGGGCTGTAGAATACACTGACTGCACCTCTGCAGAGGGATAAAACCCCCACCGCCAATGAGTGTCCGGGATATGACACTAAACAGTCCGATGGTGAGGTTCCAGTAATGCTGGGGCCTTGGGGAATACGGAGCACTTCTTCATTGCCATTGCTCCCTATTGCTGAATTATTTGAAATAGAATTTTTTTTTACATTTAAACTGTATTTACACTAAACTGAATTGTTTAACATAGAACTGTTTTGATATTTAACTGTGTGTAAACAAAATCTTTACTTATACAAAACTGAATTAGCTGAATTAAAACTGCTCGACTAAACTGAATAGGTCGAAATAGAAATGTTTTTCACAATTAAACTGTATTTAAATTTAAACTGCGTGCTTATGCTAAACTGAATTATTTGAAATTGAACTGTTTTTGACACTGAAACTGTACTTACACTAAAATGAATTGTTATATATAACTGCTTGAATAAACTGAATAATTTGAAATAGAAATGTTTTTGACAAACTGTGTACTCATGCTTAACTGAATTGTTTGAAATAGAACTGATCATTTACATAAAAATGGATTTAGTGTTAAAAACCGACAAGGTTTGATATGCCATAAAATCAAACCAAACCAAACTAAACCAATCAGAATAGACCAGAAAGCAATAGTAATGAAGAAGTACACTGTAATTTCCAGAGCTTTATAACATGAGCCGCACCATTGGATACAGCTAAGTTAGGTTTGGTTTGTTTTAATGAAATATCAGCCATTGTAGGTTATTTAATGCCAAATTCAATTTATACCATTATATTAAATATATATGTTTTTTTTGGTTGGGTTTTATGTTATATCAACCATTGTAGGTTATTTAATGCCAAATCCTGTTTATGCATATAGATTAAATATATAATTTGCAAACACATTTTGTTGATAACATTTTAAACGAGCCCGAGTAGATTTTTTTCTCATTTAAAAATCCAGAAGGTTCGATAAGTCTTTAAAAAATTAACCAACCAACGTAGACAAATTAAAAACTCACTGAAATGATTTGAATCTGAAGGCGATGATTTTGAAAAAAAAAAGTTTGATTTATTGTTCACTCCTGTCATGTTAAATACAGATTGTGTCTCGATATTTTTCGTTCATGGTTAAATGGTTTAAAGTATTGCTTTGTAACAATAACGATTTTACTTCAGTCATTTGTCTTCACACAGTTCAAATATCAAACAGTTCTATTTGATTCATAGTTTGGATCCTATCAGGTGCTACCATTTTGGAAGTCAACGTTTCCCAAAGCTCTAAGACTTGGGCATCCCCATCAGATGGTTTAGTGTCATATCTAGAACACTTGTTTGGTTGTTTTACTCCTCTGCAGAGAAGCAGTCTGTGTATTGTACATCACCATCCGACTGGACTAAGATATGTCAAGTTTCATACACTTAGAATTAAACAATATCCTCTCTGGAGTCGATAAAATACTCAATGAATTAAATAAAATACCTTTAAAGGAAATGAAATACTTTATAAATGAAATAAGCTACTCTGTGCGCTAGAGAACCACTAGTTGGCAAGTCTGAAGTTAAGTCATGTTTAACCGGAGTAAAACCAGCTATATCTTACCAAAACCAAAACAATTCTTAGCTAGTTTTAACAACGATCGGGAATTGCTTATTCAGCCGGTGATCCTTAGGTTTGATAAAATTTACAGTGACTTTTACAGTGACCAATACAATGAAACGCAGTTTCTTCCAAGCAGCGGTCGTGCCGATACTGCTAAATGGATGCACTATATGGACGCTAACAAAACGGATGGAGAAAAAGCTTGGCGGCAACTACACACGAATGCTGCGAGCAATATACAACCAGTCCTGGAGGCAACACGCGACAAAGTAGCAGGTGTACAGCCACTTACCACCGATCTCGAAAACTATCAAAATTAGATGAACCAGACATGCGGGACATTACTGGAGAAGTAGGGACGAGCTCATAGGTGATATACTCCCATGGACCCCTTCACATGGGCGAGCAAAGGCAGGGCGACCAGTCCAAACCTACACACAGCAGCTCTGTGTAGATACGAGATGTCGCCCTGAGAACCTGCCGGAAGCATTGGACGATAGGGAGGGGTGACGAGAGAGGGTCAGGGATATCCGTGGTAATGGAGCGACATGATGATGATGAGGACGACAGTGACTTTGGTCGATTCAAGGAAAGGCGGTTTTCTGAATAGATTTGTGTTTTATAGTCATCAGCCAAACTATGCTTTTTTAGGTTTCGGGGGATGGGGATCCTTTCTTTGATTTCAGACAGTACACACTCGTTAGAATGGACTTAATAAGCTAAGATAGGGTCACATGAAAATGGGCGATAAATACCGGATTTATCAGTGGAAATTTAATATGATCAAAAAGGTTGAAGTATCCACCTTCTTTCCCGTTTCACGGTTCCTTTCATTTCGGTGATCTAGATGAGGGGCAATCACTAGTGTAGATAAAATTACACATATTTCAAGTTAAAGACCCTCTGTTAGCTCCATAAAGAAGGGCTTACTTCCCTGGCCAGTTCAATTTTGGAGCGATTTCTCGGTGATCTATATCTTTTTACTACAACTACGATCTTCAGGCATCGAGATGTCAAACCATATCTTCAAATCATCGCAGTACTTACACTTCACCATGTATCCGTCGCATAAAAAAAAAAATCAAGTTTGACTGATTATTTGTGAATTTCATCAACCCATGCAAGCCAACAAACCACCAGAAGTAAAACAAGAGTTCCTGACATCGTTGAAAAAAAAAGGATATTAGTCTTCTCAGCTCCCTTGATACAGACAACCACACCTATATATATATATATATATAAGGTGGATTGGACGGGGAAATTTGACATTAACAAATTGCAATAGAAGTTTCCAACCCATCAGCAAAATATTACAAAAAAAACGTTAAGTTTGACGTGTTAAAACACCAATACAGATAATAAAATATATGAACTAACAATGTCTCAAGTCAATTTCTTGTATGCAAAATTGACAGACAATTACTAGTCAAAAACTTCAAAATCAAAATGGTCTCAATTTATTTAGCATCTTATAGTAATTCAAAGATTTATTCCTATTATTAGCACAATGCAACGTCAAATTGCCATAAATATCAGACCAGAAAGTGCTTATCGCATATCCCTTGAAGAGTCTCCGTGGCGAAATGGTTAAAATGCCACACTATAGAATCCCAGTAAGCGTATTTATTAGCGTTTAAGTAATATTGATATTTTTTTAAAGGAAAAATTCTTCTTATAACTATATAAATTTTATTATTAAGGTTTTGCTATATTCCAGATATTGATTCTTGAAAAAATTCATTATATTATTTTCCCGTTTTTTTTTGGGGGGGGTTTAGAATGTATATAGTTTTTATTCATATGTTTTTAGCTAATATCATATTCCTAAATGCAAGAATGATTGTTTTTGGAAAATTTTATTTCAAATATGTTTATTTGGTTTGATTTGGTTTTATGACACATCAGCCATTGTATGTTATTAATGCAAAATCCATTTTTAAAATTATATAAAGAGCTTTATTTCAAACAATGCAATTTAGTATAAAAAACAGTTCTATTTCTAACAATTCAGTTCAGCATAAGTACATTGTTTAGTTCTATTTGACCCATTGATAAAACCCTATCAGGTGCTACTACTCCGGGATAGAGTTGATCCGGGAGCGATGGCAATAAAGGGGTATTCTGCATTCCCCAAACCTCCAGCATTACTGGAACCCCACCATCATGCTGTTTAGTGTAACATCCAGAACACTCTTTGGAGGGTGTCTTACACCTCTGCAAAGAAGCAGTCGGTGTATTTTACAGCTCCAGCCGACTGGGCAATGTTTATTTTGTGATTACAGTAATGATAAAACATATCTTATGTGATTAACAAAACCTCAGAGAAAGGTATGAACCTGTTTATCCTCTCAAGTATGAGTTAAATATATACACTACAAGTTTTTACAAGGTTGGGTTTAGCATTAAATAACCCTCAGAGGTTGATATGGCATTAAACAAACTCCGCATAAAAACTGACATTGTGGATAGGTGAGTATATATATACATATATATATATAGACAGCTATCAATAAGCTATCGATTATATGGAAGTCAGACCTGACCGATAAAATGAAACGCAGTTTCTTCCAAGCAGAGGTCGCATAGATACTGCTATATGGATGCACTACTTGGACGCTAACAAAACGGCTGGAGAAAAAGCTAGACGGCAATTACACAAGAATGCTGCGAGCAATATAGAACAAGTGTTGGCGGCAACACCACACAAAGCACCAACTATACGGCCACCTACCTCCTATCACGAAAACTATCCAAGTTAGACGAACCCGATATGCAGGACACTGCTGGAGAAACAGAGACGAGCTCATAAGTGATGTACTCCTATGAGCCCCTACAAATAGCCGAGCAAAAGCAGGATGGCCAGCTCGAACGTACATACAGCAGCTCTGTGAGGATACGGGATGTAGCCCTGAAGACCTGCCAGAGGCGATGAACGATAGGGAGAAGTGGCGAGAGAGGGTCAGGGATATCCGTGCTAGCGGCACGACATGATGATATATATATATATATATATATATATATATATATATATATATATATATATATAAGATTAATTCAACAAAAGACATTCAAAACTTGGCTAGAGACATTAGCCTAAGTGAAGAGAACTCTTATCAAAGATTCTCACTGGAATATAAATTTCGATTGCAAAGCAAACTGCATTGTCTTTTATTAGTGAATGGGAAGAGGGAGAAAGGAACAGAAAATGGTAAAACAGGGAAACCTGAATTTACTAGTTGTACTGAGAACTTATATAAAATCGATTTTACTGCAATAAGTCATTGCGCGATTCGTAAGAAGGAAATGGGAATTGTCCTGATATAAAAATCGTTCCCAGTTATAAGGTTTTATTGTTTAACATCTAAAGATATCGAGTAACCTTTGATGATAACCTTACATGTTGAAGTTCTCTGAATCTTCACGCCAAACGTTATATCAATATGCCTTGATATTTAAACATGAAAAAGGAGAGGACCAATACGGAAACACTAAACTGGATCATTAGTACAGATTTTACTGATAGATTAAGTTATATGAAGCAATTATCTATATGTATAGACGTGGATTTTTTATATAAGCAGAATCTTGGTAGGATGACAGTATATATATATATACACAAACACACACACGCACATATATATATATATATATATACATGTATACATATACAAATATATATACATATATATAAATATACATATGGATATATATATATACACATATACATATATAAGCATCTATATATTTATTTATACTTAGGGTATAAAAAATGTAAACAAACGGCTGCTGCTGCTAAATAAATACCTTAAAAATTCCCCTAGCCAACGTGGTCCGTTTGGTGGCCGAGAGGTCTGAAACTTAGTCTAACATAAAGTTGGACGGGTTTCGATCCCAGCTTCGAGCGTCCTGCGTGTCTGAAGAATTCTGATAGAACGAAACAGTCTGTCTGTGAATGACAATATATATATATATATATGTATATATATATATATATATATATATATATATACTTTAATACCCTATAAAGAAGACTTACAATGCACCTTTCTCATGCAAGTTCCATAGCATAGGATTTAGAAAAACATTCGTGCCAAACAACAGAATTACGGAAAATTCTTACCGAAAACACCACAACATTAAAACATCAAAATAACAGGCAAAAACTACAGGTTTTCGATGCACTACATATCAGGAACATACAACCCAAGCTTTATAGAATTAATTTTGAAACCAGTGCTAATGTACTTAAATGCTACTGACGCTATATCTGGAGACAAATTCGAAAAGTAAACGCTACACAATACAACAATACAAACTCTCATTCTTACAAAGAAGTAAAGTACATACAAAAGTTACATCCCTTCTGTAATACACCCTCCCCCGATGATGACCCAAAGTTGGGTAAAAAGTACTTGGGAAATAACTAATTATGGAAGATTTATCAACCAATTCGCGCCGAATATCAGAAAATCAATAAAGCAATTCGAAAGGATGAACATACAAGTATGTAGACAAAAAATGTCTATTGTTCAATCAAATATATATATATACATATATATATATAAATTGACCCACTGATCTAGTGGGTAGAGTGTTTGCCAATGACCCAGTAGACTGGAGTTCAATCACCAGGTCATACCAAACACTCAAAAATGGTACTTGATACCGCCTTGCTTAAAGCTCAGTATTATAAGGTACGTGCCAAGGTTAATCCAAAGAAAAAAATAGCGCCCTACCCTACACTCTGGTGTAGTAGGTATTGAAAAGGGAACCTTTGGGTCACCCTCAACTGCGATCACCAACGTAACTTTTACTTTATTTATATATATGTACATGTGTATGTGTGTATATATATATATATATATATATATATATATATATATATATATGTATATATATATACGAGGTGCATTCAATTGGTTTCCAGACTTTTTTTGTACAGGCATTTTAAATTGTCGTTGACTCTTGAAAATTCACTATGTTATTGCTATACACGTTATAAGATGACTGACCAATTTTTATGATTTCAGATTCAAATAAACAGCTATAGAAGCAATTGGAATACACCCTACAAAATCCTGATTTTCACAGCTGGTGATTTTCAAAAATGCAATCTGGACGTGAGGACACTCTAGAAGAATGATATGCGATAAAATTCTGTTTTAAATTTGGAAAAAAAAAGACACAGAAACGTATGGAATACTTCAGACTGCTTTTCGACCATCTTGCATAAACCGAGCATCAGTTTTTGATTGGCATAAGAGATTCAAGGAAGGCAGGGAGTCTGTGAGGTATGATGAGAGGTGTGAGAGTAGTAAGGAAGTCAATACACCACAGTTGATTGGCCAAAGGGTTAGGGTTCATATGTTGAGGTTTTAAGGGAGTTCAGGAAGAGATTCCGTCGCAAAAGGCCAGCATTCTTCAAATAGGGTCAGTGGCATTTCCATCAGGACAATACACCAGTCCACAACTCCATCCTTTTCACAGACTATTTGAACAAGATAGGCATCAAAACAGTTCCCTGGCCCTCCCTATAGTCCAAACCTTGCTCCCTGTGACTTTTGGTTATTCCCTAAGCTGAGAGGCTATCGTTATGAGACAATTGAAGAGATGAAAGAGGCTGTGACGAAGGTCATTAATACGCTCACACAAGAGGACTTCCATGGGGCCTTCCAGAAGTTGTTGGAACGGTACAACAAGTGCATTGCAGCCGGAGAAGATTACTTCGAAGGGGACTAGAGTTTCATGTGTGTACTATCAATAAAAGCTCCCATACAAAAAAAATCTGGAAACTTATTTAATGATCCTCGTATATATATATATACATATATAATGATCCTGGAAAATAATGTATTTGATTCATTACTGTGAAGCAATGTGAGGATTAAAACTATTCTTATCACTCAACAAGCAGATATTTAATCAACCTAATGTAGTCTGACACAGGGTTGTCATAGTTAAGATTTCCGTCAAGGTTTAGCTTTCTATAAGGCATTTCGTCTAATACGTTTTCTTTTGATTATGACTAAATTTTGTACTTTCACAGACAGTATATTTAGAGGATTTTTAACGAACACCTTCTTTTATATTGATTTTTGTCCAGTTTGTGCGCCGAAATGAGAAATAAAAAATAGATAAATAAAAATAAAGATTATCCGAATTCTCGGACAAATTAAGTTTAGGAATTTGCCTGATTTTGGAAGTTAGCAACTCTCTTTCTCTGGTAAGTTCCCGTTCTTTGGCTCTGTATTCCGTTGCAATACGACTGGGAACTTGTTAACGTCTACGTAAGCCAAGTGCTGAAAATATTTTTTCTTGTTTATTTTTCGTCTGTAGGTTTGTATTTAATTAAGGAAGCAGAATAAATGGTTTCTGGCTAAATTTTATTCCACGCCATCATTGCACATTATCATATTATTGTGAAATCTAACCTGACATAAATATACAGGTATATTACTGCAGAAACATATTTATATAGAAAAAGATTAAATATTTAACCCATATATATGTAAATACACACACACACACACACACACACACACACACACACACACACACACACACATATATATATATATATATATATAGTAGTGTGTGTGTGTGTGTGTGTGTATTAACATCGAGACTTCGCCTAACTCTGATAAGCAACGACACCTAATTACTTGGCGACGCAGCGTCTGTATCGCTTTCCAAACGTGTGACGCCCTGTATTTTCTAGCACATTCACTAATAAGCCATTTGGTAATAGTATCGACTGCTTCGTGTGTTGTGAGCGGAAAACGGCCGGTCAGATACTTTGGCAGACAAACAGGTAAAAACTTCGATACCATGGCTGACGTCCGTAAATAATCGGGCTATTTTGCCATGTATAACACACACATTAAAAATGGGGGAAAAAAAAAAAATAAAAGACTATCGGTTGAGTTGGCAGTGAGGAAAATTTCTATTAAAATGCATGAATAAGTACATATTTAGTAGTTCATATTTTTGTAAAAAGTTAAATTTCCTTTAAATCAAGAATACCAAGATTTTATTATTTTCAGTTGAAAATAATTCTATCAGCTCGGATAGTATTAGGTATTATTTATAACTTCATTTTATAGCATTAAGTCTCTGTTACATATAAATCAGTTTTGATAGTATAATTTTTCACGAGAAATGAAAAAATATTAAGTCAAAGGGTTAAGAAAAATAACAAACTATATTAACAAACTTGGAGAAAAGCCAGATAAATACGGGGTGTCCTCGAGGTGTAATGGTTAAAGCGCTGGACTGCAGAATCGTAGTACGCGAGTTCGTACTCCAGTCGCGCTATTACATTCACTTTCGGGCAAATACCCTTGGGAAAGGTATGAGCCCTCTTATCCTCCCAGCTATGGGTTAAATAGTACCACTACTGTTCTTCTAGGAGAATGGATTTGGCATTAAATAACCTAAAAAGAGTTGATATGCCATTAAACAAAGAAACCAAACCAAACCAGATAAATACCATTCAAATGAGAAACTAAAAAAAAAATCAAAAAATGGTATATATATATATATATATATATTTGAAGTGCCCATTTAGACGACGATATTAGGATCGCAAACAATGCAAGGATAACAAAAATTGCTTATTTAAATTTTCTGCACAAAAAAAAAAGATTGCATGGAATGATTACAAGCTGTAATCATCATTAAAATATAATTGTTTTGGTTTCTTTTGCTAAGTGGTATATCAACCGTCATGGGTTATTTAATGCCAAACTGATCTTTGTAGATGAACCATAGTGGTTCTATTTAACGCATAGGCGAAGAAATAGGATAATCAAACCTTTCCAAAAGTTATTAAACAGAAAGTGAACGTTATATTGTGACTGGATTTCGAACACGCTTACTACAATATTGCATCAGCAACTCTTTGGAGGAAAGAAAATATATTTAGTTATGATATACTGATAATATTTCCTAGTTAGAATGGCCCAGTAGGCTGGAGGTGCAGAATAGACGCACGGCATCTTTGCAGAGACTACCCTTACGAGTGTCCTGGATATGGTACTAAACAGTCAATAATGCTGGGGCTTTTGGGAACACGGAGTACACCTTTATTGCCATCGCTCCCAGGTCCATTCTAGGCCAGAGTGGTAGCACCTGAGAGGGTCCTATCTATGGGTCAAATAGAACTAAACTACGTACCTATACTATGGTTTTTGACATTGAAGCTGTTTACTTAGGCTAAACTGAATTGTTTAAAATAGAACTATTTTTTACATTGAAACTGTGTACTTATGCTAAACTGAATTGTTTGAAATAGAACTGTTTATATATATAAAAATAGATTTGGCATTAAATAACCTCCACTGGTTGATGTGCCATGAAAACCAAGCCAAGTTAAATGTTAAGTTAAAATCACCATTTTAATTAAAAGTTAAAACTGTTCTGCGAAAACTTTGACATTATAAGAGAAAAATAATTTTGAATTTTAAAGATATTAGAATTTATCGACATAAATATATTTTTTATTCGGAAAATTTGTCAAAACTAAACAATAATGCTGAGTTGTTTGTTTTTGTTTGTTTTTTTTTTTTACATTTCCTGCGTAAAGAAATACCTTTAGACATTCTTAGAAATGTTTGATTACATTTGAATAATCATTTTGAGAAGATAAATAAATTACTACCCTTTTTATTATGAAGATTTGTTAATTTAAATTGTGGATGATAATTTAAGCATTGGAGCAATATTGTTTTTTAGTTCATTATTCTTTTATTATAAGCGACCTATTGCCGATGAGAGACCCACTCATTGAAGAATTATATCTTAAATTAATAAACTTCCACAATGTCCAAAATTGAAAATATAATAAAAAGCTGATCGCACCAAACATACCAAATAGTAGATCTACATTAACCTATTTGGTCTCTTTAGTAGGAACACAAACTCTTCGTAATTAGCATTATATATATATATATATATATATATATATATATATATATATATATATATATAGTCCTGTTATATTCTTTTCGTGTTTTTGGTTCACACCAGAAACCAAAACAGGATGGAAATAAATTTATAATCATAAAATAACCGGTCTTTGGTTTTTTCTTTAAAGAAAATATATATATATATGTGTGTGTGTGTGTGTGTGTGTGTATGTATGTAAGAGTTAGTGATACACAAAAGGAATGACCGAGCTTATCTTTTCAAAATGAAAGACCGAATACACAGACGTATACAATATATCTGTGTAAATACCCATCATCATCATCATCATGTCGTGCCGCTAGCACTGATATCCCTGACCCTCTCTCGCCACTTTTTCCTATCGTTCCTCGCCTCTGGCAGGTCTTCAGGGCTACATCCCGTATCCTCACTTAACTGCTGCATGTTCGAGCTGGCCGTCCTGCTTTTGTTCGGCCATATCAGGGGGTCCATAGGAGTACATCACTTATGAGCTCTTCCCTGATTCTCCAGCAGTGTCCTGCATGTCTGATTCGTCTAACTTAGATAGTTTTTTTGATGGGAGGCAGGTGGCCGTATAGTTGGTGCCTTGTGGGGTGTTGCCGCCAGGACTTGTTTAATATTGCTCAGACCTTTAAAAATTGTTTTTTGTGTTTATGTATATGGATATTCTCTCACCTACCTTATATATATATATATATATATATATATATATATATATATATATATACGGGATGTAACTCCGAAGACCTACCGAAGGCGATGAATGATAGGGAGACGTGGAGAGAGAGGGTAAGGCATATCCATGCTCGCCGCACGTCATGATGATGATGATATATATATATATGTGTCTGTGTGTATATATATGTGTGTGTGTGTGTGTGTGTGTGTGTGTGTGTGTATTTGGGCAGCATTTATTCGTTGATACATATTTGATTAAACACTATAGATATTTTTCGTCTTCATATTTTGGTGTTGTCTTGTCTTGTCGATTTTATGACATCCGGCAGGAATTGGTTATTCAACCTTCCATAATAAATTGTTTCCCTCGTACTTTCTATCCGATTTTAGTCCATCATCAGGGGAGTGTATATTGTAAAAGATATGTATCCTTTGCATGTACATTACCACTTTGTAAGAATAAGTTTTTTATATTGGTGTATCATATTGCATTCGTTTGTTTGTTTTTTTTTAATCTAAAATAAATAGCATCAGTGGCTAAAGACATTTAAGTACATTTGCACTGGATCAAAAATTAATTCTATTAAGTTTGGGGTGATTATTTCTAATATATGCTGCATCTCGAGAATCTGTAATCTTTGCTTGTTATTTTGTTATTCTAATATTGTTATGTAGTTTTTTTATTCGAAATTCAGTTGTCGGGCAGGAGTGTTTTTTAGATGTTGGGCTATTGAAATGGTATCAGAGAGATGCACAGTGAGTTTTTGCAAAACTCCAATCTAGGAGGAGGGATTATTATTTGATAAAATGATATTAAAAGAAAAATATGTAGACAAAAATATCTATTTTGGTTAAACATATATATATATATATATATATATATGTAAACCGGCCCAAAAATGTACAAAGGAATGGAAAAGAAAGAACTGTGTAAATATTTTAACACTAGATTAACGAGCCATTTTGATTCTAAGTGGCTAACATTTTAAATTATTGGACTACTTCACATACCTCTGCAACAATATTTCATCTATTGAAAGAGATGTCAAAATACGTTTAGAGAAGGTGTGGAATGCTATCTGTAGGTTATCTATCTGATCATTCTGATCCATCCGATAAAATAAAACAGAATTTCTTCAAAGATGTGACTCTATCCATAAATATTAAATGGATGCACTACATGAACGCTAACAAAAGGCAAAGAGAAAAAATTGGATGTGAACTACACCAGAATTCTGCGTGCTCTTTTGAACAAATGCTGGAAGCAGCATCCACAAAACAGCAACTGTGCGGCCACTTACCTTGTGGGACACTGCTGGAGAAGCAAAGATTAGTTCATAAGTTTGGTTGTCTTATGGACTCAAGCCCATAGACTTGCCAGTGTTGATCGACCATTGAAGACGTTTATTATTACTGCGTAGGCGTCAGCTGCAGACAAAAACACCTGCTTGGGACGATAGCTTATAGGGATGGATGGCAAGAGAGATTGAGGGAAATCTGTGCTGCCAACGTGACTTGATGAAGATAATGATGAAATTTATACATATCTATTTCATGCAGATTTTTCCTTTCCAAAATTTTGTTTACATTATTGGTTGTATATATATATATATATGTTTGTGTGTATGTGTGTGTGTATGAGTATGATTTAGTTCTATATATATGTTAATTTAGAAGCTTATAAGGCTTAACCTTGCTAACTTATATATGTGGAATATATTTACCTATGTAAAGACGTTAACAAGTTTTCTAAGCTTATCGCTGGTATAATGAATTTGAATCTCATCAGGCACAACGGTTCTATGTCCTTGTGTCTGACAAAGTAAAACTTAGTAATAAGGGTACCTGCTTGAACTTCAAGCCTTTCATAGTGGTCCTGCAAGATATTTCATATTTTGAGTTTTAAGTTAGACTAATCCTTAGACTTTGGATTTCTTTATTTTGGACTAATAGAAAACACACACACACACACACACACGTGCGCGCACTCACACTTGCTCTCTCTCGCTTGCTCTCTCTCACTTTCACACACACACACACACACACACACACACACACACACACATACTCTCTCGCTCGCTTGCTCCCTCTCTCTTTCACACACACACACACACCCACACACACACACACACACACACGTGCATTCACTCACACTTGCTCTCTCTCACTCGCTTGCTCTCTCTCTTGCTTTTACACACACACACACACACACTCTCTCTCTCTCTCTCGCTCGCTGGCTCCCTCTCTCTTTCACACACACACACACACACACACACTCACACATATGTATCAATGCAATTTTAATATCACTCTAAAAACGTTTTTATTCTGTAAAATGTTCAATGTGCACAACGAACGAAAAAGCATCGCAACATCATAATATATTTCAAGTACGATATAATGAATATATTTCAAGTATAAGTAAAGTGAAGTTGGTGACTGTAGTCGAGAGTGACCCGAAGGCCCCCTTTTCGATTGCTACTACACCAAGATGTAGGGGAAGGCGCTGCTCCTTTCTCTGTATTACCCTTGATCCTTACCTTATAATGCTGAGTTTTAAGCTAGGTTGCATGAAGTACCATTTTCTGAGTCTTAGGTATGATTCGACCTAGGATAGAACACAGGTCTTCCGGACCATGGGCGAACACTCTAACCACTATGTCAAAGAGCAGGTGTATTTCAAGTATGATACAATATAACTATTCCCAATTGCCATATATATATATATATATATATATATATATATATATATATATATATATATATATGTTGTGAATCTTCAAGTGAAGTAGCATTCAGACAGTGTTAAATACAGAAGATCCACAACCAGAAGGTTTTGATTGGAATGTTTTATATTGCCATTAAGCAAGATAAAGCATCCCGATTCAGATTTACACATTATCGATGCTCATTATTCAACACGTGTTGAATACTAGGTCCCTGGAAGATTGACAACAAGGATATATATATGTATATATATATATATATATATATATATATATATTGGATTGGTTTGGTTTTGTGCCACGTGAACTATGGTAGGTTATTAATTCCAAATCTATTTTTATACATGGTAACAGGTCTATTTCAAACAATTAACTTAATAGTGTTTTCTTTACATAGGTATATATCAAAAACGGTTTTATTTCAAACAATTCGATTTCGCATAAGTATGCTGTTTAAATTTTAAATCAGTCCATCTCAAACATTTCAGCTTAGCGTAATTAGAGTTTAGTTCTATTTGACCCAAACATAAGACCCTATCAAGTGCTTCCAGTCCGGCCCAGGGTAGACCTGGGAGCGTTGACAAGAAACGGTTACTCCGCATTCCCTAGAGCTCCAGCATTACTAGACCCTCACCATCAGATTGTTTAGTGTCATATCCTGGACAGTCATTGTGCAAATTTTCCCCCTCTGAAAAGAAGCAGTCGATGTATACTGCAGCCCCAGCTGACTGGGCCAAAGAACATTCGTTGGGGAGGGCCTTAGCCTTCTGTAGAGATACAGTCGGTGTATTCTGTAGACCCAGCCGATTGGGCGAATATATGTAAATGCTAAATGGGATGATTTTGTCTCTCTTTTGAAACTTAAGTTTTACATGGAGTAATTTTGTTCCTTAGATCCTGCCCACTTTGAGAATCAGGTTTTAAATTAAATCGTTCCCTTTCCGTTTATTCCCTGAACTTTTCACTGCACCCTAGTTTACTTAATCTGATTATTGCATCGTAAAATATCAATTTAATATAAAATGATATTTATTCACCCACAATATTTGTGCAAACTTGTATTATATTCTCATTCTAAATTACGAAACTGTTTTCGGAAATCTGGCTGAGAATAATTTTTTTTTTCAGATGACACTACTTCAAGAAACTGATATGTTTGTGTCAGGGTAGAACGAAAGAATAACAGAATTAGAAATAATTTTCTCTCTTTTATTCCTTATTTATTTATTGCAGACCCGGAGAAATACGACAAGCGTAGTAAATTTTCGCAATAATTTAGCAGAAACAAAATATAAAAAAAAAGATCTCAAACTTAGCAAGCGAAAAGACATGAATTAATAATACAAGTAAAAATAATACTCGAAAGCGTGACATAAATTTTACACAGACAAGGCGTTTTAAAGTTATTATAGAAAGAATTAAATAAGTCATATAAACAGCAACAATATCCACCAAAGTAAAGACGAGTAGCTTCGATGGCATAAGAAAAAACAAAAACAAAAGAAAACTAAAAAGAAAAAAAAACAATAAATAACTGTGAAAATAAGAGAATGAAGAAAACAAAATATCTTTTCCCCACTTTTCCAATGTTTTGATTACTTCAAGAGCAAAATAGTTCATTGCTTGAATCTGTCCGACCTGCTAGTGATTGAGAGAAAATTCGGGAAACATACTTAAAAAGAAATAAAAACAGAGAAACAATGAAAAAAAAAAGACACCTTACAATGGCGGTAATCCATGTTTGCGCATGCGCTGGTGAATAGAAAGTAAACAGTCAAGAGACAAAGAAAAATGTGTCTAACGTTGCATTTGGGTAAAACTAAAATGGAAATGATGTTTAATGGTGATTAATTAAAAATAAGGATGATTACGTCTGTCTTTTTATTCTATGGTATTTCCTATGTGCAATAATTATTGTAGATGGTAGAAAGTGTATAATTATTCCCATGCGAATGTACAAATTTACTAATGGGTATATAATTGCAAAATTGTATATCAATAGGCTTTGTATCCTGGAGAGTTTGAATTTATTAAGTTTTGTTTTTTCTCACAGAAAGCGGCAATACTTAACACACAGAGTAAAGATAAAATTTGCAGCACAACACAGCAGCCTTTAAGAATGCCTTTCTTATATTAGATATTTAGTTTATTTGATAGAGATACACACTTACATACATACTCGTAGATTTTGAATAAATATGTTTTTATGTAAATGCATTCATTTCACGGTTCATAATCTTAATATATAACGTAATCTTCTTCTTAAAAGCCTGTAATCCAATGAAAAATACGATTCACAAAAATTGAATGCTATACATTGAAAATTTAGTCAAACTTTCATTTTATTAATCCTTTTTCGTATCTATTTATCCACCTGGCAAGCTTTGCATATCTATTGATCTACCTATCTTTACTTGTCAGGTGTGGAATCTATCTATCTATCTATCTATCTATCTATCTATCTATCTATCTATCTATCTATCCGTATCAAACTTTAGCACAAAGTCAAGTGTGGTTATACGTATATCACACACACACACACACACACACACACACACACACACATTCTCTCTCTTTCTATTAAGCTATATAGAGTTACTTATTCATTATCTGTCTTTCTTTATTGACTAGTCTTAGTCTGGCATAAAATTCAGTTTGATTATTCTATCTACATATCTCAGTCAATTCTTATCTATCTATCTATCTATCTATCTATCTATCATTGCTTTGGGACATGGTCAAGTTTGGTTATAAGTGTATTTATCACACACACACACACACACACACACACACACACACACACACACACACACACTCTCTCTCTCTCTCTCTCTCTCTCTCTCCTTCTCTTTCCCTGTCTCTCCCTCTCTTTCAATATATATATATATATACGTGGTGCATTCAATAAGTTTCCAGATTTTTTTGTACAGGCATTTAAAATTTGTGTAGACCCTTGAAAATTCAGTATGTTATTTCTATACATCTTATGAGATGACTGACCAATTTTTAGGATTTCAGATTCAAATGAACAGCTACAGCAGCAATTGGAATACTCCATACTAAAGCCTGATTGTCACACCTGGTGAATTTCAAAAATGCAATGAGGACACTTACAAGAACGATATGCAATAAGATTCTGTTTTAAACTTGGAAAAAAGCCACAGAAACGTATGGAATGCTTCAGACTGCATTTGGATCATCTTGCATGAATCGAGCATCAGTTTTTGAGTGGTTGGCATGAGAGATGCAAGGAAGGCAGGGAGTCTGTGAGGGATGATGAGAGGGAGGAGTAAGGAAATCAGTACAGCAGAGTTAATTGGCCAAAGGGTTAGGGTTAGGGTTTCTATGTTGAGGTTTTCAGGGGGTTCAGGAAGAGATTCGGTCGGAAGAGACCATCACTCTTCAAATCGGGTCAGTGGCATTTCAACCAGGACAATGCACCAGTCCACAACTCCATCTTTGTCACAGACTATTTGACCAAGATGGACATCAAGACTGTTCGTCACCCTTCCTATAGTCCAGACCTTGCTCCCTGCGACTTTTGGTATTTCCCTAGGCTCAGAGGCTGTTCTTATGAGACAATTAAGGAGATAAAAGAGGCTGTGACGAAGGTCACTGACACGCTCACACAAGAGGACTTCCATGGGGCCTTCCAGAAATTTTTGGAACGGTACAACAATTACATTGCAGCCGGAGGAGATTACTTCGAAGGGGACTAGAGTATCATGTGTGTATAATGAATAAAAGTACCGACATGAAAAAAGTCTGAAAACAAATTCAATGAACATCGTATATATTGAGAGAGTGATAGATATTTAAGACATCCATCTATCTATCTATCTATCTTTATCCTAACTCATGGCCAAATATTGTTATCTATCACTCTTTTTTCTCTCTGTTTACACACACAGACACACACAGACACGCATATATATATATATATATATATATATATATATATATATATATATATATATATATATATATATATATAGCATGAAAAGGAAAAAATATTTAGACGGTGCATTTCTTTCTATATGACATTTTCAACAACATAAATAATATTAATATGAAAAATAAATCTTTAGCCAGTCTAGACAAAAACTGTGTATAAACTAATATTCTTGTATATAAATGCATAACACGTTTAGAAAATCATCTTAAGAAAAGTGAGATTATCTTACGTTTACCAGTTAACAAAATCATCAAAATTAGCACATTATGGACAAAACATTTTTTTTTACAGTACAATGTTATTTTCATAAACATAAATTCTGTTTACACCGGGGTTCACCTTGTAGTCGTTATTTTGTTAGTTATTTTCTAGAATTTCTTTAATCATGTCCCTTTGAATTCATGATAACAAAGATTATGTGCATTTCTATTTCATTAAGAATTAATATATATACAAAATATATACCGAATATGGTTTATTAAAAAGAACAAAAAAAAAACAAACTGTAAATGGGAACATTATGATACTTAAAAATACATCCTTTGTATATGTTCACATTTGATCATAGTAATTTACGAAGCTCTTTGCTTCGATGTGGCACAAGACCGAATGAATGGGGCACCCAATGAGACTCAAACTCAGTCGTGTAGGTTTGCTAGTCATGCTTGCTAACCATTACACCACGAAAGGTGCCCTTTTCACATTTGATTATAACATATCGTCGTATTTATTTCCATCTTTCTCTAATCTATGTATGTATGTATGTATGTATGTATCTATCTATCTATCTATCTATCTTAACCTGAAACAGGGTCAAATATGGCTTTCTGCACCTATCTATACTTCTCAGTCTCTCTGTCTATATATCAATCTATTTTTATTATCAATTGGTTTTGACATATCTGGTGAATAGCCAAGAGTTAGGCACCTAGCTAGGAGAATGGTGGCATGTTTTTGAATTATTCAAAAAAAAAAAATTGCTGAAAGAACTGGGTACACAAATATTTTTAAAAGAATAATTTTGAGTAGCTGAACATGACGATACTTGAGATTCTGTTTGTAGAATTATTTAATCTCAATAAAATTAAATGTTGCTATAAAAGTAAGCAGGGGAGTAGCGCAATCAAAATTTAAATGTAGCCGAAATTGAACAGATAGACCATAAAACCAGCAACAAGGAATGGTGCAGAATAAAGAAAAACCAACAAAAAAAAAAAAAAGAAAGAAAAAAAAAGGAAAAAAAGTGAAGATTTAAAAAAAAAAATGAAAGAAGATTACTGAAGTATTCGTGTAGAAAAGTTATTTGTTACTTCTCGTTTCATGGCGGCTCTTTCTGTAATGAACAACCGCCATTATCAAACTTTATCGAGACTTTCGTAACAGGGACTCTCTATGGAAATGTAGTCATTAAGGTTAAACGTTGCAAATATGGAATCAAGGCAACAAAATGAACATTTTAAAAAAGTTAGAAAATTAAATAAAAAAAAAATGTAAATTGATACTCAAAAGAAACACAATCGTAGTTCCACTGATGAGAGACCTCTTTCCAGAAACACAACTAAAGACAGACGTAAAAACGTAATAAGAGTATTGAAAAGGTTAAGGCATTGAAACTTGTCAAAGAAAAATTCAATAGCTTCAACTAAATCGTTTGTACTAGTTTCGAACTCTTAAGTTTCCTACAACTTCTTCTGCGTTACTAAGGAGGTGCTCTTTGGACGATTGTTATCGACATAGAAAATAAAAATGGGGAACCTAGTTCAAATACAGAAAGAGGTTGTTTGGTTTTCACTTCACAGTAATTCGCTTGGGAAAAGTTTGAATCCAGCTGTTCTCTACCTGCTTGGAGTAAATAATTGGGCAGACTAATTTCTAAGCTTTGGTAAGGCAAGCAGTCAAGAAAGAGAACTCCGGATTTTAACCAGATGTACTCTACTTAAAAAGTTACCTTGTGTCAAATCCTACCCGTGGGTAAAAGGTTGAGTAAATACATCCTCTTATCACGGCTCGGCGTTACTTTTGTCTGTACATGAATAAACTCAAGTTATTATTATTATTATTATTATTATTATTTACTCATTAGAGTTTTTCAAATCAGCGTTAGCTAATGGTCTTTCACTGGGGTTTGAGTGACAGCAAGTCTCCTCCAGTGTCCAGGACTCTTCTCAGTACTCTCTCCGTCCTCAATAATGCTGTAGTTTGGATGGTCTTCACTCGTCCACCCACTTCCAAGTCCTCCAGCCGTTTTAAGAATCCTTTAGTTACTGTACCAAAAGCACCAATCACAATTGGTATAATTGTCACCTGCATGTTCCATAGTTTTTTCTATTGCCTAGCAAGGTCGAGGCACTTATCCTTCTTTTCACATTCTTTCAGTTTTATTTTGTGGTCCACCGGGACAGCAAAGTCGACAATTGATTATTATTAGATCTGGTTTTCTGGCCGAGGTTCGGTGATCCGTGTCTATGTCAAAGTCTCATTGGAGTTTATGTGTGTCATTTTCTATGACAGGTGCTGGGTTGTGCATATACTGTTTGTTCGTATTATTATTATTATTATTATTATTATTGTACTCTTTTGAGAGTTTTTCACACTGGAATTAGCTGATGGTTTCTCACTGGAGTTTGAGTGACTGAAAGTCCCCACAAGTCTCAAGTATTCTCGTCGATCTTAATAATGCTGTTGCTTGAATGCTCCCTACGCATCCTCTAATTTCCAAGTTCTTCAGTCCCTGTACTAATCTTTTCGTGACTCTGCCGAACGGACTGATGACAACTGGTATCGCAGTCACTTTCTTGTTCCACTCTTTTTTCAGTTCTCTAGCAAGGTCCACGTACTTATCTCTTTCTTTGAGTTTTACCTTGAGTCAGCCGGAACAGCAATTATTCGGCAGGTTCTCTTTTTTGTTGATTATCTCTAGGTCTGGTCGTCTGGCCGAGATTATGTGATCCATTTGTATCTTAAAATTCCAGAGGAGTTTGTGGTGTCATTCTCCAAGACAGATTCTGGATTGTGCATATACAACTTGTTTACATGGTTAAACTTCAATTTCTTGCACAATTTCCAATGGATCACCTTGCTCACTCAGTCGTGTCGAGTCTTATACTCTTCCTGCGCTAATTTACTGCATTGTTATGCCTGCTTGGGTATATCTCCTTTTTACTATCTTCTCACATCAACATTAAAGAAATAATCTTTTCACCGATCATATTCATTATTGATGCAATATCTATATACAGATCAAATTCTGCTAAGTATTTCATCTGATAGTTTAAAAAATCCCTTTTAAATTCATTTTTTACCATTATTTCCGAAATCCTCCTACTCAATCTTTAGAATTTTTTCATTTTTTTCAGATTAGGCAATATCTTCCAAAAATATTTTACTCTATTAGCAAAAAATCCAATTAGTTAGTTATTTTTAAAAATCTCTGTTGATAGTAAATTCAAAGTTCGAGGAGAAATATAGAACAAATATCTACCTTAATTAGAAAATCCATTAATTATTTTGAAATTTTCACCATTTATCCTTCTTTAAGTAAAATAGTTAATCCTGATTTCTCCAATCTTTTCTCAGTCTTCACTTGATAGCTACCATAGATATAAGAAGAATATTTAAAAATCGTAACCTGTCGAGTTGCTTTTCACCACTAATGAAACTGGTGACCGGCTGTGTCACCGACAACAAATAGTCATCCAAGAGAATTCTCACAGTATATGCAAGAAACCGGTCACTCAGGGATTGGGAATTTTTTTAAAGGGTCAATCAATTAGTTGCTAACCGACAGGGGAGAATGAATGACAAATTTCAGTGCTAGAAGCTGGCCTCAATTTGGCAAACCTCACTCACACTTTTGGGGTTGGCTTCGATTTAGCAAACCCCTCTCTCCATTGGGAGGGTTGCCTTCGATTTAGCAATTCTTTCACCGATTCAAAAATACTACTCCACACCACCTCTGGTGGTGTAATGGTTAGCACGCTTGACTAGCAAATCTACACGAGTGAGTTCGAGTCTCATTGGGTGCCCCCATTCATTCGGTCTTGTGCCAAATCGAAGCAAAGAGCTTCGTAAATTACTACTCCACACCGTCCTGATATGAGACCGGTCTCAAAGGAAGTTGAAATATAAAGTAATGAGGAGAGTGATATTTTCGTGATCACGTGTCTCACTGTTTAATTTTTT
The DNA here is from genome assembly GCA_963585895.1 of Sepioteuthis lessoniana. Classification (NCBI taxonomy): domain Eukaryota; kingdom Metazoa; phylum Mollusca; class Cephalopoda; order Myopsida; family Loliginidae; genus Sepioteuthis; species Sepioteuthis lessoniana. The sequence continues at coordinate 23,109,550 of OY757906.1, read as the reverse complement.
TTTTCTTTATATCAATTCATTGTTATCTTTTCATCTCGTCTTTATCAACGGCAAGTTTCGTTGAAACCCAGCAATACAACAAAATACTAATTCACACTTTTCTGTTAGGAGGCCAATATAGAAATATTTTTAGTGACTTCAAAATAATTTTTGTTATGAAAAAATACCGACCAATGTAGAATTTATATTAATTGAAAAAAAATGAAAAAAATTATTTTGCCTTTTTAAAAAAAAGTCACCTTATTTATTGTATAAAGTTCACACATTTAAACTGACTATATGTAACATTGTCTGTATTTGTAGTTATATGTTTCGTATAGTTTAAGGTTTTATAAGCATATATATGATAATAAAAACTCACCGGAACGTTATAATTTTCAATGACTGCAAGCAAATAAATATTTCCTCTTTGATTTTTTTTTGTTCTTTTTTCTATTACGAGTTACTTTAAAAAAATTCTTTTAACAAGTTTTAATGTATGTCATAAACGCTAATGGTGATTTCAATTATTCATAATTATTTTACATTAAATATATTTCGAAGAAAACATCATTAATTTGAATACATGTTTTTTGTTTACCGATAGTAAAAATGACATGTTAATAGGTGTGTCCCACTAAACGCGGACCTTTTTTTTAATAGAGATTTGGCAACTTTATTGTAAACATAAATTAAAATGGTAAAAGTGCCATTTGGTTTTGTTTGGTTTTATGGCGTATCAACTATTGTAGGTTATTTAATGCAAAATACTTTTCTTACATTTATATTTGATATATATGATTTGGTTTGCTTGGGTTTTATGGCATATCAACCATTGTAGGTTATTTAATACCAAATACTTTTTATACATATATATTAAATATGTCTGATTTGGTGTGGTTGGGTTTTATGGCATATCAACCATTGTAGATTATTTAATGCCAAATACTTTTCTTACATATATATTAAATATATATGATTTGGTGTGGTTGGGTTTCATGGCATATCAACCATTATAGGCTATTTAATGCCAAACACTTTTTATAGATATATCTTAAAAATGTAGTATTTGGTACGGTTGGTTTTATCAACAATTGTAGGTTATTTGATGCTAAGTCCTATTTACACATATATATCAAATATATATGATGTATAAACACATTTGGTTAATAACATTTTTAAACGACCATGAGCTCAATTTTTGCACACATTTAAATGGTTCCATGTACGGTACGTAACACAAACGATTCAATTTAACAATAGTAATTTGTTTGCACACAGTTAAATGATGAAACATTTCAATTTCAAACAATCAAATTTAGCATATCATTCATTTGCACTCAGTTCCAATGTCAAACATTTCTATTTAACCCATAGATAGGACACTATCAGTTGCTACCACTCCAAGCTTGAGTGGACCAGGGAGCGATGGCAATTAAGGAGTACTCCTCATTTCCCTAAGCTTCAGGATTACTAGATCCTCACCATCAGATGTTTTAGTGTCATATGCAGGGCACTCGTTGAGGTGGGGGTTAATTGTCTTTCTGCAGAGGTGTAGTCGTTGTATTTTACAGCCTCAGCCACCTGGGCTATGTAAAAAGTTCCTTAATTTTATGCTTTTTATACTAGAAAGAAACTATCATAAATCTACGCCCAAACAATGAAATTAAAAAATAAAAACAAACGGAAAAACAATAAAAGATAAACGTAGTTTTAATTAATCCTCAGTTTTTGTGTTTTAGTTTAAGTTTGCCAACACGTTTCTCGTTCCCCACTGACACTTGCAGCGGAAAAATAATGACTACAAGCATGAGGCTTCAGGTTATCTTTACAACGCTTTAAACCAGTACTTTTTATTTATATTACTTCGACTATGTATTTTGTCATGGAGATCAAAAGACAAATAATCATCTGTGCCTTTTTAGTCTTATTTTTGATTAAGAGGACATCTGAATTGATCCAAAAATGTATTCCTCGAAAAAAAAAAAAAAAAAAAAAACAGGAAAAAAAAAAGAAAAGAAAAAAGAATAACCTGAAGATCTATTCTTGGAAATGTACACAGACAATAATTTTGCAGCTGAAGAAAAATAAAAAGTCACGAATTTAATAATCGAAAATATTATTCCCTCAAAATGGCACATTTATTGCACTTACAGCAATTCATTACAAAAATACCGTTCACACACACACACACACACACGTGTGCATAAATGCATAAGCACACACAAAAGCAACGAAAAACAAAAACAAAAAACAAGCAAAAAAAAAAACCAACAAAAAAAACACAAAAACAAAACAAAACATATAGAAATATCAGCTGTTGATATTTTTTATCCAGTCAATCATATTTCTTTAAAGTTTGTACATTAAATAAGCAAAAATCCAGTAAGTGAAAGAAAAAAAAAGAATTTAATCTAGATTTGTAGAAACACTTTGTCATTCGGTCGTAAAAAAGGCGGACAGAATGTATTTCTCGATGGGATTATCTTTTTAAAATGATAACAAAATCCAGTCGAAAGATATTCACCAAACATTTCAAGGGGTTCGACGCATGACAAAAAAAAAAAAAAAATTGAAAATATACGTTGTCTCTAGAATTTTGAATAAAAAACGCCTTTTAAAAGAAACCTTTTTATTAAATTTTTATAAAAATCAGATCATCGATTTTGGGGAAAATTCTTTAAAAATGACGCTTTTAGCAGGTGTGCGCTTCTCTACAGGCCTTGTTAATAGCTTTTTAATTTTTATCTTTTTAATTATTTTGCAAGGAATTATATAATATTATTAATATTGCTCTTTTTAAAAACATCTATTTATATAATAGACACCGATTTTCTAAGAAATATGAACTATTGTCGAAAATATCTTTAAGTATCAAAGATCTATTGAACGTTTTACGTTAGTCACTATGTTTATCCAATATTATATTGTAGCAAGACCGCGAGACTTGTTTCGTAGGTAGACGAAACTCACGTATCTCATTCACGTATCAAATCTGATTCCTTCGACGATGTACGTTTCGCTACTCTCTCTTTCTCTCTCTCTCTGTCTCTGTCGGTCTGTCTATCTGTTTGTCTGTCTCTCTCTCTCTCTCTAATACTTAAACACATACAATTTCGTTCTCGTCTCCCCAGGATTATCGCAGTACACACTAACTCATAAATATACATCGGCGAGACCATATTGCAGATTCAAACGTGCGCACGCGCAAATGCTGCCATGAGAATGTCCATTTACACAACCACCCTGCGAAGTAGCGAGACCTTTTTGGATCGAAACCTTCAAGCTTGCATAGCATTCAAGCTCTCGCTTATCGCAAACAAAAAATTCGGGGTCATTGGTGACGACTTTATGGGAATAGAGTTACTTGTTGCAGAAAATTTCCCCGATTCAACTGCATGATTCTGTTCGTTTTATCTCTTGCAGTTTCTGTGGAAATAAACAAAATATATCAGCATATTCATGAAATGCTGACTAATCGTTTTATAGGCTTAGTAATCATAATAGTATTTGAAAAACACAGCACAGCTCGTTGGTCTATAGATGATAGCAACCTCCTTTTATTCTCATGTAAAATGGAGGCAAAAAGAGAAGTCAAACAAGATAAAAGGTTTCTTTATTTAAATCTGTCTGACTACTTCTGACAGCACAAAATAACAGGGAATAAGGCAGTTCGCTTTTATACATGCATTCATTGGTCAGATCAACACCAGTCTCTGGCGACGTCTCTTTCTTTAATCACATCGTCCGCATAAAAGAAAAAAAGAAAAAAAAACGACATTGTAGTTCACGTCAGTTATAATCTTTTCTGATCAGGCCACAATGCTAAATATATTACAGACACCTTACTTTTTCCATTGGTATCTCGTGGGTAGAATAACTACAGTGTTATAATAGTTTGAGTGCTAAGTTAAAAGACTATTGGAAGGCGAGATTAGCGAAATTGTTTTCCTAGTAGGAAATGGAATCAACGACCGAGTTCAAATCATGGACGAAGCTGTTTGTATTTCACTTTGCGCTAATGCCCTTAGAAAAGGCATGAATCTCCTATACCTTTAGCTATGCTTAAATAGTAGAAAGATCTTGTTTCTTGAGCCTTGCTTAGGCAACCAGTCTAAGAGAAGGAAAACTTTGAATTCAAACTAGTTTTACTCTGTTTAGAAATTAAACTTGGATCACCTATTCATACCAAAGGAGTGGAGTAAATACATACAAGACCATTGTGGGTTTGATTCGTTCTAAGTTCTCTGTTCTTTTTGCCTTGAACCAGACTAGGAAAAACTTCCTATATAACGACTAACTTTCTATAATCTATGTATTTACCCAAAGCCTTTGCTGCGGGAAGAATACAAAGAAAAAATATTAGTTTGAAATCAGATTTTTTTTCTCCAAGACATGTAGCCGTAACAAGACTAAAAAAACAGTCTGACCAACTATTTCCTCTTAGCATGCAGATGAAAGAAAAAATAGATTTTCACTGTAGGTTTTGTGCGAAGTGAAATACAAAAGTTATAGATTCAAGGTTGATACTTATTTATAGTAGGGGGGCGTCCTTGTGGTGTAATGGTTAAAGCGATGGACTGCGGAATCGTAGTAAGCGAGTTCGTACTCCACTAGCACTATTACGTTCACTTTTCAGGCAAATACCCTTGGGAAAGGTATGAACCCCCTTATCCTCCCAGCTATGGGTTAAATAGTACCACTACTGTTCTTCTAGGAGAATGGCTTTGGCATTAAATAACCTACAACGGTTGATATGCCATTAAACAAAAAAACAAAACAAACAAAACTTATTTATAGTAGGTTATCATTTTATTTGTATCGGTCAAATTATTAGTCGCTAAAAACTTCGAGTGGAAATGAACGTCGAATGCAAACATAAAGACTGGCGTACGTGCAAATGTCACACGTGTCGACAGATTATTGACTGACAGGTTGTTTTGAGATCAGTGGATGTTTAAGTGTGAATTCAGTTTGAGCTGATTTATCTATCGGATACAAAAAGTGAACAATTGAATGCATTTAAACTACATAAAAGTTTAGGATGCGTATGATGATCATGTCTGGCTGGTGAAATAATTAAAATAGATTATGTGAGAAAAGATAATTTTGATGTCATTCCGGACGGACAAGAGGGGATGTTTGTTCGTTATCTCGCATGCACGAGACTCTTATCGTTACTATGTACTACAGCAGACATTTTACTATGTCTTTCTCTCCCATGGTTCGATGATTGCTATGAAATCGTATACAATCAGAAATAAACTCTCTTATATCGAAGGAAACAAGGAGTCGTTTTGTACTTTGTGAAGAGTGTGACATCTACCGATGTTTGAGATGGTGCCGGGTTGGTGAGGCTATGTTGCACTAGTCTAGTTTTGCGCGCTTCTCACTTGGTGTCATGGTGTGTCACACTTCTATTTAGTACTGTAACGGTACACAAACAGGTTCGTGCCAAAAATAGCCTACCTCCCTCTGTATTCCCATTTTGGGGTGCCGTGATCTTCAGGCAAAAAAATTACCCTATCTATTTTTTAACGAGTGGGTGGGTGCCTCTTTTCAAGTACAGTATTCAAACAACTCTTTACGTTGCTGAAATGGAATACAAGACCAGATTAACTTGGGGTGCTCCTAGGAACCATCCTTTCCGAACGCGGGAGCAAAAATTGCTCATAAACCCAAGGAATAAAAGGTAAGGTGCCTCTGAGGGAGAATATCGACGATATTCTTCTTCAGACGTGCCTCACTTTTAAGGTGATGACTGGGAGGGGCTGTTCTTCGAATCTCAGATCATTTAATTTATTACCTCACCGGACACATTTGCTTGGGGGTGTCCTCGTGGTGTAATGGTTAAAGCGATGAACTGCGGAATCGTAGTACGCGAGTTCGTACTCCAGTCGCGCTATTACGTTCACTTTCGGGCAAATACCCTTGGGAAAGGTATGAACCCCCTTATTCTCCCTCCAGCTATGGATAAATAGTAGGACGGACTAGGTTCTTCAGCCTTGGTGAGGCAACTAGTCTAGGAGAAGGAAAACTCTGAGTTCAAACCTGTTAAACTCCGCTTAAAAATTGACCTTGTGTCATATCCTGCCCGAGCGGAGGGGTTGGTAAATAGTACCGGACACATTTGCTTGGTCGGTAGAGCAAACGGTTTTACAGGTTTTAATACTCAAATTTTTATAGCCTCGTGACATTCTAAACTAAGCTACATCATCGTGTTCGATACTTATGGATTCTCTCTCTCTTTCCATCAATACCTATTGGTCATAGCTATGTGAAAGTCATCTAAATGACATCTAGTATCCATGCAGAGCAGATGACTGTAAGTTTTTACCCCGTAACCTCGTCTTCACAATGAAGTGCATCAACCCTGAAATGTATTGCACATGTTCAAAACAAATACTTATAATTAGAAGAGACGTTTGTTTTTGATTATTCTTTAAAACGGATATCTATGCTGAATTGATATCGTTGAAAACCCTTTGAAACATATCTACCAGATTAATGGCACCTAATTATATGAATCCCAGCCATACTTAACATTCAATATAGAATATATTTGTTTTGTCATGCGTTTTATCTTAGGGATTTTAATTATTATGTCTGCTTCCAAAGTCCGGAAGATTCTTGAGAAGTTGTAATTCTGTGAGTACGATTCCTTCACACATTTGGACCATCTATCATTGTCCCCTGGAGGTATGTCTTGCTCATATATGTTTTCAAGATCTGATACAATAGATTACAGTAAGATTGTCCGTCTTGCCTATCAATCGTATAATTCTCTCTCAAACATTTAAAGTTACTTCCTGGTACGAATGGTTTCTGTAATGCTTTTTCGGGTCTCGGCTTATCAAGCACTCCGATACTGACAAAGACTTTTCAGATGTCCCAAATAGAAACGTGGGTGTACGCCTCGATAAAAATGCACTGTTTGCAAAATACATTATTTTAAGCGTTGGGTTAAGCCAAGGGTAGGCAAGCTGCGACCCACGACACTGTTTTGTAGGGCCCGCAGTAGTTTCTAAAAGATAAGAAAAATAAACACTTGCACTTGAATCAAAACTAAATTCTTTTGATTTATTAAAATAAAAAAAATATATATATAGATGCGGCTCTTTGATACTTCATAACCCAGAGATTTTGCCTTCCCATCAAGACGTTTGCCCACCCTTGGGTTAAACTAAGTTAAGTAAATATTCATGAGGCCCAAATTAGTAAATATTACTGTTGTTCATTCTAATTCATTTGTGTGTTCATTCCCACTGATTTGATTTATTTCACGCTGAAGACTTGACAATTAATACCAATATTAATGGCTATTTCTGACGCATCCTGTATGCCAGCACACATACATACGTGCACGTCTCTCTCTCTCTCTCTCTCTCTCTCTCTCTCTCTCTCTCTATCTCTCTCTCTACATGTACGTGTGTGTGTGTGTGTGTGCGAGAAAGAGAGAGAGAGAGAGAGAGAGAGAGAAAGAGAGAGAGAGAGAGAATATATCGAGCGAGACTGTTCTGCAATGTATACAAATGTTCATATATTGCATATATATGCAACTGTTCATATATTGCATATGTTTCATATGCTATTATTCAATTACTGCATTTGTGCACATTGGTCTTTGAACCTATTTATTTAATGGAAAATGATTCTATCGACAACATGAAAAATCACATGCCATGTTTTTACTTTGTTAATTACTTGCAAATAACGACAAATGAGAAAGACACAAAAAAAAAAACTGCTGAACAATTAAACAGTAAAAACAATTCTCGATGTCAAAGCAACCTGTTCCTGATAAAAGAAAAAATGCGATAATTGATTGAAGTTTTGTAATTGGACACTAATAATTGATTTCTATTCTCAAGTGTTTGATGACGGCGCACATAGCTTTTTACTAAAAATAGTACGGGGAAAATTATCTTAATTATCATTAATAATAATAATAAATAAAAATAATAATAATAAAGAATAATAATAATGATAATAATAATAAACGGATCACCTAATCCCGGCCAGAAGACCAGACTTAATAATAATCAACAAAAAAATAAAAGAGAACTTGCAAAATAGTCGACTTTGCTGTCTCGGCTGACCACAGAATAAAACTGAAAGAATGGGAAAAGAAGGATAAGTACCTCGACCTTTCTAGGGAATTGAAAAAACTGTGGAACATGCAGGTGACAATCATACCAATTCTAATTGGTGCGATTGGAACGGTAACTAAAAGATTACTAAAGGCACTTGAAGACTTGGAAGTTGGCGGACGGGTGGAGACCATCCAAACAACTACATTATTGAGAACAACCAGAATACTGAGAAGAGTCCTGGAGACTTGAGGAGACTTGCTGTCACTGAGAGTCCAGTGAAAAACCATCGGCTAACGCTGATGCGAAAAACTCTATAAACTGAAAGAATGTGAAAAGAGATATAAGTACCTTGACCTTGCTAGAGAATTGAAAAAACTATGGAACATGTAGGTGACAATTATACCAATTGTGAATGGTGCTTTTGGCACGGTAACTAAAGGATTATTAAAGGGTCTGGAAGATTTGAAAGTTGGCGCCCGAGTGGAGACCATCCAAACAGCAGCATTATTGAAAACGGCCAGAATACTGAGAAGAGTCCTGGAGACTTGAGTAGACTTGCTGTCACTCAATCTCATGTGAAAGACCATCAGCTTACGCTGATGTGAAAAACTCTAATGAGTAATAAATAATTGTTAAAGAAACTGAAATTTGTCCATAGGAATAAATGCCATATGCACCATCCAGAATCTGTCCTGGCGAATGAGATGCACAAACACCCCAGGGATTTTGAGATACAAACGGATCACATAATCTCTGCCAGACGACCAAATCTAGGAATAATCAGCAACAACAAAAAAAGACAACTTGCCTAATTGTGGACTTTGCTGTCCCGGCTGACCACTGAGTAAAATAATTAAAAAAAAAAGGCGAAAGAAAGATACAACATAAACCTTGCAAGGGAATTGAATAAAAAAAGACTGTAACGGTTATACCAATTGTAATCGTAGCTCTTGGTACAGTCACCAAAGGATTGATACAAGGGCTGGAGGACTTGGAAATAAGAAGCCGAGTGGTGACCGTCCAAACTACTGCATAATCGAGATCGGCCCGAATACCGAGAAGAGTCCAGTTTGCTGTCCCGGCTGACCACATAATAAAAGAATATGAAAAGAAAGATGCGTACCTCGACCTTGCTAGGGAATTGAAAAAACTATGGAACATTCAGGTGACAATTATACCAATTGTAATTGGTGCGTTTGGAACAGTAATTAAAGGATTACTAAAGGGACTGGCGGACTTGGAAGCTGGCGAACGAGTGGAGATCATCCAAACAACTACATTATTGAGAATGGCCAGAATACTGAGAAGCGTCCTGGAGACTTGAGGAGACTTGTGGTCACTCTAATTCCAGTGAAAAACTCTAATAATAATAATAATAATAATAATCGAGACCCTAAAACTACCACAGTGCCAGAAATAATTGGAGCTTTGGGTATGCTAAAGAACGTATCAAAAAACCCATTAGAAAATTATGTGGCAGTCCCAGCTGATAATAAATAATGGCACTTTGGGGAACTGATTGTCTCCCCAAGAGAGTAGGATTATTATTTTGTGATTAAGTCTTTCCTCTTTTTCACCATGTGCAATCTTAAACAAGTCCTGGCGGCAACACCCCACAAGACACCAACTGTACGGCCACCTGCCCCCTATCACGAAAACTATTCAAGTTAGACGAACCAGACATGCAGGACACTGCTGGAGAAGCAGGGACGAAATCATAAGAGATGTACTCTTATGGACCCCCACACATGGCCGTGCAAAAGCAGGACGACCAGCACGAACATACATTCAGCAGCTATGTGAGGATACGGGATGTTGTCCTGTAGACCTACCTAGGGCGATGAACGATAGGGAGGAGTGGCGAGAGAGGGTCAGGAATATCCGTGCTACCAGCGCGATATGATGATGATGATGATGATGACTACAACTACTACTACTGGTCGAGTCGGCAGGGACAGCAGAATACACCGACTGTACCTTTGCAGAGGGGTAATACTCACCCAACGTGTGTCCTGGAGATGACTATAAATAATCTGATAGTGAGACTCCAGTAATTCTTGAACTTTAGGAAATGCGGAGTGCCCCTTTATTGTCATTGCCCCCAGGTCCACTCTGACCCGGAATGGTAGCACTAGATAGTGTCCGATCTTAGGGTCAAATAGAACTAAACTGTGCACTTATGCTAAACTGAATTGTTTGAAATAGAACTGTTTTTTGACATTTAAATGTGTAATTATGCTAGATTGAATTGTCCGAAATAGACTGTTTATATGTATAGAAAGGTATTTGGCATTAAATAACCTACAATGATTGATATGCCATAAAACCAAACCAAACAAAACCTACTTCTACCATTTTAGTAGTAGTAGTAGTAGTAGTAGTAGTATATATTTCATTTGAAATTTTTAGATAGTTCATATTATTAAGATTTTACGCAAGAATGAGCAATAAAATAGTTTTTTCAACCTGTAACATGAATTCAACATAATTCCATATGATTGTATTGTTCACGTTTTCCAATATTACTTTTCACTGGGTGATGAAACGTCATCAGTTGCAACAGATTTGACATCTTAGAGTGAGATTATTATATTCAAAAATAAATATGGTGACATTTGAATAAAAAAAATAATTTGAATGTCAAAAACATTTTTTAAAATCTATACGATGTCTTAAATGATCTGAATGCAAGCAGAAATTGAATTCCTGCAAAAAAGAAAAAAAAAATCTCTCTAAAGCTATCAGGTAATTTTTAGATGAAATCTAACAACCATTTGGTTTGGCAACATTTCAGCTCAATACTGTCAATGCCAAAACGGCACACACACACACACACACACACACACACACACACACACACACACACACACACACACACACACACACATTGCCAAGTAACCTGGGGCTGTAGAATACACCGAATGCTTCTCTGCAGAGGGGTAAGACCCACCCGCAACGAGTGTCCTAGATAGGACACTAAACAATCTGATGGTGAGATTTCAGTGATGTTGGAACTTTGGGGAATGGGGAGTGCCCCTTTATTGCCATTACTCCCAGGTCCACTCTGGCCCCAAATGGTAGCACCTGATAGGGTCGCTATCTATGGGTTAAATAGAACTAACTGCATACATATGCAAAACTGAATTGTTTGAATTAGAACTGTTTGACTAAACTAAATTGATTGAAATTGAAATGTTTTTGATAATTAAACTCTACTTACATTTAAACAGCGTGCTTATGTTAAACTGAATTGCTTGAAATGGAACTGTTTTTGGTATTGAAACTGTACTTACACTAAATTGAATCGTTTAATACAGAACTGTTTTGACATTTCACTGTGTAAAGAAAATAGGTACTTAATACAGCTTCCAAACCACACACACACACACACACACACACATATATATATATATATATATATATATATATTTCCATACTGCTAGGGTTATTGAAATGAATCAATAACGCCAAATTTATCAGAGCTTCTTCAGATTGAATGGGTATTATTGTGACCGGATTTTTTTTTCTTCAAGGAATTGTTGCTCTGAGATGTCAGTTACATTGAGCTCTATACCAGGAAGATTTAAATGTTCGTAGTTGAATAATGTAATTGTCCTGAGGGAATTATTCCCCACTCCGGTTTAACGAGACTGAATAATACATACACATATATATATATATATATATGAGCTCGTAAGTGATGTTCTCCTATGGACCCCCTCACATGGCCGGGCAAAAGCAGGGCGTCCAGCTCGAAACTACATGCAGCAGCTTTGTTAGGATACGGGATGTAGTCCTCAGGACCTGCCAGAAGCGATGAACGAGGGATGAGTGGCAAGAGAGGGTCAGGGATATTCGTGCTGGCGGCACGACATGATGATAATGATGATGATATATATATGTTTAGTTGGGAAGCAGTCTTTCATTTAAGCATGTTTGATTAAATAATAACGACACATTTGTCTATATAATTTTATTAAGATCCTTTCAAGTTTCCTGATGAGTGTCTTGGCTTTAGGTTGAAATTGGTAGATGAATTTACCAAAATTGTCACGAGAGCTTTCAGACCTTTCATAGGCCATCATCAGTTGTTATTTGCATGTGTATTTATTCTTTATTTTTGTTTGCCATAGTCGCAGGAGTACTACAGAGATACACTAGCCTCATACCGATTTATCATATGTCTAGAGTACGTACTTAGAACATCTATCGATAAAATTAAAGAAAATGATTTCAAGTTAACAAAAGAAAGAAGCAGAAGGTACCCCGCAAAAACAATTACCGACACCGACTATGCCGATGATATAGCGCATCTGGCATATGCACTCACCCGAGCCAAAACCGTGCAACACAGTCTGGAACGAACGGCTGCAGGCATTGGTCTCCATATCAATGCACATAAGACGGAATATATGTACTTTAATCAAACAGGAAACATCACCACACTAAACTCTGAAACTAGTTGACAAGTTCACCTACCCAGGGAGCAGTATCTCATCAACCGAGAGAGACGTCAACACGAGGCTAGCAAAGGTATGGACAGCTCTCGATATTTCGGTCATATGGAAGTCAGACCTGACCGATAAAATGAAGCGTGGTTTCTTCCAAGCAACAGTCGTGTCGATACTGCTATATGGATGCACTACATGGACGCTAACGAAACGTATGGAGAAAAAGCTCGTCGGCAATTAAGCAAGAATGCTGCGAGCAATATTGAACTAGTCCTGGAGACAACACCCCACAAAGCAGCAGCAGCTATACGGCCACTTATCATCCATCACGAAAACTATCAAAATTAGACGAACAAGGCACGCGAGACACTACTGGAGAAGTAGGGATGAGCTCATGAGTGATGTACTCCTGTGGACCCCTGCACATGGACAAGCAAAGGCGTGACATCCAGCTCGAACCTATATACAGCAGCTCTGTATCGATAGGGATGTAGCCCTGAAGATCAGCCGAAAGCAATGGACGATAAGGAAGTGGTAATTTACTAAGCTTTTTGCTTAGATGTAGCACAAGGCCATATGAAAGGGGCACCCAATGAGACTCGAACTCACTCGTGTAGGTTTGCTAGTCGAGCTTGCTAACCATTACACCACCAGAGGCGCCCCAGGACGATAAGGAGGTGTGACCAGAGACGGTCCGGAATATCCGTGCTGATAGTGTGACATGATGACAAGACTACACCGAGTGTTTTCGGTCTCAGTATTGTGGTGAGCTACAGGATCATTTATTCTTTTTATATATATAAAAGGCGCTGATGGTATAATGGTTAACTTCGTAGAAAATGGGCACGTTGATCCATATTCAAATCCTGCATGATCCTATTAGCATTTGACATAGCGCAAGTGCATTTGGGAAAGGCATGAATCAAACTATTCTCTCTCCAACTATGGATAAATAGCAAGGCAGATAAAGCTCTAACTTAGGCATGGTAACCAGTCTCGGAGGATGAAAACTCTGAATTCGAACCTTTTGAACTCCGCTAAAGAATTGACCTTGTGTCACACCCTGTTTGTGCTAAGGGGATGGTAAATACACACACACATACACCCCTCCACACACACACAAACACACACACACACACACACATATATATATATATATATATATATATATATATATATAGTTGAAGTACGAGTTTACACTATGTCGTACTTGAATCACAGATACGTCAAGGGTAACTGAAAAATATCAAAAATCGATTGTATTTATTTCATGTTTCAAAAGATTTTTAGAATCTTTTTTTGTCGATTCGAAATTTACAATGTAAAGTTAGAAGGGCATTTGTAAGCCAAACATAAAAATATCAAAAATCGATTGTATTTATTTCATTTTCCTAAATAAATTTACAGTCCTTTTGTTGATTCGAAATTATACAATTTTAAGTTTGAAGGGTAATTCTTAGCTATAAAGACCGCAACTAAATCACAGAAATTATATTTACCGAGTAAAACTTTTATATGTTCTCATTGAAATGATATTGTCAAGCAGAAAAATATACCGTGTTGTATAAAGAAAAAAAAATGTTTATTTCTAAATCTAATTAATAGACACTTAAAAGATTTGTTGATCTAAAAATATTGGTTCTTTCTTCTGTTTGTTTGTCGTAATAAATTATAATATAATGTAGTTATTTTACATATCAAGTTTAAATAAGTACATACAGATATATCAGCTCTCTCTCTCTCTCTCTCTCTCTCTCTCTCTAAGTCTTTCTTTCTCTCTCTTTCTCTATTTCACTCCCTCTCTCTGTCTCACACACACACACACACACACACACACGCACATACACACTCAAGCATCATTCAATTTTCGTATCGTTTCCAGGTCTACTCTGACCTAGAATGGTAACACCTGTTCTATGGGTTTAATAGAACTAAACAGTGTTCTAATGCTAAACTGAATTGTTTGAAATAGAACTGTTTTGACATTTAACTGTGTGTAAACAAAAAACTGTACTCATGCTAGTCTGAAATGCCTGGAACTTTTATCCAATTTACTTAATTCGGCGCTAAATGAGCCGATAATGGTTGTAAATCGTTAAAAAGGCAACAAACAACGAACTAACGACCACCTGCTCCATACTCAGCGGGAGTGTCTGCACAATTCTTCTACATATGAGTAAAATATACCCGTCTTAAAAGTATTAGCATTTGATAGAAATTCTTAAAAAATTAAAAACAGTGAGTAAATTTGTTGTATTATAATAATTTTTCTTTTAACAAATCCTGGCGGCAACACCCCACAAGACACCAACTGTACGGCCACCTGTCTCCTATCACGAAAACTGTTCAAGTTAGACTAACCAGACATGCAGGACACTCCTGGAGAAGCAGGGACAAACTCATAAGTGATGTACTCTTATGGACCCCCACACATGGCCGTGCAAAAGCAGGACGACCAGCACGAACATACATTCAGCAACTATGTGAGGATACAGGATGTTGTCCTGAAGACCTGCCTGAGGCGATGAACGATAGTGAAAAGTGGCGAGAGAGGGTCAGGGATATCCGTGCTACCAGCACGATATGATAATGATGATGATGATGATGATGATGATAATTAGTTAGTTAATACTACAACCAGTTCATTGGCCTAGTCGCTAGAGTGTTCGTAAATGGTCCGGGACAACTGTGTTCAATCACAGCTCGCGTCATACCAAAGACTTTAAAAATGGTACTTGATACCTCCGTGCTTAACACTCAGCAATAAAAGGTAAAGTGGAGCAATCCTGGGAAAAGGTTAGCCCCCCCCCTTACACCTCGGTTGAGTAGCTACTGTCGCAACTTTACTCACTTACTTTCATACTATAATTGTTTACGAAAGATTAATATCATTTTTGTTATTTGACAATCATATAATTGCTTGTTACTTCAAACGATGTCATTGTTTATAAATTTGTAATATCAAGTAGAAATACTCAAAAGCATACAACCCAGTCAGCTGGGAGGACAGTAGAATACACTGCTTGCATCTCTACATAGGGGGGGGGCAGACCCACCCCCAATGAGTGTCCTAGATATGACATTAAATAATCTGATTATGAGGCTTGAGTAATGCTTGAGCTTTGAGAAATGCAGAGTACCATATCATTGCCATTGTTCTGAGATCCATTCTAGCCCGCTTTAGTAGCCTCTGATAAAATCCTATCTAATGGTCGAATGGAAATAAACTGTGTTCTTATGCTAAACTGAATTGCTTGAAATAGAACTATTTTGAGTAAAACGAAATGACTTATGCTTAATTGAATAGTCTGAAATAGAACTATGAGATCATTTTACTGTGTGTAAAAAATGATTGATGCTTAATCGAACTGTTGATAATATATAACAATGCTTGGAACCATGTAACTTTGTGGACTTATGCTAGATATAAATACTTGAAAAAAAAAACTGTTTAATCATTCAACTGTATAAAATTTGATTACATCCATTTACATGTATTTAATCTATATGTAAAAACAGGATTTGACATTAAATAAACAACAATGGTTGTTATGCTATGAAACTCAGTCTCCTGTGCTATTGGCGAAGGCTCTAATCGTTATACCAATATATATATATATATATATATATATATACAATGTGCATACGATAAGTTTCCAGACTTTTTTCGTATGGGCACTTTTATTGATAGTACACACATGAAACTCTAGTCCCCTTCGAAGTAATCTCCTCTAGCTGCAATGCATTGTTGTACCGTTCCAACAACTTCTGGAAGGCCCATCGAAGTCCTCTTGTGTGAGCGTGTCAATGGCCTTCGTCACAGCCTCTTTCATTTCCTCAATTGTCTCATAACGACAGCCTCTGAGCTTAGGGAATAACCAAAATTCACAGGAAGCACGGTCTGGACTATTGGGAAGGTGAGGGACTGTCTTTATGCCCATCTTTGTCAAATAGTCTGGGACAAGGATGGAGTTGTGGACTGGTGCATTGTCCCGGTGGAAATGCCACTGACCCGATTTGAAGAGTGATGGTCTCTTCCCAAGGAATCTCTTCCTGAATTCCCTTAAAACCTCAACATAGTAACCCTCACCCTAACCCTATGTCCCATCAACTCTGGTGTGTTGACTTCCTTACTCTTCCCACACCTCTCATCATCCCTCACAGACACCCAGCCTTCCTTAAATCTCTTATACCACTCAAAAACTGATGCTCGATTCATGCAAGATGCTCCAAAGGCAGTGTGAAGCATTCCTCAGGTTTCTGTGGCATTTTTTCCCTAGTTTAAAACATAATTTTATTGCATATCGTTCTTCTAAAGTGTTAGATTGCATTTTTGAAATTCACCAGCTATAACAATCAGGCTTTAGTATGGTGTATTCCAATTGCTGCTGTAGCTGTTCTTTTGAAACTGAAATCATAAAAATTGGCCTGTCATCTCATAAGATGTATTGCAATAACATACTGAATTTTCAAGAGTATACGGTAATTTTAACTGCCTATACGAAAAAAAATCTGGAAACCTATCGTATGCGCCTCCTATATATATATATATATATATATATATATATATATATATATATATATATATGTCATGACGTGCTGCCAGCATGAAACTACTTGACCCTCTCTTGTCACTAGTCTCTCTCGTCCATAGCTCCCGGGAGGTCTTCATGGCTAAACCCTGTATCGAACAGAGCTGTTGTATATAGGTTCTACCTGGACGTCCTACCTTTGATCGTCCATGTGAAGGGGTCTACAGGAGTATATAACTTATGAGTTCGTCCTTACTTCTCCAGCAGCGTCCTGCACGTCTGGTTCGTCTAACTTAGATAGTTTTCGTGATGGGTGGTAGGTGGCCGTTCCGCCGCTATTTTGTAGGGTGTTGCCTCCAGGGCTTAATTGATATTGCTCGCAGCATTCTTGTGTAATTGCCCTCAAGCTTTTCTCCATACGTTTATTTAGCGTTCATGTAGTTCATCTCTATAGCAGTATCCACGCGATCGCTGCTTGGAAGAAACTGCGTTTTATTTTATCGGTCAGGTCTGACTTCCATGTGACCGATAGCCTATCGATAGCTGTCTATGCGTTTGCTAGTCGCGTACGACCCTTATTTAGTAAATAAAACACAATAAAACCAAACAATCGACCCTATATAACCGTATGCAAATTATTTTTATTAGATGAGAATACTATAAATGTGTACACGTTATAAGAAAAGTGGTTATATGAAGGTATATTTGTTTTAAAATGTTTATTATCATATAAGAGCGTGCAAAACGCAAAAAAAACCTGCTTTAATAGTAAATAATCAAGTAAAATTCAACAAAATAAAATGCTAACAACACCAACACCCAATCAATAAAGTAATGAAAGGACAGTTGGTTTAGAGACTTCAGTACAAAAAAATCTGCAGATATTCAACACACAAGAAATAGAAGTATTAATCTGAAATAAAGAGTATGCACACGAGATAGCATCTTCATTACTACGAAGAAAAAACCGAAAAAAAGAAACTTAATCAAATAATCACCATGACCAGAAAATCCGGCAAAAACTTACGCACAACATACGGAAACACAAGATAGCTGTTTCGACTTTATTAAGGCCTCATCAACAGAGTATACCATGATCTCCACCGCGGGAGATTGCAGACCCGAAACTCTACAAGTGAGCCAACTGTTTATATCGCACAAAAGTGACACCAAATTAACTAGTTTTGCGTAAGAGTTCGCTGGATTTTCTGGTCATTGTATTTCAATTCACTATACAATTCTTCTTTAAAAAAGCAAATACCCTTGGGAAAGATATGAACCCTCTTATACTCCCAGTTATGGGTTAAATAGTACCAGTACTGTTTGCGGGGGTGTGTCCTCGTGGTGTAATGGTTAAAGCGATGGACTGCGGACTCGTAGTAAGCGAGTTCATACTCCAGTCGTGCTATTACGTTCACTTTCGGGAAAATACCCTCGGGAAAGGTATGATCCCCCTTATCCACCCAGCTATGGGTTAAACAGTACCACTACTGTTCTTCTAGGAGAATGGCTTTGGCATTAGATAATCTATAAAGGTTGATATGCCATTAAAATAAAGAAACAAAAAAACAAGAATCTTTAAAAAAGGAAAATAAACATTTAATCAAATAATGCCAAAAGAACCTATTACACCATGAAAAAAGAATGTTGTTCATGGATGGTTTGTGCTAGTCTCAATTGTATATATTTGAAAAGTATAGAGAATGGACATTTTTTAAAATGTTAATTTTTTTCCCTGTATAATGAAATTTAGAAATGAATTTATTCTTTAAGCAGGATTCCGTGAATTTGAGTAAAAGCTTGTTTGTTTGTTATTTCATGGCATATCAAACTTTTCGGGTTATTAAAGGCCAAATCCATCCTTTAAGAAGGATAATAGTGATATTATTTAACCCAGAGATCGGAGGATAATGGGGTTCATACCTTCCCCAATGGTATTTGTCCGAAAGTGAACGTAATATTACGACTGGAGTTCGAACTCGAGTTCTACGATTCCGTAGTCCATCGCTTTAACTATTACAACACGGGATAAAGGCAGAATTACCATTGCACCAATTATCCATTACACCCTTGAGTAAAGGCAGAACGAAACTATATATGAATCAAAATTTACTTGTATTTATTTTAAGGCGATACAAAAATGTCTTGTAAGTTCGAGAAAATTCTCAATTAGCTCCTCAGCATTGAATCCTCATGGAATGTTCTGGAAAAAGGGTTAAGTTGGAAATTCATTTATTTTAGGCATCAAAAGAACGTTAAAAAAAAGGTAGAACATTTCCATTTATATATAGTTATTAGGAAATAATATTTTATGTCCAGAAACGTTTAAAAAAGACAGATCATTTCCATTTATCTATAGTTATTAGGAAATAATATTTTATGTCCAGAAAATATGACGTACAAAATTTTGTTACATAGTGTAAAGCTAGATGAGATAGGACTCACGGAAATAGCAAGCGTAGGCTATGTGAAGAAGGAAATGAAATTGTCAACAACATTATAAGCGAATGCAGCATTCGCTTATAATGGCACAGTTGTAATTCACTACTAGACAAAATTTATTGGCGAAGGTGCTCAACATAAAACAGCCTTGAAATGGGGGTCACGTGCGATACTGGTCCCTAGCATGGGGATAAATAACTGCCATAAACTCGTCTGACAATTCCGACCATCTATCTCCTTTGGTGCTATGGGATATTGGTGTCATGATTCGAAGGATATAGCACGCCTCGTATCCCATCTAAAGACGATAACTTGGCTTAGGAACATACTCTGGTGCCAGATCTCTCGTCAGTGAATCGGTAGTCTATCGACGTTTATTGTTTATCACTATCAACAGCGAATATTTTCTTGCTTTATTCTTATGGACACACAAAATATCGGATCTAATGAAAGTTTGACCATCATTATCGGGATGATTTGAATTGGCATGTCAAACATTTTCTCCAACTCATAGGGACATTTTAATTAAACTTAGACATTAAATGACAGTGTCTGTACAGACAATATTAATTGATTAGTATTCATTTGCAATCCAGGAAAACTTTATTTGGAAATTATGGGAATATTAATTTATATTAGAAATTATTCAATGAATATATGAAGCTGGGTTGATTTTTTTTTTCAGTTTCAATCGGTTTGATTTGAAAAGAAAGGTTATTTAAAATTTCATTATATCATTAATTCCGGATAGAAACAATATAACGTAGTTTTTTTTCAAAAAGCACTTTCTTTTCTCTTTCAGAAGCACCGATGACGGCCATTGGACGTATTCATTTTATCACTATTACTTGTGGCTAGAAAAATATGATTAATGAATAACGTAATTCAATTAGTACTATGAATATTAACATAAGTTTTCGTTTTCTGTTTTTGAGAAAACGTAATTTAAGAAATAAAAGATAAAACAAAACTAAAACAAACTGTTCATTTATTTCCATTATAGTTCTCCAATGTTGTTATTACCATTACTATTTTAATGCAAGCTGAGTTTTCACACCAGTAACAGTGTGAAACATTCAACAAATACGGGCATGTTTTTTGGAAGAGATAAAGTGACAGCAAATCTACTTATTTATTACAGTTCTATTACTAGGTTTAGAAAAGCTATCGTCTGGGGGCAGAGAAAGGCAATCATATTTTTGTTGAGATTCCTAATTCTTTACATCTTTTGGGAAAATACATCGAGAAGTTCCGAGTGTGTCAATGATGATGGTTACAATTGATACCGCCTTATTCCCTGGGCTAAGTACTTACTTAGTACCGACATCGTTCTTCTGCCAAATCGAAATGGCATTAAATACCTCATGAAGCTTGACATACCATTAAACAAGGAAGCCGAAAAAACCATTATCTATCTATCTATCAATCTATCTATCAATCTATCTCGGTCAGTTGATATGTATATATATATATATATATAATCCATGGAAAATATTGTTCTGCAACCTGGATTAGATATATATATATATATAATATATATTTATTTATTAACATTATTATCATAATAGCTCTATCATAGATATTGAGCACTCTCCATATTATATTGCACTTGGTTCGACACATAACCACATAGTGATTTACTGACGACCAACACTCTCATAATATATATATATATATATATATATATATATGTGTGTGTGTGTGTGTAACCATTTATATGTAGGTACATCAAAATGTTCTCATATTGATGAAAAAAAGGAATTTCTATGACTCATCATATACTTATTTTGCAAGAAAATGTCCTTCCTTTTAAATGCACTTTATCAAACGCTTATTTATTAATGAAAAATTTTTTGGATTATATAATGAAAATTTCGGGACAATATTTGGAACATTTCTACTTACTAAGACTTCTCATGCTTTCCATATCATGGGTTAATGGATATCGTCGTGGGACATAAACACAGTGACCAGATATCAAATCCAGGACAAGGCTGTTTGCGTTTTACATAGGGCTTATGCCTTTGGAAAGGTATATTCCCAACTATTCTCTTTCCAGCCTTAGATAAATAGTCGGGCAGACAGGGTATTTTAACTACGTTAACCACTATAGGAAAAGAACAACTCAGAATTCAGATCTGTTAAACTCCACTTGAAAATTTATTTTCTATGACGTTCGGATTGTACTGAGGGGTATGTAATTACATATACACCTCAATATATATATATATATATATATATATATTTAAGAAAAAACAAAGACCGGTTAATTTAGGATTATAAATTTATTTCCATCCTGTTTTTCAGTTTCTGGTGTAAACCAAAAACACGAAGAAAAATATAACAGGACTTCTTCAGATCCAATGGATAAAACAGATAAATAAAACAGACTTGACACGTGGGGTGGAGGGGAGGGGGAAGAGATAAAGGAGTTACCACGTGTCTAGTCTGTTTTATTTATCCATTGGATCTGAAGAAGTCCTGTTATATTTTTCTTCGTGTTTTTGGTTCACACCAGAAACTGAAAAACAGGATGGAAATAAATTTATAATCCTAAATTAACCGGTCTTTGTTTTTTTCTTAAAGAAATATTGCTCTGTAAAAAATTACATTGAGCTCTCAACCAGGAAAATTTAAATGTTCAGCTCGTGAATGATTTTCTTGTCCTGAAGGAATTACTCCCAAGTCTGGTTTAACTGGACCGAATAATACTATATATATATATATATATATATATATATATATATATATATATATATATATATGTGTGTGTGTGTGTGTGTGTGCGTGTGTCGTTATCTTTCTTATAAATTAAGTCAAAATTTGTCTTCTATGTAATAATCTGTATAGAGAACAAATGAGAAATTTCAATATTCTCACAATGCTCAACTTTTCCTTGATATCACTGATATATATCCTCCCCTACACCTTGGTGTAGTAGCTCTCAAAAAGGGAGGCTTCGGGTCACCCTCGACTACGGTCGCCAATACATATATATATATATATATATATATATATATACAGTAAGTTAGTCGACCGTACTCAAGGGTGACCTGAAACCTCCCTTTTCAATAGCTACGACATCGACGTGTAGAGGAGTGTAACTTCTTTCATTGAACTGCTCCACCTACTCTCGACTTGTATCTTATAATGCTGAGTGTTGAACAATGAGTTATCGCCTACTATTTTGGGGGTCTTGTGTATTATTCGACTTGGGATTATATCCCGACACCCCGATATATATATATACCTTTTTAAAAATATCAATTGTGCTGGGACTTTTCATATCCCAGATTACTGTCAACATGACCTAATATACTTACCAGTGTGCCAGTAAATTTTCTTTACCAAAAAGTCAGTATGTTATCACTTGATAGACAGTCATTACATCTCATTAGCAAACTTATTTTAAGTCCATTTGTAGACATTTTTCTGATGAAAAAATACTTCTCTGTACACCTCATATATGTAAATTTTACGTTTTTCACTTCTTAGCTTGAAGAAAATGTGCTGACAGACGTTTGTTCAAACTGGGAGCCTAATGATTGCTTTGCCACCATTTTGAATAGACTCAAAACAAAAATATTTTGGAGATTTAAATCATTTCGCTTTAAACTAATTTCAACTGATGAAGTGTTTATATCTATGGATAAAAAATTATGAAAAAAACAATATTGTGTTTTTACAAAGAATTTGCCTCATATATTGAATGATAATAGATTACAAACAATATTATTCTTTTATAGTAATTTCACTTATATTGCATATCAAGAACAAAAATCCCTCCATTTCAAATGAATTTTACATTTTGAATTTAAAGACACCAAAATCACGTCCAACGTCTGTTTCCATGGCAATTACCTAAACAATCACAATGTCATTAAGAAGATCCATGCGAAGAACGAAACATGTTATACCAATAAATTGTCGTTTTCAACAACTTGGTTTTCAGTTTTCGACAAAATTGTAGGATATCATTATCCAAAATATTTATCCTGTATATAAAAAGTCCGCTGATCTCATACGTGAGAAACTGACAGTTATCAAGGATCGTTGACTTTATGCCAAAACTACTCAAACTTAGGTACGTATATCCCCTTTCTATCGATATTCAATATTTATGAATATAGCAAACTACATATATTTCTCTCTATATATATCCCTCCCTCTCTCTCTCTCTCTATATATATATATATATATATATATATGTATATATATGTATACATATATATATAAAGGTGTAGACTAATGATGAGATACAAAATTTCTTAGACAAGGAACATTAATTTTTAACATAGGCTTCTTATTGCCAATGCACTTAATCAAAAATGTATTCGTAAATTACATAATACATTGAAAGCTTTCGATCAAAATCAAGATGACAGTGTCCAAGCGCAAACCGATTGCTCCGCTCTTTCAACAAAAATAGTTTGTAACACTCTTTTAAATTCTTCGACATTGTTGCAGGAGTACTACAAGGAGACACACTAGTCCCGTACCTCTTTATCATCTGTCTAGACTATGTGCTTAGGACTTCGATCGACAAAATCAGAGAAAATGCCTTCGAGCTGACAAAGAGAAGAAGCAAAAGGTACCCCGCAAAAACAATCACTGACGCCGACTACGCTGATGACTTGGCGTTACTAGCGAATACGCCTAATCAAGCAGAGACACTACTGCATAGTCTGGAACGAGCCGCAGCTGGCATTGGCCTCCATGTCAATGCAAACAAAACTGAATATATGTGTTACAACCAAACGGGCAACATTGCCACACTAGACGGAGCCTCTCTGAAACTAGTAGACAAATTCTCCTACCTAGGAAGTAGCGTCTCATCAACCGAAAAAGACATCGACACACGTCTGACGAAGGCATGGACAGCTATCGATAGGCTCTCGATCATATGGAAGTCGGACCTAATGGATAAAATGAAACGCAGTTTCTTCCAGGCAGCGGTTGTGTCGATACTACTATATGGATGCACCACATGGACGCTAACGAAGCGGCTGGAGAGGAAACTAGACGGAAATTACACAAGAATGTTGAGAGCAGAATTAAACAAGTCCTGGCGACAACACCCCACGAGACTTCAACAATACGGACACTTGCCCCCCATCACGAAAACTATACAAGTTAGACGAACCAGACACCAGGGACACTGCTGGAGAAGCAAGGACGAGCTCATAAGCGATGTACTCCTGTGGACCCCCACTTATGGATGTGCAAAAGTAGGACGACCAGCACGAACTTACATACAGCAACTATGTGAGGACACAGGATGTAACCCTGAAGACCTGCCGGAGGCGATGAATGATAGGGAGAAATGGCGAGAGAGGGTCAGGGATATCCGCGCTGGCGGCGCGACATGATGATGATGATGATGATGATATTTTATCACGCTAAGAATTGCTTGATCTTTCATAGTGCTCTACTCATTAAAGGGACAACCGTCAGAATTCCCAATCTTTCTAAGCTTTTTATATAAGTGTATAAAATTGGGTCATATTCTGAACAGAACTAATTATGCCAAAGTGATACATCTATTGAACATCGATGGTGATTGAGTCAATTTATTGTGGAGATGATTGTACATTGTATCTTGAAAATATGTGCATCACTTTTTCTCTTTTATTTAATGCAATATAAATGTTCAGGACAATGATTATGTTTCTGTCTTGCGTAAATAATAAAAGGGTATAAATAATAAAAGGGTATAAATAATAAAAGGGTATATTTTGATGACATGTATATCGCACTATAGAATGAGTTGAGTAAAGGTTGGTATGCCATTAAACAAGGAAACCAAAACGGAATTAGATCTTCCTTGCTTGGTGTGACACACACATCTTCCGTTTTTTTTTTAATATATTAAACATAGCTTCATTTAGCAGAAGGCCAGAAGTATAGGACCCACAATCAGAATCGAAATCAGTAACGATGTTCTTTAAGTCTAGCTTGATAACCGTTACACCTCTTAACATGCCTACGCGTTCCTCAGATTACTTGTAGTACACGTAATTCCTTTGTGGCCTCTCATCTAAGTACAAGATCAGACTCATTGCCTTTTAAACAGAAGTTAAGAGGCAATGACATTGATCTGGGTGCACCAACGACATCAGATTGTCTTGATGATAAGCTAAAAGTTGGTATGCCATTAAACAAGGAAACCAAAACGGAATTAGTTAATCTTTGTTTAGTGTGGCGCACAACCCCAAGTTTTTATGATTTAATCTTAGCTTCATGAAGACAAGACCAGAACTATAGGAAAAACTGTGAGGATCGAACTCACCATTTGTCTCCTCGTGTCTTCGATCTTCGATCTTCAAAAAGGAAAAAAGTAAAAAACCGGAATCCAAACTTTTTTTTAAAATTATGGTTCACAGAACACCTAACCCTCATTTCTGCCTTGTGATAGTAGTATCATCTGGCCATCCCGCACTACTATTTATATGGCTGGTGGAGTCTGGTGATTTCGGCGGCTTTCAGTGCCAGAAAAAGCATATATTATACCTTGTTCTATGGACGAGATTTTGAACTTGATCAATTCTTCTCTTTTCCAGACGCTGGCTTTTAAAATAACTTATTCATTTATACCACGGCACCATTCCCTTACTATATTTCATCGTTTAATTTTTCCTAGTCCAATTAAATCAATATCTTTTTTTACCCATCCCCTCTTCATAAGAAGGATGTGAGAATAGGTAATTTTTTAAAGCAACGTTTAACAGGTTTGAATTCAGAGTTTTCCTTCTCCTAGACTGGTGGCCATACCTAGGTTAAAAAGCCCAACCTGTCCTACTATTTACCTATAGATGGAATGTGAATAGTTGTATACATATCGTTCCGAAGCGTATTAGTGCAACGTGATGTGCAAACAGTTCTGTCCAACATCTAAAATCGGATCAACATGTCCATTTCTTACAACTTGACCCAATGTTTACTCCGTGTGTCCCCTAAAAAAAGGGATTAATGACATCCTCATTTCAGCTCTTCTGCCCCCAAAATTAAATTTCACTGGGAATGTGAGAAATACCTATTGAAAATTGAATCCATTAACAGTGCGTTAGATCGTTCGCCTGGCTTTTGATGATGTGACCCGAATAAGATTACATACGAATCCTCCCCACTGAATACTAATTAGAGAAATCTGAAAACTTCATAGCTTTTTGAAATCCTCATCTCCAGCTTAAATCTCATCTGGAATATTAAGATCATAAACTATTTATAAATGGGTGATACATGCTACAAGATAACAATCCAAATGGCTAATCGAAAGCGTATTTCTTTTTTGTTTTTTATGGTGTATCAACCTTCGAGGGTTATTTAATGCCCAATAAAGCAAATTAGAAACAAATTAGTGGCACTATTTCACCCATAGTAAGGAAATACCGTTTCTAAGGGTATTAGTTCGGAAGAGTACATAATATCCCAACAGAAGTTAGGAATCGCTGACTTAGAGGCGGTAATCTAGTACCATAAACATTACTATTGTAAAATAATTAGGGTGATAATTAATTATACTGATTATTCTATTGGTAGTTAATTATATTAACTATTTTGTTTTTTATATTGGTGGGGGTCACGCATTTAGTCATGTATGGTGGGGTCATGCTTTTGGTTATTCTCAGCGTCGAGGTCAGGTAGTGCGCAAGCTCTCGGAAGGATACGACAATCACTCCTGTCATTATAAGGTTTCGGGACAGGAAAGGTAAACTAAACAAAGTTGAAGTTATTTCCCCAGATAAGTTTGAGAATAATTAAAACTAGTGATGTAATGATTTAGTGAGATGACGTCACACCCATGAAATACCTAATTTTGCAATATATAAAAAATAGAAGAAATTGAAAAAAAATCATTTGAGCTGAGTTCAGTTGAGCTTGGAAGTCAGTTGGTGTTAAACGCTGGTACGAATCAGTCTGAGTGAAGGGGTGGGTGTCTCTCTGGTGTCAGTCAATCTGTTGGTTCGTTCATAGACCTTACGGTGTTTTCTTCTCCCTTGTGTTGCATCGGACTGACAGAAAAATGTCCCAGGCAGAAGAAAAGTTTTCGTATCTGATACAACAGAGGGTTGGTTGTTTTGATTTCCGGTGAATCAACCCTTTTCGAGTCATTTAACGCCGAATTAAGTCGTCTTGATAAATGTTCAAACAATCAGTTTAGTATAAGAACATATTTTTGTTTACACACAGTTAAATGAATAAAAAAGTTCTATTTGAAACAATTCTGTTTAGCATAAGTACATAGTTTAAATGTCACAATAGTTCTATTTCAAACAGTTCAGTTTAACATAAGTACGCAGTTTAAGTGTCAAAATAGTTCTATTTCAAACAATTCAGTTTATTATAAAAACGCATTTTAAATATTAAAACAGTTTTATTTCAAACAATTCAGTTTAGCATAAGTACGTAGTTTAAATGTCACAATAGTTCTATTTCAAACAGTTCAGTTTAGCATAAGTACGCAGTTTAAGTGTCAAAACAGTTCTATTTCAAACAATTCAGTTTATTATAAAAACGCCTTTTAAATGTTAAAACAGTTTCATTTCAAACAATTCAGTTTAGCATTAGTACGTAGTTTAAATGTCACAATAGTTCTATTTCAAACAGATCAGTTTAGCATAAGTACACAGTTTAGTTCTATTCGACCCATAGATAGAACCCTATCTGGTCCAGAGTGAAACTGCAAGCGATGACAATGACGGGGTACCCCACATTCCCCAAATCTCCAACATTACTGGAACCTTACCATAAGATTGTTTAGTGTCATATCAGGAGCACTTGTTGGTGGGTGTCTTACCCCACTACTGAGGTGCAGTTGTTTTCTATAGCCCCTGCCGACTGGGATCATATGGAAGAAAAATTCCCTATTATTTTTTAAAGACAGTATAATGTTTAATATTTAAGATGATACCATAACCTTATATTATCTTTTAAAAACACGTATTCAATACATTAATGATTGATCTGACTATTATCATATATTGGTATAAAGTAATGTTCAGAGATATTTCTACTTGTGTGAAACTTTACTAAGGAACAAGGTGACACGCACAAGTTTGTATAGACTTTAAGTAGCAGAAAATAAATATAGAACGTTTATATATTGGAAACGTGCAAATCAAAGTGTATGTTTAACAATTCTATTTCCTATATATATATATATATATATATATATATATATGTATGTATGTATGTATGTATGTATGTATGTATTTTAACAAGCTCAAATGAACAATCTTAAATAAGGACAGTGGAAAAGGTGATTATAAACTTCTTGTTTTACTGTTTAAAAAATAAACATTAATTGGGTTCTTACAACATCAAAGGAAATGAGGACATGTACAGAACATTTATACTATTTTGGGCGAATATTTCTAAAAATGATAAAGGAAAAAATACAGTATCCGAAGCCGCTTATGAAAAAATAAATATTTTATTTTTATTTTATGTAATTGAATTCTGTTCATCATCAGCCTATTTGGCATTTTCTTTTGCTTTTGCTATTTGTTCGAAAACAGAACATATGTGTGCATTATCGAGAAATTTGTAAGATTTTTTAGGTGCAATTTAATTTCATAATCATCTGCGTATTTATTTTCTTCGGCGAATCTATCTATCTATCTATCTATCTATCTATCTATCTATCTATCTAAGTCTGTTCACATCTATCTATCTATCTATCTATCTATCTATCTTTCAAAGTCTGTTCACATCTATCTATCTATCTATCTATCTATCTATCTATCTATCTATCGATCTATTTTGTTTATACCTATCTATCTGCTCCATTGTGTTATAATCTTTGTTTGTTTGTTTGTTTGTTTGTTTCTTTCTTTCTTTTTCCATTCATATCTATCTATCTAACCTGTAAATATCGACTTATCTATCTACTCCATACTGTTATTATTTTTCTTTCTTTCTTTCTTTCTTTCTTTCTTTCTTTCTTTCTTTCTTTCTTTCTTTCTTTCTTTGTCTACTCATATCTATCTATCTATCTATCTTGTTAATATCTACTTATTTATGTACTCCATAATGTTGTTATTTTTCTTTCTTTCTTTCTTTCATTCTTTCTTTCTTTCTTTCTTTCTTTCTTTGTTCATATCTATCTATCTATCTATCTATCTATCTATCTATCTGCTGTGAGCTGTTTTTTAACAAATCCTGGAGACAGCACCCCACAAAACACCAGCTAAACGGCAATTTACTTCTCATCTTACAACCCATCCCCCCCCCAAAAAAAACGAGCAAGACATGGTGGTAATTGCTGGAGAAGTTAGGAAGAATGCATAAGCGACGTTCCCCAATGGACTCCTTCACATTCATAAAACAGAGATGGCCAACCAGATTGAAAAGTGCCGTCATCAACTCTGTTCGGAAACAGTGTACCGTCTAGAGGAACTATCAAGAGCAATAGCCGATAGGGACGTATAGTGCATGTGTGTGTGTGAGTGAGTGAGTGAGTGAGAGTGAGTGAGTGAGAATCAAATGGATCCATACTGATTGTCCCTTTTGATGATGATTATGATGATGATAGCCTACCTATCTATTTCATTCTGAGAATATCTATCCATGTTAATTTTCTCCTTTTTGTTTATCTATTATTCATTGTAAACATCTGTTTTGCTATATACCAAATATATTAGTGCATAAAATGATTTCATGTAAAATTCAACCTTTTACTAATGGTACGAATTGATAAGTTTATAGAATTGTATTTGCAGTTTAACTTTACAAAGTTGATACTTATGTAATTGTGGCCATTTATTTGTGTTTACAAATTCGACCTTTACATACGTATATATATATATAAGAAAAAATCTGGGAAAAACATAGAAAAGAGGAAAAACAAAGTGACAACAACATAATCATCCTTCATATACATACGTATATCGTATATCATATACATACGTATATCAAAGTTTCTTTAGAATCTGTCTATCCAACTCTGTATCTATTTTATTCTCTTTTTATTTCTATGTATCTAAGTTTATTGAATTTCATTCATCGATATATAAAATTTTTATCAATCTATTCGTCTCTTTTATACTTCTTCGTACAACGTAGATCGATGCTTTTTAAAGGTATTTTTTCTGATAAGTTAAATATCGTTTTTGAAGTTTTACTTTTGGTTTGAATGCAAGGAAATATTACAAATTTCGTCTTAAAGAAAAAAAAAATTACTTCGTGTACTTCAAACCGGTTTTTTTGTCTCCTTTAGTTATGAAATTCAAAAATGATTCAATTATATAATGATTGATGAAATTTACGAGCATCTTTTATGCATTTAAAATATGAAGAAATGACGAAAAAAAACCCTACTTTTTTGCAGGTACTAATTCAGGTTTGGTTTGGTTTGATTGGCGTATCAACCATTGTTAGTTATTCAATGCCAAATCCTTTTTTACATATAAATTAAACGCATATATATATATATATATATATATATATATATATATATATATATATATATATATACCCAACCCCTCCGCTCGGGCAGGATATGACACAAGGTCAATTTTTAAACGGAGTTTAACAGGTTTGATTTCAGAGCTTTCCTTCTCCTAGAGTAGTTGCCTCGCCAAGGCTGAAGAACCTAGTCTGTCCTACTATTTACCCGTAGCTGAAGGGAGAATAATTGGGTTCATACCTTTCCCAAGGGTATCAGGGCTCTGTGAAAAGCAATCAGTCTCGTCCAGGATTTGAACTCGTGTCACTGTGTCCATTTCATATGGCGATAAACATTACGCCACGGACATTTCCATATATATTAAACACATATATATGATTTGAAACGGCTTGAATGGAGTTTGATCCGTGTTTTACTTGTGATAAGTGAGATATTTTCAGCGTTTTTTCTTTTATAATTGAGAATTTCAAGATATATTTACATATTTTCTTTGGAGGAAGATTCAAGAATAATTTTAATTAATTTATCCGATAGGTTTAGCGAAATGTTAATATTTCTGTGTTCGAAAGATATTTGATTTAGTTTTACAAAATTAGAAAGGACTGATGGTTCATTTACTTTTTTAAAATTCTTGCCAAAACATACACAATAGTTTTATTTTGAATAAAGAAGCGAATATCTACGTAACAATTTCGGGCTGAAAATTTCATAGGCTGAAAAGTTCATATGATGATGTCATATCGGTTGTTGGAGACGTTTGTGATCAATAGGATCGATGGAAGAAGTGTGGGGACCGGAAGGAGGACGATGTTGAAAAATAAATCTCATTTGGCCCCATCCTTGAGAGTATATTGGTCAGCCTATGCGCTTTACAGCTGATCCTAATACAGAGTGTCTCAAAATAGATGCAACCGATTAATATGATAATGATTTAATACTAAGACAAGCGAAATGGCGGTCATTTGGAACACATCCAGTAAAAAATGCATCTTTTTAGCAAGAGGCATCAAATCAATGTTTTGTTTTATTTGTTATTATATCAGTTCTTGGACATGCCATCTTCTTTAGTTTCTTGTCTCAGTAATAAATCATTATCATATTAATTGGTTGCATCTATTTTGAGACAGTTTTGAATAATTTTGTCTCTAAATTAGTCGTGACTCAAAATATTTTTCCTCTCTTGTCCAAGGCATTGTGATCGAGGATTAATAGTTGTCACATTATGCTATTTTCAAATCTGAAACTAAGTAGAACATCACATTATTATTAGTAGAGTTATTAGCAGTCACATGAGCCCCATGTATATTGAGACACCCTATATTTTTAATATTATCATGCATGTACCTTATTCCTCCATTCCGGACAAGGTCTGATAGAAGGTTAAATGTTTTCAGCAAATTTGAATTCAGAATCTTCCTTTGTCTAGGCTAGGCATCTTATCATATCTAAAAATCCCAATCTGCCACACAATTTACGCATAGCTGTTGGGGGGACACTTGAATTAATTCTTTCCACAAGGACATTTACTTCAAGTGAAATGCAAGCAGCCTTGTCTTCGAATTGTACTCTGGTCACAAATTCTATTTCCTACGGCGATAACCGTTACAATAAACAGACTTCTATGTTTTACCGTGTTAGTAGTAGGAAATTTATAAAAAAAATGGCATATCAACGTTTGTGGGTTATTTAATTCCAAAACAATCATTGTAGAAGAAAATAGATAAGGAGGGATCGCACTTTTTCCAAGAGTATTAGCCCGAAAGTGATTGTAATGTAACTGGAGTTAAGGATTTGTGCTTTAATCAAAATGCTTTATATGAAGGATGATTGTGTTGTTGTCACTTTGTTTTTCCTCTTTTCTAAGTTTTTCCCAGATTTTTTCTTATATATATATATATATATATATATATATATATATATATATATATATATATATATATATATATTTATATTGCGTTTTATTTTAACGGAGAGGTCTGACTTCTATATGACCGATAGCCTATCGATAACAGTCTATGTCTTAGCTAGTCGCGTATAGATGTCATTTTCAGTAGATGAGATACGGCTTCTGAGGTAGGTGAAGCTATCTACTAGTTTTAGAGACCTACCGATTAGTGTGTAGATATCATCACTATAAATTTTTTTCCAAGCAGCGGTCGTGTCCATACTACAGTATGGATGGACCACCAGATACTGACTAAGCATATAGAGAAAAAGCCTGAGCGCAATTGTACAAAGATGCTATGAGCTAGAATTAAAAATTCTGAAAGCAACATCCCAGAGAACAGCAGCTGTACGGGTACCAACAACTCAACTCGAAGACCATCAAAATTTGACGAACAAGACATTGCTAGAGGAGCAAGGACGAACTCATAAACCACGTTGTCCTATGGACCCCTTCACACGGACGTGCAAGTGTAAAACGACCAGCTAGAACTTATCAACAACAGCTCTATACGGACACAGCATATAGCTTGGAAGACCTGCCGGAAGCGATGTACAATAGAGACGTATGGAGTGAGAGAGAGAGAGAGAGAGAGAGAGAGAGAGAGAGAGAGAGAGTTAAGGAAATCCGTGCTAGCAGCATGACTTAATGATATATATATATATATACCCAACCTTCCTCACAAACATGATGGGACACAAAGTTTCTTTGTGTGTATGGCTTTTATAGCATATTAACCGTTCTAGATTATCTTATACTAAATCTATTTTTATACAAATAAACAGTTCAGTTTAGCATAAGTTCACAGTTTAATTGTCAAAAACATTTCTGTTTCAAACTATCCAGTTAAGTCAAACAGTACTAATTAAGACATTTCAGTTGTGTATAAGTATAGTTTTTATTTACACACTGTTAAATGTAAAAAACAGTTCTATTTCAAACAATTCAATTTAGCATAGAAAAACAGTTCCATTTCAAGCAAATCAGTTTAGCATAAATATGCAGTTTACATGTCAAAACAGTTCCATTTCAAGCAATACAGTTTAGCATAAGTATGAAGTTTACATGTCAAAACAGTTCTATTTCAAGTTTTTCAACTTAGCATAAGTACGCAGCTGAATTCTATTTGACCCATAGATAGGACCCTATCAGTGCCTACCACTATAGGCCAGAGTGGACCTGGGAGCGATATCAATGAAGAGGTACTCTGCATTCCCCAAACCTCCAGCATTAATGAAGGCTCACCATCAGATTGTTTGGGCTCATATCAGGACACTCTTTGGGGAGGCATTATCCTCTGTAGAGAAGCAGGTCAATTTTTAAAGCAAATTTTAACTGGTTTGATTTCAGATT
This sequence comes from Sepioteuthis lessoniana, assembly GCA_963585895.1. NCBI lineage: Eukaryota > Metazoa > Mollusca > Cephalopoda > Myopsida > Loliginidae > Sepioteuthis > Sepioteuthis lessoniana. Next base: position 23,075,348 of record OY757906.1, on the reverse strand, counting down.
TATCTTTCTCGTAGACCGGTACTATATCAAGTTTAAAGAGCCAAGTCTGCTCGATTTACTAATTACTCTTCACAGGGCGGGGGTATAGTTAGATTCATTCAATTCCTAAGCGTATTAGTGCAATGTGACGTGCAAATAACTTTATCCAATACTAGAACTCATGTCGGCTTCTTACAACCGTTACTATTACCCTACGAGCGCCTCCTTAGATATTTAAAATGTTCTATTTTTAACGTGAATTTTTGTATTTGGTATCTTGGTAATTTACTCATAAAATTACTTTCGAAAGTTAGACCAATCTCCTGTTATATTCAATTTTGAAGTGTTATCTTGTAAACAAATGTGTGTTTAATTTTTGCACCAGGTATAATTGCTAATTTTCATCGAAACCTTGGTGATAGCAAGTATCATTATATCTTAAGGACTTTCCTAAGTATTTTGACAGATTTTAGTTGTGTAACGTCATTGTATAATCTTGAATGTTCAAATTTCAAAATTAACAACAAGCGACTTTATCAGTCGGATAGGAAAGACTTTATTTTGACGGTACACAATTTCCAAGCAGTCATCGAAGTACAAGATAGAGAAACGGGCGGAAAGGTATTCTGTTGTACTTAAAATGGTGAAGTACAGACACCCGACCTCTCTCTGCTGCTGCTGCCCCGAAGGGCTCTAAAACCAACTCCACTCTGACGGACCCCTCATCAGCCTTCTGCATATATTCTAAATTTTCTTATATAATCTATTCTGAGCCAATTTAATCTAAGCTCCATTGAAATAGCAAAAATTATCAAATTTGAGAGAATAACTCTTTTCCAACTATTCATTTTAGGTAGATCACCAAGAAGCTTCACTCTCACAATCAGACATTTTTATCAGTCTGCATTTAAACACGAGTATCACTAGCTTCGTACTTACACAAAACTAAGAAGCAGTCTGAACATTGGCGTGTTTGTAAAATCCACAAAACATAGGTAGCCAGGCTATCTCCAGTGATAGAGACATGTTCACAAATCACCTGGCCCTTACAGATAACAGTGACAAAGGTTTTTTTTTTTTGTCTAACGAGCTAGAAACTTATTGGTTTGCCAGAAGATATGATGTGCAAAGTAAAGCAACAAAGTCGCTATTTTCTTTTATTTTTTAAAATTTTTTCCGCCGAGAGTCCGATACATCTATTGATCGTAGCCATAGAGTTAATCGAACTGCAGAATTGTCAGACATCTTCTGATTAAAGGAAAAAAGAAAGACGTTAAAAAAAGAAGATAACCTTTTCTAACTGCAGATATTCGATTACTATGCATTTTTTTATCTGTTTGGGTTAAAGAGGATTTCCGAAACAAATCACCGGAAGTGCAAATTTAGAAAGAAAACGCAGGTGATGGTGTATTCCACGTTTGCAATGGCGTTAGTACGCGATTATAAAGGAGAAAGAAAATAAAATATCTTGGACGGATGGCGACAGTTAGGAAAAAAAATTGTGACCTCCTGATTCCTCTTATCAGTCTTTAAACAGAAAACAGAAAATCTGTGAAGTCAAAAAACTAATGCCCCAAGTACGGAAATGCGCAAAAGACCAAAATAACATTGAAATAAATATATACAAAAAAATCTGAAAGCAAAGAGTTTTAGAGCAACTTTTCAAGATAGTGAAACGTATGAACCTATATACAACTTGACGACAAAGCAATGTGTAAGCTAAACGGGTAAAATTTATATAAAATCATTGCCTTCACGTGGCTTGTGTCACAAAAAAGAAAATAGGATTTGAACACATTCTGATATAAGAATTATTTATGTCTACTTCACAAAACCTGTGATGATATATTTATATCAATAGGCATGTTCAAATATAAAGCTTTATTTGAAAAACAGAATCTGTACAAAACAAAAGGTGTTTTTGGAGCACAAAACCCCAGAACGTTCGATGATAAAACAAGTAAGAAAAACACCTAATACTTGTGTAGAATTTAACATTATCACGATAAGCCTTGTGATGTCAATAAGTTTCAAGATTGAAAAACATTCTGATATAGAAATCATTCCAGTCCACTTTACAAAACTGGAAATATTCGTTTCAAAATTTTGTCACACTGCCAGAATACTGAGAAGAATCCTGGTGACCTGTTGAGAATTGTCACTCAAACTCCAGTGAAAGCTCATTAGCTTACGCTGTTGTGAAAAACTTATAAAGCAAATGTAACAAACTAGCTCAAAAAGGAATTTAAAACTAGATACGACTGGGTGGGGAAAGTGATCGACTGGGAATTGTGCAAGAAATTGAAATTCGACCATACTAGCAGATGATACTGGCGCAAACCCTAATCCGTCTTCGAGAATGAGACGTATAAAATACTCTGGGATCTTGAGATACAAATAGATCATTTTATCCCGGCCAAAAGCCCCTATCTAGTGATAATTAACAAAAAATAGAACCTACCAAATAGTGGATTTTGCCATCTCAGTGGACCACAGAATGAAATTTGAGTGAGAAAAAAGACAAGTACAAGGACTTTGCCGAAGAACTAAAAAAGCTATGGAACATAAGGATGACCTTATTTCCAATTGTTATTGACGCTCTTGCGATGGGCTGGGAAAGAAATCTCAAAGAGTTGGAAATCGGAGGACGAATCAATACCGGTCAGACTATCACATTGTTAAGACCGGACTGAGAAGAGTCCTGGAAACCTAAGGACACCTGGTGTCACTGAAATTTCTGTGAAAGACCACCAGCTTAACACTGATATGAAGAACTCATGAGGTGTAAAATAATAATAATAATAATAATAATAATAATAATAATAATAATAATAATGATGATGATAATAATAATAATAGTCGACTTTGCAGTCCCGGCTGACCACAGAATAAAACTGAAAGAATGGGAAAAAAGAGATAAGTACCTCGACCTTGCTAGAGAATTGAAAAAACTATGGAATATGAAGGTGACAATTATACCAATTGTGATTGGTGCTTTTGGCACGGTAACTAAAGGATAATTGAAGGGCCTCGAGGATTTGGAAGTTGGCGCCCGAGTGGATACCATCAAAACAACAGCATTATTGAAAATTGCCAGAATGCTGAGAAGAGTCGTGGAGTATTGAGGAGACTTGCTGTCATTCAATCTCCAGTGAAAGCCCATCATCTTACGCTAATGTAAAAACCTCTAATGAGTAAATAATAATAATAATAATAATGTGAAGTTAATACCAATTAAACTGGTGCTCTTGGTACAGCCACTAAAGAATAAATAAAGGGACGAGCAGACTAGGAATTTAAAGGATGAGTGGAGACCATCAAACTACTGCATTATTGAGATCGGCCAGAATACTGAGAAGATTCCTAAAGACTTGAGGTGGTTTGTTGTCGCACAGACACCTGAGAAAGACCATCAGCTAACGCTGATAAGAAAAACTCTCAAGGAATGACAATAATTAAATACGAAGATCTGGACATTGAAACTGACAAAATGTGACGCCTTAAAAATAACACCGTGCCACTACAACTGACAACCCTTTTTCTGATCAAGAAAGGTGAAGATAAATACATAAACAATTTTGCTGGCAGTTCGAGCCTATATGAAATACAAAAATATTGCACTTTGCTAAACAGCTCAGCTACTTAGAAAAGTACTATCAATGTGACAGAAAAATATCACCCAAAAGATATAGCGAAAACATTCAGATGTAGAATGTATATAATCACGGACTTTCCTCACGCTTGGTCTTGGGTAAGGGCCCAGTGAAGGATTGTAAGAAACCGAAAAAACCCCTGAAAATTAAGTAATAATAATCAGGAATTTTTACAAATATTTTTTTCTAGAAACGCATCACTTCATCCAGACAAGAAGATCAGATCTAGCTATAATTAACAAAAAAATAACTTTTTAAACAGAATATTCTTCTGTTCCGGCAGACTTCCGAGTGAAAATAAAAGAAAGCAAAAGAACTGGACAAAACTTACACCTTGGCAGCGTGATGAAAAAGTTATCAAACATGAAGATGACGGTAATAGCAATTGATAGGGGAGCACTTAGATCCAGGAATAGAGAATGAGTGAATCAGAAACCAAATGATGAATCTGATATATATATATATATATATATATATATATATATATATATATATATATGGTTTTTGTTGCGTATGCCTCTTTCTCTCTCACCCGCTTCGAGTGTACCTCTCTCTCATATTCCCTCTGCCTGTTTCTCACTCTTTGTGTGTGTCTCTTTCTTTCAGCTTTTTGTTTTGTAAGCTCTTCTCTCTCTATCTCTCTATATCACACACACATACACACACACTTCGTGTTTTCCTGTTTAACACTCACTCCTTCGGTATATGTTTCTCTCTCACTCTTTCTCTCTCTCTCTTTGATTGAATACAATACATCACTATTATCATAACCCACTGTTACAATATATATATATATATATATATATATATATATATATATATATATTATGTTGTCCTGAAGACCTGCCTAGGGCGATGAACGATAGGGAGGAGTGGCCAGAGAGGGTCAGGGATATCCGTGCTACCAGCACCACATGATGATGGATGATGATATATATATTGGGCTATATATATATATATATATATAAGAGAACTTAGAAAATATGTAAATATGAAATAAAATACTTTTGAAATAATAACGACTTACATGAAATAAGATAAATAAACAAATATGAATGAGGTTTTTAACACAGTCGATAGGTGTGGATGTTCTCTTTGACTTAAACCTCAATATTCGGAATTATGGGTTTTGAACCATGATCTCCACCATCGAAAAGAAAGTTTATAACTATACCTCTAAAATAAAAAAGCTATGCATGCATTTACCAACTCTTTTGTACGAGCATGATGTAACAAGGTATGTTTAAGCAGAGTATAACAGGTTCTAAATTGAGTATTTTCCTTCTCTTAGACTGGTTGCCATAACATGGTTAAAGAGCCTAGTCTGCTCTACTATATGACTCTAGCTGAAGGGATACTTGTTAGATTCACACCTTTCACAATGGTATTAGAGCCATGTAAAATGCCAACAGCTTCGTCAAGTATTTCAATATAGGGGTGTGTCCTCGTGGTGCAATGGTTAAAGCGATGGACTGCGGAATAGTATGTAAGCGTGTTCGAACTCCAGTCGCATTATTATGTTCACTTTCGGACAAATTCCCTTGGGAAAGGTATAAACCTCCTTATCCTCCCAGCTATGGGTTAGATATTTGCACAATTGTTCTTCGAGAAGGATGGCTTTGGCATTAAATAACCAACAAAAGTTGATATGCCTTTAAAAGCAAAGAAACCAAACCAAGAATCAACTTTGTTCACTCTGTTAGTTTCTTACAATGATAAACATTACACAACAGGTAGCTTCATATATCTTCTGCTTATAATCCAGCGTGGGGCTTTCACTATATGATGTTATGTTTATTTCTGCTTGGCCAATCGGCTGGGGCTGTAGAATACACTGACTGCTTCTCTGCGAGGGGTAAGACCCCCTCCAACGAGTGTCCTGGATATCACACTAAACAATCTGATGGTGAGGTTCCAGCAATGCTGTAGCTTTGGGGAATGCAGAGTACCCCTTCATTGCCATCGCTCCCAGGTCCACTCTGGCCCGGAGTGGTAGTACCTGGTAGGGCCCTATATATGGGTTAAATAGAACTAAAAGCATACTTATGCTAAACTGAATTGTTGGAGTAAACTGAATAGATTGAAATAGAAATGTTTTTGACAATTAAACTGTACTTACATTTAAACTGCGTGTTTATGCTTAACTGACTTATTTGAAATAGAGCTGTTTTTCGACATTAAAACTGTATTTACACTTAACTGAATTGATACATATAACTGCTGGAATAGTTTGAAATAGAAATGTTTTTCACAATTAAACTGTGTACTGATGCTAAACTGAATTGTTTTAAATAGAAAAGATTATTTACATAAAAATGGATTTGGCGTTAAATAACCTACAAAGGTTGATATGCCATAAAACCCAACTAACCAACCAATTATTTTTGCTTTCAGATCGATTGATCCTCCAATCGAACTAAAATTTAAAGTAAAATATACCATACTGTGATAGTAGCATAACATGTCTAATCGTATTTTCTGCTTTCATAGTCAGTTCCCTCGACGCACTGTTAATTGTCAGCGAATCATTAGAATATGATCTGAAAATTATTAAGACTCAGGTTTACACAAAGAATTTGCTGATTTATGTTTTCAAAGGAACGAAGGGAGGAGATATTTTAATGGCTGACTTTTATTTTCATACGGTTGTTTGATTTACTCTTTAAACAAAAATTCTCAAAAAAATTTGATTTATTATTAAAAAGAGACGAATACACATTAAAGAAATCACTCTGGAGAACCTTGCAAATTAGCACCGTCAAGTTATACGATGGTTGTCCGAAAAATTCATGAGCTGAAAAAAAAAATCTTGATATGACGTCATATCTGGTATTAAAATTTTGTCCAATTAGATGCAAGCACTCCAATACCGATGGAAGAAGAGTGTGAACTGCAAGGAAGACAACGATAAAAAAAACCCTCAATTGCTCATATTCCATCTTGGTCAGCTTATTAACTTTTCAGCAGACATTTTATTTTTAATATTAGTATAAATGTTTCTCATCCTTCTGCCATAGATAAGATGGGATACAAAGTTAATTCTCTTTGGCAAAGTAAAGTTGATTTGAATTCAAATTTCACCTTCAGCGGGAGTGGGTGCCATACCAAAGATTAAAAAAAGCAGTTTACTCGATTATTTACCCATTACAGAAGAGAGAACAGAAGAATTCATGCCTTCCCAAAGTTTGATATCTAATCAACGATTCCACTTCCTTTTCTGACAACCATGCAAAAAATAATAGTTTATCTCCTACAGAATTTCTGATTTTATTGATTAGGCCTGAATGTTTTCTAATTGTTTTTGGTACGAGGTTAATACGATAAGACTTTTTTCGTATGGGCACTTTTATTGATAGTACACACATGAAACTATAGTCCACTTCGAAGTAATCTCCTCCGGTTGCAATGCATTGTTGCACCGTTCCAACAACTTCTGGAAGGCCCCATGGACGTCCTCTTATGTGAGCGTGTCAATGACCTTCGTCACAACCTCTTTCATCTCCTCAAGTGTCTCATAATGACAGCCTCTCAGCTTAGGGAGTAGCCAAAAGTCACAGGGACCAACGTCTGGATTATAGAGAGACTGAGGAAGTGTCTTGATGCCTATCTTGGTCAAATAGTCTGTGACAAGGATGGAGTTGTGGACTGGTGTATTGTCCTGGTGAAAATGCCACTTCCTTACTCCTGCCACACCTCTCATCATCCCTCACAGACTCCCTGGCATGCTTGAATCTCTTATGCCACTTAAAAACTGATGCTCAATTCATGCAAGATGCTTCAAAAGCTGTCTGAAGCATTCCATACGTTTCTGTGGCTTTTTATTGCATATCGTTCATGTAAAGTGTCATATTGCATTTTTGAAATTCACCAGGTGTGACAATCCGGCTTTAGTAGGGTGTATTCTGATTCTGGCTGTAGCTGTTCATTTGAACCTAAAGTCATAAAAATTGATTAGTTATCTCATAAAATGTATAGCAATTACCTACTGAATTTTCAAGTGTCAACAACAATTTTAAATGGCCATAGGAAAAAAGTCTGGATGCACCTCGCATGTGTTAGTTTTCTTTAAATTTTCTTAAGCGTCTGTACAATGGCATTTGTGGGTTTCTTTTTTAAGTAACTATACATTTTCCATGTAATCTCGTTTTCCCCTTAACTGCTATTGACTCCAAGAAAATTGTACATTTGTACTCCTGCTCCGATTTAGGCGCCTCAAAGTTTTCATATTCGTCATTCGGAGAACGTCTTTCAGATATTTCCTGAAGAGAATCAAACTTTTCTAATTGCTTAGACAAATTCACCTACCTAGGAAGCAGTGTCTCAACAACCGAAAAAGACATCGACACGCGGCTAACGAAGGCATGGACAGCTATCGATACACTATCGATCATATGGAAATCAGACCTGACCGACAAAATGAAAGGCAGTTTCTTCCAGGCAGCGGTCGTATCGATACTGCTGTATGGATTCACTACTTGGACGCTAACAAAACCGCTGGAGAAGAAGCTAGACGGCAATTTCACAAGAATGCTGCGAGCAATCTTGAACAAGTCCTGGCGGCAACACCCCACAAGGCAACAACTATACGGTCATCTGCCTCCCATCACGAAAACTATCTAAGTTAGACGAACCAGATATGCAGGACACTGCTGGAGAAGCAGAGACGAGCTCATAAGTGATGTAGTCCTATGGACCCCCATATGCAGGACGACCAGCTCGAAAATACATACAGCAGCTATGTGAGGATACGGAATGTAGCCCTGAAGATCTGCCGGAGGCGATGAACAATTGGGAGAAGTGATGAGAGAGGGTCAGGGATATCCGTGCTAGCGGCATGACATGATGATGATGATGATGATATTTCTATTGATTTGTGGGGACCAATCATATCATGAAGCTTTAATTGTATGTGTCTTATTTCTGTATAGACTTAGTTAAATCTTTGCTTAGGCATTTCTGTGAATGAAATATATTTCTTTAAACGATGATTACGTCTTACAGTTCAAAGCGCTATTTATCCACTTCATGAACTTATAATCTTGCTGTGCTTTAGACTTATTTGGGCAGATGTAGATCCGTAGTTTGTCTTCCTTTTTTTTTTTTTAATTTAGTGTATGGTAATGCAATACGCTTCTCGAGTTAAAAATACTCCTAAATATTTCCCATTTCCTTTTGTCGATTTGCTTAAGCAAGATTTATTATTTCCGCCCTTCCTTACTTGAGTATTCATATCTAGCAGCGGTCGTATCGATACTGCTTTAGTGTATGGTATGAATTTAGTGTATGATAATGCAATACGCTTCTCGAGTTAAAAATCTCCTAAATATTTCCCATTTCTTTTTGTCGACTTGCTCAAGCAAGATTTATTATTTCCGCCCTTCCTTACTTGAGTATTCATATCTAGTAGCGGTCGTATCGATACTGCTCTATAGATGCACCACGTGGACACTAACTAAACGTATGGAGAGAAAAAACTCGACGGCAATTAGACGAGAATGCTGCGAGCAATATTGAACAAGTCCTGGAGACAGCACCCCAAAAAACAGCAACTATTCGGCCACCTACCACCCGTCAAGAAAACTATCAAAATTAGACAAACCAGACATGTGGGACACTGCTGGACCCCTTAACAGGGAAGACTAAATGCCGGACATCCAGCTCGAACGTACACATAACAGCTTGGTGCCGATACTGGACGCAGCCCGGGGGACCTACCAAAAGCAATGGGACGATATGGAGGGGTGGCGGGAGAGGGTCAGCAATATCCGTGCTGATAGCATGACATGATGCTGATGATGTCTACGCTAATGATTATGACGTTGTGTTTGGAAATGTGTTGGACAAGAGAGGATAGATCTTTCTTGAAGTTAATGATGTCTACTTCATTACTGACACTGGTGGAACTATTGCAATAGATGATTATTGTGCTGGGTTGGCGATTAAATGTTGCACATATCAGTCTTGGTTAGATTTTCGTAATCCAATAAGGTGATTTTAAGGCATGAAGATTGAGAAGCATTCCTATACCTACTATGGAAGCCTTGACGGAATTTCTTCAAGAGGATGCCAAGATAAATATCCAGCCATTACCGGTATCATGGTATTTTGTGTTCTAGTTTGCTATGAGATTATCTATGTTCTTGAACACATATGATGTTTATATTACGCTTTGCTGCCCGTGCAGTAAGCTTATGCAGTTAATTTATAGTTTTTAAAGTTCTAACATTACATGTTACAATAATGACAATGCTTTTTCATTTGAATAAGTTTGATTTGGTCTTTGTAGCCGTTTTTTTTAAAACCCAATGAGCCAGAGCTCTAACTTCAGCGGAAAGCGCCTCTTGTTTACCCACGTGATAGGCAACGTGATTAGGACGTATTGTTTGACTTAGAGTCATCGTAATCTCTCAGTGGCTTTTTTTTTCTCATCAATAAACACCACCCTAATATAGACGAATAACAGTAGTTTTCTGTGTGAACTATTTTTCTTGACCATTGACCTAAGAGGATCCTTCGTCCAGCATCAGGTGAAGCGCGTCGTTGATCGAGTTTTGGATTTATCCGCCTTACTGCATCACATTGGCCAATCAGTTATTACTTTCTCTTTTCCAAATTGTTTGAGATTTCATGGACGACATTATAAGACTTGCTGCGCAAAATTTGCAGAATCAAAGCCCAAAATTAAAGAAGAAATCTTTTCCCTCCTAAAGTTAAAAAAAATCATTTTCAACCAATTAGAATCATAGAAAAATAATCAGCTTTTTAAAAACTAATTTCGAGTCAACATCACTGAAATAAATAAGTTATGAAAGAGAACAAATTTAGATTTATAAATTGATTCCGTAAATCAGCGTAAAACTTTCGACTGTATTTCTTTTGAGTAAAAATGTAACATTCTGTCCCTCAAGGTTCATTTAACTTATAAATAGTTTGATTTTTTTAAACTGAACGAAAACAATATATATACATACAAACATATATATATATATATATATATATATATATATGTGTGTGTGTGTGTGTGTGTGTGTGCTCGTACTAGCATTTGAGTCTTTGTTTACTGATAAGTTTTATTTTAGCTCAGTCTGCTTACATATTGTCGCATAAGTATACTTTCTCCTCTACCGGGTTATACACTCACACAGATATCTTTCACACACAAATATATATTAAGTAGGTTTAGAGAATCTAAACTGCTACATTGAAAGTAATAACCTTTATTTCTTGTTATGTGAATATAGCGGAATATCTTCGCTCTAACTAAGATTACCTTTATAACTTTTCCTTTTCAACAACCATTTCACTCAAATTAAATAAATAGAAATTATTAAATTTGTAGACCAATGTTTTATTCAACGATTTACACCCTTCTCCGCTGCATATATGTATATAAACAATCTGACACATCAAACAAAAATCATATTTTTTTGTAATTTCTTCGTTTTTCTACCAATCTTTGACCATAAGCGAATATTTCTAGTGATTTTTGTTCTAGGATTACGTTACCACAAAAGGAACAACGAAAACTCAACAAGCTTATATATATATATATATATATATATATATATATATATATATATATATATATATATATATATATATATAAGCTTGTCGAGTTTTCGTTGTTCCTTTTGTTGGTTCCTTATACATATATATATATAAACTTGCATAAAGATTTATTGCGAAGATCCAAATGTTATTTTCACAGACAGTATCATAACATCTGTCTCCTTTTAGATGATGTAGGGAAAAAATGACCCTCCAATAACCTCGTCAATCAGAAATTTTCAGCAATCTAAAATAAACCAAAATGAACAAAATGTTTTGCAATATTTCGGTAAGTGCTAGTTTGCAGTTGATATATCACGTGACTGAAGCAGTTCAAGATGCGCTTGGTACTCCCTCTATTTGGTAGTATCGTGGTAATGGTTGCGCTAACACGTTGTGCATGGCATCACTCCGCGTTTGATTTGAAAGCAGCACAGATGAACGTGTAAGATGGTGCAATTCGGGAACTTATACCTTACGAATATGAACTGAGCCATAACTCCTCGGAAAAGTAGCCAAAAACTTTTGCAGGGTACGAAAAGGGAAGGCATAGTATACCACAGTACAGTAAACAAATGGTTGAAGAAATGTCACTCGTATTGTAAGAAACTAGACGAGCTAACAAGGTATGACCGTCCTAAAACCATGGATTTCGAGGTAAATCAGGTGAGTAGAACGAGGAGGGTATCAGGTGAGCTTTGCATCTTACATTCCAGTGTACATCCTCACTTTTACCAGCTCGGTAAAAGCATACGATAGAGCGGAATCGTGCCTCATGTTACCAGAATATTGCAACACTTTTGACTCACCCTAGTAAAAAAAAAATATATAGAACAAAGTGAAAAAAAAAGTTCGTCGCTTTCTGGCTTGATTAAAATTGCATTATTTCTTCTTTAAAACAAACCAAATAGTGTACGGTAGAAAAGTTCGATGTTAAACCTCCTGATCCCTTCTGAAATTGGGAATACAGGTGGATGTTTTTACGTCATCCTTATCTCGGTAGATATATTGTACAGCTATGTTTAACCTACATCGCGTAGGAAAAAAAATCAACGTTTAATAACTACCGAATACCCGTAGCATCATAAATTTGAAAAAGCCTAGTCGAATCATATTGATCTGAGAAACATAGGAGTTTTAATGAGCACATACCAAAAGAACTAATTCTTGACTAAACATGAGCAAAATACGGCTTAATTCAACTAAGATATGCACCAGTAATTTGAATAAGATAATCTTGATAAAATTTTGATTCAAAGAATATAAAGACATTCAATGTTTTCTTCGATACTCCTATCATATTCCTGTTAGATACATTTACTTTACAAGTAGTATTTTTTAATCCATTCTGTTATATGTTATTCAAAGACTTCAATATTTTTACGGTAAAGATCTTTTATTTTCGGAAAACGATCTTTTTATTTACGGAAGAGAAAAAAATCAACTTTTCTATAATTCTAAGGTAGTTGTGTGCACGTATAGTCTTTTGGTGTGGAAATTGTTGAGATACTTTCTGTAAAATTAAAATTACGTAGGCTTTTTTAGGAGTGTTTCCTGTCCGATAATGAGCCATGACTTATTTGACCTGCATCTAGGTTAAGGTTGTTCAATACATTTAACAGTTAATCATCTCAATTTCCCTTGTAGAGCGTCAGGAAATATTTGATATAATTGTAGGAATATCTAGAAATTGCGAATTCAGATTCAACGCGAAATATCAGAAGACAAAGAGTTCCTGAAATTGTTCATATCTATAGGCAATAAATAATCAAGAGATTTCTCTCGGAGGCACCATTACGAATCCTGAAAGTTTGAGTTGTTAGGCCGCGGGGAAATTCTAAGCTTGCCAAAAGGACTTAAATTGACAATGGTTTTCAATTCTGTGCTGCGAGTCTCGATCGAAAATGCGTTCTGCACCTTCAACGATTTGAAAATGTATAATCAAATTCTAAATTACCAGATCTGATTACTATTCCAACTATGACGCGTAAATAAAACCAACGTCAGAATTCTAATATAGATTGGCATCACCTATAACAATAATTGGATCTGATTGTTACAGATTTCTCAGGAAATTTTCCTTGAGAAGGATACCGATCTACATTTCTAAGGGCTTAACTTAAAGATTTTATGAGATTCGCTTCAATATTGTTTCATAATTTATTTATCTGAGGGCAATCAAGTCCAAAAATTCCTGACGTTTCACGCATATCTAAAATACAAAACTTTACAGTAATTTGGAGAAATTAGCAATCAGTATTTTTAAATTTACACAATGACTCTATAGTTTTCCAGTATGAGCTTAATCCTTGTCAATGCTCTTAATCAAGATCGAAAATCAGGGAAAGCGGCTCTAAAATAACTTCAAGATAATACCCCAAAGTTTTATTTAATTAAGGTATTATGATATGGCTGAATGAAGATATTTCAAATTAATACTTTCTTTACCCTTTGTAATTTGTAAGGAAGGGAAAATGTGCAACCAGACATTAGGGACTTTACATCACAACGTAAACACACACACACACACACACACACACACACACACACACACACACACACACACACACACATATATATATATATATATATATATATATATATATATATATATATATACGTGCATGTGTGTGGTTTTGGGCAGGATTTCTTCATTAATGTATATTTCATTAAACAATATAGACACATTTTTGTATATGTCTTTTCCAGTTGCTGCATTGATTTTATAGTATCCAGCAGGAATTGGTTAATGAAAGTCCTATAATTAAGTGGTACCATTGTACTTTCTGCCCGATCTTGGGAAATCATCAGGGGTGTGTGTATTGCAAAAGCGATGTGACCTCTACTTGTATATTACTTTGTAAGTGCTTATAATTTATACTGGTGTGTTCTTGCAGCGTTTTATTTTTTAATTTGTTTATATAAGTAGTAACAGTTGCTAGAGACATTTAAGTACATTAGTACAGGATTCAAAATTAATTCTACTGATTTTAGGTTGTTTCACTCTGATATGGAGAGCCTCCAGAATCTTCAATGTTTATTTGTTATTTCGTTGTTCTAATATTGTTGTATTTTCGGTAAGAATTTTCCATGTACAAAAATGCGTAGACAAAAAAGGTTATTTATTGTTTAATGAAATATATGTATATAAGCAGTAGTTGGCAACCGTAGTCGAGGGTGACCCGAAAGCTTCCTTTTCAAAAGGTACCACACTGAGGTATAGGAGAGGGTGCTATTCTTTTCTCTGGATTGCTTCATTTTACCCTTGATCAATACCTTATAATGCTGAGTGTTAAGCAAGGGGGGATCAAAACCGTTTCTTGAAACTTTAGTATGACTCGACTTGGGTTCGAACTTCGGTCTCCTGGGTAATTTGCGAATGCTTTAACCATTATGCCAATGGGCCCGTTATTTTAAGTAAAAACAGGTTTTATTCACTCTAAACAAACTGCAAGTATATGTTTACTACCAAAGAGAAGATAAAGAATGAAGAATATCCGACAAATTATGTTGCAATAACATTCCTCGATTTGACACTATTCCTGACAATATAGTTGATTAAATTACTTTCTCTCTCTCTCTCTCTCACTCTCTCTCTCTCTCTCTCTCTCTTTCGTTCACTTCATCTATCTTTCTTTCTCTCTTTTTCTATGTATATAAGTGTGTGTGGGGGTGCATTAGCGTGTGTGGAGAGACAGAGATAGATAGATGGATAGATAAAAAAAAAGAATACAAACATATATATATATATATATGTGTGTGTGTGTGTGTGTGTGTGTATCATATTCACAATTAACTATATGTGCGAAATGGACATATAATGTTCATTACTATAGAATATATAGAGAACATAGGAATCTCGGAATTCGAAAACACGTAACGACTTCTTGTTCAGATACGAAACCTTTTTATTAACTTTGAGTTAAAGGTTTCGACGTAATGAGGAGAGACACACTCTTCTATGCTGTCTTATTCATTTGGCCCCCAACTCGAGCGGCCCCCCATAGGGTGCAATTTCGCCTTGTTCCTGCGAGCTCCAAAAATCGATCCTTCTCGTTTGGCGTCTAGGTCCCGACTCTTATTTTCTTCAAATTCTCACACAAACTTCCGAGTGCTTCCGGTGCGTGACGTCACCCGCACCTTGTCACCCAGTATCGTCTCGGACTGTTATGACATCTGAGTGACACCTCCATCCGCCCGCGCGCACCCGCGTTAACACCTGCTTCAATGTTACACCCAACTAACCCATGCGCTGAGCCGAAAGGCCTAACTAAACCCAAAAGCATGAACCGAAATCCCTCGGCTATTTTATAACATATATATATATATATATATTGTGTAGCTGTCTCCACACACACAGGCACACACACAACATATATCAATCTATCAATCGATTTATCTAGCTCTGTCTATTGCTATCTATCTGCACACACAAATACTTGCACATTCTCAGTTAAAGAGAGTAAGTGAGAAAGAGCGAGATAGATAGATAGATAGATAGATAGATAGATACTAACACATTTGTCTCTTTCTATATATACTAAATATATATATATGCGTTATAATTCCGGAACTGACGTATATCATCGAAATGGCAGAGCGATTAGATACCATGTCTACGTTAAAATTAGGCGGGTTTCGATACCAGCTTGAAGCGTCCTGTGTGTCTAGCCATAGTAAAGAGTTGTGTTACAACGAAACTGTCTATGGATGACAATATATATATATATACACGAGGTTCATTCGATAAATTAAGTGAATTTTGGCTAAGGAGTTGATAACTGCAAACCCTGTTTACAATCGCACCTTTTTGAAAGAAATCAATATTGATGGGTGTTTTCATGATCGTGAAGATTTCCAGCATAACCTCATTTACGGACCATTGCATTTCTTTTCCGCCTCGTCTGAGTCTTTTAACTATTTTTGATTCGCAGCCATTTTGAATAATCTCACAAGAACTATTTTTGCGAGATTATAATAATTTTTGCAATAAACGAAATAGACAAATACCAGGGTTTCCATTTATTGAAAAAAAAAAAAAAAAATTTGATTTGTTTTTTTTTTCAAAAGAATTCTCCTCGTTCAGTGAATGACATTCGTATATGAATGTTGTAAACGTAGAACTATACATAGCTGCAAATAGTAAAATTAGCATACGGTTATTTTCAGTTTTACTTTAGAATAACGATGAATGATATAGAATCTTTGAACTTTTGCCAAGAAAATAATTACATGCAATATATGTTATAAATTCAAAATGTCATTGCTTGAAGTTAGGATAATACCAAAAGGAAATACAGAATACACCAAAAATATAGTTTTAACTTACGTAAATTTCCCTCACATCAACTCATACATTGACTAAAATTATCTGCGTCTCTCCTAAAATGTCGGCTGTTGATATAGCAAATATAAAGCGCCTTACTTAAATTTAAAAAAAAAACAAAAACATTTGCCTAACTTAAAATCAGAAGTACTCTCGAAGAAAACATTAATAGGAAAACTATTTAAAGCATTTTCACTATATTAATCACTTAAAATGTCTACAAACAACGTGATATTGCAAACAAACACCATAACAAATTTGAGAGAGTCGTTCCCTGCCGAAGTGGCTAAGGTTCTGGTCTGCTACATTTTAATAAGCGAGTTCGAACTTAGGTCGCTCAATTGCATTTACTTTTGAAACAATACTTTTTGGAATGGTATGAATCATCGAAACTTCCAAATATGGGCTAAGAATTACCACAATTGTTTTTCTACGAAGAAGGCTTTAGTATAAAAAAAATCATGGAGTTTGATAGGTCATTAAACAAAGAAATAAAACAAAGTGTAACAAACTTCAAACGTACATCATAGTAAATATAGAAACGGACAGCTTCAGAACAATTAAAAATGTATTCAACAATAAATTAAAAAAAACAAACAACAGATGTCAGATCGGTAGAGGTTATTAATTAAATAGGCTATAAACAAAACTTCAAACGTATTTTGAGAAAACTCATAAATACAGGAAAGATAAACATGGCTGAGACATGAAAAAAAATACAAAAAACGCTTTCTGGTGTGTTATACTACATCACCAATTTTAGACTGCTTCATTCACTTAAAAAATGCATCTTTAATAATAAAAAGAATAAAACATTATCCATTACTACGAGGTGGCTGAGAAAGCGCATTCTTCCATAGTTCTCTTTGAGGTAATGTGTACCATAGCCATATACATGAATATGCGAAATGTACATGGGACGTTCATTACGTATATACATAGAACATAGGATCTCGAAATTCGAAAAACATGTAACGACTTCTCAGTTCAGGTACGAAACTTTTTATTACCTTTGAGTTTAAAGGTTTCGACATAAGGAGAGAGATACACATTCTTTCTATTCTGGCTTATTCATCTACCCCCCCCCAACACGTGTAGCACCCGCCACAAAGGCCTCCACGAGCAAGCGAAAGTCAACCGTCTCGTTCGGCGTCCAGTTCTCACCTCACTGACTTCTTCAAAATCTCCTAAAATCCTCCGCGCGCTTCCGGTGCGTGACGTCATTCGCACTCACTAGCCTCCGTTTCCCATCTCAGGCTATTGTGACATCTCTGAGTGACACGTCCGCTCTGCGCACGCGCTCGCGCGTGAACACCTGTGCTAATGTTGCACCTAAGTAACCCATGCACTAACCGAAAGGTTCTCAGCCTAACTAAACCCAAAGGTATAAAGCGATATCTCTCGGCCATTATATTACAAATGTATGTCCGGGTTTTTACAAGATAACTTCATTCCTGATCAAAATGATAGAATGTAGAATAACAAAAAAAAAATATATCAACTGTTAGAAAGAAATGTATTATACTATCTGATGTGCTAAATAATAATTAAAGTAATTTTTAAAAAGTATTATATTCTTTACTGTGGAATCCCCGCAGTGCAGTTGGTAACTTGGTTGACAGTAACATCGTAGTGAGTTGAGACGTGCTATTATGTTGTCTTCCGGACTAATATCTTTATCATATTTACCCACCCCTCCGCTCGGGCAGGATATGACACAAGGTCAATTTTTAAGCGGAGTTTAACAGGTTTTAATTCAGCGTTTTCCTTCTCCTAAAATAGTTGCCTCACCAAGGCTGAAGAACCTGGTCTGCCCTACTATTTATCCATAGCTGGAGGGAGATTAAATTGGATTCATACCTTTACCAAGGGTATTAGTGCTATGTGAAGGCAATCAGTCTCGCCCAGGATTTGAACTCGTGTCGCCGTGTCCATTTCCTACGACGATAACCATTACACCACGGACTAATATCTTTATGAAGGGTGTAGACTCCCATATTCCGCCAGCTGTGTGTTAAATATCAACACTAATGTTCTTTTATAAGAATGGCTTCGGTATTAAATAACCTACAAAGGCTGATATAACATTAAACGAAAAAACTAAAACATATTCTCAATATGAATCATAACGTGTTTCACTTATAATATTGATTCATTTTTTTTTATTATTAATTTTATGTATTCTGTTGAC
Organism: Sepioteuthis lessoniana; assembly: GCA_963585895.1. Lineage (NCBI taxonomy): Eukaryota > Metazoa > Mollusca > Cephalopoda > Myopsida > Loliginidae > Sepioteuthis > Sepioteuthis lessoniana. The sequence continues at coordinate 23,056,651 of OY757906.1, read as the reverse complement.
GATGGGCTTTTCGCAAAATATATCAATCGGATTTTTAAAACTATCTTTTTATTTCTTATTAGGATTCATAATTTAAATTTTAAAAATTTTTGGTCTTTACAAAAAAAAAGAAAAAAAAAAAAGAAATAAAAACAAGAATAATGATGTCGATAGAAGGTAAGAGTTTTATTTTCCATCAATTTTTACGGCATCTATTTGACCTATGTTTAAATCTTTCTATCATCGCTAAATTATATGAACTAGAACGGGGTAATTGTCTTCATTGGGAATCCTTTTGAGATAAGGGTTCTTAATCTGCGAATTAATTTTTTTATAGCGGACTTTTGTCCTCATCTTGTTAGTTTTTTTTTTCTCACTACATTTCGGCCAAATTTCACCTCTGGCCTTCTTCAGGTGATTAACCGCGACCTCGGATAGGAATGCTGAGTGTTGTAACCGTATCGCCTGTAATTACTGCCTTCCGTAGTTGTTGTCTATAGCACCACGTTTTTAACCAAGTAAACCTCTGGCCGGCTTGGGTAGGAATTGAAACCGCTATCTTCTGACAATGCCCACCTGGAACCGTAGAGACTCAACGCATCTACAGGCCACGTAGATAGACAACAACTATGGGAGGCAGTAATTACTGGGGATACCTAGCATTCCTATCCGAGGACGTGGTTAATCACCTGGAGAAGGCCAGAGGTGAAATTTGTCCGAAACGTAGTGAACAAAACAAAAACAAAAAACAAAACAAAAAAAAAAATACCAAGATGAGGACAAAAGTCCGCAATAAAAAGATTAATTCTTAGAACGGGGTAAATTCAGCGATATTCCAAAAGTGTTTGTATTTTCCTTCGAGACTACACTTCTTCTCTTAGTTCGTACTTGGTTTTTCCTCGAAATTAACTTTCAATATCCGCGACTTCAAAGTGACACTTTCAAAATTATATTTGCATTATTCGCTTCTGAGTATTTTTTAAATCTCAAAATGCTTAATATTTGTTCGTTAATCCTACTTTAGCCGTCTCAGTTTAATCTTAAACAAGATAAAAGGATTTCGAAAGTGAACAAAAGTTCAAGATGAACGGATTATAAGAAAACTTTGGTACATATGAAGAATAGACAGTGTTACAAAATTAAATAGCACTGCATATACCCTTATATTGCGAAAATCATCATTATTTCTAAATATATTTCCCTAAGCTCTCAGCACTGAAAGAAAGAGGTTTTTCCTCGTCGACCGATTGTCATACCGAGGTTAACGAGTCCAGTCTGCCTTAAATTGTATATATCAAACGATAACTCCTTATACCTTAGGGAGGTTTTTCTTTGATCTATGCATATTAAATTATCTTTGAGAATATAGTAATTTCCAGTTAAATTAGCAACTGAACTATAATTTTATGTGGTCTGCATTCACACAGAAGAAAAAATTTAATCATTCAAGTTTTTGATATAAATGGTAGACAGATTTTAACGGCATGTCCACCCGTCTCAGGTTAATCTATGTCTAACTGTTAGAGAATTGAATAGATTGTACGTTAATATTTACATTATTTCTGTTTCAGAGATTCTACGCAAGGTTAGATGATATCAAATTTTCCAATTGAATATAAATGATTTTTAAATAGATTTATTTGACCCATAGATTCGAACCTAAAAGGTACAACCATACCAGTTCAGAGTGGACCTGGGGGTAATGACAATTAAATTGTACTCCACGGTCTCCAGATCTTTAGAACTGGAGCCTTATCTCCTGATGAAGTTTAATGATTTTTTAGTGATTTTTTTTCTGGGGTCCTCTTTTTGGAGGAGAGTCTTACCCCTCTGCAAAGGAAAGAGTCATCCAGGGAGATTTTGATATGAATGGGATGGTGGTGGAATGATTTTAAGAATCTTTGACTCTATAGATAACAGGGAGTTTATCATCATTATGAACCTCTGTTACAAGAGGAAAACGACAGGCTTATTTGTCGTGTCCTATCTCCTTAAAAACGTCATGATAATTGTGAATTGTCGGTTCGACAATTCGTGTGTGTTTACTCTGTCATCATTGACTGAACTTTTCTGACAAATTTCACTTTAATAAATCAAAATTAATGAAATGCATTTATCTTTTTCATTTATAAAGCAATAAATATCTGTATTAATAAGTGCGAAAAGTTGACTTGTTTATCCTCTGGAGATTACTAAAACGTTTAATGCCAAACTAAAAGATTTGTTATTCTGACCTTTTGGTCGAAGGGGAAGAATTTCTAACGTCAGATAATTTTGTTCCTTATGAAGAAAAGGGAATATCGTGTTGAAAGGATTGTGTTTGGTTTTGTTTGTTTTCTTTGTTTAATGGCATATCACTCTGCATTGGTAATCTAATTCCGAAGCTATTCTTGAAGAACCATTGTAGTGGTGCAATTTAACCAATAACTGGAGAGATAAAAGGTCTCAGTGCTTTCTCAGTGCATTAGTCTGAAAGTGAACATAATACTGCGAATGGAGTTTGAACTCAGTTACTGCAAAATCACAATCAAGGACGCTAGCAACCGCACACTCACTCATATTGGGTGACGTCTCTAATAATAAACAATGGTCAAAGGGCATATTGTTGACGCAAAACCGAAGTAATCATAAAGTATTTAACTGACTAAAATTAGAATTTAAAATAATGAATCATAAATCTTTCTAAAATCTTTCTTCTCGATTTGTTGAAAATAATTGGTGGAATTCTTCAAAAATATGAAGAATTCTCGTGACGTCATGGCTAATTTGCTTAACTGCAATTTTGTAGTAAGCGAGTTCAAACTCCAGTTGCGCTATGACTTTCACTTTTTCGAGCTAATATCCTTGTAAAAGGTTTGAATTCCTTTATGTCTTTCAGCTTTCGTTTAAGTTGTATCTGTATTGATCTTCTACAAGGATAGATTTAGCAATAGAAAACCCACTAAGTTTAGTGTATCATTAAACAAAGGTATTTAACTATTCTGTAAAACTCCGTGTCTTTTTTCACTGAACAATATTAGCTTTATATAACAATATCAAATATTATTGGAGAATCTCTTTCCTAGAGCGTAGATTTTCATTCAACGTATCAAATAGTATTTATCACCGTTCGATGCAACTTTTAAAGACGCTAAAGCTTAGTTTACAGAAAATTATCTTTAGAAAAATGAAACTATGTCTCTTATTGAGTAATTAAATAAAACTCTGAGAGATGACTTACACTGAAAGCAGTTGAGGTTAAGAGTTGATGACAAAGCTATAATATCTGAATGGGTGGATTGTTCGTAACAAGAGGTACTGTAAGCGACCCGAGATTTGTGTGTCATATTAACCAAAACTTAGAAAATAAAGCATTACCTTTAACGGAAACACGTCTTACCATCTCACAAACGACACTAAGGAATAGTTTTACTGCTTTTTAATCAGCTTTGAAAAATAAACCTAGCCCAATCAGCTGTGACTGTAGAATTCACCAACAACTTATCTGCAGTGGGGTAAGACTCTCCCAACGAGGCCTGGGCACATCGGCTGGTGCTCTAGAATACTCCGACTGCTTCTCTGCAGTGGGGTAAGACTCCCTCAATGAGGCCTGTCTAAGTCAGCTGCGGCTGTATAATACACCGACTACTTCTCTGCAGAGGGGTAAGACTCTCCCAACGAGGCATGGTCAAGTCGGTTGGGGCTGTAGAATACAGCGACTGATTCTCTGCTGAGAGGTAAAACACTCCTAACGAGTTTCCTGGATATAACACAAAACAGTTTGATTGTGAGGTTCCAGCAATGCTGGAGCTTTGTGGAATACGGAGTACCCCTTTCATTACCATCGCGCCCAGGTCTACGCTAGTCCACAGTGGCAGTCCCTGATAGGGTCCTATCTATGGCTCAAATAGAACTAAACTGTGTACTTCTGCTAAACTGAATTGCTTGAAATATAACAGTTTTGACATGTAACTGTGTGTAATAAAAACTACGTTTATGCTAAACTGAATTGTTTTAAATAGAACTGCTTATAAGAATAAAAATTGATTTGGCATTATAAACCTACAATGTTTATTTGTGCCATAAGACCAAAAACCAAACCAAAAATAAACCTTTTAAACAGCTTAGAAGGGAACTGTATTTACTTGTAATGAATGACGATTCTTAGACCAATTTTTCATCGCATAAAAAGGAGTCATTCGTTTCAGGAGATATGTTTTTAAAGTGACAAACATTTCGTTTCGGGTTCTAACCTTGCCATAACTTCGACCCAAAATGTCCTCACAGAGACTATACTTAAATAAAGGCTTTTAGTTAACATAATAAAGTTTGTGCTTAACAGGTTTGGTTTGGCTTTATGATTTCAGCAACGGTTAATTAAATACCAAATCCATTTATATAGATTTATTATCAGTTCAATTTCAAACAATTCAGTTTAGCATAAGTACAAAGTTTAATTTTTTTAACCGATAGATAGGACCCTTACGGGTGTTACCACTCCGGACCAGACTGGACCAGGGAAGAATAGCAATAAAGGGGTACTCCGCATTCCCCAAAGCTCCAGCATTACTGGAGCCTCGCCATCAGATTGTTTAGCATCATAGCCAAGACTCTCGCCCGGGGAGTCACCCCTCTGCAGAGACGCAGTCGGCGTATTCTGCAATCATAGCCGACTGGCCCATTTTTGCTCAACATTAATCATGTTATCGATACTATTCTGTATTTGTAGTGAAGTTTTAGTATGTTTGGAATAGCTGTAATATAATGGCCGAGGGATTTCGTTTTATGCCTTTGGGTTTAGTTAGGCTGAGAACCTTTCGGCTCAGTGCATGGGTTACTTCGGTGCAACATTAATACATGTGTTCACGCTCGCACTCTGAGATGTCACATTAGCCCAGATGGGAAACGGGGCTAGCAAGTGCGAATGACGTCACGCACCGGAAGCGCGCGGAGGATTTTGGGATTTAGAAAAAGTCAGTTATTAGAGTTGAGACCTGCCTTGAAAGAAGACGGTTGGCTTTCGCTTGCTCGCCGAAGCCAGACCAGTGGCCTTTGTGACGGGTGCGCACGTGATGGGGGGGCAGATAAAAAAGCCAGAATAGAAAGAATGTGTATCTCTCTCCTTATGTCGAAGAACCTTTAAACTCAAAGGTAATAAAGTTTCGTACCTGAACTGAGAAGTCGTTACGTGTTTTTCGAATTTTGAGATCCTATGTTCTATATATATATATATGTACATTTCACATATCCATATCTTGATATGGTACATAGCTAAGTAAACACTATAGACTACATTAAGGTCTAGACGATATTGTTTATTAAGTTACTGCATTGATTTATTACTGAAGATATGAAAATATAAATAAGTGTTTGAATATTTTCTCTTCATGTCATTGGGTATTGAATAAATATCTTTATAGGCCAACATATCCAAGATTTGAGGTTCGTTAATTACACGCAATAAAAAACACACATTTTATGACTACAAAATGAAATTGATTAAAAAATATTGTCCAAAACTAAAATATAAATACATTCAAAGATGAACTTGTGCCTATATATTAATATTAGTTGGGCGTCTCAAGTGGTGCAATGGTTTGCACACTAAACTAGAGAACATTCATGAGTAATTTTGAGTCTCATTCGGTGTCCTATTCATACGGCTTTATGCTGCATCTAAGCAAAAAACTTATTGAATTACTATATATGTATCTTTATATGCGTATATTTGAATTTCTCGAAAGTATTGATGGTATAAACAAAGGAGGTGCTCGTGGTAGGAAATGGACACGGCGACACGAGTTCAAATCCTGGACGAGACTGATTGCATTTCACAATAGCACTAATACCCTTGGGAAAGGTATGAATCCAATTATTCTCCCTCCAGCTATGGGTAAATAGTAAGACAGACTGGGTTCTTCAGCCTTGGAGAGGCAACTAGTCTAGGAAAAGGAAAAGTCTGAACTCAAACCTGCTAAACTCCGCTTAAAAATTGACCTTGTGTCATATCCTGCTCGAGCGGAGGGGTTGGTAAATATGATAAACAAAAGTTGCAGCTTACTAACCAGTAAAAGCTTTCTGGTAGGTTGAAACTTAAACCAACATAAAAAACCACGTATATTGTTCATTTTCATTTCGATATTATTCGCATATTCCGATATTATTCGCATATTCCGATATTATTCGCATATTTGATCAATCTGAATTGTCGTCAAAAGTGGAAACGTAGCAAACCTAGGGAGCGTCCGTTCCATTTTTTCTTTTGCCTTCATCATCATCATCACCATCATTATCATCAGGTCACACAGCTACCACAGAGTCGCTTGATTCTCTCCCTCTCCATTCATATTTATCGTCCATCGCTCCAAGCAGGTCTTCTAGATTGCATCCTGTGTCCATCAACACAAGCCCGTCCATATGTCGGATTAGATAAAGTCGTTTATGAGTTTGTTCTTGCTTATCCATCGGTGCCCAGTGTTCTTTTTCTTGAATGGTTTGTGAGATGGGAGGAAGATGGCTGTAGAGCAACTGTTTTGTGGAATGCTGCTTCTAGAATTTGTTCATACTGCACGCAGTATTCTTGTGCAGTTACAATCTATCTTTTTGTCGCTTCGTTTTGTCAGTGTCGATGTGGTGCATGTGGGAGAATTCCTGTCTTATTTTATCGGATAGATTAGACTTCCGTGTGATAAATAGTCGATCTACAGCATTGCACTCCTTCGTTAAGCATACGTTGATATCACTTTCTGCAGATGAGATCTTGCTGCTGAGGCTTGTGAGCTGGTCAACAAATTTTAGATGTTTGCCATTTAAAGTGGAGATTGCTCCTTTTCGTTTAAGACATATGTAATCTGTTTTATTGGTAGAGGCCAATTCCGAGTACTGCTACCTTTAGGCAATACTGTAGAGATTCTGATTGGCTAATATATTTGCGAGAAATGCTACGTCGTATGTGTAGTTTGCGTCTATCATATTTTTTTGCAGATTATCGTCTGCTTCTTATCATTTTTTTTTACGTTAAACTATTTTCTGTTATTTTACATGTAGAAGTTCGAAGTACGTCATCTGGGCAGATTATAAACAAAATTGTGTAAATTATAGACGATTTGCACTTGCAATATTGTAATTGAATTGTAAAGAGGTGAGAATAGTTAAGTTATATAAAAAAGGTCAGCATCAGAAAGAAAGATATTTTATCAAAGGTCAATATTCTGTCCTGTGGGCTAAGTTTGGTTTAATTTGACTTGGTTTTAATGGCATATCAACCATTGTTGGTAATTTAATGCTGAATCCTTTTTATACCTATATATTAGATATATGATTTCTGAACTCATTTCTAAACATTTTTAAACGTTCTTAGATCATTTTTTTTTCGCACTATTAAATAGTTTCTCTTATTTCAATCTAATACGATTAATTCTATTCATTATTAATCATTTGTTTGCACACTCTTCAATATTGCCAAGTATTGTTATGTATCACTAACAATTCAATTAAACATCAGTCATTTGTTTATACACAGTAAAATGATCAAACAGTTCTATTTCAAACAATTCAGTTTAGCATAAGTACACAGTTTTTTGTTTACACAGGTAAATGTAAAAACAGCTCTATTTCAAACGATTCAGTTTAGCATAAGTACACAGTTTTTTTTGTTTATACAGGTAAATGTAAAAATAGCTCTATTTCGAAGGATTCAGTTTAGCATAAGTACACAGTTTTTTTGTTTACACAGTTAAATGTAAAAACAGCTGTATTTCAAACAATTCAGTTTAGCATAGAATACAATTTAAATGTCAAACAGTTATATTTGAACCATAAATAGGACCCTATCAGGCGCTACCGCTCCGAGCCAGAGTGAACCTTGGGGCAATGGCAATGAAGGGGTACTCTGCATCCATCAAACTTCCAGTATTACTGGAGCCTCACCATCTGATATTTTAGTGTCATATCCAGGAAACTTGTTGGGGAAGTCTTATCCTTTTGCAAAGATGCAGTCGGTGTATTCTGCAGCCCCAGCCGACTGGGCTATGTGGGCTAAGTGTAACAAGACATACTCAATCTTGCACCTCGGGCTGAAAACAAGATTTATCCAAAACCCACGGTGGTCACCAGATTCAATCAGCCATCAAAATGGTTGACCGGGCGATTTCACCCACATAAGGCCGAAGTAATGGTAGGGTGTATTGTTAACTTTAATCAAAAACTATAAGATTTTTATACTTGCTTACTTTTTAAGGGTTGGAGTACGTGTTCGGAGAGTGAGGGAACCTTTCAAAGATGCAGAAATAATTAGTTTAAATTGGAACGAAGAAACTATCCCGCACTATCCATGGCCTCAGAAAGAGAACAGAAGAATAAAGGTCCTAACACTTGAGGTGAGTTTTATTTTTTGTTTCTTCTACGCCAGCCAACGATCAGCGAAAACCAACAGAGGAACTGTCGGTGACTCCACTATACTATCATCAGGAAAATGATTTTTTCATGTCAAACCTTAAAAACAAATGAGGTTCCAGTTTTCATCACGATTTTCAAAGTTCTCAGCTTTCCCAACAAAACTACTTTAAAATCCATAAGAAATAGACATATATATATACACATTAATGAAATTTACTTCGGTCTCAGCTGTAGATGACATAATTATTTGAGAATAACACGTTCTCATGTATAATACGCCCTGCCTACGTTAGACTACAAAATTCGTGACAAAATAATTTCCCGTGCATAATATGAATTGAATTTTTAGATTGAATATCGGCTGAATATAAACTAAATTTAGCATTTTAACTTTTTATCGCTTCGTAGACTAAAAATTATAATTCATCGAGTTTACATTGTCTTAAAATACAAAATTTACACGGCATTTAGATAAAACACACGGCTATATTCACTCATATATGTAACATGTGTGCAGTGAAAATAAGTTCACATTTGGAGAAACAAAATTATAAATAAACACACAGTTGATATGTCCCTGTAAAAGTGAAGATATTAATTTAGACTATATACACAAGTCATTGTAATCTTTCGACCTTCTCTTACCTCGGTAGCAGTGATTCATCTACCGAAAATGAAATCAACACGTGACTAGCGAAGGCATGGACAGCCATCGATAGAATATCATATGGAAGCCAGACCTATCAGATAAAATAAAGCGCAGTTTTTTTCCAAGCAGTGGTCGTGTCAATACTGCTGTATGGATGCACCACAGGGCGGCTGACTAAGCGTATGGAGAGAAAGCTTGGCGCTAATTGCTCAAGAATGCTGCGAGCTGAATTAAACTAGTCTTGGAGGCAGCATCCCATAAAATAGTAGCTTACTTACCTCCCATCTTGAAAATCATCCATACTCAAAGAACAAGACATACAGGACCCTGTGGAGAAGTAAGGGAGAGCTCATAAGCGATATACTTCAGCGGAACCCTTCGTACGGACGAGCAAGGGTAGGGTGACCAGTTAGAACTTATCTACAACAGCTCTGTACTGATACAGGATGTAATATGGAAGACTTACTGTAAGTGATGGACGATAGGGACGAGTAGCGGGAGAGGGTCAGGTAAATCCGTGCCTGCGGCACGCCATGAGGACGATGGTGATGATATATGCCTTACTTTCTGTCATTTCCTTCTGAATATAGTAATACATGTGGTCGAAACAAATGTTAATTAAATAGTTCCTGTGTATAATAGGCATCACTAACTTTTGGTGCGCAAAAATGGGAAAAATAGAGCCTCTTCTACAGAAATAAATTCGGTAAGTCCCAATAATCCCGGTTAATCGTGATATGCTACGATAATGCAGCATTTGTTAGTAATGCAAGAAGACAGCATCGATGACTAGCAGTTTCCCATTGGTACAACCAATCGTCTTTACAGCACCGAACCTGTTCAAAGAAAGAGAACATTGCTATACAATTTGGGATTAGTCGCTTTAAGAATTATCAGAAGGATAAACACAATGGCACCTTTAGAGACTCAAAACCTTGTTTTGAATTTTTTTTCCCTTTTCTAGACTGGGTGTCAGACGGTATTACAGACTGCAGCTTTTGGTTTTAAATCAATTTTACTTGTCCTAGTCCATTTGCCTTGAGATACAAGTTTGCCAGGCTAATTAACTCTAGCTTAGTGAATAAGTAATGGATTCATGTCATTTTTAATGTCATTAGTACAAACGGAAATGCAAACAGGATTTTTCAAGATTTCAACTTGTTTCCTCGAGTCTATTTATTCCAACGATTATTGTTACATGGTAAATAACTTCCCGGTCATAGTGAACTATACATTCATAAATCTTCACTTAAAATAAGTTTTCAAAACGTATATAAGATTACAAAATATTAGACATATCCAGATATCAAATTAAGACTGAATTATAAGCAGGATATCATATTTACCAACCCCTCCACTCGGGCAGGATATGACACGAGATCAAATTTTTAAGCGGAGTTTAACAGGTTTGAATCCAGAGTTGTCCTTCTAGACTAGTTGCCTTACCAAGGCCGATGAACCTAGTCTGCCCTACTATTTACCCATAGCTGGAGGGAGAATAATTGGATTCATACCTTTCCCAAGAGTATTAGTGCTATGTGAAATGCAATCAGTCTCGTCCCGGATTTGAACTCGTGTCGCCGTGTCCATTTCCTATGGCGATAACTATTACACCACGGGCACCTCCATTATAAGCAGGATATAAGTCGTTAATCTAGACAGTAAAGAGACTATTTATTTTTCAGGAGAACAACTCTCATTTAAAATCAACTTACGAATGCTGACCGTATACATTAACAAAATCATTTTTCTTTATGCTTGTACCTTAAACTTAATATGCTTTTTGAGTGGCTTATTACGAATTTGTTTGATAAAGTGTCTCAGGAAAAGAGAACAAAAAATATTGAGCAGACCTATGCAATCATATTTTGTGTTAAATGTGACTGAAACGTATTAGAATAGAGTTATATGGATCAGGTTCCCTCATTGACTTTTTTTTAAAGGCTACAATGTATTTTGTATTACAAAAAAATTATTTTGAACTGGTTGACCAATCATTTCACAAACTGAAAAAAAAAATGCGACGAAAATGAAAACTCTGATCTAATTTGATCGAAATTTGACGATAAGAATTATGGGTAGTGAATTAAATTTGAATTACTAGAATATTCATGGCATTCTGAGCAAGCCACACGATAAATCTACGCCAACTTGATTTAAAGGAACTTTACTCAATGAACGAATTTTCGGCTCAGAAGAATGTCGCAGCTCTTTATTCCTTTGTAATGCGCTTTGCGAAACGGTTATTGAATTAGAAAATGAAATTGGCAACGCAATTTCAAGCCCGAGACGAAGCTGATTGAAAGTTAAACTTTGCGCTATTTTCCAATTCGAGATGCATGAATCCATTAATTTTCCACCAAGCTATTTGTAAACTCTTGGGTTCGTTGGGTTCTTTAGGCTTGGTAAGCCAACAAGTCTTGGAGAAAAAAAAAAAAAAAAAAAATCAGAATTCAAATTACTTGTACTCCGTTTAAAAAATTGACCTTGTGTCGCATCCTGCTCATAGCGAATTATAATGGAGGTGCCCGTGGTGTAATAGTTATCATCGTAGGAAATGGATACGGCGACACGAGTTCAAATCCGGGACGAGACTGATTGCATTTCACATAGCACTAATAATCTTGGGAAAGGTATGAATCCAATTATTTTCCCTCCAGCTATGGGTAAATAGTAGGGCAGACTAGGTTCTTCGGCCTTGGTAAGACGAAGGAGTTGGATAAATACACTCTCCCATCTGCTGACTCCCTGTGACTATTTCTTATTGCCGAAAATATAAACTCACATTCAGATCGATTTTGGGGAACTGGTGTTCAATTGAACACTTTCGGCACTGTTTCCTGGACTTGAAACGATGTTTTCTTTTGTGTGTGACTTCTCAGGTAAATTAGAAAAAAAGAATGTTTATTTTGTAATTCAATTAATAATGATTTTTTTGAAAATACATTGTCAGTCTCATTACTTTCTTGACTAATACCATATATGTCATATATTACAGAAGGAACACTATTTTTTAACTTTGTTGACTTACGTTAACAATTCATATGTATATAATATATGAGTATAAACCGGATTTGGCAGTAAATAACCTACAATGGTTGACATGCCATAAAACCCAATCAAACAAAATCATATATATTTGATATAGATGTATAAACCGGATGTGACATTATGTAACTTACAATGGTTGATATGTCATCGAACCAAACCAAACCAAACCAAACCAAATCTTATATATTTAATATATATGTATAAAAAGGATTTGGCATTAAATAACCAACAATGGTCGATATGTCATAAAACCTAAACAAACCAAATAATATATATCTAATATATATGTATAAAAAGGATTTGGCATTAAATAACCTACAATGGTCGATATGTCATAAAACCTAAACAAACCAAATAATATATATTTGATATATATGTATAAAAAGGATTTGGTATCAAATAACCTACAATGGTTGATATGCCATCGAAACAAACCAGACTAAATCTTTTATATTTAATATATATGTATAATATGTATAAACCGGATTTGGCATCAAATAACATACCATGGTAGATATTCCATAAAACCCAACATAACCATCATACATATTTACTAAATTTGCATAAAGAGGATTTAGCATTAAATAACCTATTATGGTTGATATGCCATCGAACCAAATCAAACCAAATCTAAATCTAAACATCTGTGTCATATGACGTCTTTACAAGCCGTTGTCTGGCATTCGTCCCTGGCGGTTGTGTGCTTGCTACGACACCTTAACCTCAAGGGCCGTCCCTCAAGGTCTTTACCCATTTCGGCGGGACTGACTTTATTTATTGGTACATGAGCCACCCCTATCTGGGGAATGTTGACGGGGTCAAGAATTTTTTCCCCTGTCGCTAATGAGTCTCGATTCGTGCATGCCCCCCGCCATAAAACGGCCTTATGCCATACTCTAACACGGTGGGATATCAAAAAAATCCCGTCTATTTATGTCCTTTGAGTTGTGGCTTATCCCGGAAATCTTGAGAGAAAAGTAACTTATCGGCAAAGAAGAAACACATGATACCATAAATAAGAGGCTTATCAAAAAATTTTACCGACTTGTAATTTCTAGAATAGAAGTGTGTATATGCATTTCTGAAAGGACACAGCTTATTTAAATGATATCGACTAGTAGACCATCAAGCTAACTATATCTATTCAAATATTAAACAAATGGAAAGCAAATGGCCATATGTGAAAATTGAAAATTTTAGAAAAATATGTTTAAGTACTAAAATTGATTCATTTTTCTTTAAGTGAAGCAGTGCAACTTATTTTTGTCAATTCGTTAAACAGTAAAAATACTTGTAAAGACTTTATATAATATTAGTTATATTCGTTATTGCTGATATAAAATTACAATTCTTGATGATATTGAGGTTTCATAAAAAGTTGATCTAATTTCGTATTCTAATAACTTGAGAAAGTCTAGATCACATGATCTCAAACTTAGACTGCATATGTAGAAGGAAATCGAAATTCTATGATTAATGTTTTTTCTTCAGGAAAAGTAAAAGCGTTTAAACATTAAACATAAAATTTAGAATTGTTTCTACACATGCTGTTAAAATCTGAGTTAATTTGAACGGCTGTTAGTTACATCATTAAATCACAAAATGGCATCAGTTTTTTCTAAAACACCCTGGACTTCTCAAATGATATCAGATTTTTCTAAACACTGTATAATCTGACAAACAATCATTAGTTTTAATTCTGTTACTGGGAATTTTTGTGTTTGTTTTGTGTTTTTTTTTTACTTTTTTTGCTTTTTTTCTTATCACCCTTCATCCATCGAATCATTAATCTTTTCTTTCTGCGTTTTTCTTGCTCTTTTTTCAATCATATAATAGCGTAAGGGTTACTGACAAAGAAAATGAAATCGGTAATCCGTGTTAAAATCCGGGACGAAGATGTTTCTGTTTCTCTTCGAGAAGGCATAAATCGACTGGTTGACTCACGATGAGTATATAAGTATATTTTCACATAGTTTGGGTGTGAACCTGTAGACTGACTTCGTATTTCGCTTAAAAAATTGACTTAGTGTCCATCCTTAATTGTGGCGGAGAGGTTGGATAAAAACACACACACACACACACACACACACACACACACACACACACACACACACACACACATACACACATATATATATATATATATATATATATATATATGTGTGTGTGTGTGTGTGTGTGTATAGATAGATAGATAGATAGAAATTTCTCATTAATTCTTTGTCTGAAGATGCAGATCTAACATTTTGAAAATATAGGGTCAGCTGAAATATATAGCATTGCAAAAATATCAGTAATTTTTAAAGATTTTTTTTTAATACGGAGTTATTTGCTCCGTAATTTATTTTATCATTATTTCACATTGAGATCTCCTTGGATTTTGAATTACATGGATATTGTAGAGAGAATGTCCGAAAATAGAAGCGATCCCACTATCGGCTAACTTGGCGTTGAATAACGAAACAGTCTGTCCGTGGAAGACAATATATACGCTCCCCCATGGGGGTTGAGCACTCTGGCGAACGAATTTCGGCCGCCGTTCACATAATACAAAGCTCTTCGAAAGAATAGAGCACTCTGGTAGCCGATAGGGCATAAAAATGTAAACAAACGGACGCTGCTGCTGCTGCTACATAAAATACATTTAAAATTCCCTTAGCCAATGTGGTACTCTTGTCGGCCGAGCAGTCTGAGACTTAATCTAACGTAAAGTTGGATGAGTTTCGATCCCGGCTTCGAGCATCCTACATGTCTGGCCACACTGAAGAGGTATGATAGAACGAAACAGTCTGTCTGTGGATGACAATATATACGCTCCCCCATGGGGATTGAGCACTCTAGCGATCGAATTGTCGATCACCGCTCGCATAATGCAAAGCTCTTCGAAAGAATTGAGCACTCTGGTAGCCGAAAGGGCATAAAAATGTAAACAAACGGACGCTGCTGCTGCTGCTACATAAAATACCTTAAAATTCCCTAAGCCAACGTGGTACTCTTGTTGGCCGAGCAGTCTGAGACTTAGTCTAACGTAAAGTTGGACCGCTTTCGATCCCGGCTTTGAGCGTCCCACGTGTCTAGCCACACTGAAGAGTTCTGATAGAACGAAACAGTCTGTCTGTGGATGACAATATATATATATATATATATATATATATATATATATATATATATATATAATCTACATAAATACCATTGGGAAAGGTCTGAATCCAAGTTTCTACCTTAAATTACGGGCAAATATTAGGGCTGACGAGGCTCTTTAACCTTGGTATGGTAACTGGTCTACAAGGAAAAGGGAAATCAAACCCATGAAAACTTCGCTCAAGCATTGACCTTGTGCCACATTCTTCTCGTTCGGGGAGGTAGGTATATAAATTGATACTCTGATACTTATATCAATGTTAATAGATATGTAACATTTTAATTACATTCTGCTCATGGCGGAGGAATCACAGAAAAAACAGTTTTTTTTAACCGTATTTAAGACGTGTCTTTTCATAAAACGTTCAGTTGTTTTCAGAAAAAAATAGAACCACAAACCAAACCGAAGATATGATAATAGCAGGGTAATTTCTTAGACTCACTTATATTCTGTTTAAAATCTTCAATTGAATTTGCGCGCGCGTAAAAGAGTGCTACCATAAATTCTTACGAATATCTAATACTATTACATTATATGCAAAGGAAAGACTTAGGTGAAATATAGGCTCTTACAGAGACGTGCAGAAAATGGAACATCTAAATTTGTTACGAATGACAATTTTGTTTCGAAAAAAATGTAAACAAAAGAAAACTACTACATAATGCCTTATAATTCCCAAGCTGACGTGGTTTGCTTGCTGGCTGAGCTGTATGCTACTAAGTCTAACGTCAAGTTGGGCGGGTTCCGATCCCAGCTTCAAGCGTCCTACGTGTTTAGCCACACTGAAGAGTTGTGATACAACAAAACAGTCTGTCTGTGGGGGACAATATATATATATATATATATATATATATATATATTGAAAAATATATATAAATTGAATAACCAATATATATATGGTTTCAATCCCGGCTTCAAGCGTCCTACGTGTCTAGCTACACTGAAGAGTTCTGATAGAACGAAACAGTCTGTCTGTGGATGACAATATATATATATATATATATATATATATATATATTGAAAAATATATATGAATTGAATAATCAATATATATATATGGTTTTTGTTATATGCTTAGAATAAATTCTTACGAATAACTAATACTATTACAATTTATGTAAGGGAACGACTGAGGTGAAATACAGGCTCTCAAAAAAACGTGCGAAAAAATGAGCATCTGATTCCTGGGTGTTCTGTTGCAACAGAACTTGAATAAACTCAAACCCACAACAACCTACGTTCTCTGGTGTCTCTGAAAACGGTCTAATTTCAAAACCTAATAACACTAAGACAAATCATCACCGATAGAAAATAGCCAAATGGACACAATACTATCGTATGTGAATATCTACACAGATTGGAAACCTGTTGACGGGGCTTAGGATACCCTGTTTGTTTCCCCTGCAGAGGGCTAAGGTCTTCCCCAAAAGGAAGAGTCCTGAATATTCCACTCAAATGCATCTGATGATGAGGCTACAGTTCTTTGAGATGCCTACAACATTTTTGTAAACAACATATTGAATGTTTCTTCTGGCTATTTGAATTAAGTAATCCCCTTTGATATACCAGATTTGCAACTGATGATGAGGCTACAGTTCTTTGAGATACCTACAACATTTTTGTAAACAACATATTGAATGTTTCTTCTGGCTAATTGAATTAAGTAATAACCTTTGATATACCAGATTTGCATCTGATGATGAGGCTACAGTTCTTTGAGATACCTACAACATTTTTGTAAACAACATATTGAATGTTTCTTCTGGCTAATTGAATTAAGTAATAACCTTTGATATACCAGATTTGCATCTGATGATGAGGCTACAGTTCTTTGAGATGCCTACAACATTTTTGCAACCAACATATTGACTGTTTCTTCTGGCTATTTGAAATAAGTAATCACCTTTGATATACCAGATTATATTACACTTGCTATTTGGAATCTCAAACATTTATAAATAACATATATTGTTACAATAATGTGAAAAAAAGATTTAGACCCCAGTAATTATTTTATTTAAAAAAAACCGGCCCTGTAAATTGCTTTAGTCGTGGAGCCATTATTCATAAAGCGAACTTTGGGCAGAAAGAACCTGGGAAAACATTTTTCTGCTGGTCTACTACTGATTTAAATTCAATTCTATCTTTTCATAAATGGGATGCCATATGCACTTTAAAGACACCAGGCTGTATAACTATTTAACAGTAGAATTTAAAGATAGTAGAATTCATATCTTTGCGAAAGTTTGTAGCGTTATATGAAATGTCAGCTGTCTTGTTTAGAAATTGAACTCGGGAAGTCGAGTCCATATTCTTGGACGATAACGACTAGACCATGAGCGCTTTCATATTACCGAATAGATACTTTCTATTGTTTTTTTTAGTCTGTTTTTAATTAATATCATTCGAATGAGTATAATCACGGAGTCACACACCTAAAAGAAATATTGTGCCATTGATAGCTTACAGTGAAGCATTATCTTTCAGCCGATAAGTTAATCACGTGATGTTTACATGACCCAGACTTGTTGGCACTAGGCAGATGTGAGTTGCTGTCAACAGGAGTCGAATAGATGAAGCCAAATAAATTCGTTCGGCAAATTGATTCAATTTCCTCAAGAAATCAATATATCCTTACTTTTATCTGAAGTAGTTCAATTTATCATATATGTTCAGCAAACATTTATTGCGATTTTATCTTTATTCTACGTTTCATTTACTTGAAATGAAAAAAAAATATGCTTATTCGATAACGCACACAAAGATCTGTTGATAAAATGGTGAATAATTCACTATGTATTTATGCACATATATATATATATATATATATATATATATATATATATATATATATATATATATGTGTGTGTGTGTGTGTGTGTGTGTGTGTGTGTGTGTGTGTGTGTGTGTTAGTGTGTGTATTAGTGTAAATATGTTTATACAGGGGGTGTTATATGTACGTTCAGGGGTCATAGGGCGCAAAATGGCTTTTAAAAAAATTGAAAAAAATTGAGCTTCTTTGATTCTTCGTATAGTGATTTTGAGAGATGTGCAAAATATCCGGTGAGACATAGAAAATAGTGGATATTTGAATATATATATATATATATATATATATATATATATATATATATATATATATATATATATATGTGTGTGTGTGTGTGTGTGTACGTTTTATTGATGTTTGAATAGTGAATACTTTCATTGATAGTAAGTATATATTTACTTAACCCCTCCCCCACAGACAGGCGATGCCGCAAGATCAATTTTTAGTAGAGTAAAGCTGGTTTGACTTTAGGGTTTTCCTTCTCTTTGATTGGTTGGGATGGCGAAGGCAAAAGAACACTGTTTGCCTTTGTACTATGTATGGTACAGCACCAGTGACCAACGGTTCAAATACTAATTGAATTATTAATATTGATTACCAGAAAATGGTGTTTTATATCTATATCTTTTAAAAATGTGTTCGTCCGATATTTTAGGACAAGATAGTTTTCTTTTAGAAAGAAAGAAAATGGTTGAAAGATTATCTAAAACACTTGTTTTAGTTGATTAGAACTTTGAAACGGTATGGGTATCAAAGTTTCAGGGTATATTATTATTTTCATAGCCTCGTCAGGTAAGGTTGTAGAATATGCCGCCTTCAACTATGCATAGTGGTAGTAGTAATTTACAAAGCTCTTTGCTTCGATGTGGCACAAGGCCGAATGAATGGGGCGCCCATGAGAATCGAACTCACCTATGCATAGTGGTAGTACCTCTCTCCTAATGAGTGCCTTTGGTATGACTATAAACCATCTGATGACGAGGTTTCACCCCTGGAGCTTTAGGGAATAAGGAGAACCCATTCGTTGGCATCATTCCAAGTCCCACCCTGATCCGAAGTGTTTGTGAGTATAAGGGTCTCATTTATGTGTCAAATAAAAATATTTAATTTTTTGTTTTACAGTACTCAAACTAATTTAACAGAGTGGAAACAAATGATTAATATTAAATAGAATTTTTAGTTTTGGATAACAATATTTGAAACAATTGAACTGTGTGCAAACTGTCTTTGTCTCGTTACAATTAATGTTTCTTACGAACTATTTCCTTCCAAATCCTATATATATATATATATATATATATATATATATATATATATGTATGCATGTATTCACTTTTTGGGTGTCAATTTATATTTATTTCAGGTTTATGTTTACCCTCATCAGATGCTAAACGAAAAGAATTTTTTTGTTTAACATATGATGAAAGAAATAAATTTATAATGACACCAAAAAAGTGAACTTTTTACTTTCATTTTTATATTAAAAATTATCTTGGCTTTGCACGTTGAGTTTTGATGTATTCTTAATCCCAAATAACTTATACATCGATAGCCGTTAGCAATGAGCACTCAAATTGGATACTTCTTACCCTTGGATTTATATATATATATATATATATATATATATATATATATATATATATATATATATATATATATATATACGTGTGTGCAAAAACAGAATTTAACATTAAATAACCATAAAAATCCCATAAAACAAAAACAAACCAAACCAGACTATTTTTTCATTTCCTACAGTAGACTATGTTTACCTGACAGAAGCTTGGATTACTTACCGTAACGGGTATCGACGTAGGAAATGGTATCGGTTATCCGAGTTCAAGTACTGGGTGAAACTGATTTCACTTGGCACTAAGGCTCGAAAGAAAAGCATAAATCCATCCGTTCTCTTCCAAGCTATGGGTAAATACTAGGGTTGAATGGGTCCTTGAACACTAGTTCGGCAACCCATTAAGGTGAAGGAAGAGTCTCAATTACAACCAGTTTTACCTCGTTTCAAAAATGGACTATGTATCTCATTCAGCTTCTGGGGCAAGATTTGGATAAATACATAACACAGTTTTTATTTCAAAGGCACTACACTCAGACGTCCTGGCTCAAACAGAAATGTCTAGTTTATTGACTAATGAAAAATATAGAATACAATCCCTGCGTAGTGGAAGAGCCGGTGGGTGTTGATAAAAAAAAGTCCAAGGCTACTATAGCTTGGAAATACAGAAGGATGATAATCTAACATTGTTTTGTGAGATAAGATTTCTCTTAAAATAATAATCGTAACGGTTGTGTTTGATCTGAAATAAATATATTCACTCGACTCGATAAGCTGTGATCATTAGTGTCGTCGACTTGCTATCGGATAATGAAACTAAGGACGAATAATCGGTATATATTTGAACACACACTGAGATATAAATGCAAAAGCTTCTGTTGATAAGTAGACATAATGGTGATAAAATTTACAATGGTTCGCAAGAATCACGTACACTTGATTCATACATAAGTCATTTCAGTAATAAGTCTCGAATGACACAAAACTACTTTATGTCAGACTATTGGCAAATAAAAGCAGAATTCCTATTGATTTTCTATAAGTATCTTTATTGACACAAAACTTTTACAAAATTCATCTCAGTCTTTCAAAACACGATCCTAACTCATCATGACTGAACAGTGTGAATAATACGAAATTGTTATTAAGAGGTGACGAATTGACAGCATTGTATAAGTAAGAGGGACGTTAACATGGAAGATAGTTGGAGCATGCTTGATTTAGTTAAGCTCACCGCATGGTTGATGTGGTTTAGAATACATCGTCTGTATTTCCTGTAGGGAGGAGGTAAGACACAACCCAAAAGGGATGCATTGATATAACACAAAACTGGATTTGGTGGTGAGACTCCAGTTCGAAAGATTTACTAATTGTAGAGTACTCATTTATTGACATTACTTCCAGTTCCACCGTGACCTAGAATAGTAGTGTTAGTTTGGATTCCATTTGTGGAGTAAATAGAATTGTTTGGAAATTATTAGTGTTAGATAGGAATACTAAATACTACATAACATTAGATTATTTTTATTAAGAATAGTTACTTGAAGTAGTAATTTTTTTCTTACAAAGGATTATTATTATTATTTCACTTCTTGTGAGTTCTTCAAACCAGCTTGAGCTGCTAGTATTTCATTACAATATAAGTGACAACAATACTTCTCAGATCTCCAGGACTCTTCTGAGTATTCAAGCAGGTCTTACCAATGCTATTGTCTGCATTGTCTTAATTCTTTCACCGATTTCCAAAATTTTCAGGACTATTTCCAAAATTTGGGGTCCTTTCCAAGGTCACCAATTATTATTGGTGTCACCTTCACCTTCAAATTATCATTATTATTGTTATTATTATTATTATTATTATTATTAGTAGTAGTAGTAGTAGTAGTAGTTGTAATAGTAGCAGTTGTAGTAGTTGTAGTTTTTTATTTGAAAGCATGAAAGCACAGCTAGCGTAAAGCTTATTATTGTTGTTTGTTTGTGTTTTATGGCATCTAAACCATTGCAGGTTATTTAATACCAAATCCATTTAAAACAAATAAACAGTTCTATTTAAAACAATTCAGTTTACTATATGTAGAGTTTTTATTTACAAACAGTTAAATAGCAAAACAGTTCCATTTCAAACCGTTCAGTTTAGCCTATGTACAGTTTCAATTTCAAAACTTGTTCTATTTTAAAAAATCAATTTAGCATAAGTACGCATTTTAAATGTCAAAACAGTTCTATTTCAAACAATTCAGTTTAGCATAAATACACTGTTTAGTTCTATTTCACCATAGATAGGAGCCTATCTGGTGCTACCTCTTTGGGCCAGAGTTGACCTGGGAGCAATGGCAATAAAGGGGTACTCCGCATTCCCCAAAGCTCCAGCATTACTGGATCCCCACTATCTGATGGTTCAGCGTCATATCAAGACACTCGTTGTGGGAGGTCTTACCTTTCTGCAGAAGATCAGTCGGTGAATTCTACAGCCCCAGCCGACTGAGCAAGCATATCATTGTATGAAATGGAAGAGGCGACTCGCGTTCAAATACTATTGAAACCGTTTGTGTTTCACCCCTCACTAATGACATTCAGAAAGGCTGGTACAATCTGTTTTCCCTCCAGCTTTGGTAATTAGTAGAAAAAAAGGTTCTTTAGCCTTGGTAAAGTAACCAATCTAGAAGAAAAAAAACACCGAATTGAAACCGGCTTTACTTCCCTCAAAAGTGACCCAGTATCAAATGCTGCCTGTGATAGCTTGATTTCTTTGTTTTATGGTATATCAACGTTTGTAGGTTATTTAATGCCAAAGCTTTTCTCCAAGAAGGACAGTAGTGGTACTGTTTAACGCAGAGCTACGAGGATAAGGAGGTTCATACATTTCCCAAGGGTATTTACCCAAAAGTCAACGTAATAGCGCGATTGGATTTCGAACTCGCTTACTACGATTCCGTAGTCCATCGCTTTAACCATTACACCTCGAAGACACCCCTGCTCGTGATGGAGAACTTGAATAAATATATAATTGAAACCAAATAACTTTGTGGAAATTATTTGTATTAGATAGGAATATTCAATATCGAATAACTGTGCAAGTTATTTGTATTTGATAGAAATACTTGATATCATATAGTAGTGAAACCTATTAATATTAGATAAGAATATTAAATTTCGAATAACTGTGCAAGTTATTTGTATTAGATAGAAATACTTAATATCAT
This sequence comes from Sepioteuthis lessoniana, assembly GCA_963585895.1. Taxonomy (NCBI): domain Eukaryota; kingdom Metazoa; phylum Mollusca; class Cephalopoda; order Myopsida; family Loliginidae; genus Sepioteuthis; species Sepioteuthis lessoniana. The sequence continues at coordinate 23,033,851 of OY757906.1, read as the reverse complement.
ATAGCAGTGAAACCTATTTGTATTCTATAGGAATTTTCAATATCGAATATCTGTGAAAGTTATTCGTATTTGATAGAAATACATGATATCTTATAGCAGTGAAATCTATTTGTATTACATAGGAATATTTAGAACTTGGGTGGATCTGGGCTACGGTTTTTCGACGAACAAAAGGAACTCTCGCCGAGTTTGGTGGGGCTTGTGACAAATAGCAAATACCTGTAGAGTAGCATTGTGCGATATAGCATTTTGAGTCGGTATTCTAAATATTGCGTTAGCATTCCCAACTCAGTGTTCGGTATTGTATGAGTGTGAAGAGATTATAAAGTGAGGGTAAAATTACCTCCTTCTCAAAACATTATAAAAGTGGCGACGAGGAATCGTTTCGAACATTATAAAACTTTGTTTCTAGTATAAGTTTTTAAATTACAGTGAAAAGAAAAAAAAAAAAGAAAAAGAAAAAAATAGTGAAAACGCGTGAAGAGAAGAAAGATTAAAGGTATTGGATATATATTAAAACCACTTAAGTTCTCATTACGCACTGTTTCAATATAATGTATTTACAGACTGTTTTTAAAATCGTTTGTATATATCCAGTTTATCCACGATCTTTGACGTTTCGCGAAATATGGGATGCCAAGCGGTGAAATCTTTGGTTTCGATCAGTTTTCCTCACATGTTATTATTTGATTTTTCAGAATATTTTGTTGGAGAAATTATGTTTAGGAAAACATTACATGATTTTTTTGCCGTTACATTCTAGCACGTTTTCGTATTGATTCAATTTCAGTTAAAGTGAAGCGTATTATCATCTTAGATGGCGTCATAAAATTTTCACCTAAGGAGAAACAATGGAAACACAACCACAGACACGTTAAACAGTAAGTATGTAATATATATATATATATATATATATATATATATATATATATATTTGTGTGTGTGTGTGTGTGTGTGTATCTTTTTAAGTTTAAGTGAGGATCAACATGCTAAATATTATGATAATTCTTTTCTCTTTGAAGTTTTTGTTGGTTGATTGGTTATTTGGGTTTTATGGCATATCAACATTTGTGGGACATTTAATGCCAAGTCCATTTTTATAAAAATAATCAGTTCTATTTCAAACAATTGAGTTTAGTATGAGTACACAGCTTAATTGTCAAAAATATGTCTATTTCAAGCTATTCCTTTTAGTCGAATATTTCTAATTTAAACAATTCAGTTTTGTATAAGTACGGAGTTTAAATATCAAAACAGTTCTATTTCAGGTAATTCAGTTTAGCATAAGTATGCATTCTAGTTCTATTTGACCCATATATAGGACCCTATCAAGTGATACCAATTCGGGCCAGAATGAACCTGTGATTGATTGCAATGAGCGGGTACTCCGTATTCCCCAAAGCTCCAGCATCACTGAAACTTCACTATCAGATTGCTTAATGTCATATTCAGGACACTCGATGGTGGGGTTTCTTACCCCACAGAAAAGAGAAGCAGTTGGTATATTCTACAGCCCAAGTCGATTGGACGATAGTAGTTTTTAAAAATGTTTGTCAGTTTCTCTTTTAATTTGCATAAAAAAAAACGTTAAAGATGACTAATTAAAACAAGGAAACCAGTTTCGGTAAGGTCAGGTATTGTTCTATTTTCTGTCACTTCCCAAATTTTGTGAGGATGTTCGCTGAATTTGAAAATAAGTTTGAAAAAAAAACCCACATTGCTTGGAATTCCGTATTTGTATTAACCATTGTATCATTTAAAATAAAAGGCACTCTTAAAGAGCTACCAATGAAATGATATATAAAATAGACCTGTGAAGTCATACGTAGTATGTATACATATATATACATGACATACAATTTGTAATCAAAGTACCTACAAAGCAAAAAATGCATTTGATAAACTATAAGACCCAGACACATATTCTTTAATTATATGGGTAATATATTTGGAATACATGCAGGACATTGCTGGAGGAGCAGAGATGAACTCATAAGAGATGTACTCTTATGGATCCCCACACACGGCCGTGCAAAAGCAGGACGACCAGCACGAACGTACATTCAGCAGCTATGTGAGGATACAGGTTGTTGTCCTGAAGACCTGCCTAGGGCAATGAACGATAGGGAGGAGTGGCGAGAGAGGGTCAGGGATATCCGTGCTGCCAGCACGATATGATGATGATGATGATGATACCTAGATATGAAATCTTATACTAATTGTAAGTAATATAAGGACCGGGTGCATATCAAGTTTATATTTCGCAAACGCTCAAATAAGAATTTTTGCATTTCATATATATATATATATATACATATATATATATATATATATAAATATTAATATATATATATAGATATATATATATATATATATATATATATATATATATATATATATATATATATATATATATATTTGATTAAATATTACAGGCAATTTTTGTCTGCATATTTTTGTTTCAATCCTTTCAAATCGCCATGTAGTTGCTTTGATATCCGGCTGGAATTGACAAACAAATTCTCCGTATTTAAATGGTCCCTAAGTATATTCATGCCCCGCTCAGACGATCATTAGGTGGTGGGTGTAATGCAAAAGTGCAATACAACATTTTATTTATACTGGTGGGACATTTTTTTTTTCATTTTAATTCTATATATGGCAACATTAGCTAAAGACATTTAAGTATATTAGCACTGGTCTCAAAATTAAATCTGGAAAATGTGCTGGCCAATTCCAGTCTGATATTAAAACAACGATGCGGTGAGTTGAAAGAATTGAAGCCAAAATATGAAGAGAAAGATTGTCTGTAATATATAATCAGATAGGCCTCAATGAGTAATCATGTACACACACAAACTTTATTTATAATTAAAGTGTTTCATTATCAGTGATAGATCCCTGCCTTTCTAAGTTAGGAAAGCGTAAATATAGCGTTAATGGGGTTTGGTAACTCAGTTTTTCTTGCTAATTAAAATATCATACCACGTACATATATATATATATATATATATATATATATATATATATATATATATATATATATATATACAAACACATACACACTTGTCCAGTCGGCTGGGACTGTAGAATACACTAACCGCTTCTCTGCAGAGTGGTAAGACAACCACAACGAGTGTCCTGAATATGATACTAAAAAATCAAATAGTGAGGTTCCTGTATTGCTGGAGCTTTGCGGAAAGCGGTGCACCCATTCACTGCCATTGCTCCAAGGGCCCTATCTATGGGTAAAATAGGACTAAACTGTGTACTTATGATAAACTGAATCACTTGAAATAGAACTATTTTGACATTTAAACTGCGTACTCATGGTAAACGGAATTGTTTGAAATAAAGCTATTTTTTGAAATTGAAACTGTACTATGCAAAATTAAATTGTTCGAAATAGAACTTTTTTGACATTTAACTGAGTGTAAATAAAAACTATACTTATACAAAACTAAATTGTTTGAATTAGAACTGTTTGTCTATACTGAATAGCTTGATATAGATATGTTTTTGACAATTAAATTGAAGTTATGATGAATTGAATTGTTTGAAATAGAACAACACACACACACACACACACACGCATATATATATATATATATATATATATATATATATATATATATATATATATATATATATATATAAGTATATGATTACAAATACATGAATTCTTACGTAAAAACAAGTGTTCAGGCAAAATACACCAAGCGCCGTTATTTTGATAATCTTGATTATAATACTTATATATATATATATATATATATATATATATATATTAGAAATTATCCGTGCAATAAAATAATTCGAATTTGATTCAGATTTCGGAGCATTTTACGATATATTTTCCTTGTTAATTTGTAATTTTTTTACTCCGACATTTTCTTATTTAAGATTCAGGAGAGGAAAAAATGAAGTCTGAATGCCAACTTTTTTGGCAAGCTCGAAAGTGACGACCAACCTGTTGAAGATAAATCTAAAATTCAACTCAGTACTGTTTATTTATTTATTTGAATGTCTTTTGCTAACCTAAAAAATAGTTTTTTGCACCGTTGGTTTTCTGAAAGAATATAATTATTCAATACACTTTGGTCGGGGACATTAAAAAGTAAATTGTTTTTACCGCATTCTTTTTACGTCTTTTCCTAGATTCTTCGTAAATTACGAATAATTAAAATTAACGTTTCTTTCTGTAAAAAAAAAGAATGATATAAATTTACCTACTTCACAAATGGGGGCCAATCGATATCTGACGACAGTCTCAATGTCATAAACAGAAACTATTCGACGTGTAGAAATAATATATTGATTCAATATCAATAGGAAGACTGTGATTGACGAGAGACATTGCTGGGTGACAATTGGATGCATTTATTTTGCTATCATCAAATAAAAAAATAGTAAACAATCCCTTAAAGTGTCTTATACGTTTCTCTCACAGAGGATGCAGATAAAAATGTATTAATGACATGGTGCGATCTAAACGCTTCATATATAATGGCTTTGGGTAGCATGCAAAGCGTAACGGTTATCGTCGATGATGAAATGTTTAAACCGCCTTCCCATCAGCAGTGAACATTGTGGCTTCCTGTTAGACTGACAACAAAGAGTCAATCACGAAGACACTAGTGCTAAGTGTGATAAATGGTTTCATGAGAGTTGGGCATTTTTTAAAGGTGCACTTAGAAAACGGTTGAGGAGAAGAGGGTTAAATTTCGAAGCAAATCTAACCTCCCCATTTTTCATGGGGTGGGTGGGTGACGGTTTATGAAACAATTGGATATTTCTTCGTCGACTCTAAAATACTACGTAGCATCTTCCGAATTTTAGTCCGGTTTAGAGGTAGGCAGAAATACACTAATAAAGGGATGGGTATTTTTATTGGACCACGTGTCTGGCTTTTTTTTTTTCTTTTCCATTACCTCATGGTTATGTCTTCATCTCATTTTTTCCTCCATTTATAATTTTGAAATGCCACCACTGCATTGGCAGGAAATAGACTTTAAGTCCTGGATGAAAATGTTTGCTTTCACGTTCGTGCTAATTCCCTTGAGAAATCATAAATCCATCTGTTCTTCTCTGGCTATGAATAAATAGTGGGACAGACAGGGCTCTTTAGCCTTGGTTAGAAAACTGATTGCAAAAAAAACAAAACATTTTGAATTTAAACCAACTTTTCTTCACTTAAAAATTCATCTTGTATCATATCCTATCAGAGGCGGAGGGGTTGGTTTGTTGGTTTTATGGCATATCAACCTTTGTAGGTTATTTAACGGCGAATCCATTTTTATATAAATAATCAGTTCTATTTCAAACAATTCATTTCAGCATGAGTACACAGTTTAATTGTCAAATACATTTCTATTTCAAACTCTTCAGTTTATTTAAACAGAGCTAATTCGGTTTAGATTTTGTTTACACGGTTAAATGTCAAAACAGTTCTATTTATAACAATTCAGTTTAGAGTAAGTACAGTTTCAATATCAAAAAACAGTTCAATTTCAAACAATTCAGTTTAGCATAAGCACACCAACAATACGGCTACTTGCCTCCCATCACGAAAACTATACAAGTTAGACGAACCAGACACGCAGGACACTGCTGGAGAAGCAAGGACAAACTCATCAGTGATGTACTCCCATGGACCTCCGCTTATGGCCAAGCAAAAGCAGGACGACAAGCTCGAACATACATACAGCAGCTATGTGAAGATACGGGATGTAACCCTGAAGACCTGCCAAAAGTGATGAATGATTGGGAGAAGTGGCGAGAGAAGGTCAGGGATATCCGTGCCGGAGGCACGACATGATGATGATGACAGTTTATGAAAATAGTTCTATTTCAAACAAATCAGTTTAGGATAAGTACAGAATCTAAATGTAAGTACAGTTTAATTGTAAAAAATATTTCTATTTCAAGCTATTCAGTTTAGTCAAGCAGTTCTAATACAGATAATTCAGTTTAATATAAGTACAGAGTTAAATGTCAAAACACTTTTATATTAAACAAATCAGTTTAGTGTAAGTACAATTTCAATGTCAAAAACAGTCCCATTTCAAATAATTCAGTTTAGCATAAGCACGCAATTTAAATGTAAGTTCGGTTTAATTGTCAAAAAAATTTCTATTTCACACTATTCAGTTTAGTCAAACAATTTCGTTTCGAATAAGTATGCCGTTAGTTCTATTTAACCCATAGATAGGGCCCTATCAGGTGCTACCACGCCGGGTCAGAGTGGAACTGGGAGCAATGGCAATGAAGTGGTGCACCGCATTCCCCACAGCCCCAGCATCACTGGAACCTCACCATCAGATTGTTTAGAGTCATTTCCAGGCACTTGTTGTTGAGGTCTTCCCCGCTCTGCAGAGGTGCAGTCGGTATATTCTACAGCCCCAGCCGACTGGACAAAACAGAGGGGTTTAGGTGAATATATAAGTATATGAAAAATTAATGGGCAAGGTATAATAAAACAGATATGATATAAAAAATGTACAGGGTTTTCAAAAATTTTAATATACACAAGTTTTTCGTAATCTAATAATTTGATCAAACATCGCCAAATGATTTTGAATGTGAAGAAACAACTTAAAATTTTGTCTGTTTAATGTTTTAATTTCTAGTTTTCGAGGGAATGACATTTGTATACCTGAAAAGAAAAAAAAAGTAGAATTTCGAGTTGTTTCTCTTTATATTGTTAAAATTTGAGATTATTTGAACTAGAATCGGTCAAGTTATCAGATTATGAAGGGATGATAATTTTTCTGAAATACCTTATATATATATGTATATATATATATAATACAGAAAAACATGTAAATGAAAAGGTAACTCTTTTAAAACATATATTTTCTTTGTTTATAGACCTTTGTTTGATAATTGTGTTCTCGGTTAAATCAGAATATCAATAGTTTTTACGCTTTATTTTCAGTTTATTTGATATCGACGAAAGGAAATGAAATCTAAGGCACACAGCGTGACGTACAAAAATATGCTTTTTCGAAACTAGAAATATTCCCGTCTGTCTCAGTTGGAGATTGACACGAGTCACGGTTGTCTTTCCTGTTATTAAAAGATGTTAAGAGATCTTTCACTGAAACCTTAAATGTTTTCATGTATATTTGATAATTTTATATAGAACAACCGCTTTATATGAATATCACGTACTGAGGCACTGAAAAGAAATTGATGAACAATGTATATATTTCGATATATATCGAGTGCCAGTGATGATGTTTAGATCAAAATGTCCGACGATGGTGTGTGGGGGGTGTCTATAAATCTTTCACAGAAAGATTGCATGTAAAGTGGCGAAGATGCCTGTGATGAAAATTTTGAACTGACTTTTTATTTTTCAGTGATATAGCAATCGTAATAATTCATGTTTAGTGAACAAACTGTTATAAATGAACTCAATACACCCATGTATATCTATTGCCACATCTCCAGAAATGAAGCAAAGAGATATATAATCGGTGCACTCGGGCACGAGAAGCTTAACATCAGTGTGTAATATGAAGGCATTGAGTTCATCGTTAACTTAGCTCTCTGCAAAGTGTCTTGTCACAGGATCCGATTGACGGTAGGAAGTTGTAAACAAAACATTACCACTGGTGGCAGTGTCTGTGTTACAGAAGGTCATCATATATATGTAAAGTTAGACTCTGTTTAATGTAGGTTTAGATAATAGAAAACAACGTTTCAAAACGCCTTAACGAATGCAGTAATGGAGTCTTTAAAATAATGCAAATATACCAAAGCTAACGACAACTATTTATTTAAAAGAAAAAAAAATTGATAAATTTAAACCTGATTAAACGAAGCCTATCTTCACACACACACACACACACACACACACACACACACACACACACACACACACACACACACACACACACACACACACACACAGCTGGGATAGATAGATAGATGACCGAATTTCACTCACAACCACAAACACACACACACACACACACACACACATACACACACACACACACACACACACAGCTGGGATAGATAGGTAGCTGACCGAACTTCACTCACACACACACACACACACACACACACACACACACACACACACACACACACACACACAGCTGGGATAGATAGATAGATGACCGAACTTCACTCACAACCACAAACACATTCACACAGACTATCTTGAAATATATCTATGACACAATCAACTCGAAGAGAAATAGAGAATAAAAAAAGAACCATTGAATGTACATTAAAAACAGTTTTTTTAAATAGTCTGTGTGTATGTTTTTGTGATTTTAAGTGAAGTTTGGTTCTCTGTGTGCGGGTGTGTGCGTGAAGCTCAGTTCTGTGTGTGTGTGCTGTGTGTGTTGTGTGTGTATGTTCTCACACGCATTCAATTCAAAGAAAAAGAAAGAGAAAAAAAAACACCAACCTGATATACGTGCTTGTATGCAATATACATACATACACACAAACACACAAAGGAGACACTTATCAATACGTACGTGAATGTATACACACACACAAACACATGTAAGTGCATGTATACACATACACAAACACATGTACGTGAATGTATACACACACACAAACACATGTACGTGAATGTATACACACACACAAACACATGTACGTGAATGTATACACACACACAAACACACAAGGGAGATACTTATCAATACGTACATATAAAAAAAACAACAACATATAAACAAGCAAAATAAACTGAATTTGAAAGAATCACTCTCCCATGAAACAATCTTCACTGAAAATAATAATAACTGAAAAAGCTTGAAGCAGAGGTGACCCTAGGCATTATTTACATCCTAAAGATGATTTTGAAGCCCAAACCACGTGTGGAGCCAAATTATATAAAATGGAAAGCTTAAGTACTACATTCACATTTATTTGATGACATATTTATTCTTGAAATATATTTATATGGGTTTATATATATATATATATATATATATATATATATATATATATATATATATATATATATATGTGTGTGTGTGAGTGTGTGTGTGTGTGTGTGTGCGCGCGTGTTTGGTGGTTGTGTTATATGGTATATAAACTCTTTGTTGTTTATTTAATGCTAATTCTTGTTTATTCATATATATCAAATACACATGATTTGTATGTGAATACTTAGTAGGTAACACTTTTTAAAGGAGTCAAAGCTTATTTGATTTTATACAGTTAAATAGTTTCGAGTAATTATTTACACAGTTTTTGCATAGATGTGGCACAAGGCAATACGAATAGGGCACCCAATGCGACTCTAACTCTGTATGTTTGCTAGTCTAGTTTGCTAACCATTAAACCACATGAGGTGTCCAAAATGGTTTCAAGTATTGCTATCTAATACTAGTAAAATCTGTTCAACATCATTTATTCGTTTGCTGCTAGTTAAATAGTATCAAGCACTGGAAATAATTTAATATTTCTATTTGACCCCTGGATGGTAACCCTACAGGTACTACTAATCTTGAACAGAGGACCTAGGAGAAATAGCAAAGAAGGAGTACCCCATAATCTTAAAAGCTCCAAAGTTAGAGCCTCAACCTCCGATTGCTTAGTGTCATATAAAAAAAAGCCCCTTGAAGGGGGTGTTACACCTGTGCAGCGTTGAAGTCAGTGTATTCTAGAACCGTGGCCGACTGAGCATATATATATATATATACATATATATATATGTGTGTGTGTGTGTGTGTGTATATATATATATATATATATATATATATATATATACATGAAATATTTTAACAGATAAAAATGTGCATAATCATTTATATATTTAATAATAAAAACAGGAAAAATATTCTTGTTATCATGTCAATAAAGGCGTATGCTAATGTTAAAAAAGATCGCACAAGGAATATGTTTTCGATATAAACTTCATTCTGGTTGACGTGTTAATCTAACGTTTCTCCATTTAATACATAGATCGAACATAAGCTAATAATTCAGTCTATCGATTTATATATATATATATATATATATATATATATATGAATGATAGAATAGTATGTTTATTGGCAAATAACCAGAAAAAAATGATCTGTTGACCTGAAAGTTCAAGATCATTCGATAGATAGACGGATAAATAGACAAATGTTGTGGAAGAGAGACAGAAAGGTCCAAGGTCAAAATAAATTAAGGTAAGCAACACAAAATGAAACAGCTCAGCAAGCTGGAACTGAAGAATGTGCCGACTGCGTCTTTGCAGACGGGAAAACCCCCAGTAAGCTGATGGTGAGGCTACTGTATTGAACTTTGAGAAATGTTTAATACACATTAATGACTATTATTCTCAGCTCCACTCTGACCCGGAGTGGTAATAACTGTTAGAGTCCCTACCCTGGTGCAAATCAAACTATTGAATCTTTATACTTGAAATAATTTAACTTTGTAGAAATAAATGCTTAATTTTAAATTAAACATTTACGATTACAAAAATTTAAGTGTGTGCAAAATATTAGCAATACTTGAAACCATTTAACTGTTACAAGTAATAGTAATTTTTGTAACCATTTAATTGCGTCGCAAACAATAGCAATACTTGAAACCATTTCATTGTGTGAAAGCAATAGCAATACCTGAAACCATTCAATTGAGTGTGAACAATAGTAACGCTTGAAACCATTTATAACTGTGAAGATAATAGCAACACATGAAATCATTCAACTATGTGCAAACGATAGCAATACTTGAAATCATTTAATTGTGTCGCAAACAATAGCAATACTTGAAACTATTTAGCTGTCTGCAAGCAATAACAATACTTAAAAACATTCAACTGTGAGCAAACAATAGTAACACATGAAACCATATGACTGTGTGTGAACAAACCAGCTCTGTCGTGTTTAAACAATGTTACATACAAACAATCTGCCAAAAAGTTGTATATATAAACGGGATTTGATATTAGATAATTCTAGTTTGGTGGGTTTTATGGCATATCAACCTTTGTAGGTTATTTAACGCCCTCTTTCTTTCTCTCTCTCTCTCTCTCTCTCTCTCTGTCCACCACTAGATAACCATGATATAGGAGTGGAACCTTTAATATAAATACTATTAAAATTAGTAATAATTTAATCCTTCATTTGTTGAAATAGTATGCGTACGTTTGGAAGTGATTCCGTTTCCAGAAGATTTTTCACAGAGGTCAGTAAATTTATTCTACTAAACTATTCATTTAAAAATGCACATTTTTTAAAATAGTAATGTCTTGAATCTCAGCTGTATTATGTGTTGTTTAAATGAAGAATGAAGACTTATGCGACTTAATTTTCAGGAAAAACTTTACTTTTGGAAGACGAACTTCTAAATTTGCTAAAGAAAACCCCCAAAATTGCCCCCCCCCTGAAAAGAAAGGAAAAAGAAAAAAAAATCCAAAACACCTCAAATGTAGTCTAACACGTGCTAAAGACGAAAGCCATAAAAGAGTTGACTCCTCCTCTCTCTTTCTTTCTCTCTCTCTCTGTCCACCACTAGATGGCCATGTAATATACCCCAAAATTTCTTTGAATTTTAACATCCAGCAGTCCTGGACTTTAACTAAGTTAAAACTTAAGATAAAAAAGAAAAATTTTTTATTTTTTTATTTTTTTTTTTTTACTACCGCGTACACATGGGAAGCAGCATGATGTACGCGTGAGTCTTGCGGCTTAACGCCCAAGATTGTCAGTTCGATCGGGGAACTACTGCTGCTCATCTATAAGAGTGGCTTCTATAGATGAGAACAAGAACAGCCATCGAAAGATAACCATGTCTCGTACTCAAACCAGATCCATAAACCGCATCGCTCTTCGCGCGGGTAAAAAAGGGGCGCGTCCTGCTGAGGTTGGAGCCCTGGCCTCAGTGTTCGAAAAATCAGCTACAGAGCTCAAACTCAAACAAAAACTACTAAAATGCAAACAAACAATACAGATAGCGACATTTAACGTGAGAACCCTAAATAGAATAGGTCAACTATCAGAGCTAACTGCATCAGCCGTAGAACATAAGATAGATATAATTTGCATACAAGAGCACCGATACACGCACACCGAAGATATCAAGTATCACGAAACTGGTAATGGATGGATGCTGGTGACTGTATCGGCATGGAAAAACTCTGTCAATGCATCGGTAGGAGGGGTGGCAATACTTCTAGGACCAAGAGCGTTAAAAACACTGAACAGCATTGAGAGAATACAACCTAGGATGATGGCCGCAACGTTTAATGGCAACCCCAAAGCAACAATTATCTCCTGCTACAGCCCTACCAATGTTAGCGAAGAAAACGAAATAGCCACCTTCTACGAAGATCTATCCTCCCTAGTACGTAGCATTCCGAAACACAACCTGCTAGTCATTGGCGGAGATATGAATGCACAAATCGGGAAAAACAGACACAACAAATACAGCCTACACTGCGCGTCTAACAGGAATGGACAGCATTTAATAGATTTCATGATAGAAAATAGATTAACATGCCTCAATACAAATTTTCAAAAAAGGGAGGGGAAATTATGGACCTACACATACGCGAATAAGAGTAAAGCACAGATAGACTACGTCCTTATAAACAGGAAATGGAAAAACAGTGCGATGAATTGCGAGGCATACTCCTCTTTCGAGGGTGTGTCCTCCGATCATCGAATAGTTACGGCCAAAGTACGACTAAGCCTAAGAAAAAACGCCACACGTAAAGCGACGACCAAGCACTATGACTGGGCCCTACTCAACAAAAGAGATATTAGAGATAAGTATGCATTAGAATTAAGAAACAGATTCGAAGCACTACAAGAGAAGGCAGAAATAGGCACCCCAAATGACGAATATGAAAATTTTGTAGAAGCACACCTTGAGGCGGCAGAAAAGTGTATTCCAACAAAAGCTGGGAAACGCTAGCGGCTAGAGAAAAACGTGCACTTGTGAAGACTGCCTCCAAAAGCTATCGAAAGAACCCAACAAACACAAATGCACGAAAACTAGAAAAGGCACAACATCAATTAACAGGAATATACCTAAAAGAACAGGCAGAATACGTACAAAATCAGATAGATAAGATTAGAGACTCGGTGGAAGATAGGCAATCAAGGATAGCCTGGCAAACAATAAACGAAGTAAGGGGAAGGAAGAGCACAGCCAAAGCAAAATTGAAAGCTGCAAGCCAACAAGAAAGAGTAAAACTGTGGGAACAGCATTTCAAAAATCTACTAGGAAACCCACCGGAAATAACGGATGAACCCATCACCAGAATTATTAGTAAGCAATTAGACGTAAAACTAGGTCCTTTCACCAAAGAAGAACTCGACTCGGTTCTCAGAAGAATTAAAAATAGGAAAGCGGCGGGGCTAGACGAGATCCCCCCAGAAGTGTGGAAGACGAGACAATTCGACGATATACTGCTCCGGCAATGCAACGCAGTCTATAGTCAAAATAGGATAGAACGATGGATGAAGGGATGCATCCTTCCATTCCCTAAAAAAGGCGACCTCGGACTAGCCAAGAACTACCGAGGGATAACACTTACATCCATAGCAGCCAAAATCTACAATGCCCTACTACGAAACCGCATAGAACCCAAAATAGACAACATCCTTAGGAAAAACCAAAATGGCTTCCGGAGAAATAGGTCCACAACCTCACAAATACTGACCATCCGTAGAATCCTGGAAGGCGTTCGGGCAAAAAACTTACAGGCGACATTACTATTTGTCGACTTTACCAAGGCATTCGATTCCATACACATAGGGAAGATGGAGCAAATCCTACTAGCATACGGCCTACCAAAAGAAACCGTAGCAGCGATAATGATTCTCTACAGAAACACCAAAGTGAAAGTACGTTCACCAGATGGAGACACGGAATACTTCGACATTGTTGCAGGAGTACTACAAGGAGACACACTAGCCCCGTACCTCTTTATCATCTGTCTAGACTATGTGCTTAGGACTTCGATCGACAAAATCAGAGAAAATGGCTTCCAACTGACTAAGAGAAGAAGCAAAAGGTACCCCGCAAAAACAATCACGGACGCCGACTACGCTGATGACTTGGCGTTACTAGCGAATACGCCTAATCAAGCAGAGACACTACTGCATAGTCTGGAACGAGCCGCAGCTGGCATTGGCCTCCATGTCAATGCAAACAAAACCGAATATATGTGTTACAACCAAACGGGCAACATTGCCACACTAGACGGAGCCTCTCTGAAACTAGTCGACAAATTCACCTACCTAGGAAGCAGCGTCTCATCAACCGAGAAAGACATCGACACACGACTGACGAAGGCATGGACAGCTATCGATAGGCTCTCGATCATATGGAAGTCAGACCTAATGGATAAAATGAAACGCAGTTTCTTCCAGGCAGCGGTTGTGTCGATACTGCTATATGGATGCACCACATGGACGCTTACGAAGCGGCTGGAGAGGAGGCTGGACGGAAATTATACAAGAATGTTGAGAGCAGTATTAAACAAGTCCTGGCGACAACACCCCACGAGACTCCAACTATACGGACACTTGCCCCCCATCACAAAAACTATACAAGTTCGACGAACCAGACACGCAGGACACTGCTGGAGAAGCAAGGACGAGCTCATAAGCGATGTACTCCTGTGGACCCCCACACATGAATGTGCAAGAGTGGGACGACCAGCACGAACTTACATACAGCAGCTATGTGAGGACACGGGATGTAACCCTGAAGACCTGCCGGAGGCGATGAATGATAGGGAGAAATGGCGAGAGACGGTCAAGGATATCCGCGCAGGCGGCGCGACATGATGATGATGATGATTTAAAACAAATCAGTTTAGCATAAGTACAGAGTTTAATATTTCTATTTCAAACTATTCAAGCAGTTATATGTAACAATTCGGTAAATACGGTTTTAATGTTGAAACAGTTCTATTTCAAATAGCATGAGCAGGCAGTTTAAATGTAAGTACGGTTTGATTGTCAAAGACATTTCTATTTCAAGCTATTCAGTTTACTCAAACAATTCAGTTTAGCATTAGTATGCTGTTAGTTCTATTTAACCCATAGATAGGGCCCTATCAGGTGGTACCGCTACGGGCCAGAGTTGGTTGGTTGGTTGGTTGGTTTAATGGGTTTTATGGCATATCAAACTTTATAGGTTATTTAACGCCAAATCCATTTTTATGTAAATAATCTGTTCTTTTTAAAACAATTCAGTTTAGCATAAGTACACAGTTTAATGGTCATAAACATTTCTATTTCAAACTATTCAAGCAGTTATATGTAACAATTCAGTTAAGTGTAAATATCAGGTGCTACCACTCCGAGCTGGAGTGGACCAGGGAGCGATGGCAATAAAGGGGTACTCCGCATTTCCCAAAGCTCCAGCACTGCTGGAACCTCACCATCAGAGTGTTTAGTGTCATATCCAGGACACTCGTTTGTAGGGGTCTTGCCCATCTGCAGAGTTGCAGTCAGTGTATTCTACAGTCTCAGCTGACTGGACAATGATATTAAATAATCCACACCGATTGATACACTATACAACATTGCCTATCTACCTTAAAACTATCTAACGTTGATATGCTATAAAACATAGCCTATCAACCTTGTAACTATTTAACTGCGTGCAAGCAAAGAGCTCTGGTAAAAATATTTCTTATGAACTATTTTTTACAGATCATATATATCTGATATATGTATGTATAAATAAAATCTGGCATTAAAGGTTTGGTTTGGTTTCTTTGTTTAATGGCATATCAACCTTTATAGATTATTTAATGCCAAAGCTATTCTCCAAGAAGAACAATAGTGGTACTATTTAACCCATAGCTGGAAGGATAAGGGGGTTCATACTTTTCCAAAGGGCATTTGCCCGAAAGTGAACGTAATAGCGCGACTGGAGTACGAACTCGCTTACTACGATTCCGCACCCCATCGCTTTAACTATTACACCACAAGGACACCCCTTCAAGCATTAAGTAAATTACAAGAGTTGAAATGTCATAAAATACAACCAACAAGCCAACCAGGAAAATCTAAGAATATTATATAGAGATATTATATACAGAAAAGAATAAAAAACAAACAAAAAGAAAGTAACACAAAAAGCAACAAGGAAAAAGTGTTATGAATAGAAATAGAAATAAAAATAAAAAGTGGTATGAATAAAATAATATTAAAGGAAACGATACAATAATAACAATTACAAAATCGACGACTCTTCAGCTAAAACGAAGAGAATGATATGCCTCGCTTCCAATCTCTATCTCCGTTGCTGGTTTCAAACTTTCTTAATCTAAAATGTAAGAGACTTTGTAAGAGTATCGTTGCAACTCTTTTATCTTTTTACTTTTACGAGTGAATTTGTTGCGCAGAGAGCAGTTTTACGCTAGTTTACAATGACAGATCGAAACATTCACTGGCTCGGTATTTGAGAATGTACTGATTTGGTTTAGTAGACGAAGCACGGTCAGAATTGATAGAAATTATAGTTTTTACTAACCAAAGCATGTTTGTTTGGTTTATGTAGGCCAGATTTTACCAGTAACCCATGATTCACTTTTTACTTAAGAGGACTTAGATCTTACATCTTGCATATAATTTTCTGCCAAATACATATTAAAAATTACATTATTACAGATTCGCGTAATATAACCCTTGCCTATTATCGTTGATTTTTTTTATCTGGTATGTTTTAGCTTTCATCTGATATCTGTTAATTTTTACCTGGTAGCTAACACTATTTAAACATCACTCTTTATCTTTTTCCCTTTGACTTTTTATATGTGTATTCATTGAAGATGCCAGGGATATTAGAAATAATAAGTTAAAAATTTCCCCCTGATTAAATACCAGGCCGCTTTATATATAGATGTATGTGTTAAACTTTTTTTTGACCAAACCATTAAAAGGTGAGAGTTTATAAAAATAAACGTTACAAACTTCTTTTATACGAACCTTCCATCTCAAAAATAATCCACATTAGATTGATTGATTGGTTGTTTGGCTTTTATGCCATATCAACCATTGTAGGTCATTTAACGTCAAATTATATATATATATATATATATATATATATATATATATATATATATATATATATTCGACCAAAGATTACAAAACGAATACTTAGGAAGGTAAAATTTTCTATTAGTAGGATTTCATTTGTTTGCACAAGATTGACCAGTTCTAAGTCGTCATATGTTTTGGTACAACTCTGTCTCTCTCTAGAAGGACAGAATGTCATCTATTTTGACGTTCGCGAACAGATCGGTTAAGCTATTTACTTTGAAAAATCGCTTTCTGATAACAGCGAAAGCTCTGCATTCTATAAGAATGTGTTTAACTGTGCTGGTTGTCTGACAGGTCAAACACTTTGGTTGTGGCTCCTGTTTCAGAATGAAAGAATGAGTAAGCCTTGTATGACCAATTTGCAATCGGGATGTAACGACTTGTTCTCTTCTTGATTTTCTCTATGCTAGTCTCCACTCTCCAAATTAGATGAACAAAACATGTTCAACACTGGTGGAGGAGCAAGGACGACCACATAAGCGACGTTCTTCTACAGACTACTTCACACAGAAGAGCAAGTGTTGGACGACTCGTTAGAACTTATTTACTACAGCTCTGTATGGATACAGAATATAGTCTCGAAGACCTACCGGAAGCGATGGACGATAGAAACGGATGCTGTGTGAGAGTTAGGGAAATCCGAAATAGGGGCATGACATAATGATGACAATGATATATATATCTGTGCACACACACACACACACACACACACATAAACATATATATATATATATATATATATATATATGTATGTATATAGATATATATATAATCATATATATGTAATCATATAATATAATCATATAATCAGGTAATCATAAATATTATAAATATTTCTCCGTCCTGATGGTTTTATAAAGAAAAACAACAAGAAAAACAGCCCCCCCCAAAAAAAGAAAAAGTTGACAAAGAGTGAGAAAGAGTTAGCAATAAGGAAGAACGAAAAAAAAAAAAGGAAAAGAGAAAAAAGGAAAGAATTTATAAAAAGAAACTAAGGAAGAATGACGCTGGACAGAGAAAATAGAGAGCGGATAAATAGTTTGGTTTGTTTGGTTTGTTGGGTTTTATGGCATATCAATCTTTATAGGTTATTTAATGCAAAATACATTTTTATGTAAATAATCAGTTCTATTGAAAACAATTCAGTTCAGAATAAGTACACAGTTCAATGGTCAAAAACATTTCCATTTCAAACTATTCAAGCAGTTATATGTAACAATTCGGTTAAGAGTAAATACAGTTTTAATGTCGAAAAACAGTTCTACTTCAAATAGTTCAGTTAAGCATAAGCACGCAGTTTAAATGTAAGTACGGTTTAATTGTAAAGATCATTTCTATATCAAACTATTCAGTTTTACTCAAACAATTCATTTTAGCAAAAGTATGCTGCTACTTCTATTTAACCCATAGATAGGACCCTATCAGGTGCTACCACTCCGGGCCAGAGTGGACCTGGGAGCGATGGCAATGAAGGGGTACTCCACATTCCCCAAATCTCCAGCATTGCTGGGAACTCACCATCAGATTGTTTAGTTTCATATCCAGGACACTCGTTAGGGGGGGTCTTACCCCTCTGCAGAGGTGCAGTCAGTGTATTCTACAGCCCCAGCTGACTGGGCAAGGATAAATAGTGAAAATAAATAAGTGAGAGAAGAGAGAAAATAAAAAGACATAAAATAATGAGAAAGATTTGTAAGAAAAGAAGAGATGAAGAAAAGGTATTCGAATCACTAAGATGTTTGTTCCAAGAATGGCTTAAGCTGGCGATTCTTATAGAGACGGAATAAATTCTTACGCTTTTGGGATTTGATGAAGATAGATTTCATCGATTAGTTTCCATAATGATGGCTTCGACATTTCTATGACCATTTGACAAATGAGCCGAGTGATGAATGATTTGGCTCATCACATTTTGCACAAATATTTTATTTCAGGTCGGTCTCCCGGGGTCAGCATCCGTAAATAAGTCGAAATACAGATGGACACGAGACTTGTCTGAATGTTAGGTTTCTTTATTTATTATTTCGATCTTACAGAAGGGTACATTGTTAATTTTACCACTGGGAGGGTGAATCTTTTACTTGGAGTTTTGATGAAGATTTTTTTTAAATTTATTTTTTAATCATTTTGCAAGTTGGCACTGGCTGTTTTTCTTTTATTAGAAAATTGCTCGAAGGCTCCTAAAAAGTCACTTGATTGTTTGAAAAAGAATCGTTCTTTCTGGAGATCACGAATTTAATGTTTTATGCCTAAAGTAAAATCAATAGTCATGAAATATGACCATTCAGTAACATGCCCTGGAGTTTTGCGTCAGTTTAGTAGCTTTCTAATCTTACTGTAGTTTTGCCCAAGGTCGGAAGTATAGAATGCTCAGTGATAATCGTACTTACGAGCCATAATCTTCTTGCCAAGCTTGCTTCCACTTAAGCCACTTGAAGTGCCTCTTTAACAAGTAGCTTACATTTGACAAAAAGGTGTGCTTAGCCAAATGGTTATCGAAGGAAATAGAACCAGTGACCCGAGTTCAAATACTGGACAAGACTGATTGCCGTTCAGTTTGCACTAATCCTCTTAAGAAAAGCATCTATTCTATTCTTCCTTCAGCTATAAGTACACAGTAGATTAGACGGAATTATTTAGTCTTGGTAAGGCAACCAGTTTAGGAGAAGGAAAACTGAATTAAAACAAGGATTGCTCCGCTCAAAAACAACTTGTGTCACATCCAGCAAAATCGTGTCTCGGTAGAAATTTGGATTCTTGAACATAACGCTGTAATAAAAAAAAGAGAGTGGCCCATTTCTGCAGAGAGGTAAGACAGCCAAAAAGTGGCCCAGTTGGCTGGGCCTGTAGAATATACCGATTGCATCATTGCTGAGAGGTAAGACCCTCCCAAGTGGCGTAGCCGGCTGGAGCGGTAGAATGCACCGACTGCAACTCTGCCGAGGGGTAATATTCTCCCTACTAGTGACCCAGTCGGTGGGAACTGTAGAATACCTCTACTGCATCTCTGCATAGAGAGGTAAGACTTCAACAACGAGTGTCCTGAATACACCGACTGCATCTCTACTGAGGGGTAAGACCTTCCTAAAGAGTGGCCCAGTCGGCTGGTGCTGCTTAATATTCGACTGTATATTAGCAGTGAGGTAACACCCCCACCAACTAGTGTCCTGGATAGGACACCAAACAATCTGATGGTGGGGGCCCAGTAATGCTGGAGCTTTGGGAAATGCAGAGTACGCCTTTATTACTATTGCCCCAAGGTTCACTCTGGCCCGGAGTGATATCACTTGATAGGATCCTATCTATGAGTCAAATAGAACTAAACTATGTACTTATGTTAAACTGAATTGTTTGAAATAGAGCAGTTTTTGATTTTTAAACTATGTACTTGGGTTAAACTGAATTGTATAAAATAGAACTATTTTTGACATTTAAACTGCGTACTTACGCGAAAATGAATTGTTTGAAGAAGAACTGCTTATATGTACTAAAGTGGACTTGGCTATAAATAACCTACAAGGGTTGATGTTCCATAAAAGCAAACTAAACCAAAACCAAAAAAATAAAAAAAGAAGAAGAAGAAAAAAGATGAAAAACTTCGTCATAACCTGGCGGAACACATTTCAGTAACCCAAACGAAAGTGTTCCCGTTGAGAGCTGCAGCTCATTAATCAAAGACGGGCAGAAATTCAACTGGCTCCACGCAAAAACTTCTGGGAAGAACGTGAGAGAAAAATAAAAGATCATAAAAAATATTTTCCAAAATGAAAAACGGGGTGACACGACTCCCTACAAGTCGCTTCTGACGAACTGAGCCATCCGTATTTTATATAACGAAGGCTAATATGATCCAGTGACATGAAGGTTCCCCGAAACCGAGAACAGACATGTCCAGCAAGCGGCTAAACCATCTATTAATACTACCACCAAAAATTAATGGGTTGTCACTATATAGAATTTAGTTGCGATGCACTGGAGAACTTATTTATTTCAATTTCTCCATGGTCCAATCATACCCGGATTTGTAGAATCTGTTATGGTTCCATCTACGGGTCAAATTGACCAGTTTACAAATTATTCATGTTTGGTAAAAATACTTGATATCATATAGCCGTGTGCAAAATTGGTTTCTTTGGTTAAATGTATATGAATATTCGTGGTTTATTTAATGCCAAAGTCATTTGTGTAGAAGGAGAAAAGTGGTATCATTAAACCAATAGTTGATTTGTTTTGTTATGGTGTTTTAATTGCCAACCAATCTTATTGGGTTATCTAATGCCAAATCCATTCTTCTAGAAGAACAGTAGTGGTATTATTCAACCCATAGCTGGGATGATAAGGGGGTTCATACCTTTCCCAAGGGTATTAGTCCGAATGTGAACGTAATAGCGGAGCTGGAGTTCGAACTCGCTTGCTACGATTCAGTAGTCAAGCGCTTTAGCCATTATACTAATTAATGAGGAGGATAAGGAAGTTCCTATTCTTTCCAAGGGTATTAGTCCGAAAGAGAATGCAATAGTGTGGCTGGAATTCGAACGATATCGCAGTTCAACACTTCAGTTACAAGGGTTCCTCTGGGCAAAAAGTCTTGAAGAAATACACAAAAAAATTTGCATAGAGATGTTAATTGTATGCAGTTCCTTAACCTCTATACATAAAATACCGCATATGTGTTGAAAAACCGTTGAAAGCATATAGTCAATCAATCAGAATTTGGTCTATACACGACTATATGTGGTAGTCAGAACTAACCTTGTACACTGATTATCATCATCATCATCATCGTCGCATCGCCAGCACGGATCTCTTTGACCCTCTTCCGCCAACCTGCTCTATTGTCCATCACTCCCTGTAGATCTTCAAGGCTACATCCTGTATCGGCAGAGAGCTGTTGTATATAGGATCTAGCTGGTTGTCCTGGCTTTGATCGACGATGTGAAGGGATCCACCGGAGTATGCCACTTATGAGTTCGTCCCCACTTTTCCAGCAGTGTGCTGCATGTCTGGTCCCGTCTAACTTGGATAGTTTTCGTGATGGGAGATAGGTGACCATACAGGACTTGTTAAATATTTCTTGCAGCATTCTTGTGTAATTGCACTCAAGCTTTTTTGCCCATAAGTTTAGTTAGCGTCCATATAGTTCATCCATATAGCAGTATAGACACGACCGCTGCTTGGAAAAAACTGCGTTTTATTTTATCAGTTAGGTCTAACTTCCATGTGACCGATAGCTTATCAATAACTGAACATCCTTTTACTAGTAGCGAGTTGATGTCTATCTCGGTTGATAAGACACTGCTTCCTAGATAGGTGAACTTGTGTACTCGTTTCTGGGAACTACCGTTTAGTGTGGAGATGTTGCCTCTTTGGTTAAAACACATGCATTCCGTCTTGTCTGCGTTGACATGGATGCTTATGCCTGGAGCTGTTCGTTCCAGACCCTGAAGCAGGATTTCGGCTTAGATGGTGTATTTGTCAGAAGTGATATGTCATTGGCGTTGTCTATGTTCGAAATTGTTTGTGCTTAGTATTTTCTGCTTCTTTCCTTGGTCAGCTTGAAACCGTTGTCTTTCATTTCACCAATTGATTTTCTAAGTACGTAGTCTAAACAGATGATAAAGAGATATGGGTTAATGTGTCTCTTTGCAGCACACCTGCTACAATATCGAAGTATTCTGTGTCTCGATCAAGGAAGCAGACTTTTACTTTTGTGTTTAAAATAAAAGTCTGTGCATTGATGATCGTCGATAATATCGACATTACCTTTATGTCCAGCATTGTTTCACTTCTGGTATGTACTATACTCTACGCAGACTTTTTGAAAGTTAAACAGTGCGAGAAAAAAGAAGAATACTTAAAATACGAACTGACATCGCAGAAAGAAAAAACAGATGGATAAAGAAATAAAGAAAAACATAAGAAATAAACGAGAAAATATGAAAGATATGAAATGAAAAAACAACAAAAGATTCAATGATTTCATTTAGATTGAAGATTTGTTCAGGAATTTTAGCAGACCAGAAGTTGCTTTCGGAGGAGAGGTGAGCAGCAAGTACAGACAGATCGTCTAGGTCAAAGAGGAAAGATCAGGGCGTCATATTCCAGTTCGAAAGATGGAAACTGGAGAGAAATTATGAGTTACTTAGCGTATAATAAGTAAAATAAAGTTAGCGACTGTTGTTGAGGCCAACCCGAAGGCTCACCTTTCTACACAGAGGTGTAGAGAAGGGCGCTACTCCTTTTCCTGGATTACTCTACTACCCTTGATATGTACCTTATAATAAGCAAGGCAGCACCAAGTACCATTTTTTAGGCATTGGTATGACTCGACATGGGAATGAACCTCAGTCTACCGCGCCAATGGTGAACATTCAAATGACAGTATCACTCGTATTATATAAATTAAAAGAAAATAAGAGTTGGGAATGCCTGTAGAGAAGTGGCTTATGTGCTGGAGGGTGACATCGTTATAAACGAGGTCGGACTCCATTTTAGCCATTACTTTCAAATTCCCACGTCTACCCAAGGAAAATGTACCAGCCACATAATCTCCACCAACAATTATTTAAAAAGTAACTTCTTTCACAAGGATTGCTTTGACATTAAATAACCAACAAGGGGTGATATGCTGTTAAAAAAAGAAATAAACCGAAATCAAACAAAGCAACACAAGTAATTTGAATAATTGGTTGTTGCTGATTTGCTTCCTGTCAACATGACGATAACATCTTTAATATCATACTTTTAATAAATTAACAAACTGAAAGCATTCTGGGGTTCTAACCACAGACCTTTCGGAGTAGTATATTTTATGTGATTGTGTGCCTAAACAAACTGAAAACATTCTGGGGTTCTAACCGCAAGTCTTTCAGCGCTGTACATTTTATGTGATTATGTGCCAAAGAAAAAAAAAAAAAAACAAGATAAAAAATCTTAGCATTCTGGGGTTCTAACTGCCAACCATTGGGAGATATATATTTTATGTGATTGTGTGCCTAAACAAACTGAAAACATTCTGGGGTTCTAACCGCAAACCTTTCGGAGCTGCACATTTTATGTGATTATGTGCCAAAGAAAAAAAAAAAAACAAGATAAAAAACCTTAGCATTCTGGGGTTCTAACTGCCAACCATTGGGAGATATATATATTTATGTGATTGTGTGCTAAAATGATGTAAGCTGAGAAGCAGAAGTTAAGTAACATTTTACATATTTTTGAAGAAATATTTGAAAATCGATTTGGAAGACTTTGTGAGGAGAAGCTTCTACATTTCTCTTGGCACCAGCTCTTCTAGTATCTTTGAATGGTTCAGTCGCTTTCAAACCACGTGACTGCTGGTTTTCTGCTCTCTCCATACTCGAAAAAGAGAACGAATCGAGAAACCCACCTTCTTTTCTTGGGGTTAAAGAACACCGAACCCCTACTTTTATCTTGCATGAGCGACACCGGCTGGCTTGCTCACGCAACCTCGTGTCTGGTGATCTTGGCAATTTCTGTTTAATGTCTGATTTCAGTAGAGGTTACTAGATCAAGAATATCTTTATACTCTTAACCTATTGGAAGCGATTTTGAACTTCTTGAACTCGTTTTTCTTGCGACTGCTGTTTTAAAAAATAACTCATCGTTTTAATATATCTAGTTTGCAGCCCTGTGAATATAAAAGCTAAAATTATATTAAATAGAAACCAATTAACGGTGTGCAAACAAAATATATCAATACTTGAATCCATCTAAAGAGTCGTAACCCGTTTAAAGATAGATTCAACTACAAACTATTCACGTAATCACCGGTCCATTGGCCTAATGAGTAGAGTGTTCGCCAATGGTCCTGGATACCAGGGTTCAATCCCAGGTCGAGTCATACCAAAGACTCAAAAAATGGTACTTGATGCTGCCTTGCTTAACACTCAGCATTATAATGTGACAATCAAGGGCGAAGTGGAACAATCTAGGGAATGGAGTAGCGCTCTCTCCTACCCCGCGGTGTAATAGCTGTTAAAAAAGTAACCTTCGGGTCACCCTCGACTATGATCGCCAAATTTACTTACTTACTATAAGTATAATATATTATAAAAAGGAATGGGATTGGGTTCAATCCCCGTTGCCTGAGGGAATAACAACAGAGATGGATAGTGTTTGCTAACACTTACTGGACGTGGGAGGAATCCCCGGATTTTTAGTTGCCCTCCGTTCAGATTTGGACATCACCGCGATAAAAAAGTTATTAATCAAATGAACAAGTGAAGTGACGGGCAATTCAGTAGATAAAGACTGGCTTTTTTTTTAATAACATATAGAAATAAAAAAGCCAGAATTATATGATTCTTTATCATATGTGCTCCTTACCGAACTGACTTAGAAAAGGCTTGCTGTATATCCTGCCGAGAGTATGATACTAAACTGTATCTAATAGTGAGACTAGTTCTGGAGATCTGGGAAATATAGAGTACCTCTTCACTGTACTTACTCCTAAACCCTCTCTGACCAGTTAGGCTTCCGTTACCCAGCTATGGGTAAAATAGTACCACTACTGTTCTTCTAGGAGAATGGCTTTGGCATTAAATAACCTAAAAAGAGTTGATATGCCATTAAACAAAGAAACCAACCTACCAAGCTTCCGTTAATGGGTCAGCTTGATATAATCTATCTGATTTTTTGAGATGAGAC
Organism: Sepioteuthis lessoniana; assembly: GCA_963585895.1. Classification (NCBI taxonomy): domain Eukaryota; kingdom Metazoa; phylum Mollusca; class Cephalopoda; order Myopsida; family Loliginidae; genus Sepioteuthis; species Sepioteuthis lessoniana. The sequence continues at coordinate 23,008,139 of OY757906.1, read as the reverse complement.
TTGATGTGTAATATTTTATGTGTGATATTTTAAACTGTTGATCTCATCTTACATTTTATTAGTTGCAACACAACGTTTCGGCCACTGTATCCTCCGGCCTTCCTCAAATGTCCCTTGTTTACCTGGGCATAGAAATGATTCAACCTGGGAAATCATTTTTAAATAATGTTATTTGAATAACATCTTGTTTGATCAACAGCCAAACTTTAAAAATGATTTCTTTGGTTGAATCATTTTCATGCCCAAGGGGCATCTGAGGAAGGCCGGAGGATACAGCGGTTGAAACTTTATGTTAACAACAATAAAGATGACGACAACGTTTCGAAAGACCCCACAGAAAATATTGCTCATCTTGTTCTGTTTAAAAAATCATTTGCATTCAATTGGACTGTGAGCGCGCACACACGCATACACACACAAGAAATTAAGAAGCAACAACGCCAAATTGTCAGTATCAACGTATAATGAACGCGATTACTAAACTTGTAGGCATAAAATAACCTTTAACGGTTTGACATAACGATAATCAATCAATCAATCGATCAATCTTTGTTATGTATTCATCATAGATCCAGTTAAAAACAACTGGAGAAACAAGAAGTTACACTTCTATGAATGGTGAGCTTCTTTCAGGAATATTCTTACTATACTGAAGAATATCTTCCTTCCTGTTTGAACATAGAAAAAAGAATCCGATAGCTGCGAACTGGAATAATTAGTGAAATCTTTTTCATAATTTTTCTATAGTATCTCATCCTAAAGCTAACGGCTTTCAATATTTATGCAAAAATCTTTTCGCGCCCTCAAATTCTGTCATTTATAGCAAGTCATAATCACTATTTTTACATAAAAAACACTTTTGGTTTTGCTGCCGACGTCCATATCCTATACTAATCATGATATTAAATGTCTTAAAAAAGCGGATTTGCCTCTCTTACGACTACACGTAATTGCCACCTACAAAAGAAGAAATCCTTTGATACTATAATGAAGTATTCATGAGGTAGTATGTCAATTATTCTTATTCATATTTTAGTGCTATTATATTCCTAAATCAGTTTGATTTTGGCACTTTTAGGCATCCGTAACATTTTTTGTCTCTCTTCATTTTAAATCCTCAGTGTATTTACTATAATGAGCCTGCAGACGATAAAAATATTTCTTCTAATAATATTAATGGTAGATGAAAAAGAAGAGGATACCGCAGGGCATCCTCCTCAAAATATCTGACAGACGAATGCAAAATAAGAACTTTCGTCTAATTACATTTTTTCTTTTCCGATTTTCTCCGAGACACACATAAAAAAAGAACAAGTTTTCTCTAAAGTTTACATCTGATTTTTACATTAATCTTCCTCAACACAAAACTACACATTTATAAGCCAGACCTACTCTTAGGTGTTTTTATGCTTACAGCTTTTTTTTTCAGTGAAATTCTGCAAAGAATCTTACACTATGAAAGATTATGTTTTATATCGGTTAACTTTAGAGTTCTAGAATGGTTTACAAATCTTTGAAAATATCCGACTATTATTCAAAACAATTTCGATACGGAAAGCTTGGTTTGGCTTGGTTTTACATATTTCCGAAGAAGTATCTGAAAATCAATTATGAAGACATTGTGAGGAGAAGCTTCTACATTCTTCCTGGCACCAGCTTTTCTCGTATCTTTGAATGGTTCAGTCGCTTTCCATCAACGTGACTGCTGGTATTCTGCTATCTCCATACCCAAAAAAGAGAGTGAAAGAGAACGAATCGAGAAACCCATATTCTTTTCTTGGGATTAAAGAACACCGAACCCCTACTTTTAAAAATAACCGATTTTTTATTCAGACCAATTTTGATACGGAAAGCTTCGTTTGGATTGGCTTTATGGCAAATCAACCATCGTTGGTTATTTAATGCCAAATCCTGTTTATACATATGAATGTATATGATTTTGTTGCTAACATTTTTAAATGAGTCCGAGCAAATTTTTTGATTGGTTTGGTTTGTTGGGTTTTATGGCATATCAACCTTTGTAGGTTATTTAACGCCAAATCCATTTCTATGTAAATAATCTGTTCCATTGAAAACAATTCAGTTCAGCACAAGTACACATTTCAACTGTCAAAAACATTTCCATTTCAAACTATTCAAGCATTTATATGTAACAATTCAGTTAAGTGTAAATACAGTTTTAATGTCGAAAAACAGTTCTATTTCAAATAATTCAGTTAAGCATAAGCATGCAGTTTAAATGTAAGAACGGTTTAATTGTCAAAAACATTTCTATTTCAAGCAATTAAGTTTACTCAAACAATTCATTTTAGCAAAAGTATGCTGTTAGTTCTATTTAACCCATAGATAGGGCCCTATCAGGTGCTACCACTGCAGGCCGGAGTGGACCTGGGAGCAATGGCAATAAAGGGGTACTCCGCATTCCCCAAAGCACCAGCACTGCTGGATCCTCACCATCAGATTGTTTAGTGTCATATCCAGGACACTCGTTAGGGGGTGGTCTTACCCCTCTGCAGAGGTGCAATGAGTGTATTCTACAGCCCCAGCTGACTGTGCAATCATTTTTGAACCGTTAAATGGTTTCAAGTTTTGCTATCTAATACGAATAATTCTATTCACAATTAATCTTTAGTTTGCACTCAGTTAAATGGATATACATGATATGTGAGAGAGAAGTTTATCGGAAATTTTATTTGTAAACGAGTTAGAACAAATTTGTGTACACATTAGTATTGCTATTGTTTCTTCACAGTTAAATGTTTTCAGTTATTGCTCTATAACAATTATTATTCTTTGTCGCCATCAATCACTTGTTTGCACACTGTTAAACGGTTCCAAGTATTGTAATATAATGGCCGAGGGATTTCGTTTTATATATCTTGCCTTTCGGTTTAGTTAGTTTGAGAACCTTTCGCTTAGCGCATGGGTTAATTAGGTGCAAACATGGGCGCAGGTGTTCACGCGCGTGCAGAGCGGACGTGTCATTCAGAGAGGTCACAATAGAAACCCCAGAGGGAAAACGGGGCTAGCGAGTGCGAATGATGTCATGCCCGGAAGTTCTGAGGATTTGGGGGATTTTTGAGAAAAGTTAGTGAGTTGACTTTTAGCGTCCGATGAAGGGTTGACTTTCGGAGCTCGCCGAGGCCTTGCAGGTACCGCACGTGGTTTTTAACTCAAAGGTAATAAAAAGTTTCGTACCTGAAATAAGAAGTCGTAAGTGTTTTTTGAATTTCGGGATTCCTATGTACGTTTCACATATTTATGTATGGGTATGTAACAGTATTTCTATATATCCACAACAATTCATTTAAACATCAGTCATTTATTTATACACATTTAAATGATCAATTAGTTCTATTTCTCTCAATTCAATCTAACATTAATCATTTGTTTTCACACAATTTAAATGTCAAGCAGTTCTATTTTACCCATAGATAGGACCCTATCAGGTGCTACTAATCCAAGCCTGAGTGCACCTGGGAGTGATGGGAAGGAAGGGGTACTGCGCATTTTCCAAATCTCCAGTATAATTGGAACGTTACCATCGGATTGTTTAGTGTCATATTTAAGAGACTCGTCGGGGTGGTATCTCACTCCTCTGCTGAAATGAAATCCGTGTATTTAACAGCCCCAGTCGACTCAGATAGATGCGAAAAGTATCCTGCCATTTGATAATAATAACAACAACATGGCCTACCAATGAGAATGACGCCTTAGTTCTTTTGGAAATACAACCTTTGCAATCGTAGTGTCGAAGGAAGTTGGTGGAACGAAGACGAGATAAAGAGATGGTTACAAGTTCACACTAGGAAAGGAAAAAGTCAGACGCGTGGTCACAGACGCATCCCACGCATTCTATTTTCTATCATATATTAGCTACTTCTGTCTTGAGTGGTATCGAAAACATAAAGACGTGAAGTGGTATTTTCAAATCGATTAAATAGAAATGTATTCTTTTATAAATGGTAGCCCACACCCATCTCTTATTTAGGCCATCACTTATCATTTTTCTAATAGCTAACTAACTGTCTGACTTTTTTAGGAAAATTTCCAGCTTTTTGTGTGACTATTTCTTTTACCTACCGAAAGAGTTCCCGCGATTGACCGTTTTTTGTTAACCGTATAGCCGGGCACTAAGGCCACAGGTGGTGGGAGCCAGCCACTAAATTACCTAATGTTGAACATATATCCACAACTCCCTCTAGCTATGGATAAATAGTAGAGCAGACTGGTTCTTTAACTTTGGGATGGAAACTGGTCTAGGAGACAGAAAACTCTGGATTCAAACCTGGTAATACTTGATGTTATGACACATTCAGCTCGTGCAGAAGGATTGGTAAATAGACAAATCACAAACTTCTTTCTACTCATCAATACATTTTGAAAAACCTTATTTTGGGATCGCCATCATTATCCTCATCGAATATTACTTAATCTCGGTTAACACGTTGCACTTCAATTCCTGTCATTCTCAGAAAGTTTTGATTGGAACATTTTATCTATTAATCTGTTGATTGATGTTCTTTTTTTTTGTTTTTGTTTTTTTTTTTTTTTTTTTTTTTTTTTTTGCTGCTTGGTTTTCCATTTTTGGAATTTGAACTCTCAAATATTCATAACTGGTATCTTGATAAGGCAACTATATCAAGCCAGTATAAATATTCATTTGAAGACCGAGTGGCCAGGTGATTAACTGCAACTTTAGTTCAAACTCCACATGGGACAGCTTGTTCTCACTTAAACAGGAATCTCCAACCCCTTTGGTAAAAATCTGGGTATTTAGAGCCCTCTTATGCGATTGATAATACACATCGGTGACGATCCTTGTGGTTGGCACCATAAAACTTTGAACGACCTGTAATAATGTATGTGTTGAGGAGATGAGTACCCTCAAGTAGCGCTTATTGCTCTCAGTAATGCCATGAAGACTAATTATTTACCATGGCACTCCGAAAACCCCACAAGCTATATACACGTCCATTGGATATTTTTTCAAGATCTACTTACTCTAGCAATAGACCACAGTTGTGCTGTCTGTGAGGATCGAACTTACAAGTGTAGTATCTCCTAATAAGTTAAAACACAAGTGTGCTGTGTTTACATTTGTGTATCTGTACACATAATAAAAAAAAAGAAATAAAAGAAAGACAGAAAAAATGGAAGGTGAGACCTTAACATCTTTTTTTATAATCTTTAAAGAAAGAAAAATACTAAATTGAAAAAGAAAGAAAGATTTGGGGCTTGCCACATCGAAAGAAAAAGGATAAGAAAGCAGACAAGTTGTCAGGAAAGCAAGTTGACCTCCCAACAGAACGGTTCCTTCAATTTTTAAGTTCGTCTGCTTGGCTATGTAATATTTTGAATCAACATTAACAGCAACAAGGAAGAGAGTGAGAGAAAGTGAGAGAAAGTGAAAGAGAAAGAGAGAGAGAGAAAGTGAGAGAAAGTGAGAGAGAAAGAGAGAGAGAGAGCGAGAGAGAGAGAGAAAGTGAGAAAGAAAGAGAGAGAGAGAGAGCGAGAGAAAGAGAGAGAAAGTGAGAGAGTCTACATTTATTAACGACACAGATACTTTGATTTTTCTGATAATTCTAAGTTTGCCACATGAAAGTCATGTTTTTTATTACAATAACATAGAGATACTTTTCATTTATTGATTTATTCTTTTTAGATTCTGAAATCTTTTTAATTTGGATTATAAAAATATATCTTAAATGAAATTCAACCGTCATTATTGACGGGTGTGTTCTTGTTAAATTATAAATATGATAACGTCTGTAACACAGTCTTTTTGCCTTCTAACCCAGTATACACGTACACAATGATCAGCATTGGTTAATTGATTCGTCTTAAGCTGCTTAGGGTTAATCCACTTCCAGGTGTTTGGGAATCGCATTCACGGAACATTTATGCTGACATTCTTTGTCTGGTTTTTTCTTCAGTTTTTTCACACAGTTGTTATCAAGTATTCTTATCTAATACAAATAATTTATAGACAATCATATGGTTTAACCAGGCTATTGGCTTTATGAGTAGAGTCTTCACCAATGGTCTGGGAGACCGGGGTTCAATCCCTGGTCGAGTCATACCAAAGTCTCAAAAAGATGGTGCTTCATACTGCCTTCCATAAAACTCAGCATTACAAGGTTAGAATCAAGGGTAAAGTTGGGGAATTCAGGGAATGAATTAGCGCCATCCCCTCTATCTCTTTGTGGTAGCTGTTAAAAAGGGAGCCTTCGGGTTGCCCTTGACTAAGGTAGCCAACTTTTATTTACATATATAGTTTAAAGTAAACACATTTTAACACCATTCTTGTTTAGTAATAATCGTTTCTTTGTTTCTATGTGTCTTCAAGTTTTCTTATCAAACATGAATAATCTTAAAGCAATTTTGTGGTTTTAACAAATAACAATAATAACAATAATAAGTAAATGCAGCGAATAAACACAGAAAAGTATAAGAACTAGACACGACTGGGTTGTCAAGGTTTTATACTGAGAATTATACAAGAAATTTAAATTTGACCATACGAATAAGTGATAGATGCACAACCCAGAATCCATCCTGGAGAATTAGACGCACAATCTTCTCTGGGATTTTGAGATACAAACGGATCATCTAACCTCGGCCAGACGACCAGACTTAGTGATAGTCAACAAAAAAGAGAACTTTCTGAAAAGTGGATTTTATCCGTTCCAGCTGACCAGAGGGTAAAACTGAAGGGAAGTTAAAAGAGAGATAAGTACCTAGACCTTGCTAAAGAACTGAGAAAACTATGAAACATAAAAGTGACAGGGATACCAATTATAATTGGTGTACTTGGTACTGTCATCAAAAGATTGATAGAGAGACTGGAGGACTTAGAAAAAAAAAAGATGGGTAGAGACCATCCAAACGACAATATTATTAAGATCGGATACTAAGAACAGTCCTGGAGACTTGAGGAGACTTGCTGTCATGCAAAATCATATGGGAGACCATGATCTATAGATGATGTAAAAAAACTCTGGAAGGAGTAAAATAATAATAATAATTAGACAAAGTGATGAGGGACAAGAAAGTGAACTTACCGTATAATGGATTTTACTGTCCAAGTGGACCTCAGAATGAAAATCAAAAAAGCAAAAAGAGGGACAAGTTCTTGGACCTTTCCAGAGAACTAAGAACATGAGTGTAACGGTAAAAATAATTCTAACTTGCGCGCTTGGAGCGGTCCTTAAACGTTTGGAAAGGGGACGGGAAGAGTTGGAAATCGGAGGATTAATCGAGATCATCTAGACTAAAGTATTGTTGAGATCGTTCAACATACTGAGAAGAGTCCTGGAAACATAAAGGGATTTACTTTCGCTTAGACTCCAGAGAAAAACTATCACCTAACACTGGTGGAAAAACTTGTCAGAAGTATAATAATAATCCTTAGTGTTATATAACATAAGACACGGATTTATGGTTCGTTCCTTGTGACCCCGTGTGCTTTAACAAGCTGTCACGTCGTGATTAGTGAACAGGGGGATGACAGCCCGTCAGGGCAGTCAGGTCCAACAGGTATGTGACCGGAAGGAGACCACGTGATATGAGAACCACGCGTTCAGATTAAGAGTGTAGAGAATTGAGAGTCGAGCCAGGGACACGCAGCCAATAAGAGGCGTCTCGGACCTCTCTGACGTCATGGCTTGCATGGGGGTGCAAGCGTTGGCACCCACTGGCTACCAGAAGAAGATATGGCACCAGAAGAAGTCCCCTCTCTGAGTATATGTCTCTCCATCTATCTCTCAAACTAACTGTAGGCTCTTTTCGAGAATAAAATGAGAGATATATTTTTATAAAGAAGTGTATCGTTCGTTCATTGAATTTCGTAAATCAGATTTGCTGAGTATATAACACTTAGGTTACAAGTCCTACTTCCATTTATAATTCTATCAAATAATAATCATTTGTGTGGACATATTTATTTGGTTTAACAAAATCTCACCCAATTCTTATAATTTTAAAACGGATCTATTTGACCCAGAGATGGGGTCAAAACAAGTACTACCGTTCTGGTACATTGGCTCTAGGAATAATAGCTATGAAAGAGTTCTATGCATTCCTAATATCTCCAGAAAAAAGTCACAGTTGCAGGTTAATGTCTTCCATTGGATATTTTTTTTGTGGGTGTATTACATGAATGGATACAATCAGCATCTTCTAAGCCTTACGGACAGGAAGTGTTCGACATTGTGATTGATAACAAGCCTCCTAATATCAATGTTTTCTTTCACTTGGTTATTGTCAACTATTTTTATGATTTTTTTCTTGTAAAGGTTTATGGAAGAGGAAACAATAAGTTATTTCTCTTAGTAATCTATTCATGGGGAAGTGGTTTGCTCGATGCTCACCGAACCGCTCTCTCTTCCGTAAACTGTCAAAGTCCAGTCCTCTATTTCACTAATAGATTTTTTATTTCAAAATTTTTTATGAATTTTCGCACATTCGACTTACACTCAATTTATTCAGAAATTGAGATTACGTTAATGATGGTGAAAATGTTGTTTACGTTCGGTTCTGCATATTTGTGCAAATTTGAGTCGTGATAATCGTGTCTGCCTTGTTATATATTAACTCTCTTTAATTCTGAGCAATTTTATTCTATTCATCGATGCACAAAATTTAGTGAATCGATTCCTATTTATACGATAACTAATACGTATGATCGATTGAATCAACCTGTATCTGTTAACTGAAACTAGTTTAGTCATTCTGTCTTATCCATATTTACCAACACACCACTCGGGCTGGATATGACACAAGGTCATTTATTTAAGCGGAAGGGCACCTCTGGTGGTGTAATGGTTAGCAAGGTAGACTAGCGAACCTACACGAGTGAGTTCGATTCTCATTGGGTGCCCAAATCATGCGGCCTTGTGCTACATCTAAGCAAAAAGCTTAGTAAATTACTATTTATTTAAGCGGAGTTTAATAGGTTTGAATTCAGAGTTTTCCCTTCTCCTAAACGAGTTGTCTCGGTAAGGCTGAAGAACCCACTCTGCCCGACTATTTACCCATAGCTGGGGAATAATTGAATTCTATACCTTTCCCAAGGGTATTAGTGCTATGTGAAATGCAATCAGTCTCGTCCAGGATTTGAACTCGTGTTGCCGTGTCCATTTCCTACGACGATAACCATTACACCACGGGCACCTCAATGAATCTTTCAGTCTTTCTGCACTAGAAGAGATCACTTTAATCCACTAAACAACAATTTATATAATTGGGTTGGGTTGTTAAATTACTTGGGTATTCCTCAGAGATGCCCCTACGTAATGTTTTAGATAAGGAAAAATAAAATTATGTATGTTTTTCAAGGAATACATTACAATTTTTAGGATTAGCATAAGAGAGTCTTCCAATGAATCTATTGTTTAATAAACTTTGATAAGGGGGTGAAAAGTTCTTATAATCTTAGAAAAGCTATGGCTACCCTTATTCCTCAGTGTTACAACCCCCTCCACCTGAATCTCTCGTATTTGATTTTTTTCTATCTCACACCTACACACACTCTTCTCACTCCAAGGCGCCTTTGGTGGTGTAATGGTTAGCAAGCTCGACTAGCAAACCTACACGAGTGAGTTCGAGTCTCATTGGGTGACCCTTTCATATGGCCTTGTGCCACATCTAAGCAAAAAAGAAAAGCTTAGTAAATTACCACTCTTCTCACTCTGGGAAGGAGAAGACGGAGAGATCCGGAGTGTCCCGAGTAGGCCCGAAGGAGAACCGGAAGTTGGGCGTCAGCTTAAAAACAAGTTGCAACAAGGTTTCGTTGTGCCATAAATCGGTCGGGATTGGACCGGGTAGGTTGGACTATCTTCTGCGTTCGGCTCCCACTTATAGAGAAAGATTCATAACCTTTGAAAAAGTATGATAGTGGTTGGTACTTTCTTTTAGTCTTCTCTGTCTTTTGGTTGGTTTCCGCGAGGGTTTGGCGATTTTTGCCCCACCTCCTTTGATGTTGAATTGTTACTTTTCTGATTTTCTTTGGGAGGATTGTGTCCCGTGTGGAGGGTTTGTCAGTGGTGAAGTGGAATGACCTACAAGTTAATTCGTTTTGTTGCGTTTTGTTGGGTCTGTTGTAACTTCCAATGGTGTTCGTGGCTGAGTGACGACCCGTAAAATCTTTTTGTTCGTCCGAGCTGATACCACCATGGTGGTTGTTTTCCCCAGCAAGGATTAGGTATGTCACTCTATCCATCAAGAACAGGAAGGCCGTGACACCAGCTATGGGTTCGATAGTATAAAATAAAAAAGGGTGATAATTGATTATATTAATTATTCTATTGATAATTGAACATGTTAATTATTTTATGATTTACTTTGGTAAAATTGTGAGATAGCTAAGAACTTTGAGGGGAAATGCAAGACAACTTGGAAAGGTCTAGCGAGTACACGTGTGAACCTTTGACAAAGGACACCTGTCAACTCGCAACAGGAAGGCCAAATGTAAATAGAATGGATTCATGTCATGTCTTAAATTTGATTGGAATTAAATTAAAACATTATGAAGATTAAGGGACACGTGTGTTGATGATGATGATATGACGCTAGACTTAGTGAGATGACATCAGAACAATTATATACTTAATTTCAAAAAATATAAAAATTAAAGAAGTTTGAAAATTAGTCAGTTGTCAGTGAGTTAGTTGCAACTTGAATCAGAATTGAGACAGAGTGGAGATCCACAGTCCCCTTCTGGGTAGGACAGGGGGATGGATGACACTGTGTAGCGTCAAGTGTGTCTATATTTATAGATCCTTACAAGTTCTCTCTCTCTATCTCTCCTTCTCTCTCTCTATTTTGCTTCGATGACTGCTAGAAAACTGTATGCAGTCTAAACGATAAAACACCTTCATATCTGGAACAGCTAAGTCGCTTTGTGTTTGAAGAACTGAAACATCTAATGATGTCTGCGGTGGTGTTATGGTATTGCCCGTTTCATATTCGGCATTGTAACAAGTATAATATCACAATAGTACGACTGTTTCTTTACTACGGGGATGTTTTTTGCATATAACAAGTCATTAACGCTGATATACCATTAAAATTAAGGAACCAAAGCTAATATTTACAGTCTGAAGACTTCATCTGGTGATGTTATATCTGCTGTTGATTTTTTGATCCATGAGATCCAAGCACTACAACATCGATGTAAGAATTGTGTAGATCACAAGTGGAGTCTGCTGAAAAAAAAATTTCATTTGGTCATATTCCATGTAAGAATTCTTGTCAGTCTAAGAATTTTCAGTCGATTCTCCTTCATGCTAAAACGGTACAAGAAATTTGATGAAGTAGCAACCTATTTTTATAGCGAAATGGAATGTATCTACTTGCCTAGATCCTTGTCTTTGATTATTAATAATGTTCTATTATCATTAATAGTAAAAATTTCACTTAATTTTGGGGTACAATTTTCATCATTAATCACGCATCAGTGTAGGGTTTTCAAACTTGAAATGTTTTTGTGTAATATACCGGTTTAGAAAGTTGAGTCAATACTATGTAGCAAGCTAGTTTACTCAATTTTTTTTATCAATATCTGTTTAGAGTCATGCCTTTCCCAAACGCATTAGCGCGAGGGGAAATGCAAAGGTCCTCATCCTGTCATTAGGCCACCGATGCAATTTCCTGCAGTAATAACCGTTACGCTGAGAACTCTTCGTAAAATAAAGTCTATCTATCTATCTATCTATCTATCTATCTATCTATCTATCAAATGGGTTAAGTTTATGTGCTCTGGTTAGATGTATTTTTAATGAAAATCTTTTAATACTGATATGGAAACAAATATTTATTTCCTTCTGTTCTACACAACACACGGTGAATATATATATATATATATATATATATATATATATATATATATATGTGTGTGTGTGTGTGTGTTGTATTTCCTTAAGCGAGCTTAAGGTCTTAGGATATCGAATTGGTGCCCTGGGTTCCATTACTGAACGAGGCCGTTTCATACAAATGCCTTTAGAAAAGCCTTGAAACCACCAATTCTCTCTCAACTAATAGTAAGATATTAGGGGAAATGTGTTCGTTAGCCTTTGTTAGGCAACTAGTCAAGAGAAGGAAAGTCTAGAATCCATTTGTTCTCTCTCAACTAATGGTAATATATAAAGGAAACTGGGTTATTTAGCCTTAGGCAACTAGTCAAGAGAAAGAAAGTATTTTAATCCATTTGTTCTCTCATATCAGGGGCCATCGTTAGGGAGAGATCTTACTCCTTTGTAGTGATGTAGTTCGTGTATTCTAAGGTGCACTCCAGGTAACGCAGATGCGAACGCAGTGTATTGAATAGGGATGAAAGTGTTGTTGATTCACCCCTTATTTTGGAACCATATAACTGTGTATAAAGTGTATGAGTCCGAAAATTAACATAATAGTGCGACTGGAGTTCAAACTCGCTAACTTCTTGGCCGCAGTCCACAGGAACTCCCCCATGTATGTGTATCTATTCCAATTTCTTCATGTCCCAGTCAGTTGAGTGTTTATGTACTCAACCCCTTCCACCAGAAGCAGGATGTATCAAAATCTAATATTTTCAGCTGGTCTAAATTCAGTCGTCCTTCTCCTTGACCAGTTCCTTTACTAGTTCTAAAGAACGCAGTTAAGTTTATAACAATAATTAGAACTAGGAATACAGTTAAAGATTTTAAGTTATTGCTATTTAACACGAATAAATCTATTCAACATTACTCATTCGTTTGCACATAGTTAAATGTGCAAGTATTCCTATGTATCACTAATAATTCAATTAGACTGTCATATGTTTACACACCGGTCGCGTCATACCAAAGACTTTGAAAATGGTACTTGATAGCTCCTTTCAGTTTTGTGGTCACTGCTCCGATCTCCAGTGGGGGAGTTCATGTTGTAGACTGCTGATGAGTCACGGTCGAAATAGCTGTCCTTTTTTTTCACATGGTTAGATTGTTTCACTCATTTCTATCTAATGTGAATAATTCTATTCACTATAAATCCTTTTTATCCATTCAGTTTAGTATTTACCAAGTATTTCTATGTAACACTAACAATTCAGTTAAACATTAGTCGTTTGTTTACACACAGATAAATGACATACACAGTTCTATTTCAAACAGTTCAGTTTTTTGTTTCCACACAGTTAAATGTAAAAACAGTTCCATTTCAAACAATTTGGTTTAGCCTTAGTACACAGTTTAAATGTCAAACCGTTCAATGAAGGGTTAGTCCGCAATCCCACAGTTCTATTTCAAATGGTTCAGTTTTTGTTTCCAGCAATATAAGGTACGTATCAATGGTAAAATGGAGCAATCCAGGAAAAGGAGTAGCGCCCTCCCTTACACTTACTATTTGCCGATGACAGAGAGAGGAAATAGATCTATCTCTATAGCGAATTGGGACAGAAGTACTGTAATCAGTTCACCAAGTATCTTCATTAACTATAAATCTAACAATGGAAGGAATCCTCTTGGTGTTGTGACCAACCTGCTGAACTCCAATCTCGTTGACTTTCGGATTAATACCTATAGAAAAGTTATCGGCCTTTTTATCCCCTCCATCATCTATTGTTCTTCTCCAAGAATAGCCTTGGCATCAAATGACCGATTAGCTCTGTTGTCTAGGCAGCGGAGGGCTTTGAATACACCGACTGAATCTCTGTAAAGAGGTACGACTCCGCCAAACAAGTTACAACTTTACTTATTTACCTCTTGAAATAATCAAAACTTCATTTCATAAGTAAAAATGCCATTTCTCAAGGTTTGATTCGTGGCATATCAACCTTCGAGGGTTATTTAATACCAAAGTCATCCTTCTAGAACCTCAGTGATGCTATTTAACCCATAATATTGAGGATAAGGGGGTTCTTACATGGGTATTTGTCCGAAATTAAATGTAATATCGTGATTGGAGTACGAACTCTCTAACTAAGATTCTGCAGTCGAGCGCTTTAACCATTACACCACGAGGACACCCCCTATAACTGGAGGATATATTGCTGGTTTTCAATTTTTTCTATTAAGGAATTCCGTTCCTATAGTTATTATTGATTGTTGGTTAGTTGGTTGTTTGGCTTTTATGTCTGGATATGACACTAAATAATAAGATGGGGAGACTCTAGTTATACTGGAGCTTTAGGGAATGCAAAGTAACCCTTCATTGCCACCACTCCCATGTCGACTCTAGCTCAGAGTGGTAGTAGCTGATGGTGGCCTCTCTATGGCCCAAATAGAACTGTTTGACATTGAAACCGACAGCAAAAAAACAATTCATGCTAAACTGAATTGCTTGAAATATGTGTTAATAAATGACTGATGTTTAATTGAATTGTTAGAAAAATAAATTTTTGATCATTTAACTGTGTATAAAAAATGACTGATGTTTAATTGAATTGTTAGTGATACACAGCAATACGTGGAACGATTTAACTTTATTGACTTAAGCTAAAGTGAATTGTTAGAAATAGAACTGTTAGTTTATTTAACTGTGTATATCTACAAAATGATTTAACAAATCATATATTTAATATATATGTAAAATCAGGAATTGGCATTAAATGATTAAAAGTTGTGGATATTACATAAACCAAACCAAACCAAACAACCGACGAAATTTGATATGCCATTAAAACAAAACAAAAAAAACCCCAACAAATCTATCTATCTATCTATCTATCTATCTGTTATATCCCTAGGAGAATATACTAAGTATGAATAAGACTCCCCAGGAAGTGTAAGTTTAACAAGCTTATCGTTCGAAAGTACAACGTACAAATAATATATGGACACTCGATTGTATATTGAATGCCAGAGTGAGTACTCTCGATTCTACCACTTGGTTACCGCTTACTCGCGTCTTTTATAGACCGAGTAATCTATTCACTGGGGGTTTCAGGATCTTCCACTATATCACTATCTTATTTTGTTCATATCTATCTATGTCTCTTATTCTGTTCATATCTATCTATCTATCTATCTATCTATCTTATTCTGTTTATATCTATCTATCTATCTATCTATCTATCTATCTTATTCTGTTTATATCTATCTATCTATCTATCTATCTTAATCTGTTCATATCTATCTACCTATCTATCGTTCAGTGAATGAAAAATTAACTTTTGTACTATTGCCATCTGGGTAAGTCAAATATGGTCCTTTCTAGTGTCGAGGGAATTCTCTGTTTTCCTTCTTTATTGACCTCTTGTGAATAATGCTATTCGTTCTTCACTTTCATTAAAGAAAGAGACCGCTCTTTTACCACACTGTTTTCTTCATACCAATCAAGATCTCATTCTATTTCTCTAGAGACCGAACAGTTTACGGTAATTTGTTCTTTATGGGAAACCATTTTTGTTATAGTATTTTTAACTTTTCATATGAATAATATCAGCAATAGAAATGAGAACCTGACCCGAACCATAAAAAGAAAATTACGAAGATATGGTTCTTGCTAATGATCCTTCATTTATAGAAAATTAGGATAATGATTGTTAATAAATACCCAGTGAATGGGTTTGCTGGGAATTCTTAATTAAAGCCCAAACAGGTAGATTGTTCATTCAATGCATAAAGTAAAAACAAAAGACGATTTTCCATAATAAGATAATTGAACAACATTTTTACTGTCTTGTTCCATTAGATTTTGTTCCATTTTAGACAATATCACAATTGCAACCTTTCACATAGTTTCTTTGTCTCCTTAAATAATTCTTCTAAGTGCTCTTTGCAGTCGTCCAAAGATTTGATAGCATTCATTAATATAAACATCGCAAGTATCGCACAAACACATACACACACATACACAGATAGATAGATAACTAGTATAGTTAGATCGGACAATGTGTTTAAGAAATATGATAAAATAGAAAAAAAAATGAAAGTTAAAAATGAAACAAGCGAGGCGGAATACGTTATACGATTATATTATTTGGGCAACTTAGTTTTCAAATTTTCTGTCATATATCTTAAACACAGCTGCATGCGAGCACACCACCCCCACTATATATATATATATATATATATATAATTCCATGGAAGCAGAATATATATATATATATATATATATATATATATACTATTATTATATAATAGTCTATCCTAGATATTAAGCACTTTCCCAATTATATCGCACTTGGTTCGCCACAAACCCACAAAGTGATTTTGGGACAACCAACACTGTTATATATATATATATATATATATATATATATATATATATATATATATATGTATATATATATATATATATATATATATATAAACTGAATTACCATGACACCAGAAACCAGAAAATCCGGCAAGCACCTGTTAATTTGTGGGTGATGTGGACAAATGGCTCAGTGGTAGAGTTTACGCTCTGCGTTCTGCGGCCGCTGGTTCTATCTCTATTGGGAGAGATCACAGTACACATTGCTGATGAGACCTAATAAAGTCGAAACACCTGTCTAGTGGTTCCGTATGTCACACACAGTACTTACTGAATTTTCTGGTCATTGCCATTCAATCTTCGATATATAATTCCTCTATTTACAAAATAATGTATACGTATTTCCTTTTCCGTGAGCTTATGATTATGCAAACGTGTATTTCCAATTCTCTTGGGAAGACGTAGCCCTGGAAGGATTGAGTTTTCTGAAAGAGTACAGATGTAACTACAAGACGCATCAGATTAACTGGTCGCGCATTTACCATGAAAAGTTAATTTAGCATTCCCAGTGTGTGATGCGGACAATTGGTACAGTGGTAGAGTTTCAGTTATACATTTTGTGGTCACTGGTTCGATCTCCAGTGGGAGAGTTCATGTTATATACAGCTGATGAGAAATAGCTGTACATTTTTTTTCACACGGTTAGATTGTTTCACTCATTTCTATCTAATGTGAATAATTCTATTTACTATAAATCCTTTTTATCCATTCAGTTTAGTATTTACCAAGTATTTCTATGTAACACTAACAATTCAGTTAAACATTAGTCATTTGTTTATACACAGATAAATGACCTACACAGTTCTATTTCAAACAGTTCAGTTTTTTTTTTCCACACAGTGAAATGTAAAAACAGTTCCATTTCAAACAATTTGGTTTAGCATTAGTACACAGTTCAAATATCAAACCGTTCTATTTGACTCATAGATAGGACCATATCTAGTGCTACAACTTTGGGCCAGAGTGGACCTGGGAATTATTGCAATGAAGGGGTACTCCGCATTCCCACAAAACACCAGTATAACTGTATCCTCACCATCAGATTGTTTAGTTTCATTTCCAGGTCACTTGTTGGTAGGGGTCTTACCCCTCTGCCGAAATGAAGTCGGTGTCCTCTGTAGCCCCAGCCGACTGAGCGACTTTTGTTCCAACATTCGGTTGTTGTCTAAGAACAATGAAGCCCGACGTATAAAGTAAGCTTCTACGTTTTTCTTGGGACAGACTTCTTCTTCTTCTTCTTATTATTATTATTATTATCATTATTATTATTATTATTATTATTATTATTATTTACTCCTCTATAGTTTTTCACATCAGTATTAGCTGATGGTTTTTCACTGGAGTTTGAGTGACAGCTAGTCTCCTCAAGTCTTCAGGACTCGTCTCAGTATTCTGGCCGTCCTCAGCAATGCTGTCGTTTGGATAGTCTCTACCCGTCCGCTAACTTCCAAGTCCTCCAGGCCTTTTAATAATCCTTTAGTTATTGTGCCTAACGCATCAATCACAATTGGCACAATCGTTACTTTCATGTTCCACAGTTTTTTCAATTCTTTAGCAAGGTCAAGGTACTTATCTATCTTTTCACTTTCCTTCAGATTTATTCTGTGGTCCGCCGGGACAGCAAAGTCAACAATTTTGCAGATTCTCTTTCTTTTATTGATTATTATGAGGTCTGGTCTTCTGGCCGGGATTAGGTGATCCGTTTGTATGTTAAAGTCCCATAGGAGTTTTCTTCTTGTTGATATTGTTGTTGTTCTTTTTCTTTTAATAGCATATCAACTTCCGTGGGTTATTTCATTCTTTCAGCAAAACAGTAGTGAAACTATATAATCCACAGCTCATGGATAAGGGTTTTCATGCCTTTCTCAAGAGTATTACTGCGAAGGTGTATGTAATAGCGTGAATGGTATTCTAACACGCTTACTTCGATACTGCCGTCGAACACGTTAGCCACTTGGCAACGGTGATCCTATCCACCCTTATTTTAGAGTGAAACATTAAAATTGAAAAAAAAAATTTAAACACTGATTATAAAAACATAGTCACCGAATTATTACATTTTTTCATTCTTTCCTAATACTGTACTTATGGGACATCCTTTATATCAACTGACACACACACACACACACACACACACACATATATATATATATATATAATGATTAACTTCTGGTGACAGAGTGTAGTTTTTGACAGAAATATTATTTTTTGATATCTTTTCTTTTTTCTCTTTCAGCTGACTTGTGATTTAAAAGGGAGAAAAAGTAGGGAAAAAGAAATAAATAAACAACAGAAAGCAATAACGATAGGGAGATCACAATTTTGAAAAGATATGTTCCAGCTGAAAACTCTGTTGTATTTCCCACTTTCATTCCATTAAGCCTGGTAAAGTAATAAGAAAACGGCGAGGTCCCTAGTCAATTACAACCAGGCCCCCGCCTCAGCCACTGCTGCCGCCGTACACGTCCTCAATAGCGGCGATTCGCAAGGTGAATGCAAAAGGGAAAATTATCACACGAGTGAATTGGCCCAAAATGAGAAATGAGGACTCGTCGCGAAGAGTGACAGGTAATTTGCTCGAAAGAAAGCTGATATTTAACATGTATTAACATTTCGCTTGGAAAGCGTGTCTCGTGAAGTTATTAGTCAGGGAATTCGACCATCACCAGAGATCACGTTATGAATTCAAGTTTCGTATTTTGAATTTCATAACAAACTTGCTACTGCTGACCAAACGTCTATATATATGGGAAATTAGTGGCGTAAATCTCTGTTTTTAAGGCATAGTTTGATAGAGGTATTCATTTTTGGTTGTCTTCAATCGCTTACGATTTGCAATCGATTCTTGGAAAGATGTAATTAGATGTAAAATTTTAACTCATCATGAAGACTTGCTATGCTGACTCATATAACAAATAGGTTTTAAGATCTTCTTTATTTTTTAAAAAGCTGTTGTTTGATTGATTTTAATATCCTGCCAACTCATCTTTATCTCATGAGGTTAGGGAATTGTGTACATTGTACGTTTTTATTAACGTTTTTGTGTAGTTGTATCTTAAGTGTGTTTTTTCACAATGTTATATGATATCAAATTGTCCTTCCTAATACAAATAATTTTCAGATAGTTCTATTGGTTCCCAAGATGGGAACTTAATAAGCATAACAACGTGAGATCTACTATAGTTTTGTGTCATACCCAGAACATCCACTTTTTGTTGGGAGAGAGGGTTGTTCTTACCAGGCGACATGGCATTCAGTCAGCGTTTTTTAATACGTTGAAAAGAACTTTATTGGAGTTTATTTCAATCATTCGAATCTAATGAACTTTTTTTTGTTTATTTACTACTGGTCACTGTTTTGTTTATACTGAACATTGAAGAAGGGAGTTTGCTTTGGGTTCGTTTGGTGATCTCAGACACCATCGGAAACACACCTAGGATAAATGAATATTTGAAATATATATATATTATTTGATTATTTTGTAGACTTGGAGTAATTAATAATATTAACTTAAAGAAAAAAGAGGTTTAAGCCCTTTTTTTGGCTTGGTGATTGTTGAAATGAAATTAATTTTTTTCTTAGAAGAACACGTGACCTTGCTGAATCTCAAAGTACATCTATATATAGAAAAAAACATATGTTTTTTTGTAATCATCACAAAAATATTGTTATAGATTGACACTCGACCGAGCCGTCAATCAAGAGATGCACCTGTGTAAATAAGCGGAAGAACAGCGGAAGCTGGTGGACGTTAAACAATAATATGACCAGGACACAGACGGTTTGGGTCAGTTGGTGACAAGATGCCGAATTGAGAGCCAACGGCAGACAGGGGGATTTGGGCCCTCAGTGACCCACGGTTGAGAAACCCAGCCGAGATGAGAAAGAAGTACTGCTGGATCAATATAGCAGTCTGTTCCCGTCTCTAGCTCATCTCTTACACACAACCAACATCAACCCTTTCGAGAATAAAGTGTGAGAGATATATTTTTATAAAGAAGTGTATTCGTTTGTTCATTGAAGTTCGTCATTATTGTTGACTATGTTTCCGTATATATTTGTATATGTATTACGGTTATACAACAAGATTGGGAAAGCATTCTGAGATAGATTGTCTTTTGCTGCGAGGAGGATAGTAAGAAAAATAGAAGATGAGAAACAAATTTTTGTTTTTTCCACAAAAAAAAAAAAAAAAAAATAGTTTGAGTCGGATTTTCTTGGATAGTTTAAAACCTTTTCAACAATGACTTTCAATGCGTAAACATTTTGTTGCAAGTGGGATAAAAATGGCGGAATGTTAATGTTACGGAGAGAACTTTCGATGAATTCTAATTGGATGCATCCTTACGAGTTTTGGCTATGAGGATAACTGAACATACATTTTGCTTATGATTAAATTTGATATTTTTTATGTACAAAGTTCTGTTGCACGCTCTACTTTAAAGTTTGTCTGTACCACATTCTCAACGGGAGAATGTGATTACTTTACGTGGACAGACCTAAGAATTCCGACCTTAATTTTTTTTCTTTTTGCCGGCGTTCTTCAAACGGAGAAGACCTCCTTTTTCAGTCCACGGTTGTTTAATGAATGGACATTTTTTTCACCTGGGTTCTTTGAACATGAGAGTAACCTTCGTCACCAAAACCGGCGATGTAATTTAAAATCAATTTTAAAGTAAGACCAATTCATCATTCACGTACCTTTTCAGACACACTTCGTTACGTGACCTATTCCTCATTCACGTATCTTTTCTGACACACTTCGTTACGTGACCTATTCATTATTCACGTACCTTTTCCGACACACTTCGTTACGTGACCTATTCATCATTCACGTACCTTTTCCGACACACTTCGTTACGTGACCTATTCCTCATTCACGTATCTTTTCTGACACACTTCGTTACGTGACCTATTCATTATTCACGTACCTTTTCCGACACACTTCGTTACGTGACCTATTCATCATTCACGTACCTTTTCTGACACACTTCGTTACGTGACCTATTCATCATTCACGCACCT
Organism: Sepioteuthis lessoniana; assembly: GCA_963585895.1. Taxonomy (NCBI): domain Eukaryota; kingdom Metazoa; phylum Mollusca; class Cephalopoda; order Myopsida; family Loliginidae; genus Sepioteuthis; species Sepioteuthis lessoniana. The sequence continues at coordinate 22,986,896 of OY757906.1, read as the reverse complement.
TTTCCGACACACTTTGTTACGTTACCTATTCATCATTCAAGTACCTTTTTCGACACACTTTGTTACGTGATGTATTCATCATTCACGTACCTTTTCCGACACACTTCGTTACGTGACCTATTCATCATTCACGTACCTTCTCCGACACACTTCGTTACGTGACCTATTCATCATTCACGTACCTTCTCCGACACGCTTCGTTACGTGACCTATTCAGCATTCACGTACCTTTTCCGACACACTTTGTTATGTTACCTATTCATCATTCACGTACCTTTTCTGACACACTTTGTTACGTGACCTATTCAGCATTCACGTACCTTTTCCGATACACTTTGTTACGTGACCTATTCAGCATTCACGTACCTTTTCTGATACACTTTGTTACGTGACCTATTCATCATTCACGTACCTTTTCCGACACACCTCGTTACGTGACCTATTCATCATTCACGTACCTTTTCCGATACACTTTGTTACGTGACCTATTCATCATTCACGTACCTTTTCCGACACACTTTGTTACGTGACCTATTCATCAATCATGTACCTTTTTCGACACACTTTGTTACGTGACCTATTCATCATTCACGTACCTTTTCCGACACACTTTGTTACGTGACCTATTCATCATTCACGTACCTTTTTCGACACACTTCGTTACGTGACCTATTCATCATTCACGTACCTTTTCCGACACACTTTGTTACGTGACCTATTCATCATTCACGTACCTTTTCCGACACACTTCGTTACGTGACCTATTCATCATTCACGTACCTTTTCCGACACACTTTGTTACGTGAATAACATGTTCGATTTATCTGTTTGGCATAAATTACTTATTATTTCAACACTTGTTTTATGTTTTTACGTATGTATCCAATTAAACGTCTTAAATATTCTCATATGTTTATCTTCCTTTCACTTTCCATTTATTTAGTGATCGTCTATCAATATGTACATTAATGCTAATACTGGAATCGAGAGATTTCGAAACGATTAGATATCATTCCTATTATGAAATAGACAGTAAGGTTTAACTGCTATAAATTCATCCCAATAGTGCAATTGTCATCACTCATTAGGATTTAGTGCACGCAAATTTAAATTTCACACTTGTATGACTGCTGCTGATTATCTTAGCAGATGTAGGGATATAACGCCTTTAAGAATATTTACTGTGAAAAGCCAAAGGTCAAACGAGTGTGAAATTAATGTTATCCCAATATTCTAAGTGGAAATTATCTGCCTGCCTAGAAAATCAGTATCAAAATTACCGGCTTTGTTCATGGGCTCTAAATATCGTGTTTAACACTGAGATGAAATATTAAAATATTTCAACTAGGAAATAAAATATTTTATTAATTGAACGAATTTTCACTTGTGAAAATGACAAGATATTTAAGATTCCGAATCGCAGCAAAAACTTTCCTGACTGCTAAATACCTCAAGAGTGTATGATAAGCTGACAGTGAGAAATATCATATATACGTGTGTATGTGTGTATGTGTTTGTACATGAGTGTGTGTGTGTGTTTGTACGTGTGTGTGTGTGTTTATGCATGCATATATTTGTTTATGTAAGTATATATATATATATATATATATATATATATATATATATATATATATATATATATATATATATAAATTCATCTCGCTCTCTCATTATATATATATATATATATGATTAATGTTAATATATATGTATGTGCTTCTGTATATATGTATATGATCAACTCATGAATACATACATGCGCATGCGTGTGTCTATGTATTTACCAAACTTATCTATCAAAAGGAGGGGGGTGTCCTCGTGGTGTAATGGTTAAAGCGATGGACTGCGGAATCGTAGTACGCGAGTTCGTACTCCAGTCGCGCTATCACGTTCACTTTCGGACAAATACCCTGGGGAAAGGTAAGAACCCCCCTTATCCTCCCAACTATGGGTTAAATAGTACCACTACTGTTCTTCTAGGAGAATGGCTTTGGCACTAAATAACCTAAAAAGAGTTGATATGCCATTAAACAACCAAACCAAACCATCAAAAGCAGGATGTGACACAAGGTTGAATTTTTAACGGGTGAAGCTGATTTGAGTTCAACGTTTTCCTTTTTCTAGACTGGTTGCCTGAAAAAGGCTAAAGAAGCAAACGTGTGTGACGTTTTATTCATAGCTAAGGGTAGGAGAGATGGATTCATAGCTTTCCAAGGGCATTAGCATGAAGTGAAACACCAAGAACCTCGTTTAGTACTTGATCTTGGGTTATCGATTCCGTTTTCCTTACGCTTACCCTGAGCAAATATTTGTTTGATGCTGAATATAAGCCAGGGTTGTTTATTTAGTTTTTATTAGCATTTTTTTTCTTTCACGCGAATGAGATACCGCTAATATTTGTAAACACTGAACACAAAAGGTTTCTTGGTTGGTTGTTTGGGTTTTATGGCATGTAAACCTTTGTAGGTTATTTAATGCCAAATCCACTTTTATATAAATAATCAGTTCTATTTCAACCAGTCCAGTTTAGCATGAGTACATAGTTTAATTGTCAAAAACATTTCTATTTCAAACTATTCAGTTTAATCAAACAGTTCTAATTCAAACAATTCAGTCTAGTATGAGCATTGATTTCTTTACACACAGTTAAATGTCAAAACAGTTCTATATTAAACAATTCAGTTTAGCGTGAGTACAGTTTCAATGGCAAAAACTGTTCCATTTCAAACAATGCAGTTTAGCATAAGTACGCAATTCAAATGTCAAAAACATTCCTATTTCAAGCTATTCAGATTAGTCAAACAGTTCTAATTCAAACGCTTCAGTTTAACATAAGTTTGCAGTTTAGTTCTATTTAATCCTTAGATAGGACCCTCTCAGGTGCTACCATTCCGGGTCAGAGTGGACCTGGGAGCAATGGCAATGAAGGGATGCTCTGCATTTCCCAATGCTACAGCATCACTGGACTCTCATCGTCAGATCGTTTCGTGTCATATCCAGGACACTAGCCGGAGGTGTCTTACCCTTTTGCAGAGGTGCAGTCAGTGTATTCTACAGCCCCAGTCGACTGGGCAACAAACAAAATGTTTAAAGATAGTTAATCACCATGAGGAATTTACAGAGTTCACAACCAGAAAGCAGCAGTGTTATCGATGGATTGCTGAATTATTAAATCAAAGATTACATCACATTTACTGACATTTCCGTGTAAAGGACTTGAAATGGCGTGATAATTTTAATGTTAAGAAAAAAGCATTCATTCACATTTTAATCACATTACTTGCCGGCAAGAACAGCTTAAGAAAAACCGAAAAAACAACTTTTGTCTTTTTTAATGAAACATGTCAAAAAGATACGTTTTTATGTGCATGAATTTTTCAGCACATGAGTAATATCTATATTGGTTAAAACCCACCCATCTTAACACACTTGTACACCCATAGAAACTCATAATATTCGCACCTCTCAAATATGTACACCCAGACATATACATGGATGTGTGCGTAAATATGAATTAAACACTCCGGTATCCGTTAACGTAAAATGTAAACATACGAAAGTTGATACAAAATGCGTTATATTCCTGAGCTGATATAGGTCGTCGAAACGGCCGAGCGGAAAGTTATCGGCTTAAGGAATAGTTTGGTAAGTTTCGATACCAGCTGGTAGCATCCAACTTGTCGAACCACACTGAAGAGTTGTGATACAACGGAACAGTCGTTCTGTGGGTGAGAGTATATATATATATATATATATATATAGGTACATCGATAATGAAATAAAAGTTCTAATATAGTGTAAATATTTATCTTTTCAAAATGATATCTTTCTTTGTCATCTATTTAATTCGCTAGTGAATACTTATCAAATTAACCGATTATTATACCTTGGAAGTTTCAGGTTACATTTTAAAAATTATGTATAACTCTACAAACTTATATTCATGTATCAGTGTGTTTGTTTGGTTTTATGGCATGAAAACCTTTGTAGATTATTTAATGCCAAATCCATTTTTATGCAAATAAACAGTTCTAATTCAACCAATTCAGTTTAGCATGAGTACACGGTCTAATTGTCAAAAACATTTCTATTTCAAGCCATTCAGTTTAGTCAAACAGCTCTATTTTACATAGTTCAGTTTAGCGTAAGTACACCTTCCTTGTCAAAATAGTTCTATTTCAAACTATTCCGTTTAGCATACAAAAATAGTTTCATTTCAAACAATTCAGTCGAGCATAAGTACGCAGTTTAAATGCCAAAATAGTCCTATTTCAAGCAATTCAGTTTAGCATAAGTATATAGTTTAGTTCTATATGACCAATAGATAGAACGCTATCAGGTACTCCCACACCGGGCTAGAGTAGACTGGGAGCGATGGCAATGAAGGGGTACTCCACATTCCACAAAGTCCAGCATTACGAGAACCTCACTATCAGATTGTTTATTGTCATTTACTGGACACTCGTTGGGAAGGGTCATACCCCTCTGCAGAGGTGCAGTCGGTGTATTCAACATCCCCAGCCAACTTGTCAATGTATCAGTGTGCGTAGCGTAGAATAGGTTATTTATATACACTTGCATTTAGATAAAACTCTACATGAATGCATCTATATGTTCATGGAATAACTTAAACAAAAAGAGCTGTACTTTATTTGTTGGAAAAAACACGTAATTGGTAGGAAGACAAGAATAAATGTTTAAGCAAACACATATATATATATATATATATATATATATATATAAGTCTGCTTATACATTTAATATTATATACCTGAAAAGGAATATATAACAATAGCCATACATCGAACACTTCCATAGATATATATGAAGTACCTCATAAATATATATATATATATATATAAGCTTTGGCTTGGCGTTCGAGTCAACCGGGTTTCGATCCCAGCTACGGGAAATTACTGTCTAGCCACACTGATGAGTTCTGATAGAGCGAAATAGATCTGTCTGTGGATGACTATATATATATGCACACATATACGCACACAGAGTCGTACACACGCATGCATAGATAGATAGATAGATAGATAGATAGACAAATGGATAGATAAATAATTAGATATTAACGAATATATATATATATATATATATATATATATATATATATATATATCATGTGACGCTATCAATACGGATATTCCTGACCCTCTATCGCCACACCTTCCTATCGTCCATTGCTTTTGCAGATCGTCGGGGTTACATCCCGTATCGGCACAGAGCTGCTGTATGTAGGTTCGAGCCGGACGTCCTGCCATTGCTCGTCCATTTGAAGGGGTCCACAGGGGTATATACCTTATGAGCTCGTCCCTACTTCCCCATCAGTGTCTTGCATGTCTGGTTCGTCTAATTTTAATAGTTTTCATGATGGGAGGTAGATGGCCGTATAGGCTTGTAGGGTGCTGTCTCCAGGACTTGTTTAATATTGCTTGCAGCATTCTTGTGTAATTGCCGTCAAGCCTTTTCTCCATCCATTTAGTTAGCGTCTATGTAGTGCATCCATATACCAGTATCGACACGATCGCTGCTTGGAAGAAACTGCGTTTCATTTTATCGGTCATGTCTGAGTTCCATATGACCGAAAGGGTATCGATAGCTGTCCATACATTTGCTAGTCACGTATTGATGTCTGTCTCGGTTGATGAGACACTGCTCCCTAAGGTAGGTAAACTTGCAACTAGTTTCAGGATGCTACCGTTTAGTGTGGAGATGTCACCTGTTGGATGAAAGCACATATATTCCGTCTTGTGTGCATTGACTTGGGGGCCAATGCCAGCAGCAGCATGGTTCCAGACTATGTAACAGGGTTTCGACTTGGGCAGGTGCATTTGCCAAAGGTGCTATATCATCAGCGTAATCGGCGTCGGTAATTGGTTTTAGATTGATGATGTGAAGACTGGATGAATATATAGATATGTAAATATGAACAAAATGTTATTAAAATGTATATGCATGCATGAATGTGTATACCTACTCTTCTTCACGAGCAGAATATGACACAAGGTGCAATTTTTCGCGGAGTTTAGCATATCTGATTTCAAGGTTTTCCTTCTCGTAAACCGGTTGCCATAGCAAAGTTGAAAAGCCCAGAGTAGCTTGCTTTTTACCTATTGCTGTTTGGAGAATATTTGAGTTTCTACCTTTCTCTCTCTCTCTCTCTCTCACTCTCTCTCTCTGGTAAATTAGCGCTGTGTGAAATATAAAAAGCATCGACCTAGATGTGAACTCTGGTCACCGTATCCATTTTCTTCGGCCATATTTCTTACATCAACAGTAATAACGATTATATCACGAGCACATCCATAAACAGTAGACACTCCCCCACTCTCTTTCTTTCTCCCTCTCACCTTCTCTCTCACACATTCCCTTTCTTCCCCCCTCTCTCACACACCCATTTTCTCTCTCACACACATTTTCTCTCTCTCACACACACACACTTTCCCTCCCCTAATCTTTCTTTTACACATTCATTATCTCTCTCTCTCTCTCTCACACACACACATACTCTCTCTCCCACTCTCTCTCACACACATTCTCTCACACTCTCTCTCTTACACACATCCTCTCCTTCTCTCACACACACACTCTCTCTCTCACACGCAGTCTCTCTCTCTCTTTCTCACACATACTCTCTCTCTCTTTCTTACACATGCATTCTCTCTCTCTCTCTCTCTCTCTCTGTCTCACATCTACATAGATAGATATGAACAGACTGATTGATCGATCAATCGCTAGATAAATATATAAATATAAGCAGGCTTAAATACACAGATTTGAATAGAATGGGATTTATACATATATATATATAGAGAGAGAGACAGAGAGAGAGAGAGAAGAGAGAGAGAAACATATATGTAAATAGAAACGATATATAGATGTTTTATTTTCCTTATTTGATACTCTTAATGTTCAATTGCCTGTATCCTTCCTTTTCCTTTCACGTTTACTCTTTCTAACCAGGCAGTCATTTTCCTGACAACTGTCTATCTTCTGCCACCATTACAGACACAGTTGGCTAAAAGCCCTAAAGAAAAGAAGCATGCCAACCGAGCGATTCCCATTAGCCAGACGTCATTACACAGAATAGCTACGCGCCGCTCTTTACCTCCAAGGACTAATTCTCTGCCACGCTCCGAATCGCTGCAAAAACGAGAGTATAGGTCCTGAATAAAGCAATTCAAAACACATTTTCTCTGCAGACACTCTTAGTTGAAAAGGATTGCACAAAATGAAATACATGTATCGCAGGTTTTATAGCAACCACATGAATAATAGAAAAAATCCTTTATTTTCAAAATACGGTCATGATCTGAACAAATACTGTTCTCTACCAATGACTTCAAGCGAAACAGGGGGAAGGTCCCAGGGGCGTCTCTTAAATTAATGTACAGCAATGAGTTTATTGCAATTAATCGACAACAATTTAGCTACGATTACGGTTTACCTACACATACACAGTATAATATGATCCTCGTTGGAAATAGAATCGAAGACCCGGGTTTAAATTCTCTTTGGATGTCACTTCAGCTTAACCCTTTTTGGACTGTTTTCATAAATAAAAAGATATAAGATGGTTTCTTTCCGTCTATAGCGGAAAAAAAACTTCTATAAATAAGGATGGTTGGCGGTCTTGCTTAAGCTGTAAAATATAATCTTATATTTCTTAGCGTCTAAACTCATCTGTTATCCTTTTTTGATTGTAAATAAGATCGAATTCACGTGGCTTTTCACTGGCAGCAGCAGGGACTCATTCACATTGTTTCACATGGCAGGAGATTTGAAATTTGAGCAGCACTCTGTCAACTTAAATGTTCTCTACAGCTGTTAAGTTGGTCGAAGAAGCCAGCTCATAACACTTGCAAGTCATGCCTATTTGCTCAAATCCTATTTGTTAGAAATTTGAGATAATGATTCTAGATTTCCCAGCAGGGAAGGGAGTAGCGCCCTTCCTTACACCTTGGTGTAGCAGCTTTTGAAAAAGGAGCCTTCGGGTTCCCCCTCGACTACAGTCACCAGCTTATTTTAGATTTATGTTACTCTACAAAAATAGAGATTGCAATATATAGCATCATAATAAAGCTTAAAATAATTTCTTATTTGATAGAAAAATATAATATAATAATAATTAAATTAGTAATGATTGTATTACTGTTGTATAGCCACAATGATTATAAAGATACAGATATGAAAACAAGCGGACTCTGTTGTTTCAGATACGAACGGTTTATTAACTTCATGATTTTGGCCCATAGCGACACGAGGTGAGAGAAATAATTCATATTATGCTAACCCCATCCCAACGCTCGGCGCATCTTATGATGTCTTAGATCTCTGTCGGTAGAAATCCGAAAAAAAAACAACTACATCTTTCAACGATCAAAATTCTATTCTATGCCTCAACGGCAGGAACTCAACTGTCTGCCTCCATAGTCCAATCTCAACTTCTCAAATGACTCTTTTTTAAAATTCTCAAATTCTCAGGATCATCTCTTCCGGTCATGACGTCATCCACACTCTAGCCTCATTTCCCGTCTGAGGGTTTATTATGACAACGGTGATTGTCATATCCTTTACGCGCCAGCGTAAAACTGCACCCAATGACTATGCACCTGAACGCTTAACACGAATAGTTTGGGGGTGTCCTTGTGGTGTAATGATTAAAGCGATGGTCTGCGAAATCGTAGCACACGAGTTCGAACTCTAGTCGCGCTATTACGTTCACTTTCGGCCAAATACCCTTGGGAAAGGTATAAACCCCCTTATCCTCCCAGCTATGGGTTAAATAGTACAACTACTGTTCTTTTAGGAGAATGACTTTGGTATTAAATAACCTACAAAGAGTTGATATGCCATTAAACAAAGAAACCAACCAACCAAACCGAATAGTTTAAAGCCCAAGCAAACTGAATGATAAAATATAATTAACCAAAAATGATTGATATAAAAAATCATTCCTTAATTATATAACACAACTATTTTCTACAAAATGAGTGAATTTGTATCCAGTGCAAAAGAAAATACAGCCATAAGTACATTCTTATAGTTAACATTTTATCATAATATGACAAAAATATATAATCATATGATAATCTGCGTATTGAAAATTTGACTCAACTGCTAATCAATATATCCGTTCAAATAACTGAAGATTATTCCCTATGTCTACATAAGTTTAGAAGACACGTTCCTTAAGTACTTTGCTAAAAATCATTGAAGAAAATATTCATGATATATTACTTTTCTAACATCAATTAATTTGTATAATCAACTAATGGCACACTGAGATATCGAGATAGATATGTCGGAAAAATGGAAGGGAAATGTAAACATTTTTGCTTTATGTATATTGTGAAGTTATTTCACACTCTCCTTCTACTTTCTCCACTATCCATTTTCTTATCCTATATTCTATTTTACGTCGGCATGTTAAATACGTCTCTATCTCTCTTTCTCTTTCTATCAGCAAAGGGTTTCTAAATTTATTTCCTTTCACAAAACCAGCTACGTACATATTTAAGACTGTAAGTTTAATATTTTACGAACTATACATTGATATATACACACACACACACACACACACACACACATATATATATATATATATATATATATATATATATATATATATATATATACCAGTGTTTAACTATTAACCTCTTGTTTTAAGAAGAAAGAAACCTTTTCACAAAGAAAATTAAGATTGGAGTATAAAAAAACAACAGTGTATTATACCATTACCTGAAAGAAATTACGTTTTATTTAGAAAATAATTCTATTGAAAATGGATGATTGTGATCCTGTATAGGAGATAAAAAAGTTAGAATATAAAGAATTAACCATTAGATAAAATATGGAAAAAATAATTAATCTTACAACAGATGAATGTCAGTAAAAAGTTCAGCAAACCCAAATAAATACCAATCGGTGCAGTTCTTTTTGAATGGAATAACTAAAATGTCACAAAGAGAAATTATTTAAAAATATTTTTTTTTTTACAAAAAACATTTTCCTAACCTAAGGTCGAAACTAGTTGAGAATAAACAAAAAATAAATAACTAGAAAGATATATATCTTTTTGCCGAATCATTTTTGTTCATGTCTGTCTGTCTATCTTTCTCTCTCTCTCTCTCTCTCTCTCTATATATATATATATATATATATATATATATATATATATACACTCCCCCATGGGGTTTGAGCACTCTGGGGAAAGAATTGTCGGTCGCTGCTTGCATAATGCAAAGCTCTGCGAAAGAATTGAGCACTCTGGTAGCCGATAGGGTATAAAAATGTAAACAAACGGACGCTGCTGCTGTTGCTACATAAATACCTTAAAAATTTCCTTAGCCAACGTGGTCCGCTTGTTGGCCGAGCAGTCTGAGACTTAGTCTAACGGAAAGTTGGATGGGTTTCGATCCCGGATTCAAGCGTCCTGCGTGTCTAGCCACACTGAAGATTTCTGATAGAACGAAACAGTCTGTCTGTAGATGACAATATATATATATATATATATATATATATATATATATATATATATATATGTGTGTGTGTGTGTGTAAACGTACATTGTATTGATATATAATTAAATTAATGATGGTGCTCATCAAAACGAGTAATTTCAAATTTACTTCAACTTATAAATGTATATGTTTGGATCAACGCTATACCTTAAAATGTTGAAAAATTTGAATTAATTGATTTTTTAAAATATTTTGGAGGGGTTAGATTATTTACAGCTTTTACGTTGCATCTTTGACGATGAAATCCTTATCATGAAATTACTTACAGTGTCGCTAAGATTTACTTCAAGCCGTTGAAATTAATTCCATCCTCATCATTATTCACTGATTTATTCAAAATGGTGTTTCGTTTTCTACTGCAGCTTTTTTACCCCCGGTAAGAATGCGCATTAGGTTTAAAATACCAAAATCCTTCTATTAGAGATAAGCATTGTTTGCTTACATTGATGAAGCAGTGGAATTTGTATATTCCGTTTCAAGGAAATGAGAAAACGCAGAATAACAGGGAAATATTTAAGAAGAATTAAGTAATACAAGATATACACTTGCATAGGAAGCAAAATAAAAACAATTTATATTCGGGGATTGAATAATTATTTAGATTACCAAATAAGAAAGATTGAAAAAGTAAAAAAAAGAAAAAAAAAAGAAGAAAAATATTCATAATAATCGAGATGGTGATAGCTATTTCATTAAATTACAGCAAAATGGTGGCTTCCAGCCCGATTTCGAACGGAAAACTTTCTGACCTTTATTTCAACATTCAACCATAACGGGCACACTTTATGATGTCTCTTAGCCACCTAGAGAAGAGCGGTTCCATAACCACTTCGGGTAGTCACAGAGGCAGCTCTAAGCATGAATTACAGACATGTTGTTGGTAATTACATGGAGTTGGAGCATGCTCACACTTGTATAATTATTATGTTGATACATCTCAGAAATTTAGTCAGTAATCATGGGTTAATCAAGAACACAACAGTCCAAAAATAGAATTGAAACGTTACCTCTAAGAATCATGATTTTAACTTATTCTTATTATCAGATCATCATCATCATCATCATGTCATGCCGCTAGTACGGATATCCCTGACCCTCTCTCGTCACTTCTCCCTATCGTTCATCGCCTCCGGCAGGTTTTCAGGGCTACATCCCGTATCCTCACATAGCTGCTGTATGTATGTTCGAGCTGGTCGTCCTGCTTTTGCTTGGCCATATGCGCGGGTCCATAGGAGTACATCACTTATGAGCTCGTCCTTGCTTCTCCAGCAGTGTCCTGCATGTCTGGTTCGTCTAACTTGGATAGTTTTCCTGATGGGAGGCAGGTGGCCGTACAGTTGGTGCCTTGTGGGGTGTTGCCGCTAGGACTTGTTCAAAACAAATAAGGTTCTGATATTTTGATAACCAAAACACATTAGAAAAAATAAAGAAACAAAACTAAAAAACATGGTTCCTGATTTTAATTTATACGTCTTAGAAATTCGTATAGTAATTATTTGTTGTTAAGCAAGAATACAATCATCAAAATATAGAAATTAATCATAACAAATAAGAATACTGATTTTAATTTATTTAATAATTTTACACATCTCAGAAATTCATATCGAAATCATTTGTTAACCAAGAAAACAATCGACAAAAATTAAATCAAACATCACGAACATGAGTAATGATTTTAACGAAAAATTAGAAAAAACTCTTTCCGTATAAAAATAAAGAATTGTGTGTCCTCAAAGTTTTGAGCAAAAAACTACTTCTGATTTCTTCTGTGCTAGTATTTTGTATATCCAGGATGCACATCACCATGAGGACGGACGAGATAATATGACGACAATGTTTTGCAAGAATTAATGGTAATCAGGACTAAATTGGTGTCCATTGCCGGGGGAATGTTTTGTTCTGATGTTATCCTAATGATGCAAAGTTATATCATACAAAATATAACTAATGTTCATCTGTGGACAAGGAAATATTATACTTTATTCGTTTATTTATGAATTGTTGTTCATTCATTTTTTTCTTTTTCGGACTGTGGATCAATATAGGGAATTAAGTAGAGCCCTCCCCTATACCTTGGTGTTGTAGCTATTGAAAAGGGAGCCAAATGACTTGACTATAAAATAACCTACCAAGGTTTGATATGCCATTATACCAACCGTACAACCTAACCATTGATCAAACTCATCAATTTTACTGTAAATGTTGGAATAGTTGAGTGAATGTTTTAGTATTTAGATAAAAGTTTTATGTCTTTTACCTTAGGGAGGATGGGCGTATTTTATGGTACAAGGTTACATTAGTGGGTCATACAAAATGACAGTACTTATGCGATTCCAGTCATGTGCTAATTAAAAGCAAGTGCTAAAAGGATGGGAGGAATCTATTCAGCTAGTTGTAAATCAAGTTAGAGTATACCTGTTTTGAATCTCATTTGAAATAAATCGTGACTTCGATCCTCCTTGGGTCAGTCTTACCTTAGGCTAAAACTTGGTCAAAGTAAATCCATCCATAATCATTTTTATTACTTAACATTGTTATGGGAAAATTTGATTCAGTATAGCAGATAATTATTAGTTAATATCCAATTTTACATACTCGTAGCAAACAACATGTAGTAACTGAAAAGTTCTTAACCAAACCAAGATTATCCATTTTATAATATCTATTGATTTGCTTAAAGTTAAACCTTCGATATTGTGTACGAAATGAATTTGACTGATATATATTTCAAAATGAATAGGTCCACAAAGAGATTTATATATTTTTAAAAATTATTGATTTAGTTCTTACATACATTTCCAGTCTTCTGGCTTTCTTCCGAGAAAAGTTCTCTGAAAAAAGCCTCAAGACTGCAAACGTACGTAAGAATTAATAAATGAATAATTTTCAAAAAGATGTAAATCTCTTTGTGGACCTATTCATTTCGACTTATTTTCTTTTTTTCTCTCTTTGGACCAACAAAAAAATAATATATATATATATATATATGTGTGTGTGTGTGTGTGTGTGTTTGTGTGCGTATAAATAGAGAGAAAGAGAGAGAGAGAGAGAGAGAGAGAGAGAGATTATATATTTCATAGCTTAAGAAAAATACCCCCTTGTTCAGTCCGAGGACTTTTAGCACCACCCCTCATTCCATATAAGACATATGCATCAGTGTATATCAGTGTTATATTTTTTGTTTCTTGCTTTTTAGTGCATGCAGATTTGTTTGTCACAGCGTATATCTCTCTATTTTGTAAGTTTGTTGCCCTGTGTGGCATCAATGTTCTCATCCTGTATTAAAGAAGAGGTTTAGGTCGACATTCTTTCTTCGACGCAGAATACCTCGTCGTATTCATTATTGTGTCATGTTAAAAAGTCACGTTTACTACATCCTGTTACTAATTAGTTATGCATCTTCACAGCTAAAATCTTTATCTCAATTTTTCAAATCAAGGAACAGGAAATTATTTTAAAAGAAAAAAGTAAAGTATCAGAATCCGATCAGATTTGGCAAAAATTTTTTCTTTTTCTTTTTTTTTCTTCAGCAATACATTGGTATCGGCTTTACATTTCCCGAAACAGAAAAATCTGACATTCAGCACCAGTAAAGATGAATAGTCTTTTGAATAGAAAAGAAAAAAAAGTATCAACGATTATGATTTATTAAGTGAGGCATTTTTTCAAAGTTGAATATTCGTAATCAATCATTTTCACAACCGGTATTTATTCATTTCTAATGTAGTTTCTTTCTATAAACTAAGTTTAACAACCAAAAACAAAGTGATTCAATAGACTTCACAGCAAAAGTTTCGTTGCTGGGGTAAAAAAGTGTTTTAGACTGAATCGAGTCCTGTAAATAGTGGCGAATAAGTCGACCCCTCTAATAAGTCGACCGAAAAAAATTCACTCAAAATTTTGAGTTCGACCTATATCTGCTGTATGGATCGACCGCCAAACACCGAGTTGGCTACATGGCAACAGATGAAGAACATATTTTACAGAAAGATCATCAAGGATCTAAAAATAGGATACTTCCTCTTTTCAAGGTAAAATTATACCTTTTAAGTATAATAACATTGGAGTTAAAGATTCTTATTACGTATAAATAAATACTTTTAAAATTGCTGTGCAAATATTTAGAAAAAAAAAATTTAATCTTCGATAAAATAATCATCAGTTTATTTAAAATGTTGTCCCATATAATTACAGTAATAATGCCAATATGTGTGTATTTAGTAATATACAATTGTCTCATTAAAATGTCATTGCTCCACAAGTGTATGGAGTACGTAGGTTTTTTTTTTAAATCTGAATTATATCAGCCATATGTTCAAAATAAAAATCTTACATATAAAAGATATTACTCATATGAATTCACAATCTATTGAGCAATCGTTTAAATCCGTAAGTAAATAACATACCATAGTCATCTGACTGGATGTCTGGGTGCTCTGTCGTTGCGACTTGTGTTCACAGTGTGTTGGAAACGGCGAATAATTTCAGTGTTAATTAGTTAAGTATGTTCAACTAAAACAAGTTTAAGTTGAAAATATGAATGTATGTCTACTAGAGTTACGGTAAGTAGTGTATATCTACTGTTAGAACTGTTCTACTAGTTGACTACTCCATAGTAAAGGCTTAGATATTAACTCTGCTGTATAAGTCGATTCTTTGTTTTGTAGTGATTTTTCGGGCTTAAGAATTAACTTGTATACCGCAATACAAGCCCAGAATTTTTCTAGCTCTTCAGGATTTTGGACAATGTTCAATGTATACCAGTGATAAACCCGAAAAAAATCTCTTCACCCATGTATTCATACCAAACTCGCTCTCATAAAGAATTTCATAAAAGCAATACAATACGAGGATTTTGGATTTCACGACCAAAAAAAAAAAAAAATCGTTGGAAAGAAAAGTGATAGATAACTGAAAGCGTGCATTTGTAATAAAACCAAGAACCGTTCACCAATGTTACGAGAATCTCTCCTTAAGTAATACCTCCGATTACTGTGAGTTTTTTTTTGTCTAATGCTTAGCTTAGTAAAGCTCCATACCTGAATTATGGGGTATTCCTTGAGAATCGAGCATACCAATAATTATCTGCGCAAATTGCTCTCAAACATTTAACCTACATCATAAAAGGTGACCTTCCTTTTTTATCAGTTTGACCTCACGACTTAAAACACCAACATTAATCGGATGGTATTTGAGGGTTGTATCAGCTTTCCGTTAAAAACCCAACTTTTTTGTCTTGTTAAATCGGTTGTCTGTTCAGATGATCTCTGTGGAATAATTCTATAATCTAGTAACTAACAGTCACCTAGCGCCACTGACTTGCTATCTACACTACTGAAACCATATATATATATATATATATGTGTGTGTGTGTGTGTGTATGTGTGTGTGTATCACCCGCAAATTAACCATTGCTTGGTTTCGTGAATTAAAGTCATCTGAAGAGACGAAGATTATAATAATACTCTTCGCCGAGATAAATTTATAATGAAAATTTAACCAGGTTTGAATTTTCTTCCAGTAACATTATATATATATATATATATATAGTGCGGAAGCAAAATTTGTTATAATTTTTTAAACGTCTTTTGTGTCTGGTTAGTCCAATTTTTGAAAAAAAAAAACGCAATTAATTGAAGTTTTCATGATTAGTTCTATTATTCAAGAAATTTTTCATTGAAAATCAGACTAATATCAGAAGGCAAGTAAAGAAACGACAAAGAATCTATGATTTGCTTAACGCCGAAACAGCCAAAAAAAATTTCCGAAATAATTGAAGTTTCTTTATGGCCTCCACCAAACCCAGACCTTCACCTCTTGATTACGCTATTTGGGACGTTTTAGAAAAAAAACAACCGCTGCTTCCCATTCCCAGAAATGGAATAAAATGTCTGAAGAATTTATTTGAAGGTATGCAAATCATTTCGAAAGCGTGTTAATATAATTGAAAAATGGCGACCAAATTGAGTAGATTTTCTGTTCTAAGTCAATCTTCTTATTTTGTTATCTATTTTAGAAAATTAACATTAATATTGTTTTATAATAGAGTCGTTAATTATTATACTAGAATGCATGAAACGTACACAGAATGTTCATAACATATATACATAGAACACAGGAATCCCGAAACACGAAAAACACTCACGACTTCTTAGTTCCGGTACGAAACTTTTTATTACCTTTGATTTTAAAGGTTCTACGACATAAGGAGAGAGATACACATTCTTTCTATTCTGGCTTTTCCGTCTCCTTCCCACATCTCGTGCGGTGCCCGCAGCGCGCAAATTCGTCTAGCCTCTGCGAGCCCCGAAAGTCGACCCTTCTCGTTCGGAGTCTAGTTCTCAATTCAACTGATTTTCTTCAAAATCTCTCAAAATCTTCCGTGCGCTTCCGGTGCATGACGTCATTCACATCCCCCTATCTGGGGTTTTTATTTTGACTTCTCTGAATGACACGTCCACACGCGCATGAACAACAGCGTTCATGTTGCACCTAGCTAACCCATTACCTGAGCCGAAAGGTTTTCAGCCTAACTAAACCCAAAGGCATAAAACGAAATCCCTCGGCTATTATATTACAGAATATTCCTAATTTTGCTCCTGCCACCAGTATATTGATTGAGAAAAGAAAATACTGAAATCTTCCATTGGTAGGGTAACTCGAGTTAAGCAGAAACAGATAGGGAAGAAAGAAAAGAAGCCTGAAAAATACTTTTTATAAAGTGAAAATTGAAAAAGAAAGAACACACATTGAAATTTAATGGGAGAAGGCTAAGATATAGATAACTATAATGAGAGAAAAACGTCTTCAATATGCAAAACATGGTAAGCAGGTGTGAGTGTTGTGCAATATATATATATATATATATATATATATATATATATACATACAGAGAGAGAGAGAGAGAAAGATAGAGAGATAGACATAAAAGCATATAGTTAGATAGAAAGGGATATATATATATAGTAAGAAAGAAAGAGACAGAGAGTGGAATAAGATAGATAGATAGATAGATATAAATGGGGAGAGAGATAAATATAGAATAAATAGATGGCGAGGAGGTGCCCGTGGTGTAATTGTTATCGTCGTAGGAAATGAACTCGGCGACACGAGTTCAAATCTTGAACGAGACTGATTGCATTTCACATAGCACTAATACCCTTGGGAAAGTTATGAATCCAAAATATTCTCCCTCCAGCTATGGGTAAATAGTAGGACAGACTAGGTTTTTCAGCCTTGGTTAGGCAACTAGTCTAGGAGAAGGAAAACTCTGAATTCAAACCTGTTAAACTCCGCTTAAAAATTGACCTTGTGTCATATCCTGCCCGAGCGGAGGGGTTGGGTAAATAGGATAAATAGATGGCGAGAGAGAAGGAGTTCGTGAGAGAGATAGAGAGAGAAATAGATACACAAATATATATGAACATTGATAGACAGAGAAAGAGGGAGAGAGAAAGAGGGAAAGATATAGAGTTTAACTACATTTTCTTGAAGAAAATGATAGGAATTACATTTGTTTCTATATAATGGGTATTGAACATTCAACATTCAATTGGGAAATGCATGTAAAATTTCAGAGCAGTTCTTCTTATGGGAAACAATATTATATCGTCTATCATATTAGCATATGTTATAACTGTTATTTTTAGCAGAGTTTTTACAGTAAGAGACACCTTACAAAACTCATATACTAATTAGGAGAGTAATAAATGAAGTACAGTGAAAATGTCATAAAATAATCTATGCACAAAGGAGTTAACTACATAGGTCTGAGTAAAGTATGGCAAGATTTGCTGCATTGGGAATGAAAAAAGAAATAAAAAAAAGGAATCTATAGAGACGAAGAGGAAAATACGGACACAATAATTTTCACCATTTTTTTTTTCTGTATTAACCCTTTGTATTGATGAAAGCTTACATTCACTCTTATCTTTCTGATAACGTTCTCTCAAAAAGCAAGCATTTTCTAGGTTATTTCATCTTGTCCGGAAAGTGTCATTTCTTATCTGAGTAATACCAAGAAAAAAGACATTATATTTATTGAGCAGCTTCAGTGTGTAATACGCTGTATATGGTCATGATCTCAATGGTTTTAAAACATGGTTCGTACAATGTCTCGTGTTGATACTTTCTCACATATGTAAGGAAATAGACACACTAAGTTCATATTTAAAGGGTTTCCACTTATATATATATATATATATACATATATATATATATATATATATATATATATATATATATATACCTTTAAGAAATACAAAATACGGTTACTTTAGTATGATAGATTTATTTCCATCGTGCGACGAGTATTGATATGAATCAATAACTCCTAATTAGTTGAGCTCTCTTGGAATATATATATATATATATATATATATATATATATATATATATATATATGCTGTTTCACAAATGTTGAAACAAATGAGCGGCGTCTCAGATCTTCCTTGTTGACCTTATTCTCTTTCTCTTTTCTGATTATTGCAGGAAAATTATTACCGTTTTGACATATTTCGTCAAATATAGCGGAATCGAGTCTTCGACGATGGAGAAGAAGATCTTGTTTTTCAAGCAAGATACAAAAGGAATTTCAATTTTAACGTATTTCCGAATAAGAGTCGGATTTACAAGTTAGTCAAGAACTTTGAAACTAATGGCGCTAGCGAAGCTCGTAGGGCAACGAGTTCCTCACAATCTGGGCCACTGATGACAGTTCTAACGACAAAGAATATCTCCATCATTCAAAAGTCAATCGACTAGAGTCCATTCAGATCTTTATGGCAGGGTTGACAGGAACATAAACTCTCTGTATCTTTTTTTCGCCGCACTTTGGTTAAGGATCTTTGCTTTTATCGATACTGGATCCAGAACAAGCAGCAACTGATCCTAGCCGATATGGAAAAGAGTGTAGCCATGTGGTTTTCGGGAAAAAAAAACGACGCTGATGAGAAATTCTTGAATGATGTATGGTTTTCGAATGAAGCCCATCTTTTATTGAATGGACATGTTACCTCC
>OY757906.1:22949267-22967146 GCA_963585895.1 Sepioteuthis lessoniana | reverse complement strand
TGGTGCATTTGACAGGAACAAAAAAACTATTTGTGACAACTGTTCGGTTTTAAGCGTTTAAAAAAAGTGATTTTCAAATACCTGTTTCATCCATGGTCTCTTTGAATCATGTAATTCTCGTATTTGTTGCCTATATATATATATATATATATATATATATATATATGTGTGTGTGTGTGTGTGTGTGTGTGTGTGTGTGTGTGTGCACGCGCGTGTATTTGTGTGACTGACTTTTTGTTATCTTGATCTGTTGATCTTACAGGCGTGAAACAGTTAACAAACCCCACTGATTCTAACAACACACACACACACACACACACACACACACACACACACACACATGTATATATATATATATATATATATATATATATATATATATATATATATATGTCGTGTCACTAATATCTTTATTTATAAATATATCAAATTATATATCTATACTATCAGCCATATTGAGGTCTCTTTATTCATAAATACATCAAATTTTCATATATATACATATATATTTGCGAGTTAGGTTGTATTCTTATATATATATATATATATATATATATATATATATATATATTGAGAACGAGAGAGAGAGAAAGAGAGAGAGAGTGAGAGAGAGAGAGAGAAATTGAAACTTATAGAGATATAATATACAAATAGTCACTCATACTAAGTTGTCTGGTATGCAAAATTATTCTATGCCAAAAGAATTATCACGGAGCATACATGTAAAGTTTTGATAATAAATAAAATCTGTGTAAACATACTTTTACATTTTCCTTATTCTTTCTCTCTCTTTCTCTCTCTGTATATGTATATACAAACTCACAGAAAGAATCAAAGATTTACACACACACACACACACACACACACACATATATATATATATATATATATATATATATATATGACAGCGTAATAGAAAATGCTAAACCACATATTACTAAATATATTTGCCCGATTGGAAGCGGTCGTCGCATAATAGATTCTGTCGGGAAAAATGACACAAACCAATCTGATGGTGAGGTTCCAGTAATGTTATAGCTTTAGGGAATGGCGTGTACCTCTTCATTGCCATCGCTCCTTGGTCTACTCCAGCCGGGACTGAGAGCACCTGATTTGGTCTTTATATGGGTCAAATACTACTATTTGACATTTAAACTGTGCACTTTGACATTTAAACTGAGTGCAAACAAACGACTTAAGCTAAACTGAATTGCTTGAAATAGAGCAGTTTAATCATTTAACTGTGTATAAAGAAATGATTGAAGTTTAAATGAATTGTTAGTGATATATAGCAATACTTGAAATCATTTAATTTTGTCGTTTTACGCTAAATTGAATTGTTTGAAATAGAACTGTTTTATATTTAACTCTGTAAACAAGTGACTGTTTAAATGAATCGTTAGTGTTAAATAGCAATGCTCGAAAATATTTAATTGCGTGCAAACAAATGATTGTTCGGATGAGATAGGAATAAGTGAAACCGCTTAACTATGTGCCAAAAAATGAGCTCAGGATCGTTTTAAAATCTTCTTTACGAAATGAGTTTAGGAATCATGTATTTAATATATATTATGAAAAGGATTTGGTATTAAATAACCAACAATGGTTAATATGCCATAAAACTAAACGAAATTAAGTCAATGCAAAACAATATGACAGGTTTTCTTTTATATTTCAAATGAGTATCATAATATATTCTTAATTGGGAATTTGAGCATTAAGGGATGAAGATATTTGCATTTTGACTCTCAAATGATAATTGTGGAGAGTTTTGCTGCTGAGTGTTGGCTCACATATCCTGCAGACCATTACAGTGTGTTTAGGGTTGTGTTGGATTGTGTTTTTAAACTCAATATATTGCCAACAATTATTCGAAGTAAGAGTAATGAAAGACTGCTTGCGGCAACCAGTATTTGAAAAGCTCCAATGTTATTAAACATTTTGAAATTTGGTAAATGCTAAGGTTCGATTTAAAACCAAAACAAACAATAACAATTGATGTTAAAAAAGCGTAACATATGACTGTTTTCTGTTATGTGGTTATTCCATTTCTTTTTACTTGTTTTTATATGTCTGAATTTCACTCCATTTCATTTGTCGGCGTTACTGATGTTCAGAAATCCCTTAAGCCAAATCTTACATCTTAAATTGCATTTTTTGGAAACTGACTTTGTTAAGACTATTGTTCTGTCGACTTCTTTTCAGATATTTTGTCACGTATGTCCGTTTCCGTTTCATTTTCTATACTTTCTCTAGAGCACCATATTCTTCAGAGTGTATTGTTACTTGATGATCCTGAAAAAGCGAAACAGTTTGGAGAAACGTGCCGTTTTGTTTTCTGTTTTATACAGTCTGTATATTCTATATCCCATCTACAGAGAATTTCTTATAGCTATTGCAACCCTTTAAACATTATATATATATATATATATATATATATATATATATATATATATATATATATATATATATATATGTGTGTGTGTGTGTGTGTGTGTGTGTGTGTGTGTGTATACAAATATAGCAAAAAATAATGCCAAAATTGAAATGTAAATATAATTGGTTGGAACAAGTTCATGTAAATTTTTATTTCTGTATGGTATTCATAATGTGTTATGCTATTATGTATATAATTTGAATATTTCAGGTTTGAAACTTGTTCTCCAATTGTTGCATTGATCATGTTTTGTGTGTCTTTTCTTATTTACATTTTATCTCCATTTATAAGTGTCGTTGTTTTATTCTCTAATTTTAACAGGAAAATTTCCACTGAAGTCTGAGTGACAACAAGTCTCATCATGTCTTACCATATTTACCAACCCCTCCGCTCGGGCAGGATATGATACAAGGTCAATTTTTAAGCGGAGTTTAACAGGTTTGAATTTAGAGTTTTCCTTCGCCTAGACTAGTACCCTCAGCAAGGCTGAAGAACCTAGTCTTCCCTACTATTTACCCGTAGCTGGAGGGGGAATAATTGGATTCATACCTTTCTCAAGGGTATTAGTGCTTTGTGAAATGCAATCAGCCTGGTCCAGGATTTGAACTCGTGTCGCCGTGTCCATTTACTACGACGATCACCATTACACCACGGGCAGCTCCCTAAATGTCTCTTCATGTCTGACAGGATATTTCCGAGTAGTTTTGCTGATTTTAATTGTCCTAGGGTTTCAATTCTTCCACTGATCTGCCATCATTATGTCTTATTTCCAGGTATTCGGGGATCGCTCTCAGGTTGACTTCGTTTGCCTTGTTTGTTTAATGGAACTTCAAACTCCATGAGGTATTTAATGACAAAGACATCCTTATTGATGAACAACAGAGGTACTTTTTAATCTATAGCTGGGAGATAAGAAGGTTCATACTTTTCCTAATGGTATTTGTCCTAAAGTGAATGTATTAGCAAAACTGTTGTTTGATTTTTCTTACTGTGATGTCGTAGTCCTCCCTATTAACTATTACGCCACAGAGACCACGCATCCATTCCAAGGGTTCCAAAATACCACTGGTTTCACAGTCCCTTTCTTGCTCCATAACGTTTTAATCAAATTTCAGGACTTTTTATCAATCAGCTTCCTTCTATTTTGACTCGGTAGTCTGTTGGAAAAGTAAAATCCTTCTTCTTCTTCTTCTTCTTCTTCTTCTTCTTATTATTATTATTATTATTATTATTATTATTATTATTATTCCTTTTCGAGTTTTTCACACTAGCGTTAACTGATGGTTTCTCGCGGGAGTTTGAGTGACAGCAAGTCTCCTTAAGTCTTCAGGGCTCTTCTCAGTATTCTGACCGATCTCACTAATTCTGTAATTTCGATGGTCTCCGTGGTCAGCCGGGACAGCAAAGTCCACAATTCAGCAAGTTCTATTTTTTGTTGATTATTGCTAGGTCTGGTCGTCTGGCCAAGAATAGATGATCCGTTTGTATCTCAAAATCTCAGAGGAGTTGGTGCGTCTCATTTTCTAGAACAGATTCTAGGTTGTACATATACCATTTGCTTGTATGGTCAAATTTCTGTTTCTTGCACAATTCCCAGTGATATTATTCCCACCCAGTGAGTTTTTCATACCAGTATTAGCTGATGGTCGTTCACTGGAATGTAAAAGACAGGAAGTCTCCTCAGGATTCTTCTCAGTTCTGGCTGATCTTAACACTGCTGTAGTTTGGATACGTCCTCCGATAGCTAATTCTTCTAACCACATTTCCAAGCTTTCGGGAACTGTTCCATGTGCGCCAATTACCTTCGGTATCACCGACACTCTCATGTTCCACGGCTTTTTTAGTTCTCTGGCGAGGTCCAAGTACTTCTTTCTCTTTTCGTTTTCTTTGATTTTTACTCTAGACTCTTTCGGGAAGGAAAATCTTATATACAGCAAGTTTTCTTTTAATTTTTAATCATCACGAGGCCTGCCATTTATGCGTCTCAAATTCTCGGACGGATTCCACTTTGTGTATTTACCATTTGGTTGTATGATCAAATTTCAATTTCTTACACAATTTCCAATTAATCACCTTCCCCACTCCCCGTGGTGTAGTCGTTATCGTCGTAGGAAATGAACACGGCGACTCGAGTTCAAATCCTGGACGAGACTGATTGCATTTCACATAGCACTAATACCCTTGGGAAAGGTATGAATCCAAAATATTCTCCCTCCGGCTATGGGTAAATAGTAGGACAGACTAGGTTCTTCAGCCACGGTGAGGCAACTAGTCTAGGAGAAGGAAAACTCTGAATTCAAACCTGTTAAACTCCGCTTCAAAATTGACCTTGTGTCATATCCTGCCCGAGCGGAGGGGTTGGGTAAATAGTACCTTCCCCACTCAGGCATATTTAATCTTATAAACTTTTTACGTTAGTTTACTTCATTCGCTTATAACGTGATTAATCGTATCGTCTCTATCACCACATAACTTACTTTCTATTATGTTGCGTATAATCAATTTTCCTTATAACATAATTAGTCCTTATGGCGTTGTTTTGTGCTGCTCTAAGAAGAGATTCATTTTTTTTCTTCAGGTTTCACTTTCAGCGCCGTGTTCAGGTTTTCACGTTTGAGATTTACCCAGTTTATCCTTTAAATAAATATAAAATTGATTTTCTTTCTGTTTTTGTTTCCTTGTTATTGTTGTTCTGTTTGTCTTTATGTCGTCTGTGCTGTTACTCGTCTCTGTAATTAGTCATTTCTTTATAGGAATATAGACCGAGTTCTCGTCCTGACACATCCGCGATGGGATTATTATTTCTTCGAGAGTTTTTTCTCTCCAGTGTAAGGTGACGGTTTTGCAGTGGAGTTTGAGGGATAGCAAGTCTCCTCAAGTCTCCTGGACTCTTCTCATTATTCTATCTAATCTTATTATTATCACTGTTTACTCATTTGAGAGCCTTAGCTGATTGTTTTCCAGTAGAATTTGATGGATAGCAAGTCTCCTCATGTCTTCAGGACTCTTCTCATTATTCTAGCCAATCTTATTATTACTGTTTACACATTTGAGAGTTTTCACTCCAACGTTAGCTGATGGTTTTCCAGTGAAGTTTGAGGGATAGCAAGTCTCCTCAAATCTCCAGGACACTTCTCAGTATTCTAGCTGATATTATAATCATTACTATTAATTCCTTTGAGAGTTTTTCACTACAGCGTTTGCTGATAGTTTTCCCGAAACGTTTGAGGGATAGCAAAGCTCCTCAAATATCCAGGACTCTTCTCAGTATTCTAACCGATCTTATTATTATTACAATTTACGGCTTTGAGAATTTTTCACCCCAGCTTTAGCTGATGGTTTAATTCTAGATTTTTAGTGAGAGCCAACTTTTCGAGTCTTCAGGACTCTTCTCAGTATTCTGGTCCTTTATTATTATTAATAATATTATTGAAACTTTAGCTATATTAACAACAACAATAACAACAAAAACATTTATATATATATATATATATATATATATATATATATATGGAAGATACGCGATTTTCGAACGCTGTTTGAGCGAAAAAGAGACATCAGGAGAGGAGTACACACATACGTACACATCCACATGTGTGTTGGTATGTGTGTCTATGTGGATTTCTCTTTGTCTTTATCTTTCGTTTTCGTCTCGCTCTTTCGCTGAAAGAACTTTCGAAATTCAAATTTACTAAATTGTTAAAATGCTGGATTGGGACCTCTTGGTTGTGAGTTGCACTATTACGTTCCCTTTTGGACTAATACCTTTTGAAAAGGTAATCATCATCATCATCATCATCATCATCATATCGCGCTGGTAGCACGGATATCCCTGACCCTCTCTCGCCACTCCTCCCTATCGTTCATCGCCCTAGGTAGGTCTTCAGGACAGCATCCCGTATCCTCACATAGCTGCTGAATGTATGTTCGTGCTGGTCGTCCTGCTTTTGCACGGCCATGTGTGGGGGTCCATAAGAGTACATCTCTTATGAGTTCGTCCCTGCTTCTCCAGAAAAGGTAATGGACATCCTTATCTCCTCAGCTATTGGTTAAATAGTAACACTGCTATTCAACAAGGATGCATTTGCATTACATAACCCACGAACGTTGATCCGTCGTAAAACAAAGTACCAAAAACAAAGCGTATACACGCGTCACATGCAACTTTCTGCAATCTAAACTGAATAATTTTCCAGTTGGAAATTTTACTTATACCAATTGGCCATGGCCTATCCTTGGTTAACCACACACACACACACACACTCTCTCTCTCTCTCTCTTTCTCTTTCTCTCACACACACATAAACTCACATACACATACACACTCTTGCTCTATCACACACACACACACACACACACACACACACACACACTCTCTCTCTCTCTCTCTCTCTCTCTCTTTCTTTATATTTCCCTTTCTCTTACACATATATAAACATACGCACAAGCACACTCTCTTCCTCTCACACATACACACACAATCACTCTACCTCTTTCTCTATCCGTAGCACATATACGTTTTCTCCTTTTCTCACTCTCTCTCACTCTCTCCCTCTCTCTCTCTCTCTCTCTCTCACACACACACACACACACAATGCTTGTATTTCGATTAGGATGTGATTATCAAAAATTTACGTGTAAGAAAGTCGTATGGTCAGCAAGTATATACGGTAACATTTCCAAAGTAAATCATATTACGTAATCTAAGTTTAGATTCTTTATTTAACTTAATATTTTCATCGTAATAACATTGTTCTCAATTATGCTTTACAACTGTATGTATGCGTGCATGTGTATATAGGTGTGTACATGCGTGTGTAGGTGCATGAATGTGTGTGTAGATGCACGATGTGTGTGTGTGTGTGTTAAAAAAAAAAAGCATTTTCTAATCTAGTTAATATCAGAAAAAAATTGTTTCAGCTGTTCTTTTCAGCTGTATTGTAACATACCATCTTATCGTGTATGTTAAAATATTTACTGCCTATATATATATGTATAATATTTATCAACCCCTCCGCTTGGGCAGGATATGACACAAGGTCAATTTTTAAGCGGAGTTTAACAGGTTTAAATTCAGAGTTTTCCTTCTCCTAGTCTAGTTGCCTCAACAAGGCTGAAGAACCTAGTCTGCCCTACTATTTATCCATAGCTGGAGGGAGAATACTTGGATTCATACCTTTCCCAAGGGTATTAGGGCTATGTGAAATGCAGTCAGGTCCAGGATTTGAACTCGTGTCCACATCCAGCGACGATAACCATTACACCACACACACACACACACACACACATATATATATATATATTTGATTTTTACGTTGGACCAAATTAAAAGTTCGTTCTCCGGATGAAGATACAGATTACTTCGACATTGTAACAGGTGTACTGCAAGGAAACACATTAGCCCCATACCTCTTTATCATCTGTGTCGACTACGTGCTTAGATCATCTATCGATAGAATCAAAGAAAACGGTTTCAAGCTAACAACGCTGCTGACATAGGCCCACATGTCAATGCACACAAGACGGAATATTTTTACTTTAATCAAGCAGGCGACATTTCCACACTAAACGGTACGAAACTAGTTGACAAGTTCACCTACCTAGGGAGCAGTGTCTCATCAACCGAGACAGACATCGACACGTGACTAGCAAAGGCATGGAAAGCTAGCGATAGGTTATCGATCATATGAAAATCAGCCCTGACCAATAAAATGAAATGCAGTGTTTTTCTAGCAGCGCTCATGTCGATACTGCTATATGGATGCAGTACATGGACGTTAACTAAAAGTATGGAGAAAAAGGTTAACGACAATTACACAAGAATGCTGCGAGCAATATTTAACAAGTCCTGGAGACAGCACCCCACAAAGCAGCAGCTGTATGGCTACCTACCACCCATCACGAAAACTATCCAAGATAGACGAACCAGACATGGACGACACTGCTTGAGAAGTAGGGATAAGCTCATAAGTGATATACTCCTGTGGACCCTTCACATGGGCGCGCAAAGGCAGGACGACCAGCTCGAACCTACATACAGCAGCTCGGTGCCGATACGGGATGTAACCATGAGGAGCTGTTGGAAGCAATGGACGATAGGGAGGGGTTGCGAGACAGGGTCAGGGATATCCGTGCTGATGGTGTGACATGACCATGATGATGATGATGATATATTTGAAGCGCCTTAACTCTGATATATAAACCTGTGAAGATCAAACATCAAATCGAAATGTCTGGCGTAAGACATATTTCATAAAGTTGATGGATTTTGAAGACTAAATTATTGCGATCAGCTTCGTTAAGCCCTGAATTAGAAACCTCATCAAAATCCTACTTTAAAAAATTTCGTCTTTCGATACAGTTTTGTACCCCGCAGCAAGGCTGGGCTAGAGTCACACTCAAGAAAGCACAAATGAAATCAACTCATGTCACCTGATTTTCTTCACTATTATCCCTGATAGCATTGGTGCGGAGCATTCTGTCGTCGATGCTGCTCCTCGTTTATCGTACACGTTAAGAGACTCCATCATATATATATATATATATATATAAAGTCGACGTTAACGGTTGATATCCATGTCCTGATACTATTTACCAACCCCTCCGCTCGGGCAGGATATGACTCAAGGTCAATTTTTAAGCGGAGTTTAACAGGTTTGAATTAAGAGTTTTCCTTCTCCTAGACTAGTTGCCTCCCCAAGGCTGAAGAACCTAGTCTGTCCTACTATTTACCCATAGCTGGAGGGAGAATAATTGGATTCATACCTTTCCCAAGGGTATTAGTGCTATGTGAAATGTAATCAGTATCGTCCAGGATTTGAACTCGTATCGCCGTGTTCATTTCCTACGGCGATAACGACTACACCACGGGCACCTCATATCCATGTCCTGATGATGGTTACAGAAACCGAAACGTTAACGTTGACTTTACATCATAATATATTAACCTATTTGGATTATATTTTTTCTGGTACTTCCACACTGTCGGATTTTATCCAATTTTACTTTCATACTGTCTTTTCGAAAAACAAATACCAAATTTATTCTTACATAACATTTAACATGGATGATTCTAAACGACCTAAACATATGAAAACTTATTTGTTGCGCATTGCTCAATAAATGGGAGGTTTTGTCTCGTTTTTTGGGGAAATACAATATTTTCAAATATTTTCCCACGTGCCAGACACGTTCTAATGACTTTTGAATTATGAATGCTATGTGCACGTTTATGTATTTTTTCGTTGTATGTTACTTATTTGCTCCTGTCATCTCAACAAGCATCCATCGCTCTGTGAACTATTTTGATATCCAAGTCCTGATGATGGTTACTGAAACCGAAACGTTAACGTCGACTTTACATCATAATATATTCACCTATTTGGATTATGTTTTCTTCTTCTACCTTCAAAACAGCCATCGAAAGATAACCATGACCCACACTCAAACTTTTTCACGTACCTAGGAAGCAGCGTCGAATCAACCGAAAAGGACATCGAAACGAGGTTAACGAAAGCATGGACAGCTATCAATAGGCTATCGATTATATGGAAATCAGACCTAACCGATAAAATGAAACGCAGTTTCTTCCAGGCAGCGGTCACATCGATACTGCTATATGGATGCACTACATGGACACTTACAAAACGGCTGGAGAAGAAGCTAGATGGCAATTACACAAGAATGCTGCGTGCAATCCTGAACAAGTCCTGGCAGCAACACCCCACAAGACACCAACTGTACGGCCACCTGCCCCCTATCACGAAAACTATTCAAGTTAGACGAACCAGACATGCAGGACACTGCTGGAGAAGCAGAGATGAACTCATAAGAGATGTACTCTTATGGATCCCCACACATGGCCGCGCAAAAGCAGGACGACCAGCACGAACGTACATTCAGCAGCTATGTGAGGATACGGGATGTTGTCCTGAAGACCTACCTAGGGCGATGAACGATAGGGAGGAGTGGCGAGAGAGGGTCAGGGATATCCGTGCTACCAGCGCGATATGATGATGATGATATATATATATAAAGTCGACGTTAACGGTTGATATCCATGTCCTGATGATGGTTACAGAAACCGAAACGTTAACGTTGACTTTACATCATAATATATTCACCTATTTGGATTATATTTTTTCTGGTACTTCCACACTGTCGGATTTTATCCAATTTTACTTTCATACTGTCTTTTCGAAAAACAAATACCAAATTTATTCTTACATAACATTTAACATGGATGATTCTAAACGATCTAAACATATGAAAACTTATTTGTT
Organism: Sepioteuthis lessoniana; assembly: GCA_963585895.1. Taxonomy (NCBI): domain Eukaryota; kingdom Metazoa; phylum Mollusca; class Cephalopoda; order Myopsida; family Loliginidae; genus Sepioteuthis; species Sepioteuthis lessoniana. Next base: position 22,956,427 of record OY757906.1, on the reverse strand, counting down.
GCGCATTGCTCAATAAATGGGAGGTTTTGTCTCGTTTTTTGGGGAAATACAATATTTTCAAATATTTTTCCACGTGCCAGACACGTTCTAATGACTTTTGAATTATGAATGCTATGTGCACGTTTATGTATTTTTTCGTTATATATTTCTTATTTGCTCCTGTCATCTCAACAAGCATCCATCGCTATGTGAACTATTATGATATCCAAGTCCTGATGATGGTTACTGAAACCGAAACGTTAACGTCGACTTTACATCATAATATATTCACCTATTTGGATTATGTTTTCTTCTACCTTCATACTGTCGGATTTTATCCATATTTACTTTCATTTATATATATATATATATATATATATATATATATATATATATATTATGCTTCTCTTTCAATCCATTTTTTACAGAGTCAGTTTATTTATCAAGCTACACGTTTACACTTTCCTCATTTAGCCTCACATTAGTTTTCTGTGGTTAATCCAGCCCTTTTTTTTCTGCACTCGTTTCAGGATTCCCATGGTGACGGCAACCAAAAGGTAAATGCTTCATGGTCGACATTTGGCTGTTGGGCATCAAAAAATATGTGCAGCTTAAAAAAATGGGGAAGAAAAAAGTGGGGCTTGTTTGGCGCGAATGTTTTTCAGGAAGAACATCAAAAACTGGGGGGGGTGATTGTTTGTGAAGGAGAGGAAACAAATCAATAACATTGCAAACAGAACCCACATTGTTGATCCCGTATGGAATTCATGAAAAATGTTCTTAGAACGATGGAATGTCTCTTGTCATTACACATTTTGGAACAAAGGCACACACACACACACACACACACATCCTCAAACACACCCTCAAACACACTCATGCCGCCCCCTAAAACACACACACACACACACACACACACATATATATATATATATATGTATTGAAGTGTGGGTTCCAAGTGTGCTTTTTAAGCCCAGTCGGCTGGGGCAGTCGAATACACCATCTGACGGTGAGACTCCAGTTCTGAAACTTTAGGGAATATTGAGTACCCATTCGTTGCTTTTGCACCCTTGTCTACTTTGACCCGGAGTGGTAACACCTGATAGTGTCCTAACTGTAGATCATATAGAACTGACTGGTCATTTAACTATTGGCAAACAAATGACTGATATTAAATCAATGTGTTAGCGTTACAAATCAATACTTTGAACTATTCAAATGTGTGCAAATCAACGGGTAATGTTGAATACACTTATCAGCGTTAAATAGAACTATGTGAAACTCTTGAACCATACATCGTAATCCAATTAATCGTATAACATAACAATAACTAAAACCACTACACTGTGTGCAAATAAATAATTAACTGGAAATATAATTACCAGTGTCACATAGCAATATTCGAAACCATTTAAATGTGTGCAAACAAATGAGCTCTGGCTTGTTTGAAAATGTTACCTTCAAACTATTTGCATATACATATTAAATATTCATAAACATGATATGGCATTAAATAACCTACAAAAATTAATGTGCCATAAAACCTAACATATAAAAGAAACGTATGCTTCTTCTATAAATTTGTTAAAAATGACATGGCCAATTTGAGGAAATAACGCAAATGACTATAAAAAATAAAAGAGACCGTTGAAACAAACAAACACACAAACAAAAACCAATGTACTTACATCTAAGGGCCATTGGAATAGAAGTATTTAAAAATTAATCTTTTTTTTTTGGCAATATTTCGAGGAAACTTTTCCTCTTCGTCCGGCAATAAAAACAAAAGAAAAAAAAGATTCTGGGGTGTTGTCATCAACAGGAAGTAAGTCAGAATTGAGTTGTTGATATGTTTTCGTTTGTGTCTAATTTGTAGTTAAAAATGTATCTTTTACGTTGTTAATATATACCTATTTCTGTCTGATTTGCATTTCAAAAGATCTGGCATCTCACTTTGACGTCGAGGTCACTCGGAGTTATTTCTAACTAAAGTATTTGCGTCCCTTTAAGGAAATATTATCTTTCTATATCTATATTAAGTCGGCGTTTGTATGAGTGTAATTTGTGAATCCGTTTTAACTATCGATTTGGATTGAAGCAAATTTATTACGTTGGGTTTGGTTTGGTTTCTTCAGTTTAATGGCATATCACCCTTCAGGGGTTATTTAATACTAAAGGTATCCTTTTAGGTGAACAACAGTGATAGGATTTAACATGTAGATAGGATAATGTAGGAGTTTATACCTTTCCCAATAGTGTTAGTCCAAAAAGAGAATGTGACAGCGAGAGTGGCGTTTGAACTCACTTACTTCAAGACCACAGAGGGGGTACATTAGCCAGTTCACAATGGGTTATTCTCAATTTATTACGTGAAGTGTATTCAGTTATCTATCTAAAAAATATCGGTACCGCTTTCAGAATCGAAAAAAAACCCGGTAAAAACAATATTTGCATTTAAAAATATTGTTGTTTTTAAACAGTTTCTGGGAGTTATTTGTGCTATGTTATTTTATAAACAATGTCATTTTTAACCCCCCCATATATATATATATATATATATATATATTGTCATCCACAGACAGACTGTTTCGTTCTATCAGAACTCTTCAGTGTGGCGAGACCTGCATGACGCTCGAAGCCTGGATCGAAACCCGTCTAACTTTACGATAGATTAAGGTTTCAGACCACACGGCTACAAGCGGACTACGTTGGCTAAGGGAATTTTAAGGTATTTTATTTTTAGCAACAGCAGCAGCAGCCTTTGTTTATATATATATATATATATATATATATATATATATATATATGTATATATATATATATATATATATATATATATATATATATATATATATATATATATATATATATATATATATATATATATACATACATACATACATACATATATATATATATATATATATATTTATATAATGTCTTATTATTTCCGAGCTGACGTGGTTCACTTGTTGGCTGAATGGTATGTTACTAAGAGCAACTTAAATTTGGGCGAGTTTCGATCCCAGCTTCAAGCGCCTTACGTGTTTAGCCACAGTGAAGAGTTGTGATACAACGAAACAGTCGTCTGTCTGTGAATATCTTAGAAGTATATGTCTGTAATCTCAACTTTCTAAAACCATTGCAAAATTTTCATAAGCTTTTATTAACTTCTCCTTTTTGGACCGTTTATTCTTGAGCACAAAAGTACTAAAAAACCAGAAATTCCTTGTCTGTTTAGAGAAACTGCTGTTTTTATATAAATAAGGAATTATCTTTTTTATATTAATCATTTTTTGTTAATAATATCTTACCATTCTGTTTGGTTGGGCTCTGAACTATTCGGCTCTTAGTTCAGGTTCACCGACATTGGGTACAGTTTTACGCTTGCGGTCAAAAGATATGACAATCACAATTGTCATAATAAACCCCAGATAGGAAATGTTGCAGCAGTGTGAATGACGTCACGCCCGGAATCAATGGTCCTGAGAATTTGATGATTTTGAAAAAGAGTAAGTTGGAAGTTGACCTTGGACCGTGTAGGCAGACAGTTGGATTGTCTGCCTCAATGACAGACAGATGAAGTTGAGTTCTTTACCGTTGAGGAATGTAGTTGAAGTATTGCAGATCACTACCGACAGATATCTTAAACACTATGGGATGCGCAGTGCGTTTGTGGGGTCAGATAGTATGGTCAGCATAGAAGAATTGTATCTCCCCCTCGTGTCGAAGAACTTAAGTCAGAAGTTATTAAATGCGTCCGTACTTGAACAACGGAGTCGCTTGTTTATTGGTATTACGGCTACACAACACTGTTACAAACCACTTGAAATGCTTTAGCTAGGGCATGAGGATAATAACATGTGACGCATACGTGTTTTTGAGAGTTACAAGACGTTTGAAAAAAGTTACGCTGAGATGAACGATATCTCATGGAGTGGGAGGCCTTCAAAAAGCAGGACAGAGGTCAACGTTTACCGGGTAAGAGAGGTGATGTGAAGGGATCGTTGGTTGCCTATTTCAAATTATCGAAAATAAAAAATGAATGAAAAAGGCTGTGTTTGTAAGATTATCATCGTAAAAGTAACGGGATTGGATTTGTTGAGCATTTATTAGTTCTTGGCCCAGAGGTACATCGACGTACTGAAGAAAATCTCCTTATTTATCTCTGAATGACTTTTTTCTTTTCCCAATCTCATCAAGGGGACACATTGTGAAGGCGTGGAGGTTATCAAGTGAACCGTAACGACGGAGCTAGGGTGCATCCTAAAAGAATCCATCCAGCAGTGCATAGAAGCGTGGCAGATACGTACGAGAAAGTGCATTAGATCGGTTGGATTACATTGAAGGGTAAAATAGGTTGTTTATATATATCGTCACGTGGTATCCCACGGAGACGATAGAAATAAGATTAATACTATCCTCCCGTTTTGATGAACCGTTATGAAAGAATGTAGGTCACACAGGGGAGACCAGATGTTGGTACTTGGTAACCTTACTCGGGCCGCCTGACACCGGAAGGGAGAAGAAGAGAGAAGCCAAATGATTGGCTGGGACCCTAAAACAGAAGTGGGGACTAATTTCCCGTCAGCGGAAATAGATAGTAAAAAAGTCAGTTGTTTGGCAGGGTTCGTAGCGGGCAGACGAACCAAAGCCAGTATTCCGGGTAGAAGACAAAAGAATATGTGAGACACGAGGGACCTAAGTTCTTCAAGCCAGTGTTAAAAATAACATAAAGTCTATTAGCCCGTGAAAGAAGAAAGATTCTCCAATGGAACCCCGTCGAAAAATAAGATAAGTAACTTTGGGGCTATTTCTCCTTTATACCCAAATTTTATATACCACTCTCTATCTCTCTCTCTCTCTCAATTTGAAGGAAAACGAAAGAATAGAAAAGAAGAAAGACATTTATGTCCATGGACTGTTCAATTCATTATATATATTTGACATTTTGAAAGTGTATCTCTTTGTATAGTGAAGGATTCATGTATTTTTAAGTTACCACGTGGTCTAAGTTCTTTGCAGTTCTGCTACGAATTTGTTGTGTCACATTTCCTTTTCAGCTTCTATTCGCCTTATGTTATCTTGCTTAGAATTGTCCTATTAATTCCGTTAAAATATCACACGGGAAACCGGAGTTGCCGACTACTACAATATAATATTATTACGACTAAAACCTATAGGTCCATATCTTCTGTTGTCTAGGGGAGGAAGTTTAGTGGCCTTGGTGGGTGTGTGGATAGTGTGAAATTTGGGACCTCTTGCCTCACGTAATATGCCAAGTCTTATATGCCTGAGAGAAAAACTCTGAACGAGGACTTATTCTATAGGGGATCAAGTGCCAACCTGCCCCGTCTTCACACGCGCAAATATAAAGTCCCGTTTTGGTATTTTAGTCAATTTGCCGTCACAATATATATATATATATATATATATATATATATATATATATATATATATATATATGTATACGTGTGTGTGTGAGTATATATATATATATATATACCATTACTATATATATATATATATAGTAATGGTCACCATTGAAGGAAATCGACACGTCTACCCGAGTTCCAAACCTGGACGAGGCTGTTTACATTTCCCATAACGCTAATAACCTTAGTAAAAGTATGAATCCGACAAATCTCCCTCCAGGTTTGGGTAAATAGTAATACAGATTGGTCCCTTTAAATCTGGTATGGCTACACCTCTAGGAGAGCGAAAATTCTGAATTCAAACCTGTTAAACTCTGCTTATATATATATATATATATATATATATATATATGACCCACCCCACCAAAAAAACAAAGTAGACCTAAGGGTGATGAATTTATCATGAAGGAAATTTTATTAAAATCTTTATTTATTAAAACATCTATTGTTTTGCGAGCAACACTTGTTTTACCATCTTCAAGTCCTGATGACGGTTTAGTAAAACAGGAAAAAAATATTTCTAAATTAATAGGTTCAGTTAAGGATTTAAATTTTTTAAATATATGCACATATATATACTGTGGATAACTATATATAAATAAATATATCTCTATAGTAATCCACAGACAGATCTGTTTCGTTCTATCAGAACTCATCAGTGTGGCTAGACAGTAGCTTCCCGTAGCTGGGATCGAAACCCTGGTTGACTCAAACGTCAAGCCAAAGCTTCAAACCGTACGGCCACGAGGAGCCATAAGCTGTGCAGTAAATTTTAAACGGTTATGAATCCCAATTACTATTGTTTACACATATATATATATTACAATTGTTTATATATATATATGAGATGAATAATTGGATAAACCAAACACTTAACTCCAATTCAGATGTGTAATATTTGTTCGTTTTATTCTATTGAACTTCTTCAGATCAGAAAAACGAACGAAACATAACTCATCTGAATTCGAGTTAAGTGTTTGATTTATCCAAGATATTTCCACATATCTATATCACACTTATCATTTTAATACACACACACACACACATATACATATACATATATATATATATACATTCTCATAAATCAAATGGCTTGCAAAAATGTGCTTCTTCGAATGACTTGACCGCTTACTGATGTTTAGTGCATTTGTAAGTGACTCACTTTTCACTAGAAAGAACTATTCGCACATTAAAATTTGATAAGACAAGGCGTGATCGCCGGTAGATATTTTTTTTCTTAAGAAAAAAATTCTACACTTGGAATATCTAAAGAGAAATCTTGATTCATATATTTATTGTGTAGTTGCTAAGCTTACAATAAAGTAAGTTCGTTAAGCCAACTCAACCCTCTTTTCTTGACTGCGTTCTTTTAATTTATTCCATTGCGTGATTTGTATAGTTTGAAAGCGCATTTATTCAAATAATTATATTTCTCAAACTCTTTCCGTGGACCAGCAGTAAACAACTTATCCATACGTACCATTACTTCTTCTGTGAGTTCGACTCCCACAAAAATATTACAATGTACAAGAATATGCAACGTTACTTATGGGGGTCACAGAATAAGCTAAACTGTTTGAGATGTCTGATTTTTGTGTTTGCTTTACAGGGTTGTAAAATACACCGATTGCATCTCTGCACAGGAGTAAGACCACTCCACCAACTAATTTCCCTGATATTAAGGAATTCGGAATACTCCTTCATTGGCATTTCTCCCAGGTCAACTCTGATTGATCAGAGTGGTAG
>OY757906.1:22909267-22941767 GCA_963585895.1 Sepioteuthis lessoniana | reverse complement strand
ATCGATTCATAAGTATATACACAAAAGCATACACACCTCTTATATATATATATATATATTGTGTTGACGGCTCTAGTTAAAAACAAACAGAGTTCTCAAACACGCACACGCACATGCACACATAAATTTATGTATGTATTTATTTCTAAATTTAACCTCTCAAAAGTTGGGGAATTTTTTTTCTGAATTAATGCTAATCTATTTTAATGATAAAAATTTCAAAAATAATATGCAATGATTATTTGACTTTAGGAAAAATATGCTGAATTGCAGTGTAGAACTAGAGGTCATTTATTTCTCGAGAAAGTCAAGAATTTTTCAGTTTTACTCGTTTATAAACCTGAAGACAAGAATAGATATTTCTGTTGATATTTCTATTATCTCTAATTCTATGAGCTTATGCATGTGTATGCAGACAGAAAATAGTACCGATACTTATAAGTATCACCATCAATATATATATATATATGTGTGTGTGTGTGTGTGTGTGTGTGTGTGTGTGTGTGTGTCTGTGCCTATGTATGGAGAGAGAGAGGGGGAGAGAGAGAGAGAGAGAAATAGAGGAGAAGAGGAGGGAGTGATAAAGTTTACTTTAGGATTATATGCAAGGATATTATAAGATATATATTATCCATATTCTCATATGCAATCGTAAATACAAGACCAAAGTGTTGGCAAACTTTATATATATATATATATATATATATATATATATATATATATATATATACTTTTCCGTCTTGTACTCCCATACACACTTATTCACACCCGTATATATGCCTTGTAGCTTCATGTCTTTACCTGAGTATATAAATGTTTTGACGCGCAGTCATAACGATATATATATATATATATGTGTGTGTGTGTGTGTGTGTGTGTGTGTGTGCGAGTGTGTGTGTAACTATATATGTATCTATATGTATATCTACCTATCTATTTATTTATCTATTTAGAGAGAGAGAGAGAGAGAGAGAGAGAGAGAGAGAGAGAGAGAGAGAGTGTGTGTGTGTGTGTTTGTGAGAGAGAGAGAAAGAGAGAGATTATTCGTAAGATTTTCTTGGCGACTATTTTCCTTTAGAAACGAATACGATTCTCAAGTGTGCTGCCCTATTGTAGTTCTTGGCGAGACTTATAATTAGCAAATATCTATATACGTAAGCACTGATAGGAATGTACTTAGCTTAGCTTAGTTGTAGTCGAAGCCGAATGGGAGATATGTGTTAAAATTATTATGTTGCACCAATATTTTAAGTGAGGTGAGTTTCCATGCGTCTGAAATCAATATATCTGGACGTCTGGTTTTTCTTGCTTCAAATAACTATGGTCACCGATGGGAAATACCAAACTATCTCCCCCAAGCAATACCGCTCTAACCTTGTATACCTCTTCTCGTTCTCTTTTTTGTGCTTTGATAGATCAATAAGTTTGTAGCTACGAAAATTCTAAAAAAAAAAAATAACTAGTGTGCAACATTTTATTTACACAAGTGAAAATCAATTTTGAACATATTCTCTTTCACGTGGGTGAATAACTAAACACTTCTTTCATTGATCATGTATTCATGCATCATTCGGAAAATCGTTTGGATCATGCAGAGACTTTTACAGACGCAGATAACGTAGATGATCTAGGACTTTTGTAAATACACCTCCATTAGCTGAAAACCTGTGGCAAAGCCTCTTGCATTCAGCAATTGGCATTCTTAATTCAGTCAACACAGAATGTGTGTGTTTTAAACAATATGGAACGATGTTTACAGAAAATGGCAAGCATCGGAAATTAGTTGACCAGTCAATATAACTCGGTAGTAATATCTCATTTACGAAAAGCAATATGATCATATGCATAGGAAAGGAATGAACGGTTATAGACAGCTTATTGACCACTAGGAAATCTGATCCCTTCGATGATATAAAATGGGATTTCTTCCAAGCTCTAGTCGTGTCAGTACTTCGGCATATTTGCTCCAACTGAGGTCTAGCGATACATTTGGACAAAGAAATAGATAAGAACTATATCAAAATGCTGCGTTCAATGTCAACACAGTTCTTTTTCAAACAAATCAGTTTATCATAAATACTCAGTTGACCCTTAGATACGACCCTATCAGGTGCTACCACTCTGGGTCTGAGTGGACCTGGGAGCGATGACAAGGAAGGGGTACTCCGCATTCCCCAAAGCTCCAGCATTACTAGAACCTTATCATCAGATTGTTTCGTGTCATATCCTGGACACTCGTTGAGGAAGTTTTACCCCTCTGCAAAGATGCAGTCAGTGTATTATGCAGCCCTAGTCTACTGAACCCTTGATTGACGGAAGTATATATATATATATGTATTCTCATGAATCTGTCTTCATCCATATTGGCTTGAACTACATTACAATACAACATAAGTACGGTACTTTTTGAAAATATTTTGCACTGGGAGTATAAAGACGATATGAATATTTGGTTATTTCTTTCTTTCGAATGAACTATATTATTTGTGATATAAAGGTCTATAATCTAACAAGAGTTATTTGAAAGCAATTTCCGGAATACGATTTCGTAGCGGTGATCTCCTTTGATCTCGAACTGAACTCCAAAACCGTCTATTGTTATTTTAAGTTCGAGTGAAACATATTTTATGTTTAGAATCCAATGTAAGGTCCACCACGTTGTCTGAAAAGGAGACTTTTTTTTTTATTAAAGTACTTTCACAATAATCCCTGGGTGCTGACATCCCTACCACCGCTTTTTTGGCAGTAAAACTCATGTAACTGTTTTGTTTTGTTTCTGGATCCCCTACTGACATTTAGAATTTAATAAAATTCAAAATTCTCTCTTAACTCGTGAGATTTCTCACTGAGTTAGAGCAGCTCACTTACTAAACGCCATTTTTAACTTGTTTATTTATATTTCCACACGGAAATTATTCTCCACTACCCTCAAACTTGCCACTCATAATTTCCGTAGATATTTGACCTCGGGATCGCATATCCGTTGTAAGTTTTATGCATCAGTGCCCAGCTATTTTACTCATTTGTGCTTACTTAACTGAATATATATCAATATTTATCTTTCTCTGTATATATATATATATATATATATATGTATATATATATACAAATATATAAAACATCAAGTAATTTCCTTACTAAAAAGTATCGAATGTTGCACAAAAATCAGCCCGAGAAGCTGGGATTTTTATATTTGTACTTTTACATTAATTGACCATTCGGTGCTTACGCGCTTGTTTAGAAAAAAGTCTTTGAAAATTCCAAACGACAATATTTGATTTGCCTCGAAAAATTTGAAAGATTAAAACCGAAAATGATTTAAGATTTTCTCTGCTGAATGGTTTAAAACACATTTTTAACCAATAAGATTCATTGATAAATCATCAATTTTTTGAAATCCAATTTCGTGTCAACTTAAATCTTATAAAAAAAACAAATAAATATATAATTTCCTAGTAGATTTACGGATCCACTTTGTAAATCAACTCAAAAATCTTTCGCCTTTATTTCTTTTGAGTAAAACTCTAACATTCTTTTCATTAAAGTATACTTTTAATTTCAATATTACTTAATAATCTCAAACTGAACGAATATGTTATGGGTTAAACAAATATCCGTACTGCTATTAAAATCTCTTTGCTTGCTGAGGCAAATGTTAGTTGGAGCCCCATACATTTTAACGCATAAATATAGCTTCTCTCTAATACAGTAACATACTCCCACAAAGATATTTTCAACATGCATAATGTATCTCTTGTATTAAGAAGAACCCTGACTTACATTTCAATTACGAATCTTTATTTTCTCTTTTAAAATATTTACGCTATGACAAATATATTTTCTTACAAAAAAGAACTTTGTAACTTCTGTTTTTCAAGAAACTTTTTACTCAATTAAAAGAAATAAGATTTATTAATTTGTAAGTCGATGTTTTATTCGATCGTTTATTACTTTGTCCACGATATATATATATATATATATATATATATATATATGTGTGTGTGTGTGTGTGTGTGTGTGAAAGAGGTTTAATTTGATTATGCATGATATTCAGCGTAGACTACATGATAAAGGAAACGATGCGCCAACAGCATTAATGGTGGTGAAAGTATGTATGGTGTTTTTTGATGATTTCTTGTTTTCTTTTGTCATTTTCGTTTCTTGCTGAGTTGAAAAGAAGAGAACCTTTTAAAGTAAGATCCTGCTCCGCTTAACACACTAAATTTGGTAATTTTGTTTTTTTAGAATAAATTAAGACGTTTTTCTCTCGTCTTCTTAATAGAGTTATAATAACTGGAATCTCCGTGGTGCAATGGCTAACACGTTTGTCTGCGACATCGTAAAAAGGGAGTTCGAACTCGGGCTATTAGGTTCACTTTCAGACTAATAAATTTGGGTAAGGCATGAACTCTTTCAACCCTTCAGCTATGGGTTAAATAGTACGAATACTGTTTTTCCATATGGATGGATGTGGAATTAACTAAACCACGAAGGTTATTAAGCCATTAACAAAAGATACCAAACCAAACAAGCTCTGGACAAGTCGGCTGGGGCTACTCCTCTACAGAGAGGTAAAATCCTCGCCAACGACTCTAAAGAATCTGATGGTGAGGTTCCAGTAGGATATGCAGAGCATCCATTCATCGCTCTGGCTCAGAGTGGTAGCGCCTGATAGGTTCCTATCTATAGGTCAGATAGAACTAACCTCTGTAATTACGCTAAACGGAATTAATTGAAATAGAGCTGTTTTGATACCTAACCTGCGTACTGAATTGTTTGGAATAGAAATGTTTTGAAAATGAAACTTTACTTACTTACAGTAAACTGAATTAGTTGAATAAGAACTGTGTGACTAAACTGAAGAGCATGAAATAGAAATATTTCTGACAATTAAACTATATACTAATACTATACGTAATTGTTTAAAATAGAACTGATTATTTGTTTAAAACAGATCTGGCATTAAATAATCTACAATGGTTGATATGCCATAAAACCCAGACAACCAACAAAGAACGTGAATTATACACCCATCATACCCACGTATAGTTTTGATTATTCGGTCAGCAGACAAAGTGACTTAAATAATTAATTCTGATAACATTAGTTCTCTCTGTGATGACTTCGCTGTGACAAGCTACATCCTATTAACATGCTTTCTCGATTTTGCTGAAGTACAACAACAGCTATGGAACTGGCGCAAACGCAAACCTTATAGTCTATTCTAATTTCAAACAACTTATTCATATTAATCAAATATACACGACCAGATTTAATTTGGATTTTGCGGAAAGTAGTGATGGTTCTCTATTGTTTAAATTCAAACGACTATATATAGTGACATATCATAAATTCCACCTGTAGCTGAGTCACCGAAAACTGCTATATCAGTTATTATAATTGTAATTTGGGTGAGAGGAAACACAAAAAGACAATTAGCATAAAATGTACGACCTTCTGTTGTTTGATTCCATTCGTTCAGTTACTGAAACCGTGAAAACGGATAAAAGACAATGTACCAGGTTGATTCTTGTTTTTTTTTTTTTTTTTTTTTTTTCGTTCTTGTCAGAACCAACTCTTTCCAGATTTTTGTGTCATTATTTCGTGCCCGTGTTCTTTGTCACAAAGAAACCGATTCGAAAAAAAAATTAGAAGAAAAAACAGCTTATGTACATATTCAAAACTTGCATGAATGCATATATATATATATATATATATATATGTACATATATACGTGGTGCCTTCAATAAGTTTCCATACTTTTTTGTGCAGGAATTTAAGATTGTCGTAGACACCTTGAAAATTCACTATGTTATTGCTATACATCTTATAAAATGACTGACCAATTGTTATGAATTCAGGTTTAAATGAACAGCTAAAGCAGCAATTGGAATACACACTACTACAGCCTGATTGTCACAGCTGGTGAATTTCAAAAATGCAATCTGGACGTGAGGACACTTTAGAAGAACGATATGCAATAAAATTCTGTTTTAAACTTGGAAAAATGCCAGAGAAGCGTATGGAATGCTTCAGACTGCTTTTCGACCATCTTGCATGAATCGACCATCAGTTCTTGAGTGACAAAAGAGATTCAAGCTAGGCAGGGAGTCTGTGAGGGATGATGAGTGGTGTGGAAGGAGTAAGGAAGTCAGTAGACCAGAGTTGATTGACAAAAGGGTTAGGGTTAGGGTTACTATATTGAGGTTTTAAGGGAGTTCAGAAAGAGATTCTGTTGGAAGAGGCCAGCACTCTTCAAATAGGGTCAGTGGCATTTTCACCAGGACAATACACCAGTCCACAACTCTATCCTTGTCACAGACTATTTGACCAAGATGGGCATCAGGACAGTTCCTCAGCCTCCCTATAGTCCAGACCTTGCTCTCTGTGACTTTTGGTTATTCCCTAAGGTCAGAGGCTATTGTTATGAGACAATTGAGGAGATGAAAGAGGCTGTGACGAAGCTCATTGACACGCTCACCCAAGAGGACTTCCATGGGCCTTCCAGAAGTTGTTGGAACGGTACAAAATGTGCATTTCAGCCGAAGGAGATTACTTCGAAGAGGACTAGAGTTTCATGTGTGTACTATCAATAAAAGTGCTCATACGAAAGAAATCTGGAAACTTATTTAATGATCCTCGTATATATTCAATACATTTTTCACAGTTTTATCACAGCCCTGATGAAGGTTCATTAAAACAGAAAAAATTTAACCTTGACTTGCCTTCGTAATAAATACATCACTTTTGGATTACTTTGTTCCTCAGTTTTCTCCATATTGCTCGATTCCTTTCCAATATTTACTTCCATGTATATGTGAGTGTATGTGTGTCTACTCGTTTGTGGGCGTGACTGTGTGTGTCGGTACGCGTGTATATGATTAATATATCACTCTCTCTATATATATCTTCAAGATTTAGTCAAGGTCTATATATATATATATATATATATATATCTTAACCATACTTATGCACACCGACGTATGCACACACGGACACAGTTGAGTAGACGCACACACGCGCACACAGACTCAGGCACTCGCGCGTGCACACACACACACATACATATATATATATATATATATATATATGCAGCATTTTCTCTTGTAAACATGTTTGATTACATAGGACATAATCATCGTATTTGCTTATTTTATCCTTGATCCGTTTAAGCCAGCAACAATTCTATTCCCTTCGAAAGTTTCCTCTCACTTATTCTGCCTCCGACTCTTTTTAAAAATGTGTAGGACTCAACATTTTTTAAATCTTTTCATTATTCGTTACCGAGAAGATGGCTTTCCTGAGTTTTTATTCCATTCAGAAGTTAAACGGCTCATACATGTACTTTAACGGATCAAGAATAAAACAGGCAGCCAAGAAGTGTCTCTTCTATTTAACAGGACAGACAGACAGAGAAACACACACACCCACACACACACACACACACACACACACACACACATATATATATATATATATATATATATATATATATAAACCGGCTCATTGGCCTAGTGGATTGAGTATTTGCTAATGGTCCGGGAGACTGGGTTCAATCACAGGTCGCGTCATACCAAAGACTTTAAAAATAGTACTTGATACCTCCTTGCTTAACATTCAGCAATATAAGGTATGTATCAAGGGTAAAGAGGAGAAATCCAGGGAAAGGAGTAGCGCCCTTCGCTACACCTCGGTGTAGTAGCGATAGAAAAGTGAGCCTTCTGGTCTCCCTCGACAACGGTCGCCAACTTCACTTATATATATATATATATATATATATATATACGTAAGTATGTATATGTATGTATGAAGGGTATTGCTCTTTTGTAAAATTACACATTCCACCCCGAATCTCCAACTTTAAATTCCGTATGAAACTGTTTTTCTGTATTTTTACCCAGCAGGCTTGTATCGACTTTTCGCATTATTTGATATTTTAATAAAATCTTAATTTCTGTTCATTTCCAAGTTACGATGGGAAAGAGAATGGGTGAGGAAACACTTTCTCATAACTAGCATACTAACCTAGTTATTACAAACAGGAAGCTGTTACTGGCATAGTTAACCTTGTCAGTTGTCCAATCAATGAAACTATAATCAGAATGAATTCTGCCGAATATTTGTACTGACGAATATTACCTTCAGACATAATCAAACGGTATAAAGAGCCTGTAAATTCATAGTCAAACAGTTAAAAGAATGGTCAAATAAAAAATCAGGTCATTAAATAAAGTAATCTTCAAATAATTAAAAAAAAATAAGCATAGAGTCACTTGACAAAAATCTATAAAAATAATGACAGAACAATTACAAGAAACTTAGACCCATTAAAATAATGATAATTAAAACTTAAGTTTAGATGATTAACACTTGGTGTTTAATTGAATAATCAAGATGTAATTAAAATAATGAAGATACTATGATAGCAATTAAAACGGGAGAAAATTATTGGAATAATGACTAATAATGGCTAAGCTGCTGGAAAGCATTCTCGAAGTAATTAAGTAGCCATCAATCTCTGAAAACAAAATATCATCTTGGAAATCTACTTTAAATATTCATATTCACCAGTTACAAGGATGGAATTTAGAAAGTTAGAGATATCCTTATATGAATTCTTCCTCATTCAACGTCGATCCTACTTCCTGCTTATATATAAATAAGAATGTAAAAGAGACCCATTATAGATTAATAACTTGACAAACATATTTAAGACAGTAAGTCTCAAATTAAGTTTGAAATATGGTTTTAAAATATCATTATTTGACGCGGATGCATCAAAAGAGGTATCGATTTTTATTTAAGATACAACCGTAGATAAACCATTACGGCTTATTTAGTAAGCTTAATATGACTTGATATCACTAATATGGCGCCAGTGACACAATCAAATTTACTGTTGTAGTAATTGAGCGTAAAAGACGAAATATCTAACTATTGTTTAACAGTGAGGCGCCTACAGTTGCCTTATCACTTTCACTGCGGTGTGGTAGTCTAGTCGAATTCCTGATGTAGACCCATTACAAATAGAAAGAAAAAAAAAACAAGGAAAAAGATAAATAAGAAATAATATTTCCTTCATTTATTCTGATAAGTTTCTTCGTATTGTAATACTATTTCATAATATCTACCTTGATTACAATAACATCATATGTTGATTTTAAGTTTATAAAAGAACTTTTTGGGGGAAAGTCCCTTTTTTGAAAGCACAACAATATAAAGAGTCGAATACTGCAAAAGTATGACAGCGAAAGAGTTACACTAGATAATCACATATTTGTATTTTGCTGTTCAGTTGATTCTCATATTCATAAAGTTTCCCTGAGTATACACACCCAAAAATATCTGAATATAAGCCCAGGTAAAAAATCATACATAATTGTAGTAATCCTAGTCAAGTAAGAACATAAGGGTTATAAGTCCCAAAAATTCACTCAAAACTGTCTAGCCGGACACATAGCGTAACGGTTATAGGCATTGGTACCCTAAGTTTCTAAGGAGACAATCATGTGGAGGTTTCAAGTTCAATCCTGATTGCAGGCGTGTCATAATACAGGTAATTCTTAACACTTGTACCCAATTATGGCTGATGAAATAAGAACAGGTGACCCCGCCTGGATTCAATAAAGGACGATGTTCCGTGTAGGTTCCTGACTTCGACAAACACCTGAAGAAGGCCGGAGGACATATTGAAATAAGAATGAAAACAACATCATCGTCTCAGTATTTTAGACAACAGCAAATCAAACCGTGAAAAATGAGATATTGGAAGAATGTGCACCGCCGATTTCAATTTTGAGTTGAATTCTTGACTTCAAAATCAGTATTCACAATCCTGTAGTTTACCTGAAATCAAAACTGTCTACAGCCACCAGTTAAAATAATCAACTACCTTAACCAATCATCATCATCATCATGTCGTACCGCCAGCACGGATATCCCTGACCCTCTCTCGCCACTTCTCCTTATCATTCATCGCCTCTGGCAGGTCTTCAGGGTTACATCCTGTGTCCTCACATAGCTACTGTATGTAAGTTCGAGCTTGTCGTCCTGCTTTTGCTTGGCCATATGTGGGGGTCCACAGGAGTACATCACTTATGAGCTCGTCCTTGCTTCTCCAGCAGTGTCCTGCGTGTTTGGTTCGTCTAATTTGTAGAGTTTTCGTGATGGGAGGCAAGTGGCTGTATAGTTGGTGTCTCGTGGGGTGTTGTCACCAGGACTTGTTCAATATTGCTCGCAACATTCTTGTGTAATTGCCGTCTAGTTTCTTCTTCAGCCGTTTAGTTAGCCTCCATGTAGTGCATACCTTAACCAATACATCTCACTTAATACACATTTACGTACACTATGATGTTTGATGATGTTGCAACTTCAATGTACTTGCTGACGTTTACTGAATGAAAAAAAAAATGAAAAAAAAGGCCAAGTACTTTTTCATTTATTTATATAATATTCTTCCTATTATCTAAGGGGGTGTTTTCGTGGTGTAATGGTTACAGAACTGGAGTGCGGAATTGTAGTAAGCGTGTTCGAACTCCAGTCGTGCTATTACGTTCACTTTTGAACAAATACCTTTGGGAAGGGTATGAACCCTCTTATCCTCTTAGTTATGAATTAAATAGTACCACTACCTTCTGGAAAGATAGATTTGGCATTAAATAACCCAAGAAGGTTGGTATGCCATGAAACAACAACCAAACCAAATCATATTATTATAATCATATTTACCAACCCCTCCATCGGGCAGGATATGACACAAGGTCAATTTTTAAGCGGAGTTTAACAGGTTTGAATTCAGAGTTTTCCTTCTCTTAGACTACTTGCCTCACCAATGCTGAAGAACCCAGTCTGCCCTACTATTTTACTCATAGCTGGAAGGAGAATAATTGGATTCATACCTTTCCCAAGAGTATTAGTGCAATGTGAAATGCAATCAGTCTCGTCCAGGATTTGAACTCGTGTCGCCGTGTCCATTTCCTACGACGATAACCATTACACAAAGGGCACCTATTATTATAATACCATTTTGCATTATTTTTTATTTAGTATCATAAAATTTTAGTTCGAATTTAAGTTTGTAACCAACAATTTTAGGACTGTCCCTTTTCCCTTAGAAAACGCAGCAATAGGTTTTTTCGAATATTGAAAATTGCGGCTGTGAAAAGGCAGGCTATTGTATATTTGTATTTCTTAGTTTGAACTATTTCTTTTTATTCACAATGTTCCCCTTCTTGATTTTATCTGTTAAACTGACTCAAACGTAAAATAACCCAATTAGGGCTGACTAGGTGCGAAAGCAATCAACTATTTATATTTGCATCTGGCGTGTTTTGGAATCAGTTAAATTCGACTTTGTAAGAATCATTTTTTTAAATTCTTGGTGTTAAGTTATTAACTGTTGCTAAAATGTACGCCTTATACCTTTGTTCGAGTAGAGGGTGCTGAAGTAAAATATGCAATAGTTTTAAAAACAATTTTTTTGGTTCAATTTTTTAGTACAATTTTTGGGGAAAAAAAACGCGAAAAATCAATATTTTACTGATTAGCTCTATTATTCAAGCACATTTTTAAAAATCAAAATTGACCAAAAAACGAAAAGAAAGCTTTTTAAACTGCTCTCTTAACGGCGATTAAGAAGGAACCCATAATGTCTATAAGAAAGCTCACTCATGAATTGATATTCTCCAAAAAACTGTGAAGACAACAATTAAACAAGATTTAAACTCAGACCTTAACCTCCTTTATTACTCAATATGGGGTGCTTTAGAAAACCAAACAAATGCAACTTCCCCATCTTAATATTGGTTCGCTGCTATTAAAGAGGAATGGAAAAGAATGTCTGAAGAATTTATTTTGAAGACCCACAAATCCTTTCGGAGGCGTATTGATACTATAATTGGAAAAATTGGTGGCCATATTGAGTAAATATACTGTTTTGTGCCTATCTTCTTATTTTGCTGTTAAGTTTTAAAATCAAAATTAATATTGTTATATAATAGAGTCGTTTATCAATCAGCTCATAACCCCAGTGGGTAGAGTGTTCGGCAATGGTCTGGGAGACCTGGGTTCAATCCCAGGTCGGGTCATAGCAAAGACTTTAAAAATAGTACTGGATACCTTCCTGCTTAACACTCAGCAATATAAGCTACGTATCGAGGGTAAAGTTGAGCAATCTAGGGAAATGAATAGTGCCCTCCCCTACACCTGGGTGTTGTAACTATTGAAAAGGGATCTTTTTGGTCGCCCTCGACAACGTTCGTCAATTTTACTTTACTTATTATTATACTAGAATATTCCTAAATTTACTTCCACACCCTGTATATAGATATATATGTATAAATATCTAAATAAGATGAATGGAATATTAGAGTGGTTTTAACTACTAAGAGCTTTGAAATAGAATTCTGTTAATGTATTTTTTAAAAAGTTTATTGTTATGATAGTAATAGATGTATATGTGGGCATTTTTGTTTGTTGATTTTGGTATATTCTAAATTCTAATTTATAATTAAAATCATGGCAATATACAACGTCAAAAAATGAAAGTAGGAAGAATTGGAAACTCCAACGTCGAATTTTAAGTCGCTTAACATCTTGACTAAAAGAAATCAACATTCATAATCCTGTTTTTTTTTTTACCAGGAATCAAAACTGTCTACTTTCACTCGTGTAAAATATAAAACAACCTTTGCCAGACCAGACGTTAACTGATTTTTAAGATAGTACATCCCATTTAATACACATCTACGTAAGTTAGGATATTTGAGAAAGTTTCTGCATTAATGTACTAGCCGAGCTATCGTGCGATGCCCCAGGAAAAGATAATCCTCAAAATAGTGTAATAATATATATATATATATATATATATATCGAATATCGAATATATATATAGAAAATCGTTATAATATATATATATATATATATATATATATATATATATATATATATATATATATCATAACGATATTCCGTGGATTCAGAAATATGAATTGGACATTAATACAAAAGAAGTATTTTTGAACCAGAATAATAAAAAAAAAATACAAATAACTAGTAAGTTTCAAATTGCATCTCATGCACAATATTTTTTGCTCTTCCATCTATAGCAAAATTGCAAATGTATTCTTTTTACACACATTAACATAGAATATATCAGATAGCCATGTGAAAAACATGAATCTTGCCTCAATGGTCCTGCTATTTGTGATGTGAAAAAAATATGTACTCCATGTCAAATCTCTATCTTCACTTGGCTAGAAATAGCATTTTTATAATAATAACAATAATAATAACCTGAGAGTGATGGGGGAAAGAAATAATAATTGGTGCGCTAGGAACGATCAACAAAGAGGGCATGAAGAGATGGAAGTCGTAGGACGAGAAGAGACAATCCAAACTAAAGCATTACTGAGCCAGAATACCGAGAAGAGTCCTGGAGTCAAGAGGAGACTTGTTATCACTCTGACTTCAGTGAAAGACCATCAGCTAATGCTGCAGTGAAATTTTCGCTTGGAATAATAATAATAATTATAAGGACTCATTACAGCCACCAGACACGAAACTGAGAACACTATGAACAACAGAAGGACAATAACTAGGAAACAAAAATGGTAAAGAAAACAACTCTATGGCCACTTTAAACGACTAATAAACAATATCTCAAACGACAAATCTTGGACATGGCTAAGAAAAGGAAACTTTAAGAGAGAAACAGAATCTCTCATAATAGCAGCACAGGACAACGCCATAAGAACGAATCATATCAAAGCGAGAATAGATAAGACGCAACAAAATAGCAAATGCAGGTTATGTGGTGACAGAGATGAAACCACCAATCATATAATAAGCGAATGCAGCAAATTAGCACAGCGGGGTCGGTAAGGTGATTCACTGGGAGATATGTAAGAAATTTAAATACTAACAAATGGTACATGTACAACCCAGCACCTGTCCTAGAAAATGCCTCGCATAAACTCCTATTGGGCTTTAATATACAAACGGATCACCTAATCCCGGCCAGGAGACCAGACTTAATAATAATCAACAAAAAAAGGGAACTTGCAAAATAGTCGACTAGAGGACTTGGAGGTTGGCGGACGAGTGGAAACCATCCAAACGATAACATTGTTGAGAACTGCCAGAATCCTGAGATGAGTCCAGGAGACCTGAGGAGACTTGCTGTCACTGAGATTTCAGTGAAAAACCATCGGCTATCGCTGATGTGAAAAGCTCTAATGAGTGAACAATAATGATAATAATAAGACCTCATAATAATCAACAAAAAAAAAAGAGAATCTGCAAAATTGTCGACTTTGCTGTCCCGGCGGACCACAGAATAAATCTGATGGAATGTGAAAAGAAGGATAAGTACCTCGACCTTGCTAGAGAATTGAAAAAGCTGTGCATCATGGAAGTAACGATTGTGCCCATTGCGATTGGTGCGTTAGGCACAATAACTAAAGGATTATTAAAAGGCCTGGAGGATTTGGAAGTTGGCGGACGGGTAGAGACAATCCAAACGACAGCATAGCTAAGAACGGCTAGAATCCTGAGACGAGTCCTGGAGACTTGAGGAGACTTGCTGTCACTCAAACTCCAGTTAAAAACCATCGGCTATCACTGATGTGAAAAACTCTTAAGGAGTAAATAATAAATAGCAAATGTAGGCTATGCGGTGACAGTGATGAAACCATCAATCACATAATAAGCGAATACAGCAAATTAGCACAGAAGGAATATAAGACAGACACGACAGAGTGGGCAATGTGGGCACAGGGAGATGTGCAAAAAAATTAAATTTGACCATACGAACAAATGGTATATACACAACCCAGCACCTGTCCTAGAAAATGACATTCATAAACTTCTATGGAATTTTGACGAACAGCCGGATCACCTAATCTTGGCCAGATGACCAGACCTTATAATAATCAACAAAAAAAAAAAAGAGAATTTGCGAAATTGTTGAATTTGCTGTTCCAGCTGACCACATAATAAAACTGAAAGAATATGAAGAGAAGGATATGTACCTCGTCCTTGCTAGAGAATTGAAAAAAAAACTGTGGAACATGAAGGTGGCAATTATATCAATTTTGATTGGTGCTTTTGGTACAGTAACTAAAGGATTACTAAAGGGACAGGAGGACCTTGAAGTTGACAAACGAGAGGAGACCATCCAAACAACAACATGATTGAAAATGGCCAGAATACTGAAAAGATTCCTGGAGACTTGAGGAGATTGCTGTCTCTGAAACTCCAGTGAAATTTCATCAGCTGACACTGATGTGAAAAACTCCAAGAGAGATAATAATAATAATAATAATAATGATGATAATTGAAACCACTCAGATTACAGCTTTACTGAGATCGGCAAGAACACGCAGAAAAGTCCTCGAAACTTGAAGAGATTTGTTTCACTCAGTCTCCTGTAGAAGATTACCAGCTAACGATTGTGTGAAAAACTCGAAAGGTGTAAAAAAAATATTGGATAGACGAAATAACCAGACCTAGTGATAGTCAAAAATAAATAAATAAAAAAGAAAAATTAAAAAAAAAAAGCGGAATAGTGGACTTTGCCGTTCCGGCTGACCCTAGGGTAAACTGAAGAGAGACGGAAAGAGAGATAAATACCTGTATCTTCCAAGAATTCTGATAGAAAGTACGGAACCTGAATGTGAAAGTGATACTAAGTGATACTAATTGTAATTAGTGCGCTTGGTACAATCACCAAATGATACAAAAAAGAACTGAATGACTTGGAAATAAAATGATAGGTTGGTTGGCTGGTTGGCTGGTTGGCTTGGTTTTTCATGGCATATCAAGCCTTGTAGGTTATTTAACGCCAAATCCATTTTTATACAAATAATAAGTTCTATTTCAAACAATTCCGTTTAGCATGAGAGCACAGTTTAATCGTCAAAAATATTTCTATTTCAAACTATTCAGTTTATTCAAAAAGTTCTAATTCAGGTAATTCAGTTGAGTATAAGTATATATTTTGTTTTCACACAGTTAAATATCAAAACAGTTCTATATATAACAATTCAGTTGAGAGTAAGTACAGTTCCATTTCAAACAATACAGTTTTTAGCATAAGCACACAGTTAAAATGTAAGTAGAGTTTAATTGTCAAAAACATTTCTATTTCAATCTATAGTTTAATCAAACATTTCTAATTGAAACAATTCAGTTTAGCGCAAGTATGCAGTTTAGTTCTATTTAACCCATATACAGGGCTCTATCAGTGGCTACTACTCCGGGACAGAGTGGACCTGGGAACGATGGCAAATATGGGGTACTCCACATTCCCCAAAGCTCAAGCATCACTGGGACCTAACCATTAGATTACTTAGTGTCATATCCAGAACATTCGTTGGAGGGTCTTAACCTTCTGCTGAGGTGCAGTCGATGTAGTCTATAGCCCCAGCCGACTCGGCACATTATTAAGATCGGTCAGCATACTTAGAAGAGTCCTGCATACTTGAGGAGACTTGCTGTCACTCAAACACCTGTAGAAGATTATCAGCTAACGCTGGTGTGAGAAACTCTCAATGGAGTATTAATAATAATAATTATAATAATTGACTGGAGGACTTGGAAGTTGGCAGACGAGTCGAGACCATCCAAACTACTACATTATTGTGAACGGCCAGATACTGAGAAGAGTCCAGAAGACTTCAGGAGATTTGCTGTCACTCAGACTCCAGAGAAAAACCATCAGCTAACACTGATGACAAAAACTCAATAATAATAATAATAATAATATTGACACAGTAACTAAAGGATTATTAAAAGGCTTTTAGGAATTGGAAGTTGGGGGACGGGTAGAGACTATCCAAATGACAGCATTACTGAGAACGGCCAGAATACTGAGAAGAGTCCTGGAGACTGGAGGAGACTTGCTGTCACTGAAACCCCAGTGAAAATCCATCAGCAAATACTGATGTGAAAAACTCTAAAGGAGTAAACGATAATATCATTATTATTATAATTATTATTATTATTATTTACTCCTGTCGTTTGGATAGTCTCTGTCCGTCCGCCTATTTCCAAGTCTCCCAGGCCTTTTAATAATCCTTTAGTTATTGTGCCTAACGCACCAATCACAATTGGCACAATCGTTACTTTCATGTTCCACAGCTTTTTCAATTCTCTAGCAAGGTCGAGGTACTTATCTTTCTTTTCACTTTCCTTCAGATTTATTCTGTGGTCCGCTGGGACAACAAAGTCGACAATTTTACAAATTTTTTTTTTTTTTGTTGATTATTATAAGGTCTGGTCTTCTGGCCGGGATTAGGTGATCCGTTTGTATGTTAAAGTCCCATAGGAGTTTATGCGTGTCATTTTCTAGGACAGGTACTGGGTTGTGCATATACCATTTGTTTGTATGGTCGAATTGAAATTTCCTGCACATTTCCCAGTGGACCAACTTGCCGACCCAGTCGTGTCTCGCCTTATACTCCTTCTGTGCTAATTTGCTGCATTCGCTTGCGTCTTATCTATCCTCACTTTGATATGATTGGTTCGTTATTATTATTATTATTATTATTATTATTATTATTATTATTATTATTTAATGCCATAACAAGTTAATGCAGTAAATTGGCACAAAATGAATACAAGATTAGTGGTGAAAATTTGGGAAAAGTGATCTACCGAGAAGAGTGTAAATGTGAGCGAGATTTCACGATACTAATAAATAGTCTATAAACCAACATAGAACATGAGACGCATAAGATTTTCTAGGACTTTTATGACACAAGCAGATCATCCAATCTCGGCCTAGAGACAGTATCGAATATTAATCAACCAGGAGGAAAGTCGTTGTCATCAAATTTGGGCAGTGGCAGCAGACCTCTGATTGAATGTAAAGGGGGGCGAAAACCTCGACAAATACCAGGACCTTGCTAGAGAACTGAAAAAAGTTGTGGAACATGTCGTTGATAGAGATTGAAAATTGTTGTTGGAGTCTTCGAAACAATACTTTGAACATTGAAAAGGGACTTGATGAAAAAGAGATCAGAGGGAAAATTGAAATCCTTTTGACAACAGCTTTACTAAAATCGGCTATGATACTTAGAAAAGTCTTGGGGAAAGGAGAAGACTTGTTGTCACACAGATTTCAGTGAAAAGTTTAAGCTATTGAGAAAAACTCACTGGAGTGAAAGGATAATATTTTACTTTTAAATTAAAATAGCCTGCACCACTTGGATGCTAACAAAACGACTGGAGAAGAAGCTAGACGGCAATTACACAAAAATGTTGCGAGCAATATTGAATAAGTCCTGGTGGCAACACCCCACAAGGCACCAACTATACGGCAACCTACCTCCCATCACGAAACTATACAAATTAGACGAACCAGACACGCAGGACACTGTTGGAGAAGCAGAGACGAGCTCATAAGTAATGTACCCCTATGGACCCCTGCATCCATATGGACGCTGACTAAAAGGTTGGAGAAGAAGCTAGACGGCAATTATACAAGAATGCTGCGAGCAATATTGAACAGGTCCTGGCACCAACACCCCACAAGGCACCAACTGTACGGTCACCTACCACCTATCACGAAAACTATACAAGCTAGACGAACCAGACATGTCGGACACTGCTGGAGAAGCAAGGACGAGATCGTAAGTTATGTACTCCTGTGGACCCCCGCATATGGCCAATCAAAAGCTGGACGACCAGCTCGAACATTCATACAGCAGCTATGTGAGGATACGGGAAATAACCCTGAAGACCTGCCGGAGGCGATGAATGATAGGGAGACGACGTGGAGAGAGAGAGAGGGTCTGGGATATCCGCACGACATGATGATGATGATGGACCCCTGTTGTATACTCAACTGCATATACATCTACATATACACATGCATATACATGCAGAATGAATCACAACGACACAATGATAAAAGACGAGTAAAGACTTCTTTAGAAAAACACATACCTCTCACTTTATTGTAAGGGTTCGAAAAGGGTTACTCAGGGTTTTGCTGTGAGAGGGAGTTGGAGACCGAACAGAACTGCAATATATATTGACCCCCACTCTTATGGCCGTCAGCGTTGTGTCTTTCTCGTTCTCCAGGGCTGCTCAACCGGAGGCCCAAGGGCCCAGCTGTCTGCTGGATGATGGCTTTCTTTACTGCATCTTATCACTAACTGGTCACTAAAACTCCATCGGGGGTCCCGAGGGCCCCTTCGGCCGGGTGTGGCTTTCCCTATTACATCTTGTCTCCGACATCTCAGATCCCCAACTCAATCAGGGGCCCCAAGGGTTCACTCCGACGAGCTTTCTCAACCACATCTTATCAGCAACTTCTCTGGACCCCAACTGTCTGACTTCCTGTCTTGACCGAGTTATATAATAGTTCAACGCCCACTCAATCGCCCACTCAATCTTTGGAATAGCATGTTTGATCGTCATAAAGCGGAAATAACTGTCATGCAGTTCAGAGGTCACTCTCTTCCGGTGCATCAGTCTATGAATGTATCATGGGCTTTTTTACCTTTCCCATTTCATCAGCCAAATCCGCCCACGCGATCTCTTTCGATTACTGACCATTGGAATGTGTCACTTCCTTCCGGTGCATCACTTTGGAATGGCATGTTTGGCCGGGTCGAAGGTCAAAATACAACACCCCTACATATGGCCGAGCAAAAGCAGGACGACCAGCTCGAACATACATACAGCAGCTATGTGAGGATAAAGGATGTAGCCCTGAAGACCTGCCAGAGGCGATGAACGATAGGGAAAAGTGGCGAGAGAGGGCCAGGGATATCCGTACTAGCGGCACGAGATGATGATGATGATGATGATGATGACGATAGAATAAGAATGAGATTAGATACAAATTGGGCAATGGCTGGTTAGAAGATTTCATTCTATTGCTAAGGGTTATGAACGTGAGACATAGCAATATTACGGGTTATTCATTCGGATTTTTTTTTTATTCCTTAAAGTGAAATTTTTTCGTGAGATAAGAGGGAAGAGATTCCAACTAATATCGAATTAATTTACCATTTCAATGCTGGCGCCCTTTAGTCCCAGAGTCCGATATTAAACTATTTCTTCTTAACAATACACATTTGTAATTTACATAATTTTTTCATTACTCCCTAGAAGACAACAGGTGAACCAGAAGATAATGTCAGTACAAAACACTCTTTCAGTTCGAATGATACGTTATAGAATTTGGTAGGTGCTCAGCAGTGTAAACCTAAATATTATCTGGTCGGGGTGGTTGAGGAGACGAGACGATAGACGCTCAAGAATTTCTGATGATAGCGAATAGGTTCAGCTTTTAGTGTTTATGATCCTTCATTTAAAATGGTTTTGTTGATTGAGTTTTGAGAAGATAAAGAAAAACCCGATAAAAAGTGAATGCAAACGATGACAAAGAAACAAAAATAAGGAAAAGCCGCTGAAAAGATATAGAAGAGATTGATAGAATAAGTAGAAAAGATACGAGAAAAGGCAATGTTGGAAAGAAGGGAATTAGATAAATGAGAGGGTAGAAATAATAATAATAATAATAATAATAATAATAGTAAAGTGAAATAAATGTAAGATGGGGTAGGGAAGAGAGGAGATAACGGAATAAGACAGAAAATAAAATAAATGGAAATGAATGAATGAAAAAAAGAAATAGATTTTAGCATGAGGATAAAGAATGTTTAAGACATATCAAGCAAAGAAAGAAAGAAAGAATGTATGTGGAGTGTCCCACCAAATTAAGAAAGAAAGAAAGAAAGAAAGAAAGAATAAAAATGTATATGGAGAGCACAGCCAAGTTAAGAAAGAAGGAAATTAAGAAAGAAAGAAAGAAAGAAAGGAAGAAAGAAAGAAAGAAAGAAGGAAAGAAAAATGACTGTATATGAAGATTCCTGACGAAAGAAATATCGAAATAAAGAAAGCGTAAAGAATGTATGTCAAGTGTCAAGCAGAAAGAAAGAAAGAAAGAAAGAAAGAAAGAAAAGTAATAAAGAATATATACGAAGAGTCCAGAAAAGAAAGGAAGGACGAAAGAAAGAAACAAAGAAAGAAAAAAGAATGCATATGAAGAGTCCATATGAAAGAAATATCGAAATAAAGAAAGAGTAAAGAATGAATGTCAAGAGTCAAGCCTAGGGAAAGAAAGAAAGAAAGAAAGAATGTATGTGGAGAGTCGAGAATAGAAAGAAAGAAAGAAAGAAAGAATGTATATGAAGAGTCGAGAATAGAAAGAAAGAAAGAAAGAAAGAATGTATATGGAGAGTCGAGAATAGAAAGAAAGAAAGAAAGAAAGAATGTATATGAAGAGTCGAGAATAGAAAGAAAGAAAGAAAGAAAGAATGTATATGGAGAGTCGAGAATAGAAAGAAAGAAAGAAAGAAAGAATGTATGTGGAGAGTCGAGAATAGAAAGAAAGAAAGAAAGAAAGAATGTATATGAAGAGTCGAGAATAGAAAGAAAGAAAGAAAGAAAGAAAGAAAGAATAAGTTATGTATGTGAAGATTTAAGCCGAGTGAAAGAAGGAAAAAGAAAGAAAGACAAAGAATAAAAATATACATGGAGAGTAAAGAAAGAAAGAATGACAGAAAGGAAGAAAGAATAGAAATGTACACGGAGAGCCAAGCTACGTTAGGAAAGAAACAAACAAACCATGAAAAATTGCAAGAAACAAAAAAGGAATTAAGAATGTATAACATTGTAACCAAGTTGATAAATAATTAAATAAAGAAAGAGAGAAAAAAGACAAAGAATAAACTTTGTACATGGAGAGTCAAAAGGAAAGAAAGAAAGAAAGTTAAAGAATTCACACGAAGAGTACAGACAAGTGGAAGAAAGAAAGAAAAAGAAAGATAGATAAAGAAAAACGAATATACATGGAGAGTAAAGAAAGAAAGAAAAAAAGAAAGAAAGAAACAAACAAACGGAGAGTAGAAATGCATATGGAGAGCCAAGACGAATTTGAGAAGAAAGAAAAAACAAACAAAGAAAAATTGCAAGACAAAAAAAGGGTTAGGAAAAGGATTAAGAATGTATAAAATTTCAGCCAAGTTAAGAAAGAAAGAAAGAAAGAAAGAAAGAAAGTGTATAAAAAGTAAAAGAAAAATGAACGCATGTGGAGAGTAAAGAAGAATAAAGAATGTATATGGAGAAACAAGAGTGTAACTGAAGAGTCCAGCCAAGTTAAGAAAGAAAGAAAGAAAGAAAAAGAATAAAGATTGTATATGGAGAGTCAAAACGAAAGAAAGAAGAAAGAAAGGAAGAAAGAAAGAAAGTCAAAAAGAACAAAGAAAGAAAAAGAATAAAGATGTCTATGAAGAGTCAAGACGAAAGAAAGAAAGAAAGAATTTATATGAAGAGTCAAGACGAAAGAAAGAAAGATAGAAAGAATGTATATGAAGAGTCTAGAGGACCGAAAGAAAAAAGAAAGAAAGAAAGAATATATATGGAGTGCCCAAATGAGCGAAAGAAAGAAAAAGGAAGAACAAAGAAAGAAAGTAATACAGAATGTGTATAGAGATTCTAGACAAGTGACAGAAAGGAAGGAAAAAAGAAAGAAAGTCAGAAAGAATAAAGAAAGAAAAAGAATAAAGAATGTATATGGAGAGTCCAGACAAGCGAAAGAAAAAAAGAAAGAACAAAGAAAAAAAAAGGATGTATAAGGAGAGTCTAGACGAAAGACAGAAAGAAAGAAAGAAAGAAAGAAAGAAAGAAAGAATAATGAATGTATATGGCGAGTCCAGACGAGCAAAAGAAAAATGAAAGAAAGAACAAAGAAGAAAGAAAAAGAAGAAAGAATAGATATAGAGAGTGTGGACGAGTGAAAGAAAGAAAGAAAGAAAGAAAGAAAGAAAGAAGTGAAAAGTCCATTTGGAGATTAAGAATTAATGATGACAAAACAATAAAAGACAGAAAAGAAATATATTATAATTAAAGAACGAAAAAGATTGAATATTACGTATTGAACTCTGCTATTCTCTGAGCAAATAATAAAATACAGATGGCGCCGTTGTACTGAAAGCGAAATGATATAATTGATTGAAGATCCAGTTGAAAAAAAAAAGATAGAAAGAAAGTGAATATAAAAAGAAGCGAAAAAAGAAATGACAAGTGCGGAGAGTGAGACAATGTGTGCATGTGTCTCCCAAACTAATCCGTTTCGGCACACAAGAAATTATCACGTCTTAATTATGACACGAAAATTAGCGTGTTTCAAGCATGTATTCTTGCATGAAAATTGTTTACGAACTTGATGGACGTAAAGAACATTTGGGTTGATAGGGAGGCCCGGATGTTCAAGGAAAACTGCAACAAAACGAAGGAATCGAATAATACGGCAATGTTATTGCAGCTATGGCTGTTAAAACTAAATCGAGAAAAATTGTTCTGACAGTTGGATAAAAATTTACAATTGAGAAAATGCACCACAGAGGGTGTAACAAGGGAGATGAGTTTTGCGCATGCGTGCGTATCCGTTTGAGCTGTCATTCAAACAATAATGATAATAATAATAATAATCCTTGGGGCACTGGACATAATGCACACGAGATTCAATCTACTCCAAGTGAAGCCAGGCGTTTCATATTATATTGGCTCTCTCCAAAAGATAGGAACCCTTGAAAATGCTCATGATCATCAGCATCATAGCTTGCTGAGAACACGGATACCTTTGACTATCTCCTGCCATCCGTCTTTATTAATCATCGCATTTGGTTGGTCCTCTAGACGGTATCGAGTTGTATACTCATATGCAGATGCCTGCACAATCATAACGACGACACAATAATAACGAGCGACACAGTCTTTAGAAAAATATACCTCTCACTTTATTTGAAAGGGTTGTGTGTGAGAGGGAGAACTGCAACATATTGACCCTCACTCTATTGGCCATAACCGCGTTTCTTTCCCGTTCTCATGGGCTGCTCAACCGGGGACCTGGGGGCTCAGCCTCTCTGGGACATGTTCCTCAATCCAGCATCGTATCTCTAACTCGTCTGATCCCCAACTGATCTGATTTGATCTCCAACTGTAACTGCTCAATCAGGGGCCTGAGGGCCCACTCTGCTGGGTGCTGGCTTTCTCTACCGCATCTTGTCTCTAACTGGTCTTGTCTCCGACTGACTTTCTGTCTTCACTGAGTTATATAATAGTTCAACGCCCCCTTCTTCTTGTGGGCGTCACGATTGCACTCATTCAACCCATCCACGGTCAAGGTTATAATTCTGATATTCCTCGACCGGATGCACCTGTTATTTACATAGGTGCATTTCCTATTTTGACAGACCGAGCGGGTCGTAGGTCAATTTACAAGGCAGTGCTTGCACAACGTTGGTGAATGTAACTTTTTACTGGCCAGCCAACACCTTCTTGACCATGTGTATGAGACAATTGGATGAACGTCGCATTATGAGTTCGGCCTTGATTCGCCATTGCCCAGTCGGTTGGGGCCGTAGAATACACGGATTGCAACTCTGCAGAAGGATACACTCCCCAAATCCAACGAATGTCCAGGATATGACACAAAAAAATCTCATGGTGAGGTCCCAGTAATGTTGGAGCTTTGGGGAATGCTGAGCACCCCTTCATTGCCATCGCCCTCAGGTCCACTCTGGCCCGGAGTGGTAGCACCTGGTAGGGCTCTATCTATGGGTCAAATAGAACTAAACTGCGTACTTATGCTAAACTGAATTACTTGAAAAAGAGCTGTTTTTGACACTGAAACTGTAGTACACTAAACTGAATTGTTCGAAATAGAACAGTTTTGACATTTACCTGTGTGTAAACAAAACTATACTTATACTTTACTAAATTGTTTGAATTAGTACTGTTTGACTTAACTGAATAGCTTGAAATAGAAATGGTTTTGACAATAAAATTGTGTACTTATGCTAAACTGAATTGTTTGGATTAGAACTGTTTTTTTTATATAAAAACGGATTTGGCATTAAATAACCTACAAGGGTTGATATGCCATAAAATACAAACAAACAAACAAACAAGCTAAAAATATTTGATTCTCCAGTAATGCTCAGCGTCTATCATAATCGTTTTATTTGATTTGTGAGATGGTAGGTAAGTGGCCGTACATATGCTGTTTTCTTGGGTGCTGCTTCCAGGATTTATTCAAAGATGTTTGCTGAATTTTCATACTCTAGTGTCCGAAATAATTTACCTGACAATGAGTTACAAATAACGCATGCAGTTGCGATCAACGCATGCAGATGCGATCAACATTCTATGTTAGCAAATTAGAATCACAATATTCTTTGAGATTTTAAGAGAAAAAGCGGATAACACAATTCCTGTCAGAAGACCAGATCTTATTTTCATTAACAAGAAAAATAGAACTGGTCCACTTGTCGATTTTGCCGTTTTAAGAGATCACTTCAAGTAAAGGGAAAAGAAAAACTGAATAAATATCTGATCTTTGCCACAGGTCTGAAGACATATAAAAGGAAGGAGACAGTGATACCATTACTAGTCAGTGATCCTGAAAAGATGGAACAAAATAAAGAAAAGTACTTGGACCTTGCCTGAGAACTAAGAAAGCTACGGAACATGTGAGTGACGATGATACCATTTGTGATTGGTGCGCTTAGAATGGTCGCCAAAGGCTTTGAAAGGGGATTAGAAGAGTTAGAAATCGGAAGATAAATCGAGATAATCTTAACTACAGCATTATTGAGATAAGCTAAGATACCGAGAAAGGTCCTGGAGACCTTAGAAGCCTTGGTGTTATTCAAACTCCAGTAAAAGACCATCAGCTAACATTAGTGGGAGTAACCCGCGATGGGTGTTGTGGTGATAGAGACGAAACGATCAATCATATGATAAACGAATGCAGTAAATTAGCAAAAAAAGAGTGCAAGACTAGATACGACTGGGTGGGCAAGGAGATCTACAGGGAGATGTGCAAGAAATTGAAATGTGACTATACGAATAAATGGTATATGCACAACCAAGCATCTGTCCTAGAAATGACACAAATAAACTCCCATGGGACTTTAACAAACAAGCAGATCACTTAATCTTGGCCAGAAGACCAGACCTTGTAATAATCAGTAAAAAAGAAGAGAACTCGCAAAATTTGGGACTTTTCTGTCACTCAAATGTCAGTGAAAAGCCATCCGCTAACACTGATGTGAAAAACTCTCAAGGAGTAAATAATAATAATAATAATAAGACTCAACAAGATAAGACTCAACAAAATAGCAAATGCAGGCTATGTGGTGACGGAGATGAAACCATCAATCATATAATAAGCGAATACCGCATAAAATACAGAGAGAGTATAAGGCGAGACACGACTGGGTCGGCAAGGCGATTCATTGGGAAATGTGTAAAAAACTTATATTCGACCATACTAACAAATGGTATATGCACAACCCAGCACCTGTCCTAGTAAATGCCACGCGTAAACTCCTATGGGACTTTAACATACAAACGAATCACCTAATCCCGGCCAGAAGACCATATTTAATAATAATCAACAGAAAAAAAAAAAAGAGAACTAGCAAAATAGTCGACTTTGCTGTCCCGGCTGACCACAGAATAAAACTGAAAGAATGTGAAAAGAGGGATAAGTACCTCGACCTTGCTAGGGAATTAAAAAAAACTATGGAACATGCAGGTGACAATTATACCAATTGTAATTGGTGCGTTTGGAACAGTGATAAAAGGATTACTAAAGGGACTGGAGGACTTGGAAGTTGGCGGATGGGTGGAGACCATCCAAACGGCAGCACTGTTGAGAACGGCCAGAATACTGAGAAGAGTCCTGGAGACTTGAGGAGACTTGCTGTCGCTCAGACTCCAGTGAAAAACCATCGGCTAAAACTGATGTGAAAAGCTCTAATGAGTGAATAATAATAATAATAATAATAATAATACTTTAAGAGAGAAATTGAACCTTCTCTAATATCAGCACAAAATAATGCCATAAGGACAAATTATATTAAAGCGAAAATCGATAATACACAACTGAAAAGCAAGTATAGATTTTATGATGACTAAAGACGAAACAGTTAATCACGTAATAAGCAAATGCACTAAATTAACGTTAAAGAAGTTCAATACTATGTACGACTGGATAGGAAAGGTGATCTACAGGGGATCGGTGCAAAATATTGAAATTTGACCATACTACCAAATGGTATAAAGAAAGAGGGTTATAAGAGTTCAAAATCTGAGGACGAATTAAGATCATCCGAGCTATAGAATTACAAAGATTGATTAGAATACTGAGAAGAGTTCTGGAGAGACTTGCTGTCACTCAGATTTAAGTAAAAGACCCTCAGGTAACGCTGCCGTGAAAAACTCGTAAGGAGTATCATAATACTCAAGCAGACGACCAGACCTAGTGATAATCATCAAAAATTGAAAACCTCCAAAATAGTGGACTTTGCTGTTCCAGCTGACCACAGGTTAAACTGAAGAAAAGCGAAAAGCCAGAAAAGTACGTAGACCTTGCTAGAGAATTAAAAATAATCTTGCTTGGTACAGTCACCAACAGATTGTTACAAGGCCCGGAAAACTTGGAAATTAGAGGAGACCAATCATAAAGTAAGGTAAATTTGGTGCCCATAGTTGGGAGTGACCCGAAGGCTCCCTTTTCAATAGCTACAACACTGAGTTGTAGGGGAGGGCGCTACTCCATTCTCTGGATTGATCCTTAACTTATCATGATGAGTGTTAAGCAAAGCGGCATCAAGTGCCATTTTTTGAGTCTTTGGTATGACTCGACCTGGGATGGAGGAACGCTTCTCTCGGACCATTGGCGAGCACTCAACTCATTAGGCCAATGGCCTTACTAGACCAACCATACAACAACATTATTAAGATCGGCCAGAATCCTGGTGACTTAAAGAGACTTGCTGTCACTCAGACTCCAGTAGAAAACCATCAGATAATACTCTCAAATGAGTAAAATAATAATAATAACAATAAGGCTACTA
Source organism: Sepioteuthis lessoniana (assembly GCA_963585895.1). Lineage (NCBI taxonomy): Eukaryota > Metazoa > Mollusca > Cephalopoda > Myopsida > Loliginidae > Sepioteuthis > Sepioteuthis lessoniana. The sequence goes on along the minus strand of OY757906.1, from coordinate 22,913,823 downwards.
ATTAAATGCAAAATCGAGAGGACTTCAACATTTTATCAATTCGTAATTAATTCCAATATAGATACTATAAATAGGATGTGATTCGACATCGAGCAGAATGGTTTATGTGCAAATAAGTGTATTCAATAATTCAAAAACACGCTCAGTTCGGAAGATAGCTAATTTGCATGGTATGGGTTGCAGCAACGTCATAATGCCCAAATGATTAACACTCATACCTATTATAAGATTACCATTATTAATCTTTCAAGAAAATAATCATCAGGCAACGGCTTCTGTTTTAGAAACTTATTAAAACCACTGATATTGGAGAGAAAAAAACAAAAAGAAAATTATATCCTTCATTAATCTGAATTCTTCCATTTTGATTCTTCTCCAAGATTTCTGCTTAATTCTTTACAGTAAATCGGGGGTGGGGAGAGCGAAAAGATCCAATTCTCGTAGAAAGAAAAAAAGAAAAAAAGAAGAAAAAAATCTCTAATCTTCTTGAAAATACATAAGCAGCTTCCGTTTATTTCAGCAAGGAGAGATTGTTTCCGGTTTATTTTTAACGATGCAAAAGAGGTTTTCTTTAATTATATGTTTCAGTCCTTTCACACCCACATTCACTGTCTCTGTCTTTGACTGTCTGTCAGTCGCTCATCCTTATCCTCCCCACTCTCTCTCTCTCTCTCTATATATATATATATATATATATATATATACTATTTTATCATTTTCAGTTATACGTAGAAAATAATTGCGAAGGTAAACATATACAATATTATGTCAAACAATGTATATTAGGATTAAATTAAAAAAACAACATATCAACCATAAACACCCCAAAACATTTAAATAGAAAAGAAAAAAAACATCTTAATATTGAAACAAAAACTTGTAAAAAGAAATACTAATAAGAAAAAATTTAAAGAAATAATAACGTTATGTAAACCAATAGAGCGGCAGTCAATTCATGTTAATTTCAAAGGCACCGCCCGCTATGAAACTTTTCTACCCTGCCTTAAAATAAGATTTTAGAATATCAAACAAAAAACATAAGAGGCAAAACTAAGAATCGAAAAGTGTTTCCGAATAAGCCATAGACCTGAAGAAGGCCTGAGAGCACAATGACCAAAACACGAGTAAAAATAACTAAGTTAAGAACGATAGTACTCATAAACTAATATATATATATATATATATATATATATATATATATATATATATATATATATATATATATATATATATATGTAATAACAACGCCTTACTTCAGACCGGAAATTATTACAAAGCATCCAAAATGTACAATGGTTAGTATCCATGACGTTGTGGCTTACAAGCTGGACTGTGAAATGAGTTTAAACTCCACTTGCGATATTACATTCACTATTGAACTAATACCCTTGGGGAAATATGAACCCGTTTATCCTTCCCCCATGAATAAGTAAAATTGTATCCCTACTGTTCTTCCACAAGGGTGGATTCGTGAGTAAATAACCAAGAAGGTTGACATGCCATTAAAGAAAGCCACATTAACTTACCGGCAAATCCTACTTGGGTAGTTTAAATGACAGACTATTTTCTTTCTTTTATATGGAAATTACTGTAAGCGGGAAAAACGTTAAAACTGCCCAATTTTATTGTAATTATGTTATCATATTAAACAAAGAATTTATCGATTACATACATACTGTTCAGAATTTTATTATAAGTAATAAAAAGCAGATGAAACGCCAATATATTAATATTAATTGTATTATAAGATCATTAAAGAGTAATTGATTTTTATATCGGTAATATGTTCAGATGTCCAAAAATACAATATTTGCATGTTCATAATATATATATATATATATATATATATATATATATATATATATATATGTGTGTGCGTGTGTGTGTGTGTGAAAGGACAACAATGTTATAATGAATATCACAAATAGACCATCATGTACCTGATGTTTTTATATTTTCTTTATTCAGCTGTTTAACAAGATGCAACCATAAAATTAAACGTCCAACAAATAATTAATACGGATATTTAATGAAAGATTAATTCAATTTGCCAAACAAAACTTGTATAATTAGATCTAATCATAAAATGATGGACGTTTACTCAGACTGTTTTTATTAATTTCTCCTCTAAATAAACTAGAGCGAAGGATGAATGTTAAGTATCACTATTCACAGAGTTTAGCCAAGTATGACACAAGAACAGAACTCAAGGTGGCAGGATTCATTTTAATACATGCTAAATAGTTGAGATTTGCAAGTACCTGCTATGACAAGCATCAACAGTAGCAAACATAAAGATCAGAACGATGTTAAGAAAAAGTCTAAATGTGAAATAACTTTTTATTTGAAAACTTCATAGAACATTTGATCTATGAAAAATAAGGATATAAAGTTAAATTATATAATTGAAATATGTATTGCTCAATAAACTTATTTTGATGATGTTATAAGAATAGTCATATATGATTCGAAAAAAATAGATGATCAAAAACATCAGAACGATCAAATAAATTCGTAAAATCAACGCGCTATTGCAGATGTCTAAATTAACGGGAATATCTCCTATTAGCAAAGTTTTATCAAGTGTAGCACAAAGTTACTGTAGGCTCAACTCAATGCATGAGGCTTTGCAAAGTATCTTCAAATCACCGCTCAGTGACAGAGGCTCAAATCTAATATTAAACTCAGCTATCAGCAAAGTTTTATCAAGTGTAGCACAAAGTCACTCTAGGCTCATTTCAATGCATGAGGCTTTGCAAAGTATCTTCAAATCACAGCTCCGTGACAGAGGTTCGAATCTAACATTAAACTAAGCTATTAGCAATGTTTTATCAATTTAGTTACAAGGCTATAAATTCGTTTGATTTGGTTTCATTGTTTAATGGCATATAAATCTTAATGGGCAATTTAATCCCAAATCCATCCTTTTAGAACAAATGCAGTGGTATTATTCAACCAATACCTAGGTGATAAGGATGTTCATACTTTTCTTAATAGAATTAGTCCGTTAACGTAATAGCAAGACTGGAGCTCGAACTCGCTAACTACGATATCGCAGACCAGAGCATTAGCCACTACACTATAGAAAGTTTCCCTTTTTCAAAACTGAAAATTCATCTTAAGAATAAGATTTAAAAACTTGTATTGCAAAAATAAAAAAAAGATAATGTACATGTATATACATACATATGCATAAACAAATACTGATATATATTGTGTCAGTATTTAAAATGAAATCAATCAAAGTTTAAACGATTTTTTAAGAAAACCACGCAACTAATACACTTTAAAAGAGATTGAATCACGAATTATGTAATATATATAGTCATTCACATTCAAACTATTGCATAGAATCACAGCTCTTCAGTGTGGCTCGAGCCACGAAATGCTTATAGCCGAGATCGAAACCTTGTTGACGTATAGTCAGCTGAATATTTTACTACTGACCATTGACATTCTCAACAGAAGCGAAGCAATGTTTTGTGTATACCTTGTTTTTTCCATATACGTAATCGGCTACCAAATTGCTCTATTCATGAGAAGAGCTAAAAATTGCAGTAGTAGTTGGCAAATTTCACACTCGAGTGCTCAACCCATGTGAAGGAGCATATATATATGTGTGTGTGTGTGTGTGTGTGTGCAAGATTGGTTCTGAAGAGTTAGATTAAGTGTATCATGTTACAGAAGAGTGTTACACTCTGTCAATTAGTCGTTATTTCGGCTGCTCACTTTTTTGATAACCCGGTAATATCTTTAGTCTAATTCTGCTTGTATTTCGTCCGTTTACTGGTTACGCTCATGCACATCACCATCCCGCAGCCAAGTGGGATAATCTTCCTCCTTCTACGATCAATCAATTGAAGTGTTCTGCGTCTGCTCCTCTCAACAAAGTGGTATATTCTTCTAAACTCTCCTCAACCAAGTGGATATTCCTCTACATAGTTGTTGCCTCTTCAGACCAAACACTGTTCAACTCTAATGAAATTGTCCTGTGTTAAATTCATCTATTCTTACAAATTATTATATAAGTAAATAAAGTTGGTGACCTTAGTCAATGGTGATCTGAAAGCTCCCTCGTCAATAGCTACTACACCGAAGTGTAGGGTAGGGTGCTAATCTATTCCCTGGATTGCTCCACTTTACCCTTAATCCTTACCTTATAGTGTTAAGTGCTAAGCAAGGAGGCATCAAGTACCATTTTTTGAGTGTTTAGTATGACTCAACCTGGGATTGAACACCTGTCTGCCGGACTAGTGGTGAACACTCTGCTCATTTGGTTAGTATCTTAGTTTGCAAGTGATCGAATGAGTTCTGTGAATGCGATGGACTTTGAAGTTCTGATAAACTCCAATAACGCGTTATCAATAGCAGAAAAGAAGGAAAAAAGAAAAAAACTACGATGGAATCAATACTGTTATCCACAAAATAAAATATTCAACAATATGTTAATCTTGGAATTTTGGTAGAATTAAATACAAACAAATGATACATTTATTACGTATTATATTGATTGCTATTGTATATATTTGCATTATTTATTGGAAAGACAACAATTG
>OY757906.1:22746767-22899267 GCA_963585895.1 Sepioteuthis lessoniana | reverse complement strand
AGAATTAAACTACCTACTTATGCTAAACGTAATTGCTTGAAATAGATCTGTTCTGACATTAAACTACCTACTTATGTTAAACTGAATCATTTGAAATGGTACTGTTTTTATTTGCTAAACTGAATTGTTTGAAATAGAACCGTTTCTGACATTGAAACTGTACTTAGGCTACACTGAATTGCTTGAAATAAAACTGTTTTGACATTTAAGCTACGTACTTATTTTAATCGTTTGAAATGGCACTATTTTTATAAGCTAAACTGAATTGTTTGAAATAGAACTGATTTTACCTTTAACTGTGAGGAAACAATAAATATACCTATACATAACTGAATTGTTTGAATTAGAACTGTTTGACTAAACTGAATAGCTTGAAATAGAAATGTTTTGTCAGATAAGCTATGTACTTATGCTAAACTGAATCGTTTGAAATAGAATTGAAGATTTGTATAAAAAAAGAATATTTGGCATTTAATAACCTAAAAAGGTTGATATGCCATAAAACACAAACCAACAAACATTACGTACTCCAGTCATACTAATAATTTTAGAAAAGGTATTAATTTCCTCTTTCCCTCAGTTATAGGTTTAATAGTAATAGAACAGTTGCTCTACAGGAATGGATTTGGCATGAAATAACCCACGAAAGTTGATATCCCATTAAACAAGGACATCACACCAAACAAACCATCGCTGCTACACGATTTAAAGCGGGAGGAATTAATTTTTTGCGTCAAAATTTTATGGTGAATTCAACTCAAACTAACAGGCAGCAACTTCACATATATATATATATATATATATATATATATATATATATATATATATATATGAGATCTTAGATAAAGGATGATATCCTGAAATATACATATATTCCTTCAGGAAAGTGCTTACATTTTTAGAAAATCTCATTGATAAGCGAGTAATTATATATTCGTTATACGAAAGAACATTTGAATAAATCTTGCAAAGAAAGAAAGAAAGAAAGAAATATAGATAGATAGATAGATAGATAGATAGATAGATCATTGGATAGAAAATATTTTGAAAATGTATAGAAAGATTGATATATAACGGGATGAATTAAGGAACGCACACACACACACACACACACACACACACACACACACACACACACACACGCATATATATATATATATATATATATATTCGTGTGTGTGTGTGTGTGTGTGTGTGTGTGTGCGAGACAGACAAACAGACAGATACTGACAGAGTGGGTGAGTAAGTGAGTGAGAGAGAGAGGGAAATTATAAAATCAAAATAGAATGTATAATAAAATCGATATATCTGTTCGTTGAGTGATTAATGTTGACAGTTTTCTACGTCTACTCATGCTAACTTATATTAGCCTCGACTGAATACATATCGGAAAAAAGGTCTGTAGCGATGTCTTAAAAAGAAAATTTTAAAAAATACGAGATTCTAGTTAAAGTGAATTTTTAAAAAATGGTGTTAAAATCTCTGACAACATATGAAAAGCAAATTTGAAGTAAAAGGATAAAAAAATAAATCTGTTTAGATACCCTGAATTTTGGGATAGCCCAACGCATCTACAGTCTTGTTGTATGCATGAATATTATTTAAAAAACAAGAAGAAATAAATAAAGAAAGATATATAGATACATATGTTTAAAACGGCATCGGAACCAGATATTTTCAGGTAAAAATAAACTCCTAAATTAAAACTGATCTGTCACACGTTATACTCTTTTTATACTTTTAAGCTTTCTCTGCGTGGAGGCACATGCACGTGGACATACACACACACACACACACACACACACACACACACACACACACACACACACACACACATGGTTTCTTCTTGATTTGAATCGCATATCAACCTTTGTGGTTTATTTAATGCCAAAGTAATCCTTTACGACGGTGATACTATTTAATATATAGGTACAGTGCCGTAGTCTGCCATACGTAATCGAGACTCCCATACATAGATGTGGTTTGAATATAAAAGGCACGCATATATCATTTAATTCATAATAAAAATGATTATATATCATAAAAGTCTTGGTAATCTTTCGATGGCTTTATCTTTAACTAATCAATAGACACCATCATTATAGATGAGTGAAGTAAAGCTGGCGACCGTAGTCGAGAGGAACCCAAAGGCTCGTTTTTCGATAGCTACTACACCGAGGTGTAGAGAGCGCTGCTCTTTCCCATGATTGCTCCACTTCACCTTTAATAGGTACCATATCATATTTACCAACCCCTCCGCTCGGGCAGGATATGACACAAGGTCAATTTTTAAGCGGAGTTTAACAGGTTTGAATTCAGAGATTTCCTTCTCCTAGACTAGTTGCCTCACCAAGGCTGAAGAACCCAGTCTGTCCTACTATTTACCCATAGCTGGAGGGGGAATAATTGGATTCATACCTTTCCCAAGGGTATTAGTGCAATTTGAAATGCAATCAGTCTCGTCCCGCATTTGAACTCGTTTCGCCGTGCCCATTTTCTATGACGATAACCATTACACCACCGGCACCTCCTTAATAGGTACCTTATAATGCTGAATTTTAAGCCAGGAGGTATCACGTACCATTTTTTTGAGTCTTTGTATGTAATTGAGACAAACGCCACATTGAATCTGAATATTGTTATATGAAATCAAGCTAAAAAGTTTATTGGCTGAAAATTTTGAATGACGATATCGTATCTGCCATTGATGTCTTTTCTGAACAATGGGAACCAAACACCACAAAACTGATGGAAAACACGTGCGGCCTGCAAGAGGACTATGCTGAAAAATAAACTTCAATTTGTCACATTCCATGAGAGTATCGTGGTCAGTCTTTGAACTTTTAAGCTGACTCTCGTGTGTGAATTTCCACAGAAATCAGGAGTTTGGAAATCTAAAGTTTATTAGAATAAGATATCTAAGTTTCGTAATGTCCACATGTGCATAAAAAGAAGAGGTTTAGGTTTCTTTGTTTAACGGCAAATCAACTCTTTTTAGGTAATTTAATGCCAAAGCCATTCTCCTAGAAGAACAGTAGTGGTACTATTTAACCCATAGCTGGGAGGATAAGGAGATTCATACCTTTCCCAAGGGTATTTGCCCGAAAGTGAACGTAATAGCACGACTGGAGTACGAACTCGCGTACTACGATTCCGCAGTCCATCGCTTTTACACCACGAGGACACCCCCATATAAAAAGAAGAGAAAATACTTGACAATCTACTTAGAAGAAGCATGAGTATTTCATTCAATCGAAATAACTCATAAACAGAAAAATACAACAAACAAAAAATAGTTACTATCCGCACACTGTCGGCCAAGATATAGCGGTAAAGTCTTCTCGCAGAATTCTGTCCAACAACTATACACTGACTATTGTCCACCGACTAAAGTCCCATGCCAATTGTCCTTTTGATTGATGTCCTATGCTAATTTACACATAACCTTTATTTAAATTATCAAGAGGCCCACCACTTCCGTCCATTGTCGATGGATGTTTCATTGTCTCTGTCTCACTTTATTCCTGTGTTATACTAAGTTAGAAATCTGAGCAAGGTGTAGCCACAGGTTTTACGGGGACTTTTCTTACATTTACCAGAGATGTTAAAAAGTATAAAAAATAATGACACCAATCAAAACATTTATGAAGAACAATTAGAATTTAAGAGTTGAACATTCATTTAATTTTTACTAAATAATTCTAACATTTCTAAAATGTGAGTTATGAAATATCATATTCGAAAAATGGTACAATACTTTCTGAAGCATATATATACATATATATATATATATATATATATATATATATATATATATAGGCTGCATCTTTTCATTTAAACAGGTTTGGTTAAATAATATGTTATTTTGAAGTTTTTCTTTTTTCTTTCAAGAGCCCTAATTTTTTTTTTTTTTTGATGTTACGATCTTGAAATTTGTTAATGATTTCTCCAGAAGAGCCATTTATGGTTAGCCGAGTAGTTTCAGTTCCTATCGGAAACATTATCAAGGTAATGTGCCTGTTTCCGACCCATTGGCCATGTGGGTAGAGTGTTCGCCAATGGTCCGGGAGACAAGGCTTCAATCCCAGGTCGAGTCATACTTAAAAATAGTACTTAATACTGCCTTGCTTAACACTCAGCATTATAGGGTAAGGGTAAAGGGGAACAATTCAGGGAAAGGAATAGCGCCCTCCCCTACGCTATGGTGTAGTAGCTACTGAAAAGGGAGCCTTCGGGTTGCCCTCGACTACAGTCACCATCTTATTTATTTCTTCATTACAACTATTTACTATTGAAACTAAATTATTATTTTATTTGGACTCTTGAAAGAAAAGAAATCTTTAAAATTCAAAATAACAAGGGTTTCATTTTATTCAACCGAACCTGTTTATATATATATATATATATATTCCTAAGTTGCGCTGACATCACGGATTTCCCAGACTCTTTCTCCATCCGTTCCTATAATACATCACCATCGGTAGGTCCTCCAAACTAAATCCCGTGTCCTCACAGATATGATGTAATTTTTTTGTGTTTTTAGTGCATCCATGTGTCAGTGTTCCTACAGGAAGATCGCTATTCCAGCAGTGTTCTACAAGTCTTGTTCGTACTACTTGTTTTTTGAGATAGGAGGTAAGTGGCTGTACAACAGCTACTTTGTGTGGTGCTACTTTCGGGTTTATTCAAAACAGAACGTAGCATTCTTGTGCAGTTCCCACCTAGCTTTTTCTCCCTGTGTTTTGTTTGCATCCATGTGGTTCATCTATACAGTAGTATTGATTTAGTCACAGCTTGGAAAAATCCCGTTTTATTTTATCAGATTGATCAGACTTCAATACAATCGATGTCATGTCGATAGAAGTCAACACCTACACTAGACGTATATATATATATATATATAATGCTTTGTTATATATATATATATATATATAATTCTTTGTCATGTCGATAGAAGTCAACACCTACACTAGACGTATATATATATATATATATATATATATATATATATATATATATATATGTATATATATGACAAGCCCCTCCTTAAAGTGATGTCAAAATACCCATAAAAAGCCATGGACTGCTATTTATAGATAGACGGTGATTCTTCAAAGCTTTTGCTCTGTCAATACTAATGTATAGTTGTGTCACTTCAACTTCAACAATAAGCTTGATGGGAACTGGACAGGGATGCTGCTTGCTGTTTTGAAAACACTATGAAACAGTATCTGGGTGTCAACTTGTCTTCCATCTCAGAAACGATATAAGTAATCAGAAAACACATACTGGGTGCAGCAGCAGAAGCATGGATGAAGTCATTAGCGAGTTCTCCTGTTTATCGTTACACCCGTGTTGGCTGAACAGCAAATACCTTTATTTATCCGCTGTGTGTGGACACTGTATGCCAGCTAGAAAAACTTCCAGTAGCAATGGACTACAAAGATGGATGGGTGAGCATCAAAATTATCCATGTTTGCTGTCCAAATTTCTCTCTCTCTCTGTCTCTATCTGCACAAATATATGTATATATATTGCCTTTTGCAATGTCCATGTAAGATTAAAAGTCAAAGGTCTCTTATATTTTTTTAACTTTATAATTCACTCTTTATAAGTTTTACGGAAGCTTTATCCTCGAGCATTAAGTGTCTGTTCAGAACGTTTTACGTTTCATGTGTGATTTGCGACTCTTAAAAAGGCACGATCAATGGGCAGTTGTCATTCCTGTGGCGCTCAAGGCAATTCTTTGTATTATCATTACAACCTGTAAAAGAATTTCTTTAAGTCTTGCTTGCCTTCAAATGCACATCTGATATATATACATATATATATATATATATATATATATGTGTGTGTGTGTGTGTGTGAAGTTAGAATAGCGGAGTCAGCGTTAGTGATTGTCAGTTTAACTGAAACATCATTTTGTTCGGTAAGGCATAGTTTTTATTTTATTGAAATATGCTGTAGATGAAGATGTACTAAAATTTAAAATCAATTTTCAAAAAGGATGAGAAAATATATAAACAGAAAAGAAATAGTCTTTAATTGGAATCATTTTGAGATGAGGGTTCTTAATCTGAGAATTAATTTCTATTTATTGCGGACTTTCCTTGATCGTCCTTCGGGGCCCGTGGCGCTGCAGATAGAGGCGTTGAGTCTCTACGGTTCCAGGTGAGCATTGTCAGAAGATAGCGGTTTCAAATCCTACCCAAGCCGGCCAGAGGTTTACTTGGTCAAAAACGTGGTGCGATAGACAACAACTATGGAAGGCAGTAATTACTGGGGATACGGTTACAAGACTCAGCATTCCTGTCCGAGGTCGCAGTAAATCACCTGAAGAAGGCTAGAGGTGAAATTTGGCCCAAACGTCGTGAAAGAAGAAACAACGCAAAAACTACCAAGATGAGGGCAAAAAGTCTGCAATAAATAAAAATTAATTCTCTGTAAAGAAATAGTGATCATCAGATCAAAATGCTTCCACGTTGTAGATATTCCTTTATATGTTGCTGAGTGCACCAAAAAGGGAGACTACTCTAGTTTCTTGGGCATTCTGGGAAGGTTGGTCTTGCGTATCCTGGCTGGTTATTTACGTAACTCTAATTAATTTGGTGATTTGACAATTTATTACGTTTAATTACATATTAATTTATCTATGCGACTTTTTACTACTTAGTGTTATGGTAAGCGAACTGCGGCAGCAGATCATGGATAATGGGTTCGTTTCTCGCTGACTTCCCTATGCCTCAAGTCTTATACGAATCCAAGCTAGAACTTAAATGATGAATATTACTACAAACTTACATCAAGACATTTTCATTAATACCTGATGTGACCAACAACAAGATGTTTTTCCAATGAGCATTTATACCGAAGTATATTTTTACAAAATCTTGATTAGACCTAAAAGCGATTTATTTGTCCGTTTGTATATCCTTAAATTAGATGAGAACTACACAACACTGCTTCGTGCTGTTTTCAACAAACGCTGGCTGCAGTACTCTGCAAAACAGCCCCTGTACGGTCACATATCTCCCGTATCACAAAATATCAGAATAGGACGGACAAGGCATACGGCTCATTGATGGTGAGGTGAGTACGAATTCAAAAGTGACGTTCTCCAATGGACTCCTATTCATAGACACACTACTTTTGGCCAATCAGAAAAAAAAAAAAAATGAAACCTTACATCTATCAACAATACAGACCAACCAAGAGTGATGGCCGATAGGGATGGTTTGCAAGAGAGTGTCAAGGGAAATGGCACTGCCGGGATGACTTGATGATGATGATGATGATGATGATGATAACCCTCATGTCAATCTGCAAATGTCTATGACTCTCCACCACAAAAGAAGAGACTAAGATTTGCCTTTATTCTTTCTTTCATTTTCTATTATAATTTTGATGTTTTTCTTTCATTGCGCCGTTTTTCTCTGTATTCATTTCATAATATAACATTTAGTCAAAGCCACTTTTATCTTTTGAATTCATTTATTTGCTTACTAGTTCCATCTTTATGCAAAATTTCTTTCTTTGCTTCACTCTTTCTTTAAATATTCTTTTATTAAATATTTCTTCTTGGCTTGATTGCTTTTGATCTTTCTTTCTTTCTTTCTTTCTTTCTTTCTTTCTTTCTGCATTCTGCTCTTTCTTTCTTTCTTTCTTTCTTTCTTTCTTTCTTTCTGCATTCTGCTCTTTCTTTCTTTCTTTCTTTCTTTCTTTCTTTCTTTCTTTCTTTCTTTCTTTCTTTCTTTCTTACCTGTTTATTCTGTTTATGTATTCTGTTCTTTCTTTCTTTCTTTCTTTCTTTCTTTCTTTCTTTCTTACCTGTTTATTCTGTTTATGCATTCTGTTCTGTTCTATTCTTTCTTTCTTTCTTTCTTTCTCTCTTTCTTTCTTTCTTTCTTTCTTTCTTTCTTTTTTATTCTGTCAATGATTTCTTTCTTTCTTTCTTTCTTTCTTTCTTTCTTTCTTGTTTATTCTGTTTATGCATTCTTTCTTTCTTTCTTTCTTTCTTTCTTTCTTTCTTTCTTTCTTTCTTATTCTGTCTATGCTTTCTTTCTTTCTTTTGAACTTACTTTATTTTTATGATTTCTCTTCATTTTATATTTCTTTTTATCTTTAATTCTTCAATCTTTTTGCTTTGGCTTTAGCATTCCTCTTTTTCTTTCCTTCTTCAATCGTATTTTTCTTTTGATATTCAATATTTCTTTATGATTTTTTTTTTGATCTCAATTCTTTACTTTAAAATTAGAATAATCTTTCTCAGTACTTTTTCCAAATGATGATATGCAGTCAGTTTTTCTCTTCGTGCTAACTTTCTTTTTCCCCATTTATTTTTTTCCTTTATTATATTTTTCTTCCTTCTTTATTTTTGGTCTTTTCATTTATTTTTTGAATAATATTTTTCTTCTTTTTATCTGTTCTTTCCTTTTTCTTCCTTTATTGCTACTGTTATTTCGTTCTTTCTTATGATGGAGTCTCACAACAGTTGTGGTTTACGTGTCAGACTGCAAAATTGTAATAAGTGATTTCGAACTTTGCCCGCTCTATTAAGTTCATTTTTCTGAATGATACATTTGGGAAAGGCATGAACCACCTTATAATCCAGGTATAGGCACAATAGTACCGCACATTTTTTTTCAAGATAGTTTTGGTTGTAAATAAGCCACGAAGGTTTAATACGCAAAAAAGATTTTTTTCTTTCACCGGATTTTTTCCCTATTTTTCTTTATCCGTCTTTGTTGATGCTGTTTATTTATTTATTTTTTTGCAGTAACTTTTTCTTTGGCGCTCACAATTCTTTCTTTCTTTCTTTCTTTCTTTCTTTCTTTCTTTCTTTCTTTCCATAAATTTTATTTCTTCTACGTATACATTTTTCGTTATTTCTACAGTTTCCTTTCTTCATTAAAAAAAAAAAAAAAAAAAAAATATATATATATGCATATACGTACACATACAACATTATATATATATATATATATATATATATATATATATATATATATATATATATATATTTATATTGGCATATATATATATAAATACTTATATATGTAAAGAAATATATACGCATAAAAAATCCTATATATATATATATATATACGAATATAAATAGGCATATATATATAAATACATATATATGTAAAGAAATATATATGTATAAAAAATCATATATATATATATATATATATATATATATATATATATATATATATAGCATACTAACATGTGCCAGACTTTTCAGTCAATCATCGTCTATCTTGAAAAATATATCTCCTCACTTCATCTTTTCTATTTTTATTTTTATAGATTTAATATTACTTTATTTATTCCTTTATTTTCTTATCCTTTCTTGTACATTTTTCTCTTTTTTCCTTTCTTTCCATTTTACTCTTCTTTTCTCTTTCATCCTTTGATTCTATCTTCTTTCCACCAATCCAAAATTAATACCACTAGTTTTATACGTAAATCACTTTTTTTTCTGATGCCAGAAAAAGGCATTTGACATATAACATACCATTTATATTTTTCACCATTCCTTTTTGCCTTGCTTCCAAAGGCTTCAATATTTTCCTTCAATAAATCTTCACATGTGCGCTTCAAGAATTCTTCAGGCTATTCCTGTGATTGTATCGAAACTTAGATTTGATATACCTTTTTCTTGCAAAACCAGAGGCAATTGGCAGAAGAGACGTATTACATGTCGGTCTTCTGAGCTAAAAGAAATATCTTGGGATATAAAACAGAAATAATATTTGAACAAGATACTAAAAGAAATAAAATTTTGAAAAGTTAAAATGTTATAATTCCATATATCTACCCGCTGGTTGGGCACATTTTAATTCTAATGTTTTTTAAATTTATTTTATTTTTAGATGTTATTAAGAACACTCTTTGTTGAACAATATCAAACAATCGAGTATTACATGAGATTATATTGAAAAAGATTAGGAAATATTTGATTGAATTTTTTTTTTGACATTCGAAACAACACTTGACCAAATCTCTGTCGGAAATAAGATTTTATAAAATTTTATTACTTAAATTCTAGAATACAAGAGTTGGACAAAATAATGGAAACACCTAAAATCTTTGTATCATGATTTTGAAATTTCTTTTAAACCATCAAAAAATTTCTTTTAAACCATTTTTATGTTGTTTTTTTTTATTTATCATTAATTATCACCTTATTTTACTAATATTGCTGTTTTTTCTTTTACAGTTATCATCAGAAGAAATGAATCAAAATTCATTAAAATGGTAGTTATATCAGACTTTAAAAGAGGTCAAATTATTGGAGATCGAATGGCAGACGCTAATGTAACAAAAAAAAAACGCTGAATTACTTAGTATAGCATGGAGTACTGCCTTGAAAGTAATGACTGTATTTGAGAAAGAAGGACAAACCTCATCACTAAAGCAAAATTCTGAAACAAAGTAAAAGCTGTCCGATAGCGTCCGTCGGAATCTTACACGGATTGTTTGGAAGGATTACAAGAATGCAGCTCCCAAAATTACAACAGAGCTTAATGACCATCTCGAGAACCCAGTTTCCTAAAAAGCTCTATGAAAGGAGATGTAATCTGGAAATCATATTGAGTTTGTTTGTTTGTGTCTTATGGCATATTTACCTTTGTTAGTTATTTATTGCCGAATCCATTTTCATACAAATAAACTGTTCTATTTCAAACAATTGCGTTTAGCATAAGTACAGAATTTATTTGTAAAAAAACATTTCTATTAGAAGCTATTCAGTTTAGTCAAACAATTCTAATTCAAACTGTTCAGTTACCATAATGAGATAAATTTGTTTGAAATTTCCATGCGTTTTCATTATTTTGTCTACCCTATGTATGTGTTGTATATTGACCTTCGACCTGGCCAAACATGCCATTCCAAAATGATGCACCGGAAGGAAGTGACACATTCCGATGGCAGTTATGAGAAGAAATCGCGTAGGCGGGCTTGACTGAAAAAATGGGACAAGGTAAAAATCCCATGGTACACTCATAGACTGATGCACCGGAAGAGAGTAATCTGTGAACTGCATGACAGTTATTTTCGCTTGATGACGATCAAACATGCCATTCCAAAGATTGAGTGGGTGATTGAACTATTCTATAACTCGGTGAAAACAGTAAGTCAGGAGTTGGTGACGAGTTAGAGATCCGATGAGTTAGAGACAAGATGTGGTAGAGAAAGCCACCACCCGGCAGAAGGGGCCCTCCGGACCCCCGATTGAGTTTGGTGACCCGTTGGTGACAAGATGTGGTAGAGAAAACTAGCAGAAACCTGAGCCCCCGGGCCTCCGGTTGAGCATCAGGAGAACAAGAAAGACACAACGCTGATGGCCATAAGAGTGGGGGTCAATATGTTGTAGTTCTGTTCGGTCTCCAACTCCCTCTCACACACACAACCCTTTCAAATAAAGTGAGAGGTATATTTTTTTAAAGAAGTCTTCGCTTATTTTATTCATTGCGTCAATATGTATACTGCATGTATATGTGTATAGTTGCATATGTATTTATTATTTGGCTATACAACATATGCATTCATTGACATTCAGGATATGACAGTGTGAATTAAAGAACATAATATACACAGTTTAAAGGGATGCTGTGTCTGATCTTGCTTGAGGCATTGTGTTTTTGACAGTTTGTATTTTGTGGGATTTGATGTTTTAATACAAAACAGTCCACTGTATAATCAGAATCAAAAGTAGTAAAACCGTTGAAGCTGTGTTAAACGAATATTTATCGCTCTCTTTGATTGACCTTGACCTCCCTTCTAAGGTTATTTTATGCCTTGATGCTAGGATATAGCAGTAATTGAATGCTTGTATTTACATTCTTGTGGAGTTGTTTCTTAAGAGTTCTTTTGCACACGGTGCCGTCGAATAGGTGGGTTGTTGAGTGTTGGTTGTTTTGTTTTATGGTGTATCAACACTTTTCGCGTCATGTAATGCCGAATTAAGTTATTTTGATAAAAGTTTCACACTATTCAATTCAGTAAAAGTACTGTTTTGGTGTATACACGGTGAAATGTAAAAATAGTTAATTTCAAACAATTCAGTTTAGCGTAATTACACAGTTTGACCCATAGATAGGACCCTATCAGGTGCTACCACTCCGGAGCAGAATTGACCTGGGAGTGATTGTAATGAAGGCATACTTCGCATTCCCCAAAGCTACTGAAGCTTTACTGTCAGAGTGTTTAGTATCATATTCAGGATACCCGTTCATGGAGACTCACTACTTTGCAGAGATGCAGTCAGTGTATTATGCAGCCCCTGCTAAATAGGCAACCATTAAATAGGAATAATTATTAATCATATCTGTTTGACCAAGATATTAGACCTTAAAAGATTTATAATCCACGTCAGTGTGGACCAGGGAGTCATGTCAATGAAGACGGATTCTACACTTCTCAGGTCTGAATAAGAGCCTCATCATCACACGCTGTATAGTGTCATTGTAAGAAAAAAAAACCTCTTTTAGCGGGGTGAAGAGAGGTTTTATCCACCCAAAGGAAAATTCTAAACCAATTCAACGGGGCTTGTAGATAAGAAAATATATGATCTTTACCAAGATTACACCTTTCCAGAAATATTTACTTGAATTTTTCAAACAATACGTACACTTTTTTCATTTACAAATAATTATGGCGGTGGTGGGAATTCGAGAGCCGTAGCGGCTATCGTGCTTCACGGCAAGATCGTTGCAAGCGAGTTCGAACTCTAGTCACGCTCTTCCGTTATTTTTGGATTAATACTCTTGTGAAACGTATAAACTCCTTAACTCCCTTTTAAGAGTGCAACTAATGTCTTTCTACAAGGAAGGTTGAGGCTTTTAATAACACATGAAAGTTGATGTGTTATTAAACAATGAAACCAAACGTAGTAATTTTGCACAGGTTTTTCTATACAACAGAAAACATATTTCTAAGCAGGAATAATTTTCCATCATATACTTCCAGTGTGAGAGACGTTATAGGAAATTCATAGACATAACAATTTTATAAGTTTTCCAAAAATTAGAAAGATTTATACACCGTAGAATTTCTATCCTTTTTAGAGTCGGGACTTCTTTCCGATGAAGCAAAATATTTGAAATATTCTCGGGTTAAGCGTTTCAAAAAAACTAGAAAAAAGTATGGAATATCGAATTTCCATAAATGTCTGAGAAAGCAGGTTATTTTGTTGGGGACGAGATCTCCATTGACCGATTTGAATATCGGTTGACATTAACCTTGATTCAACTATTCACAACGGAACTGGAGTCTTTAGTTGAAAAAAATAGTCGTAAAACGGTGACTTCCAGATCAGCCAAAAGTAAATGTCGTAAAGGTGTTCTGAACACTAGCAGAGTTCTATTTTTATTTTTGTTACTGATTACAGCTGTCATTTATTTAAAAAAAAACACATCTTTCTAAAGCACAAAATAAGGTACACATGATTATGTGTCTGTGTCTCTGTGTGTGTATGTGTTAAAATGTAGTTTATTATACCCACAGAGATACACACACACACGTATATGTGTGCTTGTGCTTGTGTGTGTTGAAATATTCTTCATTGTACATGAACATATACATATATATCTGTGTGTATATGTGTGTATGAGTGACTATATATATATATATTATATATATTTCAAAAGTAGTCTAACCCAGTCGGCTGGGGCTGTAGGATACACCGATTGCATCTCTTCACAGGGATTAGACACCCTTGAACGAGTGTTCTGGATTTGACTATGAAAAATCTTATGGTGAGGTTCCTGTAATGCTGGAGATGTGGAGAATGTGAAGTATCGCTTCGTTCCAGATTCACTCTGGACTGACGTGATTGGGTCCTATCTATGGGTCAAAAACAACCGTTCAACATTTAAACAGTGCGTAAAGAAATTACTTATACTAAACTAAATTGTTTGAAATATTTAATCATTTAACTGTGTGAAATCAAATGGCTGTTTAATTGAATTTGTATTGATACATAGGAATACCTGGAACCGTTAATCTGTGTGAAAAAGGATGAGTAATGTTGTACAGAATTATTAGTGTTAAATAGCAATGCTTGTAACCTCTTCACCGTGTGCAAACTAATGATGAATACCGGACAGAATTTTGCCCAATCAGTTGGGGCTGTAGAACACACCAACTGCATACCCCCCCCCTTAACGAGTGTCCTGGATATGACACTAAATAATCTGATGGTAAGGCTCCAGTGATGCTGGAGCTTTGGGGAAATCAGAGTACCCCTTTATTGCCATCGCTCCCAGGTCTACTCCGGCCCCGCATGGTAGCACCTGGGAGGGCCCTCTCAGTGGGTTAAATAGAACTAAAGGCATACTTATGCAAAACTGAATTGTTTGATTGAACTGAACAGCTTGAAATAGAAATGTTTTTGACAATTAAACCGTACTTATATTTAAACTGCATGCTTATGCTAAACTAAATTATTTTAAATAGAACTGTTTTTTGACATTGATACTATATTTACACTAAACTGAATTGTTTAACATAGAACTGTTTTGAATATTAACTGTGTGTAAACAAAATCTGTACTTATACTAAACTTAGTCAGCTGAATTAGAACTGCTTGACTAAACTGAATAGCTAGAAATAGAAATCTTTTTCACAATTAAACTGTACTTACATTTAAACTGTGTACTTATGCTAAACTGAATTGTTTGAAATTGAACTGTTTTTGACATTCAAACTGTACTTACACTAAACTGAATTGTTATATATAACTGCTTGAATACTTTGAAATGGAAATGTTTTTTTTACAATTAAACTGTGTACTCACGCTAAACTGAATTGTTATAAATAGAACCTATTATTTACATAAAAATGGATTTGGCATTAAATAACCAACAAAGGTTGATATGCCATAAAACCCAACAAACCAACCAAACCAAACTGGACAAAATTACGAGAGTTAGATTGTAACAATGGAAAGCATTTAACTGTGTAGAAACCATAGGTATACAAGTGAACAAGCAAATTAGCTCTAATTCATTTAAAAATTAAATTCTCGACAAAATAACCCCTTATATATCATTGAACCGGCTCATTGGTCTAGTGAGTAGAGTGTTCGCCAATGGTCCGGGAGACCGGGGTTCAATCCCAGGTCGCGTCATACCAAAGACTTAAAAAATGGTACTTGATACCTCCTTGCTTAACACTCAGCATTATAAGGTACGCATCAAGGGTAAAATGGAGCAATCTTGGGAAAGGAGTAGAGCCCTCCCCTACACCTCGGTGTTGTAGCTATTGAAAAGGGGGCATTCTGGTCGCCCTCGACTAAAGGGAAACAACTTTACTATATATCATGTATATACATTCAAATGAATGACAAAGATGGCTGATGTAAAAATATTACTTTTACATGGCAGTATTTGAAATCATTTCAATGTGAGCAAACGAATAATGTATAGAATTGTTCATATTTGATTGTAATCCTTGAAACCATTTAACTATGTGTAAATAGGGGAAAAAAGAGCTCAGGTTCGTTTACGTATGTTATCAACAAAATGCGCTTACATATATATTTTTAATATCTACGTATAAACACTATTTGGTATTAAATAACCAACAATGGTTGAAATGCCATAAACCAAACGAAACCAAAACCAATCAAGTAGTTATTTCAAAATCTGACTTTCAAGTTGTGTAACTGTATACATATAAATACGCGTGCACGTACGTACCCAACACACGTAGGTCTACATGTAAATAAACACACACACTCAAGTATGTACCGAACATACGTACGACTAATATATATATATATATATATATATATGTATATATATATATGAGATAGAAGATGTAATTTGTGTCTGGAAGAAAAATTACAAATTATGTTGTATATTGATCCTGTTAATCTATTAAATCAGAGATGTGATTTTATTGCTAGATGTAGGCATAGAAATAAATTTAGACTATTTAAAAAAAAAACGTATATAAATAAATAAATAAATACCTATGATTTATTAAATTGGTAAATGAATTAGAAATTGAATTTGTATTAGTAATTTTTACTCTATTATTGTAATTTTGGTGGGTATTTTACTGTAAATAACATTAGTTTTAGATTTTTTTAGTTCCCTTTAATGATAAAAATTGATGTACTAAAATTAGATGTGTCTGAATAATAATATTTTTATAAATTTTAAATGTTTGAATGTTTACATATGTATTTTTGTTGCAGTACATTTTTCCTCCGTTATATTTGATTTATGATGAAACCGGATATTTCTTTACATGCCAATATAAATTTATACTTATTGTAACTTAAATTGGAAGGGTTACTTTTTATAGGAGAAATAATTTTTTTCCAAGTCTGGTTGTGAATGTGAAAGAGTTATTTTAATTCCATTTCTTGTTTGATATGAAGAAGTCCTGGAAATTTTTCAGAGCATTGATTTTTATCAATGCTTTTTAACAGGATGGAAATAAATCTACCATCTTAATGTGACCGATTGTTGGGTTTTGTCTTTTGAAGAGAAATAATTTGCTTAACGGATTTTATTTACATTAAACTCTTGACCGGTATTACTTAAATTTAAGATTCTATTTTTGAATATCTTATTGGTCCTGCATGGAATTCTTTCCGGATTAACTAGATTAAATTCTGTCTTATATATATATATATATATATATATATATAGACGAACGTATGTTTGTTCTATACGTGGTGTGTGTGTGTGTGTGTGTGTATAATATATTTCCGTACGCTTTGTAAATGTGTTTGCGCGCGCACGTGTGCCTGTGTGTGTCTCTGTGTGTGTCTCTATGTGTGTATGTGTGAGCATACCGAAAATATTCTTTCTCTCAGGATCTAGAATCATACACATTCACATACGCACACATGCACACGCGCACACGCACGCACACTTACTGGACATACCTAAAGTTTTTAAATGCATATTTTTATGTATGTATATGTATACGCAGGTATATATAGAACATATGTGTGTCCATTATATAAAAGACTTACGATTATTCGGTACACGCATGTCTATGAATGTCTGTGTGAAAGGCAGAATGATGTTTGTTAAAAATACCGGGTGGAACGATAAAATTGTCCCTCTAGAAAAGAGGACATGATTCCATTTCCGTTTTATGAAAACCGGTTTTCTTTTTTTTTTTTTTTTTTTTTTTTGTTGCGGACAATCTACTAGTCGGCCACTTGTGTACAAGTCCCAAGAGCGAAAGGAGCTTTCTATCATGCCTGAAAGTGACACAATGTTCAACGAGCGAGATCGGAGATGCGCCGCTGTATAACTCATGCTCTCTACTGAACCAAGCTATGACAACAGGACCATTGCCAGCACCCTCAAAATGCAAATCTGGATCGCCACGAATAACAAAGACGTGCCCAGGGTGATGAAAACAAGGTTTCTGGCTACGGTCATGGTCTTTGGTGTGGTTTCAAGTGAGGGCCACATCATGCGACCTCACATCTTCGAAGTCGGCTTGAAAGTCAACACCAAAGTGTACCTGGATGTGCTGAAGAGTGTGGTGATCCCCTGGTGCAATCAGGTGGCCGGTGGCTGACCCTGGTTGTGAAAGCAGGACTCAGCGCCGGCCAACAAATCCAAGGAGACCCAGGCTTCACTTCAGAAGGAGTGCAACGACTTTGTACCCTTCTCTCACTGGCCCCCTCGTCCCCCAACCTGAACCCGCTGGACTACTTCGTTTGGTCAACATGACCTCCCACAACACCAAAGCCAGCCTTATTACCGCCATCTGCTGGGTATTCGCCGAGCTCCCGCCGGCGCTTGTGGAAAAGGCATGCTCCCTGTTTCGGATCCGTATGGAGGCGGTGATTGAGGCTGAAGGCGGCTACATTGAATAGATGTAAGCTCTACTACATTTTCCTTTTATTCTATTCATTCCACCTCAAAATAATCTTCCGTTTTTGTTAATTAAACATTATCTATGATATTTGCCTATAGTTTAAACCTGTTCCTATGTCTACAGCAAGGTATTAATTCACATCGGTGATTTAATCAATTTTCAGATAAGTAATACTGGATACTTACGTAAGGTTATTAAGGAATGTCCTACTTTCCTAAATTATAAT
Organism: Sepioteuthis lessoniana; assembly: GCA_963585895.1. Lineage (NCBI taxonomy): Eukaryota > Metazoa > Mollusca > Cephalopoda > Myopsida > Loliginidae > Sepioteuthis > Sepioteuthis lessoniana. Next base: position 22,881,176 of record OY757906.1, on the reverse strand, counting down.
TAAATCTGGAATTTTACGTTGGAATATAATAAGAATAAAAAATTATAATTTAATTTACTGTGATTCCAACCGGTAATAAAATATAATAAAGAATAAAAAGATAAAAAAATAAAAAATAAAAACCGGAGTGGGGTAAACGAGGAGGTAACTCTTCAGTCCTCTTCTACATCCTCCACCCTCCCCTCCTGTGTCTATTCTGTGTGTCATTTAATTTATCCATTGGATCTGAAGAAGTTCTGTTTTTTTTGGTGGTATTGATATTTATCAATACCCAAAACAGGATGGAAATAAATTTATAATCCTAATATGACCGACTTTTTTTTTTCTTAAAGAAATTATTGATCTGTGATGTTAGTTACATTGAGCTCTTTAGCCGGAAAATTTTAAATGTCACATAATGGATTGAAATTTTCCTGACAGAATTATTCCCGACTCTGGTTTATCTGGACTGAATAATACACACACACACACACACGCACATATATATATATATATATATATATATATATATATATATATATATATATATATATATATATTATGCGCTTTTTTTAATTAAGTCAATTACGACCGATTCATGCTTTGACAATTTTCATATAGTTGCCTTTATATTGTCGTGCCATGCCCTTTTTTAGATAAGTTGTTCTCGTTTCATTTTCTCAAGCTCTGTTGGTGTAACGTCTACTTTTGTTAAAAATCTATCAAGTGCTCCAAACAAAAATGACGATGTAAAATCAATTAAGAAATTAAAGCAAGGTAATAACCAAGAACTCCGAGTTTCACATCGCCGATCGTCAGGTAAGGTATTAAACCACTGGTCCAACATATACAAGCACAAATCAAAACTATAAAATACGGAATATATCAGACGCTAGGAATACCATCTCATCTGATAACCTAGGATGTTAAACCTTGTTTTCTAAGTTATTATCTTGCCTTATTTTTGTTGTTGTCTCTTTCTCCTTCTCTCTCTCTCTCTCTCTCTCTCTATATATATATATACGAAAATGTACAGTGATGAAAAAACACAAGTTCTTCAGGGATGTGTTTGTGTGTATACGAGAATTTGTGTCAGTATGTGCAAGAGAATGTATATATATATATGTATATATAAGGAAATAAATCCGACAGTATGAAGAAAACTTAAAAAAACAAATAATCCAAAATTTGATGAATTTATCATAAAAGTCTTCATTGAAAGTTTCAATTGTAATAACCTTCTTCAGGACTTTAAATTCATGAAAAAAGTTTTTAAAATACCGATGGACGTTTGATGAAATAACAAGAAAAAAGAAAGTGTGTATAAAAAGAAAGATTCCCTGCAGCATATTTTCATATATACTTCCATATATATATATATGCTTTGAAGAATCTTTTTTTTTAAATATACACACTTTACTTTCCCATGTTATTTCATCAAACACCCATCGCAATTTTAAAAACGTTTTTCATGAATTTAAAGTCCTGAAGAAGGTTATTACAATCAGATAGTGCATTGTCGACTTTCATGATAAATTCATCAATTTCTGAATAATATTTTTTTAACTCTTCTTCATATATATATATATATATATACGAATTCTGTTCCATTGCTTTAGTAAGGATTTATTTGATGTCTGCATTTTGACGTCAATTGTAATACAGTTTCTGTGATGGTTAATTATGTCATTACCTTGTTTGGTTTAGCTGAGAATTTTTCAGTTAGGTGTTAAGTTAGCTAAAATCTTTGCGCAGAAATGTAAGTTGAATTGAAAAGTTTGTGTATATAACGATCCTCACAGGAAGGCCAAAATGTAAACAAAATGGATTCATATCTTGTCTGTGACAGGTTTGATTGGGAAAATGAAAACAGTCAACTTAGGACACGTGAGCGATGACGCAATAATTTAGCAAGATGGCATCACTCTACCAATATCTTGAATTTAAATATATAAAAATTAGGGAATTTTGAAAAAGAAGTCAGAAGTTTGCGTTAAGAGAGTGCGGTCGGGCTGGGGGTGGACATGTCTCTTGGTGTCTGTTCATAGACTCTTACAGATTTTCTCTCTCTCTCTCTCTCTCTCTCTCTCTCTCTCTCACTCTCTCTCTCTCTCTCTCTCTCTCTCTCTCTCGTGCGATTGTCAAAGAAATAAAAAATAAGGCTCTGAATATGTGTCTTTACACGGTGTCAATAATAGAAGTCCTCCATTTGTTTCTTTGTTTCTCTCTCTATATCACCGTCTCTCACTCTCTCTCTCTCTCTCTCGTGCGATTGTCAAAGAAATAAAAAATAAGGCTCTGAATATGTGTCTTTACACGGTGTCAATAATAGAAGTCCTCCATTTGTTTCTTTGTTTCTCTCTCTACATCACCGTCTCTCACTCTCTCTCTCTCTCTCTCTCTCTCTCTCTCTCTCTCTCTCGTGCGATTGTCAAAGAAATAAAAAATAAGGCTCTGAATATGTGTCTTTACACGGTGTCAATAATAGAAGTCCTCCATCTGTTTCTTTGTTTCTCTCTATATATCACCGTCTTTCTCTCTCTCTCTCTCACACACACACACACACACACACATATGTAGCCATTTAGACCATTTCGTGACAAAAAAGCGAGTATACTTAAAAAATAAAAACAAACAACAAAGCATTGCCGTTTCTTCATTGGTATCCGACACTTTTTTTTTCCTTTTCCAAATGTAACTTGCTATTGTAAGACGAAAGATAAATTGTCCAGTTGTAAATATTTCTTTTCTAAATATAATAGTATAAGAATACAAGTGCGCGTGCCATTTATTCACGACTCACTCAGTTGATTACCCTACTTAATCTGTGAGGGGGTGTCCTCGTGGTTTAATGGTTAAAGCGATTGACTGCGGAATCGTAGTGAGTGAGTTCGAACTCAAGCCGCGCTATTACGTTTACTTTCGGACAAATATCCATGGGAAAGATATGAACCCCCTTATCATCCCAGCTATGGGTTAAATAGTTCCGCAACCTTTCTTCTAGAAGTATGGCTTTGGCATTAAATATCACACATAGGTTGATATGCCATTAAACAAAGAAACTGTCCTATTGAATCTCTTTTTATACCTATTTCTTTTCTTATGATAATTTTGTATTCTTAATTCTACCCTTTCTCTCTATTACTTTCCATTCTTTATATAATTTAATTTTTTTCCCTTTCAAAATTACCGTCTTTTTTTCTTCTGATTTCTAATTCCTTTGAAAGGATTTCAGTTGAGCATGCACCTGTATCCTTATCTTGCCAACACGACAGATGTGGTGTCATTTAGAAACCAGACCTATGGATCCACACGTAAATAATCGTATGGTTTATGACAACAACAACAATAACAACAATGATTATTACAACAACAACAACAACAACAACAAATACTACTACTACTACTATAAATAATAATAATAATAATAATAATAATAATAATATAACCATTTGTAATTGTTGCGTTTAGAACAGTAACTAAAGGATTACTAAAGGGACTGGAGGACTTCGAAACATGGACGTGTAGAGACCATCCAAACGACAGCATTATTGAGAACGGCCAGAATACTGAGAAGAGTGTTGGAGACTTGAGGAGACCTGCTGTCACTCAGACTCCAGTGAAAAGTCATCAGCTAACGCAGACGTGAAAATCTCTAATGAGTGAATAATAATAATAATAATAAAAGTATATACAGGAACTAGAATCTATCACTGAAAATTAAACGTATAAAATTCTCTGAAACTTTGAGATATAAATGGATCACCAAATACTTGCCAAAAGATCTGACATAGTATCACTTACGAAGAAAAAGGAATTGTTTTCTTGTGAATTTTGCCATTTTACCAGACCATATTGAGTGAATGAAAGAGCAGCGGAGGATGAACGTGACAGTTAATACCAAAGGTGGTTGATGCCATTGATACGGACCCCAAAAGCCTTTAAAAGAGATCAGGAAAACCAGAGATCAGCGAAGATATCGAGAACATCTAGATTACAGCCCTATTGAGATTAGCTTGAATTCATAGATGAGTCTTAGAGACTTGAGGAAACTTGCTGTCTTACTCAGACTTCAGTGAAAAAATAAAAGTTGACAATGGTTCCAAAAAAATTGTACAGTAACATAATAAGCCATGTCAGAATCCATTATTAAACCTCTAGTTTTATTTCTTGCTGAAAGGGAATTAGATACATGATAAAAAAAGGAGAGTATCTTTTAAAGATTGTGCCAAGAGGAAAGTGTCCCACATGTGATTAGCATGGGAAATAATCTTAATTTAAGGTTTTGCGTTGCCATCCTGATTAATACTTATTCTGCAAAACAAATCAGATTATTTTTTACCAACATTTTCAAACTTTGCTCATTGAAAAGAAGGATCTTCACATTATCATGTAATATTCTCAGAGTTTCTTAATGAAAACGAAACCAATCCGCACTCGTTCAGTAATTAGTGAACAATAACTTTTATTTAGATTCTGTCATTTATTTCTCGTCGAGAATTAATCTACCTTTTGAGGAGCGATATTTTGTTTTTGTCAATTATGATTCTTTTCATTTATTGTCAAAATAACGCTGTATACAGTTAGTAATTCTTGAAAGAATCTAAACAAATACTATATGCTTTATTTTGAGATTTCAAAACAGGATTATTACTGAAGAAGAAAGAAATTTTATTGCAATCAAGATAGGAAATTCATCTTGTTTAAACCAAATATGAAAATAAAACGTTTTCAACCGAATTAAATTCTGGCTTGAAAAAAATTGAGATTTTTCTATCCTTTAGAAATTTTGTCGAAAATTTATCCAGGTTAAAAAGGCCAAATTAGATAGCTATTTCTAAAAATCCGTCAAAATTAATCTATCTCCTGCGATCTTAAAATTTTAGTGTTACTGTTGTGGTTTATTAGAATAATACCTCAAATCGTAACTTACAATGAAAAGGCTTAATTTTACAGGACGTAAAAGGATGTCTTAACAGAGGTATATTGCTTGCAAGACTCGTTCAGAAAAGTCGGCTACCAGGCCAACAACATAACTTCTAATATTCAAATGGAATAGTCCATTCTTATACAGATAAGTATCATCTCTTCTCTAAACACTTAAAAATGTCAGATTTGGTAATTATAAACGAACCATGATTCGTTCTACATCTGATATGTTCATTACGCTAAATGAAATACTCGTCATAAGTTTTTGAAAGAGGAGAAAAACTATATCATTGGTTACGACAGAAAGAAAAACGAATGATTTTGGGAAACAAAAATTGAAATTTAGTTGACACTCATAAAATTTGGTCCTTATATATTTAGATATTGTTTCTGTTTTTATCTCTCAAAACTTAGAGATTTGAAGCGTTCTATTATACGAACAATTATTTCAGAACAATATATATATATATATATATATATATATATATATATATATATATATATATATATATATATATCCTTTCTTCATTGATACATATTTGATGAACATAATAGACATTTTTGTCTTCATATTTTTGTGCTAATCCTTTCGAATTGCCGTATCGATCTTATGATATTCGACAGGAATTGCTTGATAAACCTTCCATAATCAGTTATTTCCCAAGGTTGGGCAGAAAGTACTTGGGAAATAACTAATTACGGAAGGTTTGTCAACCAATTCCCGCCGAATATCATAAAATCGATACAGCAATTCGAAAGGATTAACAAAAAAAAATATGTAGACAGTGTCTATTATATTTAATCATATATATATATATATATATATATCATTCTGAAATAATTGCTTGAATAATATATGTATACACACACACACACACACACACACACACACACACACACACACACACACACACACACACACACACACACACACACATACATATATATATATTATTCAAACAATTATTGCAGAATGATATACCTATATATATACACACACACACACACACACACACACACACACACATATATATATATATATATATATATATATATATATATATATACATATATATATATATATATATTATTCAAACAATTATTGCAGAATGATATACCTATATATATATATATATATATATATATATCGAGGTATATCCATGTATATCTTAATAGATTATTGTTTGTTGTTTTAATCATAAAGAAAGACAAAGAGCGCTTTTCCACTTTCTCCATATGCATCGTGTTCATTAATCTTCAAAGATTTCTGAAGAGAATTCATATTTTCTTTGTTCAGAACAATAAACAACAATTCGGAGACTGAAGAGCTCAGTGTTTAAAATACTCTTTTTCTTAAATGTTACAATCGTTTCAACAACGCAATAATATTACTCTGAATTCACCACGGAAAAATAAAAGTTAATTCACTCAAGGGGCTTAGACAATTCGCATCTATTAATAGTATTATTTGTATGCACATACAGAGAAGCAGCTAAAATCAAATGACTTGGTTTAAATAAAAAAATAAAATTCTACAGATTTAATCGTGATATATTTGCTGTAAATATCCTTGAATAACTTTCATAAGCAAGTACCGAGTATTATATGAAATTTGGTGAAAAACTAGTTATTTAAAAAAAAGTTCAGCGCTTTAAATTAGATTATGAATATTGTCATATATATTTCTGATGTATTTCTCGCCAAAATAGTAATAGTTTCCAACAAAATATGGCAAGATTTCAATATAATCAAATATTCTTTATTTATCTGAAATATTGTCTCCAAAGATATCATTATGACAAGCCGTGGTAAAGTTGATGAATTACTGATGTGCCATGTTGTAACATTTAAGACTCAAGGGATGTCTATTTCTGATCTTTCTAAAGAAGCTAATAAATCTCAGGATATGATTTTTTTTTCAAATGTTGAAAATTTAAGATATTTCTGACTCCTTAAAAAAAAACTAAATCACCAGAACGGTTACAGAAAACGATTCCTTGTCAAAATCAGGCAATTCCAAGACACTCCTTTGTGGATCATTATGACACATTATTGGCCTTTGAAGAATGTGGCATGAAAAAACTCTCGGCAGATAAAAGCCGGTCTTTTCTATGAAACAGGGATTTTATACACTTCCTTCAAAATCAACTTCAACAAAAAAAAAAAACTTTGCCAAAGAACATGTGGTTGACACTGGTGTAAATTTGACAAAAGAACAGTGATATGAATGTGATTAATTTAGCTGAATCTGGTAGCAGATTTTCTCAGACGATATAAATACGAAAAATCTTTTACAAGGGATTTTAGTTCGGTGTTGGTATTAGTTTGTTTGTTTTTTTGTGTTTTATTGCATATCAAGCTTTGTAGGTTATTCCATATCAAATCCATTTTATACAAACATACAGTTCTATTTCAAACAATTCAGTGTAGCCTAAGTACAGTTTCAATGTCAAAAACAGTTCTATTTCAAAAAATTCAGTATAGTATACAAAACCGTTCGTCTTCAAACGATTCAGTTTAACATGCAGTCCACAGTTTAGTTCTATTTGACCCACGTATAGAACCCAATCAGGTGTTACTACTCCGGGCCAGATTGTGAGATACTATTTTAATCTGATAATGGTTCATTCATCTTTCGGTTACAAAGCAACGGTTACCGAAAATTTTATCGCCGAATGAAATTGAATAGGCGACTTCAGTTCAAATCCTGGATGAAGCTATTTGCGTTTCATTTCACGTTAATACGTTTTAGAAACAGGGGACTTGATTTCTTCCTTCACCAGCAATGGATAAATAGTTGATTGGCTGGGTAGGTTTTATGGCATATCCCATTTATATATATATATATATATATATATATATATATATATATATATATATATATATATATATATATATATATATATATAATTTGCTTTAGTTGGATTTATGGCATATCAAGCATTGTAGGTTGTTTTATGCCACATCCTCTTTATACATATATATTAGATATACGTAATTTGCTTTGGCTGGATTTATGGCATATCAAGTATTGTAGGATGTTTAATGCCAAATCCTCTTTATATATATATATATATATATATATATATATATATATATATATATATATATATATATATATATATATATATATATATATATGTATATATATATATATATAGTTTACTTTGGTTGGATTTATAGTATATCAAGCATTGTAGGTTGTTTTATGCCAAATCCTCTTTATACATATATATTAGATATATGTGATTTGCTTTAGCTGGATTTATGGCATAATAAGCATTGTAGGTTTTTAAATGCCAAATCCTGTTTATATATATATATATATATATATATATATATATATATATATATATATATATATATATATATATAATTTGTAAACCCTGAAAATCTTCACAAGTATTATCGTGTAACAGCAACAATTTAACACTAGTCATTTTTTTGCACACATCTAAATTGATATTCTTATTATTTATAAGTGAACAGTTAGTAGATAATTTCATTTTTAAATGAGGTAGAACTAATTTGCGTACACTTACATAGAGCTGTTGTTTCGACAGATTTAAAAACTTTCAGTCATTTTGATCTAACATAAATCTTTATCTCCTATATAAATCAATTGTTCGCAAACAGTGAAGTGGTTTCAAGTATTGCTATTTAACACTAATTACTATATTCAACTCTCTTCATTCATTTGCACACAGTTAAATGGTTCCAATTCTCGTCATTTATCACTAACAATTCAATTAAACATCAACTTTTATTTATACACATTTAAGTGATCGAACAATTCTAAGTCATTTGTTTAAACTCAGCTTAAATGTCAAACAGTTCTATTTGACCCACAGGTAGGACCGTATCAGGTACTACTAATCCAGGTCATGACAATTTAAGGGTATTCCACATCCTTTAAAACTCAGTGTTGAGGCGTTACTCTCAGATATTTTAGTGTCATATCAAAGGCACTCGTTCGAGAAGTCTTACCCTTCTGCAGAGATGCAGTCGGTGTATTTTATAACCCCCCAGCCAACTGGGCTGTCTAAATAGCAGAGAAACCTGCTTGCTCTATTCGTCAGTCAACAGTTTTATAAGGAGAAAAATGCAAATCAGCAAGTACGCTACTTAAAATTGACTTTGTGTCATATACTCCCGGTGGAAGAGGAGCTATGTAAATACATGTCAGAGTGTAGAGTGCGAAGAAAATGATACTGGGAGGGGGGTGAATAGAAAAGTCATCCAAAAAGTCAACAGTCTAAAGAAAGACGAGTTAACAGGGTTCAGCGTCACTTCAAGTCAGATAGATGTTGCAAGATATGCTTAATCTAGTAACCCAGAGGAATCTTTCCAAAATCACCATCTAAGAGAAAACTAATATTCGGTCACATTAGAATAATAAATTCATTTCCATCCTGTTACGAGCATTGATATGAATCAAAGACTCCAAAATAATTTTTTAACAGGGTTTCATCCAATCCAACAAGAAAATAAAATAAAATACAACCTAACACGAGGGATAGAAATATTTAGATATTCGAAATTTGAATAATTTATTTGTCCTGATGGAATTGTTCCCTAGTCCGGATTTACTGGATTGAAGAATATATATATATATATATATATATATATATATATATATATATATATATATATATATATATATATATATCAGATTTGTCGATTATTTTTGCTGGTTGGTGTGCTAGGAGATGAACGGAAAACGAATCCAAAATACGGGAAGAGAAGGATCCTAAATGAACTAAGAAGCCAGCCCACACATAGCATCCCTTGTCCATTTCAAATTTCTTCCAGGACCCTCGGAAAATGAGCGGTGAAAATAAATCAACGATGTTCTAATGGTTAAGACGAGTTGTGTTTTTATATTTTCCCTTTCTGCATCCAGGGATTAGTCATCACTAACATAGCTGTCGTCGGTGACAACGCTACAAATGTAAACAATACAGTGTATGAAGCTATTATTAAACAGCTGGTTGTCCCTTCTATGAAGATATATCCAGTACAGAGTCCCATCATTGCGTAGAATAAAGCTCCTTGTCATACTGTTACAACAATGAAGCACTTAGTCAAGTTTGGGTTTTATTGGTTGGGTTTTATAGTATATTAAATATTATAGGATTGTTAATGCCAGGTCCTTTATATATATATATATATATATATATATATATATATATATATATATATATATATATATATATAATATGGTTTGGTTGGGGTTTATGGCCTATCAACCGTTGTAGATTATTAAATGCCAAAACCTGTTTATTCATATATTATATATATATGATTTGGTTTGATTGGTTTTTATTGCATATCAACCATTGTAAATTTTTTAATGTTCAAATCCTCTTCATACAAATATATTAAATATATAGGATTCGGTTGGTTTGGGTTTTATAGCATATTAACCATTGTAAGATATTTAATGCCAAATCTTCTTTATACATATGTATTAAATATATGTGATTGGTAGATTCATTTTGTTTATAACGTTCTTAAATGAGCATGAGTTTTTGTTATACACAGTTAAAAGGTATCAAATATTGCTATATAATTGTCACAATCCAACATCTGTCATTTGTTTGCGCACAATTTTATTTTATTTGACCCATAGATAGGGCCCTACAACTCCGAACTAAAGTGACCCTGTGAATGTTGGGAATAAAGAGGTATCCCGAATTTTCCAACACTCCAGTATTACTGGATCCTCACCATCAGATTGTTTGTCATATAAGAGGACACTCGTGCGGCTGGGGTCTTATCCCTCAACAGATATGCTGCTGGTGTATTCTACAATCTTAGTTTACTGGGCTGACTTAGTGGGTAACCTTATGCATTGCCACATCACAGTATACATGTTCGAACTCCAGTCATGCAGTCAGATTTCAAAACCTCGGGCTTACGACATAGTCTATCGAAAATGCAGACCTTTAACTAAGAGAAAAACTTTGATTGCTCATAAAAGAATATATAAAATTCTGAAAAATAAATGACTAATTAGTTTTTTAAATCTCATTTGATGCTCCATTTAAACAAAGCTGAATAAATTACCAAATGAATAATTTGTTTGGAACTACAAAAAGAACGAATGACAAATTAGTAAAGTGTTGTAGTCATCTGTATACAAAATTATTTAAAAGTCATAGCATTTTCACATCTTATCAGTGTTCTGTATCAATAAATTGATAATGTTTGTTAATTCAATTAATAAAAGATATTTGCGAATTTTCTATATTTTCGGTCTTACTTTTCAAATTCCGGGTTCTAGTTTTTATACAAATTTTCTATAGTAAATAAAAAATGTCTTAAAAGATTTGCTACTATTTTTACCTCGATGAATGTTTTCTTTATTGGATTGGTGTGTTTTTTATTATGGTATATCAAATATTATGGTATATCAAATATTATGTGTAATTTAATGCCGAACCCATCTTTGTAAAAGAACAGGAATGGCACTATTTAACCATTAGTTTCACGGATAAAGGGGTTTATGCCTTTCCAAAGTGTTTTTGTATGAAACTAAACGCAATAGCGCGACTGGAGTTTGAACTTGTTCACTATGATGTGGTAATGCGGAAGGTTACTCACTAAGTCACGGGGTCTCCTCGTGGTGTAATGGTTAAAGTGGTGGACAAAGGAATAATAGTTAGCGAGTTCGTGCTCCAGTCAAGCTATTACGTTCACTTTCGGACAAATACCCTTGGGCAAAAGTATGAACTCCCTTATCCTCCCAGCTATAGGTTAAATAGTACCCCTACAGTTCTTCTAGGAGAATAGCTTTGGCATTAAATAACCTACAAAGGTTGATATGCTATTAAACAAAGAAACTAAGTAACGGAGACTCCTCTGTGGGTTTTTTAAATTTCTATATAATATCAATAGCGGCAACCTAAAAATAATATAAATGTAATATACTACAAACTACTTGTAGACAATTTTTGCATACATCAGCAAATTATTACACCCATCATGTTCATAATATAATGTAAAATTCTAAAATATAACAGAACATTAACATCATGGGATTCTCAGCAGTTATTTATTATACTTTCGACATCAAATGCATTCTAAGCAATGTTAAACAGTCAAAACGTTAGGTTAATGTACAATAAATGTTTTTTTTTTTTTGCTTGCACCAATCTGCTTAGAATACATTGACTGTTGTCGCTTCTGCTGGGTAAGATACCCGTCCTCAAAAACGGTTGTCTCCTTGGTATTATAGAAAAATAGTTTAGATGATGAGGCTACGGTTCTGGAACCTTGGGTTTATGGATTACCGCTTTATTGCGATTAATCATAAGTCTATTATGATAAGTTGAAGTATCTGTAAGTTGATTAGTTCTATAAATTGGAATTTCTGATATTATATAAATATGTGCCAAAAACTTAAGAAACTTCACAAAAGTAAAAATAAAGTAAAGTTGGCGACCCTAAAGCTCCCTTTTCAATTGCTACAACCCCGAAGTGTAGGGGGAGGGTGCAACGTCTAACCCCGGATTGCTCCACTTTACCCTTAATACGTACCTTATAATGCCGAGTGCTAAGCAAGGACGTGTCAAGTACCATTTTTTAAGTTTTTGGTATGACTCGACCAGGGATTAAACCCTGGCCTCCCAGGCCATTAGCGATCACTCTACCCACTAGGCCAATGAGCCGGTTTACAAAGTACAAATATAAACGAACAATTTCCAAATTTCTCTAACACATCGACATGAAATACTCCCAGATGGGTTTTCGTGCCATTAGACTCAATATATCAATAAATACATCAAGAGATTTTTTAAGCTTCTTGTTCAATGATAACAAAAATGTATTGAGCAAACTAGTGACGTTTAGTACTTTCTTAAATAACTTTTTTACAGTCCAGTAAGAGGAGCTTGGATACTGAAATAATATCAAGGTGGGTTCCGTTTGAAGGAATTACTAGTTAGTAAGTTGGTTAAAGTTGAGCATCGTGTATTTTAGAAAGGAAAAAAATAAGAAAGAAAGAATATACGAAGAAAAGAAAAATCAATCAAGATGTTTAAAAAATTGAATAATGTAAATAAAAGAGAGGAAGAAAAATAGATAAAGAGAAAGAGCAAAGATGCAAAAAAGAATTAAAAAATAATGCAAATTATCTCAAGAAAAAAAAAAGAAGGTGAATAGGAAAAAGAAAGTAAAGAACAGAAAACACCATGAAGGAAAACGAAGGAAAAGAAAGAAAATGCGAAACAGTATGAATAAGGTAGAAAAAGAAAAAAGAAAGAGAATGAAGAAAGAAAAGAATAAAAGAAAACTAAAACAAAAGGGATATACGAAAATTGGTTGATTGGTTGTTTGAGTTTCACGGCACATCAACCACTATGGGTTATTCAATGCCAAATCCGGTTTACATATACGAGTTATATAGGATTTATAACCATTTGTTATATGAACTCACTTTTTCTTCATAAACTCACTTTTCTTTTAAATTCATGTTTTTATCCATTCGACCCACAAGTAGAAACGAAAATTAATGGATGAAAATCAGAAAAAAAAACATGTGCAAAAAGGATGAAAACAAAAACAAAAGAGAAAAGACAAAGAAAAGAAAGTAAAAAGAAAAAGAAAAAGAAAAAAAAAACAAAAGAGAAAAAGAAAGAGAACGAAATTAAAGACAAAGAAAAGAAAGTAAAAAGAAAATGAAAAAGAAAGAAACAAAAGAGAAAAAGAAAGGGAACGAAATTAAAGACAAAGAAAAGAAAGTAAAAAGAAAAAGAAAAAGAAAAAAAAAACAAAAGAGAAAAAGAAAGGGAATGAAATTAAAGACAAAGAAAAGAAAGTAAAAAGAAAATGGAAAATAAAAAACAAAAGAGAAAAAGAAAGAGAAAGAAATCAAAGACAAAGAAAATAAAATGGTAAAGAAAAACAAAAGAGAAAAAGAAAGGGAACAAAATTAAAGACAAAGAAAATAAAATGGAAAAGAAAAAACAAAAGAAGAGAATAGTAAGAGAAAATGACAAGAATAAAAGAAAAAATAGACAAGAAAATGTGTAGGAAAAGAAAGAAAAGAAAAAATAAGAGTAAAGTAATATAAAAGAAAGAAAGAGAAAGAAAAAACATCAGTAACTTACGATAATAAATAAAAAAGTATGAACTGGTAGAACAATAAAAAAAGAAAAAGAAAAAGTAAAACGCCGAAATAAAAAAGAAAAATAGGGAAATGGCTGGTTGACGCGAGGGTAAAAAAAAAAGAAAGAAAGGAGAAAGTACGAAAAGAAAAATGAAAAGAAAAATAGAGAAAAAAGATAAAAGGGAAATAATGATAGAAAGGTAAAAATAAAGAGAAAAAGACGGAAAAACAAGAAGAGGGAAAATTAAAAGAAAGAAAGAAAGAAAGAAAGAAAGAAAGGTAAAGAAAAGAAAAGTAAAGTAATGTTAAAATAAGAAAAAAAAACGCAGCCAAGAGTATAAAAAAGAAAAAAGAAAAAAGAAAAAAAATAATGATAGAAAGTGTGTAATAAAGAGAAAAAAGGGGAAAAGGTGAGTATTATAAAAAGTAAAAAAAAAAAACAATGAAAGAAACTAAAACATGAGAAAAAAGAATAGAAAAGAAAAACACGATATGACATCGGCACCCCGGTGTTTGTTTTGTATAAACGTCTGTAATCGATTTCTTTGTGTTCAATAACTGTGAACGTAATATGAAGTAAAAAGGTCGGAGAATTATAACTTTATCCTGTTTTTCTCTTGTTTATGCAAGAAGATTTTGAATGCTTAGTGGAGCGTATCTTGAAGTAAGCCTCATTCATTTTATGCTTAAAGAAAACACAAACATGGAAAATCGAGACAAGTCAAACAATCAATACGTAGACTTGCAACGTAACAGACATTAAACAGAAAGAAAGAAAAAAACACATGGCTGTATTGTGGGGAATTTAAGTTTCATCTGCACAGAAAGTTCCAGAAGTGCTGCTTTATGTCACTGTTGGACAAGCCAAATCAATCATTACATAAAAAATCCATCTGACCATCTATTGTGGTGGCTGAGATAGTTCAGTATTTCCAGCTGTCGCCAGTAGAGTAAAAGTAACGTTGGCGCCCTTAGTGAAGGTTGACCAGAAGGCCCACTTTTCAATAGGAGAGAGTGCTACTGTGAAAAAAATTGCAGAAATATTTTTTTTATATTATCATTTTTTGTTGGATATATCTTATCTTTCGGTTTAGTTAGGCTTAGAACTGTTCGGCTTAGTGCACGGGTAGGGACACACATTGAGTGCAGGTGTTCACGCTCGCGCGGGGAAGATGTGACAATCACAGATGTCATAAGAAAACCCCCGGATAGAAAATGGGACTGGGGATGTGAGTGACGTCATGTCCAGAAGCGATGGGTTAAGGATTTTGGGTGATTTTTGAAAAAAAAAAGCAGTTAGTTGAGATTTGAAACTGGAAGAAGCGAGTTGATTTTTTGACCTGAGCGAGGCTAGTCCAGTTAGGGACTACGGGATGCCCGTGCGTTGTTGGGTCAGATGGAACAGTCAGCATAGTAGAAATTGTCTCTCACTCCTCGAGTCGAAAAACCTAAAAGTCAAGAAGGTAATAAAAGTTTCGTACCTGAACAAAGAAAGTCGTCAGCGTTTCGCGTATTTCGGGATTCCTATTCATACGAACGTTTTACGTATCCGTATATTTCACTTATTTGTATTTCGGATATGTTACACTACTCCATTCTCTGGATTGTTCCACTTTACCCTTAATCCTTATCTTATAAAGCTGAGTGTTAAGCTAGGCGGTATCGAATATCATTTTTTTTAGTCTTTGGTATGACTCGACCTGGGATTGAACTCCAGTCTCCCGGACCATTTACAAAAACTCTACTTATTATACCAATGCCTGTCACTAATAAGCGATATTTAAACCCAAGTTAAGAAAAATGAAGGCTCATCTCAAGGTAGACACTTCTTTCCGACACGGGCGATTGACTGACAGATTTTAACGGCCTGTCAACGTGTCTATTTTTATTTCATGCCTTGACGTTAGGGTATCTCGTTCATTGTACATTTAGTTCATTTTTTGGTAAGATTTTTTTTGTACATGGCTATGATATCAAGTATTTTTATCAAATTTAAATGATTTGTAAACAGTTGTATGGTTTCAAGTATTCCCATCTTATACTAATTTAATTAAGTTTCAATTTTTTATTTCTATTTAATAATTCTGTTCGTTTGCAAACAGCTACATTGGTTTAAATAACTTATAATAGTTCTTATTTAACAATTATAGCTTCAATTAACAATTCTTAATACTAAAAATGTACATTGAACCAGTCGGCTGGGTTCTGTAGAATACATCGATTGCATCTCTGCTGAGGGTTAAAAACCCCACTAAACAATTTATTGGTTAAATAGAACTAACGGCATACTTGTGCTAAACTGAATTGTTTGACTAAATTGAATAGCTTGAAATAGAATTTTTTTTGACAATCAAACTATCCTTAAATTTAAAGTGCATGCTTATGCTAAACTAAATTGTTTGAAATTGAACTGTTTTTGACATTGAAACAGTACTTACACTAAACTGAATAGTTTAAAATAGAACTGTTTTTTACATTCAACTGTGTAAACAAAATCTGTACTTATATTAAACTTAATTAGCTGAATTAGAACTGTTTGACTACGCTGAATAGCTTGAAATAGAAATGTTTTTAACAAATAAACTGTGTGCTAATGCTAAACTGAATTGTTTGAATTAGAACTATTTGCATAAAAAATGGATTTGGCATTAAATAACCTACAAAGGTTGAGATGCATTAAAATACAAATAACTAACCAACCAGCTAAAAATGTACAGTTATATGACATCGAGCACATTTATCGAATTGGAAAAATATGTAAATTGATCTATTAGATGTGACCTTAGCAGGTACTAAAATTCCGGGTCAGTATGGGCCTGGGGCAAGTTGACAATGTTTGGGTACTTCACACAACCCAGAACTCCAGAAAATGAAGCCTCCCCATCAAATTCAATTAAGTGTCATACCCATCGTTTTGATATGATGATTTGTGAAACACTGTCTTGAAATTAAATATCCTTACAAATTTTGATAACGAAATCCTTTTAATATATAAATAAGAGCTTTTTTATATTTAAACTGAAAAGAAAAAAATCAAGTTCAAATAAAGAAAGACGAAAGAGAGAACACAAATTGAGAGAAAAAAAAGACAGATGACAACTAAAAAAAAAAGCGTGAAAGAAAAAAAAGGAAGGAAAAGAAAAGCAAGAAAGGAAGTAAAAAAAAGCAAAAGAAAAGTAGAGAAAAAAAACTTTAAAATAATTGAAACGTAGAAGAAAAAGAAAAAAGAGAGAAAGAAAAGGAAAAAAATGAAAAGAAAGTAGAAATTAGAAAAGGGGAAAGGAATGTAAGAAAGAAAAAAAAAGGAAAGAAAAGAAAAGAAAGAAAAGGAAAGGATAAAAAGAAAGCAGAAGTTAGAAGAGGGAGAAAAAGAAATGGAAGAAAGGAAACAAAAAGAAAACGTAAAAATAAGCAAAGTGAAAATAAATCAAAAATTGAAAATAAAAAAAAAGAAAAGATCGAATTTTTTTTTAATCAAAATGGAATAAAACAATAAATTGGAATGTCATCAATCGAGTTGTAAAGATCAACGTAATCAATATAATTACGATTCTTAGAATACAGTTTCTAAAAAAAATGAATTGATGAATAAAAAAAGATGAAATAAATATATAAATAATCAAAGAAATCCACTAAGATTACGAAAGCAAAATTCGAAAATTATCATATCTACCATGAATCCGTGGATTTATCGTTCGTCATACTGAAGTTGAGGGGGATATATGCAAAGCTTAATGTGACCTTCCCCTTTCATATCCACGTACATTTACATATCAGCAGGTGAACTGGGCTACAAAAATGATTCCTTTTACGTAACGTTTCCTCGTGACGACTTTGTCACGACACCTGTCACAGTACACCGCTCTCGTTCGAGCTGTCAATCTTCTATTAAGATACAACTGCAGAAGAGTTCGAAACTAACAAAATCTTTTATTTGTTTACTTCCGTTATGTTTACTTGTATCAAAAAGGAAAACAAAAATCAAGCACGACCAGCACATTAACCAGTGCGTGACAGGGACACGACTCTTGATATTTTTCAAATATTATATATATATATATATATATATATATATATATATGTGTGGGTGTGTGTGTGTGTGTGTGCGCTCGCGCGTAATGTATAGATTTAATTAAAAGAAAGAAAGAAAGAAAGAAAGAAAGAAAGAATTGGTTATTAAATACATTTATTACATTCTATAGATTTAATTAGAAGAAAGAAAGAAAGAAATAAAGAATTAGTTATTAAATATATTTTATACATTTTATAGATTTAATTAGAAGAAAGAAAGAAAGAAAGAAAGAAAAAAAAGAAAGAAAGCATTGGTTATTTTATATATTTTATGCATTTTACAGATTTAATTAAAAGAAAGAAAGAAAGAAAGAAAGAACGCATTCGTTATTATATTTTATACATCTTATAGATTTAATGAGAAAGAAAGAAAGAAAAAAAGAAAGGAAGAAAGAAAAAAGAAAGAAAGAAAGAAAAGTAACATTTATTAAATAAAAGAAACATAATCCCCGTATAAAACAATATTTGTGTTGAAGAAGAAGAAGAAGAAGAAGAAGAAGAAGAAGAAGAAGAAGAAGAAGAAGAAGAAGAAGAAGAAGAAGAAGAAGAAGAAGAAGAAGAAGAAGTGAAAGAGTTTCAGAAGAAAAAAGAAGACAAAGAATATAGAACGGATAAAAGAGAAAATATGAGAAAGTATTAAATATAAAATATAAAAATAACAAAACAAAACAACGAGAAAAAAAGTACCCTAAAAGGACATATTGAAAATTCATGTAAAAGATTATATGTATATAAATATATGTGTGTGTGTTTGTGTGTGAATGTGTGAGTGTGTGTGTGTGTGTGTTTAATTGAAGAAATCTTATTAGAAATAAAGTTTTAAATTGTTGCCTCAAATTCAATAAATTCTCTAAAAGTGGACCAATTAAGCAAATCATTTGTAATAAGATTTTGTTTGCTAAAAGAAAAGTGCTCCCCATCACCCCTAATTTAACATCCCACTTACCAGGTGCGCAGGTATCAAATGCACCACCATAACCCGGAACATAGACTGGCAATTATACTCTGTGTCTTTCGCATATCAGAACTTGAGAAACAATACGATACTGTGAATCATGAATAATGCAATGATAGTTTTTTTTGTATACAAATCCAGCTGATCTCTGCCACATATTTATCACCAGATTGTTTGAAAATCTGATGGAAAGCCGTATAACAGTGTCTATATGATGTGTCGTTTGCAGTGAGATGACAGGAAACACATTGCAAGAAAACGGATGCGCCCAAGTGGAACTGTTGCGTCATTCGATTGACGAGAATGAATTACACTGCATATATATGTACTGGGGTGAGGGTTACGGAATTGCTAGATCTATAATGGAATCAAAGATGCATGGAAGCGAATATATTTGGGATCGCTTAGTAACAGATGAATATATATATATATATATATATATAGAGAGAGAGAGAGAGAGACTACCTCAATATAAGGATTTACACAAACATACACACACACACACACACACACACATATATATATATTTACTATATATATTATGATACATTATATATATATAATATATATATATATATATATATATATATATATATATATATTACATGATACATTAAATTATGTGGTCACGCATTCTTATCATGATTAGTTGATTTGGAATCGCTTATGTGTGGCATGAACTGGTGGCCCATTGGTAGAAGTTGGGTTTCTCCATTCTGGGATTGGTGGTTTGATCTCTAGTGGTGGAGATCATGGTATGCACTGCTGATGAGACCCAATAAGGTCGAAACAGCGGTTCAGTGTTCCGTATGTCGCATGTGGGTGTTTGCTGGATTTCCTAATTATGGTAATTTAATCAATATATATATATGTTCGTGGTGTAATCTTTATCCTTGTAGAAAGTGAAGTCGGCTTCGTGAGTTCGAATCCAGAAAGAAGCAGATTGCATTTCATATAGCGCTATTATCATTGTGAAATGTGTGAATCAACCTTTTCTCCCCCCCCACTCTATGAATAAATAGTTGACTTGACTAGCATCATTAAGCTCGGTATGGCAACCAACCTAACTGAAGGAAAATTCTAAATTCTAATTACTTGACAAAGATGCTCTTCAGTAGGCTAGTGTTTGAATAGCAGCCTTGTGATCAAGCCACGTTATCAGATAAGTATCCTTCTAAGTCTCTCTTTATAAGGTCAATATCGGGGTGAAGAACTTACGACCAACAAGGTTTGTTTAGTCAACATCTATCTTGGTCAGAAGATGGTATCGAGAGTAACACCAACGTTCTCTCTTTTCCTTGATAAAAGAAGAGGAAAGCCAGTGATCATCTGTGGTAAAGAAGCGAATCAATAAGACTATTATTGTTTCTTTAAACGGATAGGATAGTTTGTTGTATATTACCTTAGTGATGGCTTTTTACAGGTTCCTTTAATCACTGACGAAACAGTAACATCAAACTACAATAGTTATATTGGCTTTCTAGACTTCGTTCACCTTTTAATCATAATCAATATTCTTTGAGCTTCTTTTGACACTTATATCTACCCTTCCCTCAGCTTCCTTTTGGGATTCTGACTTTCTCTCTGGTTCTGTCACATCTCATCCAGTTTAATACAACTCTAGTCTGATGTTCTCTGCTGTTCTTCTTTGTTACCCAGGTCAACTGTTCTAAGAGCTTTGCTATCAAAGTGGCAATCTGAATTTTAGACAATCTTTATAAAGTAATGTTGTCTTAATTACGTTGCCGTTCCAACTTGTATTGTCATCCTAACAATGATAATAAACTTTTAAATTATTTCTCAATAGTGTATTTGTAAAATATAAACTCGCTACATATATCATTTTTTTAAATAATAGCTGATTAAGTAATAACTAATCAATCTATCTCCTTCTTATTTTAACATATTTCATATTAATAGGATGAAGCATTAGCGGATAAGTTCAAACGTTTCGAGTTATCATCGCCTCAAATAAATAATAGACCACTCCATTTTGATAATGAGTGAAGCAAAGAGAGACAAAGAACATGTTATAGTTCTGAGAGAAAAAAAGTAACACAAAGAAAGAAAGAAAGAACACAGTTTAATTGTCAAAAACATTTCTATTTCAAGCTATTCAGTTTAGTCAAACAGTTCTAATTCAAACAATTTAGTTTACTATAAGTACCAGCTCATTTGCCTTGTGGGTAAAATGTTCACCAATGGCACAGGAGACCGGAGTTAAAGCCCAGGTCGAGTCATACCAAAGACTTAAAAAATAGTACTTGATACCTCCTTGCTTAACACTCAGCATTATAAGGTACGTATCAAGAGTAAAGTGGAAAAGGAGTATTTAACAAAAACAATGTTAAATTAAACTACAGTTGTAAATCTAATGTGGACAATTTAATTAAAAAAAGAAAACCTTAAAACACAGGAATAAGTAATTTATTGATCCCCCTAAATGCAAATGTATCAAAGAAGCCATTTGACCCTTCAAGGGGAAATGTCAGTATGTATGTCGATCCTTCAAGGTGGGTGTATATAGCTGTAGACCTAACAACAGGAACGTTAGTAGTAATGTAAAAAAAAGTATGTGAGGGTTCTAAAGAAGGACCTGTCAAAAAAGATATTACATAGAAGTTTTCACACGAAATATATAGACACAGAACTAGTTTTTCTATGCGTGGAATTTTTTAAAAAATCTTAGTATAGATCCTATTTTAAAATGGTTGATAATAAAAAATGTAAATATGAGGCAGGTAATAAATATTTGCCAATTATGCATAGAATAAAAACTTTCTATAGCCTATTATAATCATAATGAATTACTTAACGAAAGGTCGAAGAATTTTAACATAGGTTGGCAGAAAAATACTTGGTTACTTGCCCGATAAATATATCTTTTTTCTTTTCTTTTTTATGTTATTTTTTTTTTCTTTCTTGTGGCCTTTCAAAAAATAAAACGTAGTTTCGTCCAACCGATCTTTAATCAGAATTACCCTGGTGATTCGGTTAGGTGAAACCTAAGTAGATTTCTTCTGACTCTGTAGGTATTCGAATTTCGCTCTAAGTGTATTGAGCCCTATTTAGTTTTATTTAAAGGGGGTGTCCTCGTGGAGTAATGGTTAAAGCGGTGGACTGCGGAATTGTAGTAAGCGAGTTCGTATTCCAGTCACGCTATTACGGTCACTTTCTGGCAAATACCCTTGGGAAAGGTATGAACACCCCTTATCCTCCTAGCTATGGGTTAAATAGTGCCACTACTGTTCTTCTAGGAGAATGGCTTTGGCATTAAATAACCTACAAAGGTTGATATGCCATTAAACAAAGAAACCAAACCTTTTATCTTAATGTATTCTATTGGTGTTTCATCATTTGACTCGGGATACGTTATTGGTTGATTATTTTCAAACGCTATGAATGTTTTTAGTCTTTCCTTTTCTTATTGAATATATATTTTATTTGCATTGTATTATCTGAGCTTTGTTAGAGTGTCAAAATTATAGAATAGATACAAAAATCAAATGATATGTACACACACACACACACACACACATATATATATATATATATATGCAAATTTCATTAAACATAATAGACATTTTATGTCTACATATTTTCTTTTGGATCCGTTCGAATTCCCGTATTGCTTTTATTGTATTCTGGGGGAATTGATTTATGTATTGTCCATAGTTGCATGTATCCCTAGTACTTTCTGCCCGAATTTGGGCCATCATCAGGGGAGGATCTACTACAAAAGGGATGTAACTTTTGTTTTAGCATATTACTACTGTGTAAGGGCGTCTTTGCCGTTAAAGGTTTTGGCGTTTGTTTTTGAATGTGATTCTATATTTAGTGCCAGTAGCTAATAAACAAAAACTTCAGATTCTCGAGGCATTACATATCAGAAACCTGCAGCCGACGCTTAATAGAATTAATTTTCAAACCACTGCTAATGTACTTAAATGTCTTTAGCTACTGGCACTAAATATAGAATCACATTCAAAAACAAACGCCAAAACCTTTAACGGCAAAGACGCCCTTACACAGTAGTAATATGCTAAAACAAAAGTTACATCACTTTTGTAGTAGATCCTCCGCTGATGATGGCCCAAAGTCGGGCAGAAAGTACTAGGGATACATGCAACTATGGACAATACATAAATCAATTCCCCCAGAATACAATAAAAGTAATACGGGAATTCGAACGGATCCAAAAGAAAATAGGTAGACATAAAATGTCTATTATGTTTAATGAAATTTGCATTAACGAAGAAATGCTGCCTAAATATACATATATATATATATATATATATGAAACCCCCTTTTTTTATCGAAAGCGAATGTCAATGACAGATTGCATTTTGCCGCGGAATATTGATGAAACGAATAGGAAAATGTCTTTTGGGTTGTTTTTGATTCTTCTTCTCATCTTGTTTTGAACTAAAATTATCTTCGAGAGAAAACATTTTTCGGAAAACATTTTTTGTGAAAAAGGTTTTTACGAGGGAAAAGTTTCTTTTAATTGATTTCATATGCATACAAATAAATTAACAAACAAACAGAACGAGGAAAAGAGACTGATAATAAAATGCCGGGAATCGTTTAATGAAATGAAGTTTCTTTAACTTTTATGATCACAACTATCGTAAATGATTGACTGAGAGATCTGCACTAAATTTAACCTCTACACAGAGAGTTTTAAAATAGGGTCAAAGTGCATTTCAAATGATCCAAAACTGTTTTTAGCTGATGTTCACGTAGTCAAATCTTTTTTTAGATTCTTGTGTCAACTCATATATGGATGATACACACACACACACACACACACACGCACACACAAATATATATATATATATATATATATATATATATGTGTGTGTGTGTGTGTGTGTGTGTGTGTGTGTATATATATGTATTGTAATGATTTATAATTATCATTAGCTCACTTGGTGAGTTAATGTTATACTAAATAGTGCTCAATATCAATTATAGATCTGTTTTATATATATATATATATATATACTCTTGCATCGATCACAACCTATGAGAAACAAGAAAATTATTCGGAGACTTAACTGGTGTAACAACATACACAGGTGATCTGTTTATGGTAATAAAGGCTTGGTGTAGGACCAGTGAATTTTTTTATAACTGAAGAATGGCGCAACAGTGTATTGCAGATTCTTCAGAACAACTCGGCTTGGGTTTTGGATAATGGGTTTTCCTTCTCCTTGACTTGATGTTCTATCATTCTATTCATAGGTGTGGGTAAATCTTTGTAAAATCACCTTTTATCGTAGCACCGTTTGATATATATATATATATATATATATACGAGGTGCATAAGATAATTTTCCAGACTTTTTTATTAATAGTACACACATGAAACTCTAGTCCCCTTTGAAGTACTCTCCTCCGGCTGCAATACACTTGTGTTGTTCCAACAACTTCTGGAAGGCCCCATGGAAGTCCTCTTGTGTGAGCGTGTCAATGACCTTCCTCACAGCCTCTTTCATCTCCTCAATTGTCTCATAACCACAGCCTCTGAGCTTAGGGAATAACCAAAAGTCACAGGGAAGAAGGACTGGACTATGTGGAGAGTGAGGAACTGTTTTCCTGCCCATTTTTGTCAAATAGTCTGTGACAAGGATGAAGTTGTGGACTGGTGTATTGTCCTGCTGGAAATACTACTGACCCGATTTGAAGTGTGCTGGCCTTTTCCAACGGAATCTCTTTCTGAACTCCCTTAAAACCTCAGCGAAGTAACCCTAACCTTTTGGCCAATAAACTGTGGTGTATTGACTTCCTTACTCTTCCCACACCTCTCATCTTCCTTCACAGACTCCCTGCCTTCCTTATGCCACTCAAAAACTGATGCTCGATTCATGCAAGATGCTCCAAAAGCATTGTGAAGCATTCCATACGTTTCTGTGGTATTTTTCCAAGTTTAAAACAGAATTTTATTGCATATCGTTCTTCTAAAGTGTTCTTCAGAACCTAATTGCTATAAAATGCCTATGGTCTAAATAGCAAAAATGAATCAAAGATAAAATATCTTCAAATTAATGGAAGAAAACGTAGAATGCAAATACTGCCTTGAATGGGATGCAATGAAAACAAATCTTTGATATCTTAAATAATGAAAGGTTATTAATATGTTTGTCCACTTACAAAAAAAACAAAACATGTTTATTCTCAAGAAAAATAGGTTTTAATCTTCGAAATGCAATCACAAAATGATATGACCAACGAGTAACATTTGCTGCTCACAGAGACATAAATAAAACCCTAACACACCTGGTTTAATAGTTTACAACTAGAGATATAAATATTCCATTTTGAAGATGACAAGATGGCTAAGAAATTGAACAATGTCAAAAATATCTGCAAAGAAACCCCTTTTTTTTATCCAAAGCGAATGTCAATGACAGATTGCATTTTGCCGCGATATAGTGATTTTGATACCAAGTCATTTGAGAGAAAAATGGGTTCAGATAAGCAAAGATTTTTCCTTTATAAAGATGCTCCAGAAATGGAGGTGCCTGTGGTGTAATGGTTATCGTCGTAGGAAATGGACACGACGATACGAGTTCAAATCCTGGACGAGACTGATTGCATTTCACATAGCACTATTACCCTTGGGAAAGGTATGAATCCAATTATTCTCCCTCCAGCTATGGGTAAATAGTAGGACAGACTCAGTTCTTCAGCCTTGGTGAGGCAACTAGTCTAGGAGAAGGAAAACTCTGAATTGAAACCTGTTAAACTCCGCTTAAAAATAACCTTGTGTCATATCCTGCCCGAGCGGAGGGGTTGGTAAATAGGATAAAGATGCCTCAGAGCATTTTCTTAGAAGATCAGTTGAGAAATTATTGCCGGAATAAACATGAAAATGATGGAATAATGGTGTGGGGAGTTTTCTTGTCTTTTGTAGTCGGTGGAATAATTCGATTAAGGAATACATTGATATTATTCAGAAAGGACGACTTCCTCTTATGAACAAGCTGTTAGCAGATAACAGTTTTCAACATGTTAAACTGAAAAAAAAGTGTTTTTGAAGTGATATTCTGACCTGGACAAAAGCCAGTTATAAATCCAATTGAATGTATCTAGAGTATAATAAAACGTTAGCTGTCTGATTAGATATTTTCTCAGCAAGATACACTATAAGAAGCATTTAAGAATGAGGGGAAAAACGTTTTTATTGAAAAATGAAAGAAACTGAATGACAGTCATGAAACTGATATTAGTAGGTTATTTATGTTAGGATATATAATGGAAGTAAATATGAATCTAAATCAGACACTATGATTGAATGTTGGAAAAGTAGAATAATCCAAATTAGATGGTTTTATTTTGATGGAAAGTCAACGTTAAATGTTTCAGTTTTAATAACCTTCATCAGGACTTTGATATGATGAGAAATGTTCATACAATGATCGATGCTTGTCGATATAACAAAAGCCAAGAAAATGTATATAACGAAAGATTCATAAAGAAATTCATCTAATTTGGATTATTCTGTTGTTTTCTACTTTCTCCATTTATATATATATATGTATATATATATATATATATATATATATATATATATATATATATATATATATATATATAATGTACTTTGCTCTATTTAAAATAAAAGAGTGTTCATTATTGGTGATCGAACATATGTATCTGAATTAGGATTCCGGAAACACAGACTTATTGGTGTCTGGTAACGCTCAATTTCTTGCCTTTGCGATCATCAGACAAACTATCTACTCTATTCTAATATATATATATATATATATATATATATATATATATATATATATATATATATATATATATATATACATATATATATATATATATATATATATATATATATATATATATACAAGTAGTTACGAGAGTTTTTAGAAATAAAATGATTATAAAAAATGATTTAGACTCATTCACGCAGAATAAATATACATGAATCAGCCATTCCTCACACAATTGACGATGGCAAAAGGTCTCAATTGGTACAACAAATTTCTGATACTAATATTAAAGTACTTACAGGAGTTGTGGTTAGATTGTAATTCTAACTTAACCAATACGGAAATAGTTTCATTACATTTTCTCATTTGTACTAAATCAGCCTCAATTTGATCTTGGTTCCGTTTGCTTTATAACTGCGTTCTATACCGTTATATCAACTTGGATCCACGCACATTATATATAAATAAATCAGTCATTGCTCACACGATTGACGACGGCAAAGAGTCACAATTGTACAAAAAATTTCTGATACTACGATTAAAGTACTTACAGAAGTAGTAGGTAGATCCAAGTACTAACTTAACCAATCCACAAGTAGTATCATTACCTTTCCTCATTTGCACAGGCTCAGCCTCGATTCGATCTTGGTTCTATTTGCTTTATAACAGCGATCTCTTCCGTTATACCAGCCTGCACACGTTCAACTGTATAATACTCGAAAACAAAAGAACATTCTCGCAAGCAGCTCCTCCGTCTACCTTTGTGCAATTATCCATCTGTGAGTGTTAATAATTCTATGAGCTCACAAACGTTTCCAGTTGTGCATTTAAATTCTCTCGCTAGTATGTTATACACAAGCACACATACCGTTGTGCACGCTGCCTCGATCTGCCTACCTGCCTACATGTCTGTCCCACACAGTATGTTTGTCCATAATAGCAGCCACTTCCATCTGGAGAGACATCGGTGCGCCATGTTGAGATGCAATTTCCTTGAACCGGTAAAAGGAAGTTTAGCTACTTCGGTTAAGGGCTTCTCTTTTCACTTCTATACATCTGCCTGAATTGTTATTGTCATCGGTAATACTATTATGGTGAAGGCCTTTACGTCCAGTTTGTTGCGGGATCATTTTAATACGTGACTTGATTCCTTCATGGGGGTACTCAACATCATCGGTGTTTTTATTTAATAAACCTGGCTTAGTAAGACACAAGGATATTTTTGCTTATGAGATAAAGAACAGGGATTATATTGAACCACTTTTCAGTGTAGAAAATGAGTGACTTAAAAAAACTTAGGAATAGAAATAAGAGCTCAAACACTTAGCAAGCATTGAATCTCTTAATATTACTACAATTCCCACAATTAATAACCAAATTTTTTAACATTCTTTATTTCATGTGATCAATCAATTTACTAATCTTTTATATTATTCTGATTTCCCTCGTATTTTTCTTTCTTTCTTTCTTTCTTTCTTTCTTTCTTTCTATATCTATTAGTATTATTTTTTTATTCTAGGATCAAAAATTGTACAGAATTTTTTGGCTTAATGAGTTTTCGCCAATGGTCCTGGAGACTGTGGTTCGATCCCATGTCGAGTCATACCAAAGACTCAAAAAAGGATACTTGATGCCGACTTGCTTAACCCTCAGCATTATAAGGTACGAATCAAAGGTAAAGTGTAACTATCCAGAGAATGGAGTAACGCCCCCACTTCACCTTGGTGTATTAGCTACTGAAAAAGGAGCCTTCGGGTCACCCTTGATTGAAGTCGCCAACTTTACTTACTTTTATATATTTATTTATTTATGCTTTTAATTGTATGATTTTTCATTCTTGGATTACATATTTCATAAGGTTAAATTTTGTTTGTTTGTTGGTTTGTTTCCTTCCTTCTTTTAAATTCTATTTACTACGCCTTAAATTAAAAAATGATATCCCCATTACTCTAACTGTCTATCTTTCAATCATGTTATTAGGCAAATTAACAAAGCCATTTTTGTTATCATAATTTCAGTTTCATCTCATCGGGCATTAAATTCATAGAAAACGTGGCCATGGTCTCAAGAGCAAAGAGAAAAGAATATCGACACACTATTCTATGAACAATCATTCGGTCAAACTTATATAAAAGACGTCGATCCCACCTTATAAAATGAGGTGATTAAAAACTAGAAACAATCTTACAAAAAGGACATTTAAGATTCTTTTAGATTTCATAATGCAAACGGACAACCCTTTTCAGACAGAAGATCGAAGTGAATTGTTATAGATAAGGAAAAACATCATAGTTTGGGAGGTTTTGAAGGATGGGTATATAAATCTGTATTAGAATTAAGTTGATGTATTAGCGCTGAGCCCAATCTCTTTAGAAATTGTCGCGTATGAAAAGGGAATATAATACTAGTTATCATTTACAGTATGAAACTGCTCTAATGACCTTTCCAGATAGTGTAAAAGAATCAAATGTCTGTAAAAGTCAGACTGCGCAGACCCGAATGATTACATAACAACGGAGAATGCTGGAAATGTAAATGGACATGCGATTTCATGATCTTCATCTATGGCGATAGAAGAGATTATATGTAAAAAAGAAAAATAAGAAAGTAAAAAAAAAAAAAGATAAGAATTTAAAGAAGTAGAAAAAAGCTGGATTAGTAATAAGATGTATTATCTTGTCTCCCAATAAAGACCAGATTCGATCTATGATTCTTTTATTTAAATCAGTAACCCTTTCTTATACAGGTTGAAAAATGGCAGAATAAATCAGCTCAGTTGGTGTATCATTTTAGGTGACATACAATTCTGGTTTTTCCTTTAGTCTTTTTGGATGAAGGAAATTACTCCCTGAAATTGAGAGCTATATTTCATCAGGAAAATAGATTAGTTCCGTCGACATCTCCTTTTAGGTTTTTCTCAAGCATAAGTTTATGAATCTGACTGTGCCCTCTTTAAATGTAAGGGTGGGTGCTGTTTGAGAAACGGCTCCCTGAAACTAAGTTCTTTAAATATTTTAACTGGATCATAGCTTAGTTTCATTATTTTCCCCTTTTTAAGAACCTCCCAAACATCAGGTAATGAATTTGATCGTACACCTTTAAGACGAAGAATTACATTCTGAATGGAAGACTACCACTTGAAACCTAATTTAGTTATCTCTCTAAAACTGGCAATACTTTAGTTCCGTCGGCATCCCATTTCAAGTTCATAACAAGCATTAAGCAAAGAATTTGACCTTAGTTCTTTGAGACGAAAAAAAGGCGCTCTCTTGGAGACTTCTTTCCGGAACTAAGTTCTTTATCTATTTCACCCGAGTAATTGTATATGAGGACAATATTTATAGAAAGAAGACGGATTAAACAAGAATAATACATACATATATATATTCGTATATATATATAGTTGTCGTGAGTGACCTGAAGGCTCCCTTTTCAATAGCTACTACACCGAGGTGTAGGGGAGGGCGCTACTCCTTTATTTAATGCCAAATCTATAACAGTAGAAGAACAATACTGATACAATTTACATCATAGTGGGAAGGGGGTTCATACTTTTTAAATTTTATCAGCCCGAATGGGAATTTCGTAGAGTAGGCGGAGTTCCAACTCGTATATATATATATATATATATAGGGAGAGAGAGGTGGGGAGAGAAAGAGAGATTTATATTCTTGTATTCAATATGTGTAGGATTTGCCTAACTAGTTGAAATTAACGATTCAAATAGAGAAGAATTAAAGACATTATTGTTGTATGGTGGCTCGTACCACGTGACTTCCGGTATCGCGAAAGTATAAAAGACGCCATTTCTCTTATGCACGGAGAAGCAGAAAGAGAAGCAGAGATAGAGATAGCTCTAGAAAGACGTCGGTCAGTAGTAGACCAACTTCAGACGTAACACTAACAGCGCGAGACTTATAAAACTAGTCGGACTGTACCACTTGAGTTAATCCTCAAGTCTCCGCGACTTTTCTCAGTATTCTGGCCGTCTTCAATAATCCTGTCGTTTGGATAGTCTCCACTCGGCCGTCAATTTCCAAGTCCTCCAGGTCCTTTAATAATTCTTTAGTTACTATACCAAAAGCACCAATCTCAATTGGTATAATTGTCACTTTCATGTTCCATAGTTTTTTTTTAATTCCCTAGCAAGGTCGAGGTACTTATCCTTCTTTTCATATTCTTTCAGTTTTATTCTGTGATCAACCGGGACAGCAAAATCGACAATTTTGCATATTCTCTTATTTTTTATAATGAGGTCTGGTCTTCTGGCCGAGGTTAGGTGATCCGTGTGTATGTCAAAGTCCCATAGAAGTTTATGTGTGTCATATTATAGGAGAGATGCTGGGTTGTGCATACTTTATTTGTTGGTGTAGTCAAATTTAAATTCCTTGCACATTTCCCGCGGCTTTGATACTAGCTTTAATGATACTAATTTGAGAAAATACGAAAAATTCTTGTGTTTTTTTTATGTGTGTCTAAACTCCAATTTTATTATCGGTTTGGGATAACTGCAATTTATTCGTCACTGTTCCCGTTTCTTTCCGGTCGACGTGAATTTGACATATGTCATATTTTATGATGCCCAGAATATTTTCCCCACCCGCATCATCAACCATCTTTCTATTTCTATGAGGAAAACGTCTCACCTTTTCTATAGATATATACTTCAATTTCCATTCATATCATTTTATATTCAACGTATGACCACACACACACACACACACACATACATACATACATACACACACACACACACACACACACATATATATATATGTATAAAGCTTTCATTAGCATTGACCTAGTCTCGCATAGAGACGCAATTTGTAGCACTTTTAAAGACTGATTTCTTGTTGCCATACCAAGACTACCCCCACCTTAGATGGAGTGTGTTAGAATACTCCAACTGCATGCTTCGCAGAATAGTAAGACCCTCCGCACTTACAAAAAACAAATAAATAAACAAATAAAATGAATCTAAACTGCTTCTGTTGGTGAGGCTCCTGTTCCGAACTTCTGCTGCGAGTTTGATTTGGTTTTATGGCATATCAACTATTGTAGGTTATTTAATGCTAAATCCTGTTTATCTATATGTATTGAATATATATTTTTGAAAACACATTTTGTTAATAACGTTCTTAAACGAGCCGAAACTCATTCTTGTACAAACAGTTAAATGGTTCCGAGTTTTGTTATGTATAATTAACAATGCAATTAAATCTCAGTCATTTGTTTATACATCGTTAAATTAAGAAACAGTTCTATTTCTAACAATTCATTTTAGTATAGATTATTTATTTTCACTCAGTTTACATGTCAAACATTTTTAAATGACACACGGATAGGACCCTATCACGTGCTATTACTCCGGACCAGAGTGGACCTGGGAGTTATGGCAATGAAGTGGTAACCCGCAGCTATGGAAATGAAAGTATAATTGAAAACCTGAAGAGACATTGAGCGTGCGTACTCTTGAAAGATATAAAGGACTCTGAAGTTTTCTTTTTAACGCTTCTTGATTCCTATTGATTCTTATTTATAATTTGAGATACCATTTAGTCTGCCACTAACGCCCTAATTTTGCGTGTTGATCCAGAACATAATCTGCGTCTGCATGAATGGTCTAACACCATTGACCTATCGAAGCACCACTGATGCTTCGCATCAAACATGCGAAGCAATTATCTGAACTGAGCAGGTCTTGAAGGACTACAACCTGCCCTCACTCAAACAGCTCTAAATAAACAAAATAAGCTTGCATTTCTCGTCATTACTTGAAACCAGTTTTCCATGGATACTTTCGCAACATAAGATTTTAATGCGGCATTTTATTTGAATATATACCTACCACAGTACACACACACAAACACACACACACAGACGCACACACACACACACACACACACACATACACACACACAGAGAGATATTTAGTACATTGTGCAGGAAATACTTTGTACTTATAACTAATATTCATCTTATATTTACGACTTAGTTTGATTGGAAGATTGTATATGAGTTGATAAATGAAACGTCTGATGAGGACACTATTATAAGAGAGTGAGTGAAAAAGTAATTCCTTTTTCCTAAGTAGAAGAATAATTATCGACACAGAAACATATATCATACTTGAAAATTAAACTGGTCTTCTATGGATCACATCCCTACTCCTCACCGTTTCCATCAAAAACAATGTTGCACCTTTTAATGAGAGAATGTATCCCTGCCTCATAAAATTCCGTTGATTCTTCTCAAAGCCATGTTATCCCTGTAGTTTTCCCTTCCTCGTCACAAGCATATTGTTGAGCTTTGAAACCCTCGTTCATGGGGCTGATGAGATGATAAACATTATGCCAATGACGAGGAAGTAAAAACTGAAAGGATGAAGTGGCTCAAAGAAAAGTCAACAGAATTTAACGAGGCCGTAATACATGGTCTTATTCGAAGATGGAGCATTGGTATTGAAAAAAAGAAAAACCGTGAATATGTTGAGATGTAGTAATGTAATCCACCGAGGACCAGCTTCATTTTGTTGTATGATACATGCTCCTGTGTCGTTAATTATTTCTGTAATAAAGAAAAAGGTATTAGTTTTTAACTTACGTGTATAAACCTTTCATATATAAATAACTTAATATAAATGACTTCTTATACAAATAACCTTTCATATTTAAATAACTTACGAGTATAAACCTTTCATATATAAATAACTTCATATAAATGACTTCATATACAAATAACCTTTCATATTTAAATAACTTACGAGTATAAAACTTTCATATATAAACTTACGAGTATAAACCATTTTTTAACTTACAGTTTAACTTACTGTAATAAAGAAAAAGGTATTAATTTTTATCTCACCCGCGTAAAAAGAAAAGATAATGATTAAGTTTTATTCTGCTCGATTGTCAATCATTTGAGTATTTTTGAATTTACAATTTAAAGTAATTGTTTATTCCTATCAGTTGAAGGAATTAATGGCTGCCACTCGCGTAATGCCAAGCTCTTCGTATTAATTGAGCACTCTGGTATCCGGTTAAGCAAAAACGTAAACAATCGAAAGCTACTACATAATGACTTATAATTCCAGAGTTGATGTATGTCGACTGGTGGTTGAGTGGTATGATACTAAGTCTAAGGTAAAGTTGGGTGGGTTTAAATCCCAGCTTGAAGCGTCCTACGTGTCTTGCCACACTGAAGAGTTGTAATACAATGAAACAGTTGGGTATGGATGACAATATATATATATATATTGATTGATTGATTGATTTAGTTTAACTGCATGCCAACTGATCTGGGGTTATCTTATAACAAGAGGTTAGAGAATTATGTCATTTCTACGGTTATATTGCCTCGTAAGCTGGCGCTGTAGAATACACCGACTGCACCTCTGCAGAGGAGTAAGACCACCCTAACGAATGTTCTGTATATGACACTAAGCAATCTGATGCTGAGGTTCTTGAAATATTGAAATTTGGGGAATGTGGAACACCCCTTCATTGCTATTGCTCCCGGGTCCACCCTGGCCTGGAATGGTACCACCTGATAGGGCCCTATCAATGTGTTAAATAGAACAAAACAGCATACTTATGCTAAATTGAATTGTTTGAATTAGATCTGTTTGTCTAAACTGAATAGCTTGAAATAGAAATATTTTGGACAAATAATTTGTGCACTTATGCTAAACTGAATTGTTTGAAATGGAACAGTTTTTGACAGTGCAACTGTAATTACCCTAAACTGAAATATTTAATATCGAACAGTTTGACATTTACCTGTGTGTAAACAAAATTTATATTTATTCCTTACTGAACTAGTTGAATTAGAACTGTTTGATTAAACTGAATAGCTTGAAATAGAAACGTTTTTGACAATTAAATTGTGTTCTCTTGCTAACCTGAATTGTTTGAAATAGAACAGATTATTTGAATAAAAAATGGGTTTGGTGTAAAAAAACGTACAAAGGTTGATATGCCATAAAACCCAACCAACCAACCAACCATCTAAGGTTATATTTACATGTTCCCTGCAGTTTCATAAGCGGTTTTTCTCACACCTATTTGATATGTAGTATTCTTATCGATTAAAAATTATCTTTAAACAGATCTATTTGTCCCATAGATGAGACCGTAACAGGTACTACCCCTCTGGATAAGAGTGGACTTTGGGTAATGGTAATAAATGGGTACTCAAGAACTGGAGCCTTACCATCAGATGCAGATTAGTGTCATACTCAGAACCACACTTTTTGAACGGGTCGTATCCCCATCACCTGGGCTTAAATCAACGTTTACTAAGTTACGCCGATTGAGTTGTATCTCTCTCTCTCTCTCTCTCTCTCTCTCTCTCTCTCTATCTATCTATCTATATATATATACACACATACACACACACACACACACACACACACATATATATATATATATATATATAATTTTCATATCGTAAAATTGCATACTGTGTTCCATTTTCTACTCGGAGAAAAAATCTTTTTACGAACTAATTTCATTATTATATCTTGACTTTTAATTCAATTTAATTTTAAAACAGTACTTTCATTTTTTAGATGTTATAACGTACCAAAATAAATATTCTTTTGAATTTGCTGCAAATGTCTACTTGAATGTCAACTAGAATGATATTATAAATTCAATTAAGCGAATTTTAAGTAGCAGAGAATTTTAATTTAGTCAATTACACATAAAAAAGATACCAGCGCTGGATAAACGTTCAGCAGTTAAGTTTGTGTACTTGTAAAACCTTTATTAACGACATGGTATGGAATTCTTGAGAAACATGTGATTTGAGTCACATTTTCTTTGTCAAAATAAGACAACTGAATAGAGGTGAAATTCTAGTTCAGGTGACAGAATTTCCTTTTGACAACCAGGTCAACTAAGTATCTTATTTGAAAATAAGCTAAGCAATCGTGACATGAATTTCTACAAATTCCGAAAACTGATGCAAGGCCAAACAGTCAAATGAATTGCAGGTAACAGGAGACATCTTGAACGATATGAAATACCGAAAGAAGAATAAACAAAGAAAATATGCAGGAGAGTATCGAAAACCTGTTTTATGCATTGTATATAGTTTCATTTATTTTACAATATTCGATTAAAGTACGCTTTCGATGACACTTAAATCCAGCATTGAGTTACTTTCTATTAATTGCATTTATATAAAAAAAAAAACTCTCCCCCGGGGGTTGATCACTCCTGTGAAAGAACTAACGGTTGCCACATGCTTAATACAAAGCCCTTCTATCGAATTGACCACTCGGTAGCTGTTACCGTAAAATGTAAACAAATGCCAACATTTAATTCATATACGTTAGCTCCTCTCTTTACGTTTGTATGGCTGGTGGCTCTGTTGTTGTTATCGGGCTGACCTAAAGTTAGCCAGGTTTCGATCTCAGCTTAAGGCATCTCACGTGTCCAGCCACACTGATGAGTTTTGATACAACAAAACAGTCTGTTAGTGGATGATAATATATATATATATACATATGGACTAGAATCGTTTAAAAAGTTCTAAGCTTCACCCGGAGACAAGAACCATAGCTGAAATTTTTTGTTGTGGTAACATACTGCTGCTTCTCATAAAACTAGAAAAATACTTTCAGATTTCTGAATAAACTGTGCAGGTAAGCCCATTCTAAGGTGAGATGTGTGTGACAAATCAGCAATATAGGTGAGGCTTACAATTATTCAACGATCTTCGCGTATATATATATATATATATATATATATATATATATATATATATAAGATGTCATTCTATATAATAAATAATTTCGCATTAAAAATTAAGATATCCAGTTGGATGGGATCCAGACCCCAACCCTCATTACTATTACGTTGTAAATTACCTCTTTTCTAAGCAGCGGTTATTAGAAGAATCTATCAACGATATCAGTTTTTTCTATACAAACACACATAAACGGATCATTATTTAAAAGATTTTGCAGACATCCAGTTATTTGCATTGACACAGTATTAATTTAAAAGAGTCGTGCTTAGTGTAATGGTTATCGTCGTTGGATAATGGAATCTGGCGAACCGGCTTCAAATCCGAGATGACTTGGTTTGTATTTCCCTTCGCACTTATATTTTTATGAAAAGCATAAATAAATCTATTTTCCCTTGAGATATGGGTTAATAATAGACGAAGCTTTGTTCTTTAGCCTTCGTATGGTAAACACATTTGGAGAAGGAAATACTCGAATTAAAACCCGACGTATTTCACTAAAAAAATTTTCCGTGGTGTTGAGGCTATGTAAATGTTTACTATTAACTTAAAAATCTATTTTTCTGTAAATTTCTTACTTCTTAACGAGTCATTTATTTGATTAACTCTTAGGACTTTATGGACGAAAACTTTTTACATAGATGGTTCAATTCAGGACTCCTATACACTTGATAGCAAAATTTTCATAGTTTCATAGGCTTTTTCATTAGATGTCAAAATGATCGCATTTATCCTACCCTGTTGGCACCATGAAGAGATTCTGCCGAGTAGGACAGTTCCTAAAAACTAGATACGAATTAATTGGTACCCTGTTCGGGTCGAATATGACATAGAATTCTTATTCAACTGAAAGCAGAAACGATGCAAGCGTCTGGAAGATGCTTTGTGCCGGGTAGACAGAAAATCATTTTGATCTGTGTCTTACTCCTCTATGATACATTCACCATATTCTAAGCTTCGTTGACTGAACGGGAAAGATTTTATTTTATAATACAGATATACATTGTGCCGAAATATATTACTTTTTCATTTCATGTTTTTTTTTTCATCACCTTTACTGTTAATCATGATAACAGTTAATATCATCATATCTCATTTCTGAGATTTTTTTTTTCGCTCATTTTTGCTCCTGCCCGTTTTTTTTTTTTTTTAACTTTCTTGTGGCCAATGTCATTATCTTCTGCGTCTAATTCATTGACAGTGTCAGTAACGTCAATGTATTTATTTAGTTTTGCCTCATATTCTCAAGACTTCATCCTATTTCATTTCAAGCTTGACTGGTTCTAAAACATTTTTCTTTGTAAGAGAATTCACTTTGAAATTTCAATCAAGATTTGAGATATTATTGGCTTTGTTTAGCCGTTTCTATATTGGGTTGGTTTGGGAAATATTCCCTGGACTTTCTTTTTTCTAAGTGAAATAATTCAACTGAAAGACAACTACGTTGTCATATTTACATATATATTTACATTATACATGCTCGTGCAGGTTCATACTTATATATGTATCTTTATTGATATACACCTATATTTTGAGTCGACATGATTAATAGCATAATTCCGAAAAATAATAAAGTTATACGTGGCTGCTAATTTACTAAGCTTAAATTAATTCGGCTAAAAAGAGCACCGGTGTTAATCGAATTTACTAAAATGAATTTATTCTAGTTTCACAATTCTCTTGAAACAAACAGTGATGCAGAGAATTGAATACTGAACTTTCCAAGAGAAATTCTTTAATATTCGTATTAGTAAATTATTCTTTGGTACCTTGTCAGATCGTATTTTAAAAATTATTAGCAAATTATTCGTCAGCCGACTTCACACACATTGATTTCATTTTGATGGATTTTAATTGAAATATCATTGAAAAAGTTCGATGACGTTCACCACAAAGAATTGCACACATGGTTAATTATTATTATTATTATTATTATTATTATTATTATTATTATTTACTCCTTTAGAGTTTTTCACATCAGTTTTGGGTGATGGTCTTTCACTGGAGTTTGAGTGACAACAAGTCTCTTCAAGTCTTCACGACTCTTCTCAGTATTCTGGCCGTTCTCAATAATGCTGCCGATTGGATGGTCTCCACTCGGCAACCAACTTCCAAGTCCTCCAGTCCCTTTAGTAATCCTTTAGTTCCTGTACCAAAAGCACCAATCACAATAGGTATAATTGTCACCTTCATGTTCCATAGTTTTTTCAGTTCTCTAGCAAGGTCGAAGTATTTATCCTTATTTTTACATTCTTTCAGTTTTATTCTGTGGTCAGCTGAGACAGGAAAGTCGACAATTTTGCAAATTCTCTTTTTTCTTTTGTTAATTTTATAGGGTATGGTCTTCTGGCCGAGATTTGGTGATCCGTCTGTATGTCAAAGTTCCATAGGAGTTTATATGCGTTTTCTAGGACTGATGCTGGGTTGTGCATGTATCATTTGTTCGTATGGTCAAATTTAAATTTCTTGCACATCTCCCAGTGGATCACCTTGCCCACCCAGTCGTGTCTCGCCTATACTCCTATATATTCTGGTGAGATTATTATTATTATTATTATTACTCATTAGAGTTTTTCCCATCAGCGCAAGCTGATGGTCTTTCACTGGAGATTGAGTGCCAGCAAGTTTCTCAAGTCTCCAGGACTCTTCTCAGTATTCTGGCCGTTTTCAATAATGATGTTGTTTGGATGGTCTCCACTCGTCCTCCAACTTCCAGATCCTCCAGTACCTTTAATAATCCTTTAGTTACTGTACCAAAAGCACCAATCACAATTGGTATAATTGTCACCTTCACGTTCTACAGTATTTTTTCAATTCTCAAGCAAGGTCGAGGTACTTATCCTTCTTTTTACATTCTTTCAGTTTTATTCTGTGGTCAGCATGGACAGTAAAGTCCATAATTTTGCACTTTATATTGTTAATGATTACAAGGTCTTCTTGTTCTTGTTCTTGTTCTTGTTCTTCTTCTCATTATTTGTTTGTTTGTTTGTTTGTT
Organism: Sepioteuthis lessoniana; assembly: GCA_963585895.1. Classification (NCBI taxonomy): domain Eukaryota; kingdom Metazoa; phylum Mollusca; class Cephalopoda; order Myopsida; family Loliginidae; genus Sepioteuthis; species Sepioteuthis lessoniana. The sequence continues at coordinate 22,841,649 of OY757906.1, read as the reverse complement.
TGTTATGTCTCGTTAGGCATTACTATTTTCTTACATCAGCCTTTGAAAATTTAATAAAAACATTATCTATACGCAATATATGCACTATTAATTCAGTATCTATGTGCAGGTCAAATTATGTTAAGTAATTTACTCCACAATTCCCAAAAGGTTTTTTCTTATCATTGTTTTTTCTGAATCCATCCAATTTAATCTTTTAAATCTTTTACGCTGTTGATGTTTTTTTTTCATCAGATAAGGCATTTTGTTGCAAAAATATATTAATCTGTTATCAAAAAATTATCAATCGATTAGAAAACATTTTGAAATCTGTCTTCATAGTAAATTTCCAGTTCAAGGAGAAACATTGAAAAATATCTGTCATAATTTGAAATGCCATTAATTATTTTAAAAGTTTTAATTAGATCAGCTCTCCTTTGCTTTAGAATAAAGTAGTTAGTCCTATATAATCCGATCCTACATAATCCAATCCTTTCCTGCAACTTTAATCTTTTACTCTTTTTATTATCTTTGTTATTGTTCAATGTATGCCCTTCAACCTCAATACTAAACTCCGATTTCCGCTGCGGAGTTGGCTGGAGAAGTAGAATACACCAACTGCAATCCACCCCCATTACGACTTTCCTGGATATGGCATTAAACCATCTGATAGCGATTTTCGTGCGCTCGGGTTTGGGGGAATGTGGAGTACTCCTTCAATGCCATTGCTCCTAGGTTCACTCTGTGGTAGTCCTGGATATGGTCTTATCTATGCGTTAAATACTACTGTTTGACATTTAAACTGTATCGAAACAAATGATTCATGGAGAATTGAATTGTTAGAGATAGAAGAGTTTGATCATTTAACAGTGTGGTGTTAAGGAGGTGATCGTGGTGTAATGGTTATCGTCGTAGGAAATGGACACGGCAACACGAGTTCAAATCCTGGACGAGACTGATTACATTTCACATAGCACTCATACCCTTGAGAAAGGTATGAATCCAAATATTCTCCCTCCAGCTATGGGTAAATAGTCGGGTAGACTAGTTGGTTAGGCAACTAGTCTAGGAGAAGGAAAAAATCTGAATTAAAACCTGTTAAACTTCGCTTAAAAAATTGACCTTGTCTCATATCTTGCCCGAGCGGAGAGGTTGGTAAATATGGTTCACAAATGCCAGCTATTTAATTGTGTCTGTTATATAACACAAGTTCAAATTCCTGGACGAGACTGATTGCATTTCACATAGCACTAATACCCTTGGGAAAGGTATGAATCCAATTATTCTCCTTTCAGCAATTGGTAAAAAGTAGGACAGACTGGGTTCTTCAGCCTTGGTGAGGCATCTAGTCTAGGAGAAGGAAAACTCTGAATTCAAACCTGTTAAACTCCGCTTAAAAATTGACCTTGTGTCATATCCTGCCCGATCGGAGGGGTTGGGTAAATAGGTTATATAGCAACGCTAGAAACCATTTAACAGGGTACAAAAAAGAAAGGATTAATATTAGATAGAAATAGTAGAAACCATTTAACCATTGTGCCAAAAAAAGTGAGCTCAGGTTCATTTAAAATTGTTTACAAATTGCATTTATTATGTATGTATAAAGAGGATTTGGCCTAAAATAACATGCAATAAAATCTAAACAAACAAACAAACAATTCAATAAAACAATATTTCAAGTGAATAAAAATGGCGTAACTAATACCAGATTGAAGTAAATCTATTTTTATTCAAAACCATGAATCGATTCTTCTTTGTACTTCAATCTATTGCCACAAATTTTCCAGCCCTGTCAGTGAATACATTAACTACTTCGACTGCAGAGAGGTAAGACCTCCACCTCTTTATCAAAAATGTGGCTATGTACGATGCTATTCTACTTTCGGTAATGAGGCTCTAGTTCTCGTGTTCCGGGGAATGTAGAGTACACTTTCATTGTCATTACTCCCAGGTCCACGCTGATGTGGAGCGTTAGTAGCTGTCAAGTTTGATGCGACACATGAATAATTTTGGGAATTGGAAAAACGTGAAACCCAGCATGCATTTACCCAACCCCTTCGTTATGGGCAAAATGTGACACAAGGTCAAATAAGCGGAGTACTGGTAGTTTTGATTCAGAAATTTTCTCATCCTAGACTGGCAGTCTTTTCAAGTAAATGACGGTATTTACCAAATCCGATCTTTTTCATAGAAATTATTCAAATTCGAAAAACTAATGTTATTTTTTCTCCGAAAACAAGAAGCAGTTTTTGGAACTGTCATCGAGAGCAATTGTATTTTTTATTTTTATTTTTTTGGACATGCCATTTAACAAGTTACTTTTAACATTGTAATTTTTCGCTTAATTGTGCCACGTGACTTTGTATGCCAACTGAGAATTTATCAAATAGGATATATATTTGTTCAACTGAATCTAATAGAACTCAGATACATTAAATACCAGCTCACCTGAGCATCGACTGCATGAAACTCAGAGTCGGGAATTTTTATCTTGTTTTATTAATATCTCATGTTATACTTGAAAATACTATCAAAGATATATATAATATTTTACACTCTTCTCTCTATCTCTCTATCTCTCTCTCTCTCTCACACACACACATACACACACACACATACATACATATATATATATGTGTGTGTGTGTGTGTGTGTGCTGATGCATGCATACACATATGATAAACTATAATACATACACTGCATATATATATATATATATATATATATATGGAAGTAAATAACGGAAACGAATCCGACAGAATAAAATAGAAAAACAAAGTATCTAAAGGTAACGAATTTATTATGAAAGAAAGTTTACCTTATAACGTTTCGGTTTTAGTAAACCTGCATCGGGACTTTAAGATGGCGATAGAACAACGATGGATGTTTTAATAAAATACCATAACAACTGAAAAAATATATATACAAAGAAAGATCATTTAACCGTTCAATCATTCAATCAGCGTTCTTTTTCGAAAACTTTTGCGTGATTAGCATGATATCTAAATATACGCAACTCCCAGGATATACAACCGATTAAAAAAGAAGGAGAAAAAAATCGTTGACTTTCCTTCACAATAAATTTATCACGTTTGGATCATTTTGTTCTTTTTTCTATTTCACTCTCTCTCTCTATATATATATATCCAATATACTGATGATATCTTATTAGCTGAAGATGTAGATGAATGAAAAACACCACTAGAAGAACCATTGGAAAGTAGATCCCTCCTTGGTTTTAAGTAGGAAAAATGAAATATTTCTCATCGATCCACTCTAAGGTACTAAAATCAATAATTTTAATACCTCTTTATATAAAAAATATTATCGAACTTTTTGCTGCCTCAAATGGCGTGGTGAAATCTCATATCGATATAACACAGCTATTACAGAAAATCTTATCTGTATAGGTTATCTCATTTTCTTTTCTTAAACAATATTTTACAAATACGTTAATAACATTAAAAATTATTGATTAATATTTATTTCCTAATTACGTGGCTGATGAAGAAATTAATGGAAGATTGAAGAAAATAAAGAAAACATAAAAATGATAAATATAACGTAATATATATATATATATATATATATATATATGCTCCCCTACCCCTGTGGGGTTGAGCTCTCTAGCGAGGGAAGTAATGTTTGCTACTTGCGTAAAGCAGGGCTCTTCAAATGAATTGAGCTCTCGGTAGCCGTTAAGCGGATATATGTAAACAAAACAAATGTGATACATAAGCGTTTAAATTTCCTTCGCTTGCGCTGGTTTCCTCGTAGCTGAGTGGTAGAATCTTGGATTGGCGTTCGAGTCAGCCAGGTTTCGATCCCATATTCGAGAATCAAGCCAAAGTGAAGAGTTGTGATACAACGAAACAGTCTGTCTGTGGATGACTATATATATATATATATATATATATGTTTCTCGGCCCATTGGCCTTGAGTGTTTGCCAATGGTGCGGGTGACCAGGGTTCCGTCTCAAATCGAGTCATAACAAAGACTCAAAAATGGGACTTGATGCCGCTTTGCCTAACACTCAGCATTATAAGGTACGGATCAAGTGTAAAGTGGAGCAATCCAGGAAAAATAGCAGCACTCTCTTCAACATTTCGGTGTAGTATCTTATGAAAAGGTAGCGTTTGAGTCGCCTTCGACTACAGTCACTGGCTTTACTAACTTGACATCGACGAATCCATAGAAACTATAGACATAAAACTGATACAAAACTTATTATACACAGGTAATACCTGTAATACGATAGTAAAAGAAAAAGGCATGTCCTGTCATCTTGTTTGATCGTGGGGGAACTACTTACGTGGCGTGTCTGACGTAGGAATAATCTGTTGAAGCCCATCCTCGTCAGATCTACAACTGCTTTGAATTCGGAGTTTTCCTCTTCGTCTGGCTTTCTTTACCGAGTTTAAAAAAGTTCAGACTGCTTATTTATCCGGGGGTGTCCTCGTGGTGTAATGGTTAAAGTGATGGACTCCAGAATCGTAGTAAGCGAGTTTGAATTCTAGTGACGCTATTACATTCACTTTCGAAAAAATACCCTTGGGAAAAGTATGAACCCCCTTAACCTCCCAGCTATTGGTTAAAATGTAACACTACTGTTATTATAGAAGGGTGGCTTTGGCATTAAATAACCAACAAAAGTTGATATGTCATTAAACAAAAAAGAAAACCCTGAAATTATTTATAGATGAAGAGAGAATAGAATGATTCCTATATTAGCGCCATGTGAAATGCAAACTGCCTCATTCAGGATTTGAACTCAAGTAGCCGCGACGACTTCCAATGACAAGAACCGTAACGCACCGAGATCGAAACCCAAAAGCTTCTTTGCCAAGTCGGCTGAAGCTATATACTGCACCTCTGCAAAGGGATAAGACCCCCCACCAATGAGTGTCCTTGATGTGACACTAAACAATCTAAGAGTGAGGTCCCAGTGATGCTGGCGCTTTGGGGAATGCGGAGCACCCCTTCATTTCCCATGCTCCCAAGTCCACTCTGGCACGGAAAGGTAGCACCTGATTGGGCCCTATTTATGGGTTAAATAGAACTAAACTGTACAATTATGATAAACTGAATTGTTTGAATAAGAACTGTTTGACTTAACTGAATTGCATGAAATATAACTGTTTTTGACAATGAAACTGTGTACTTTTATTTAAACTGCATACTTATGCTAAACTGAATTGTTTGAAATGGAACAGTTTTTGACATAGAAACTGTACTTACACTAAACTTAATTGTTTAATATAGGATATCTTTGACATTTAACTATGTGTAAACAAAATTTATCCAAATACTAACCTGAATTGGTTGAATAAGAACTATTTGAATAAACTGAATAGCTTGAAATAAAAATGTTTTAGAAATTTAACTGTGTACTCATGCTAAACTGAATTGTTTGAATTAAAACTAATTATTTGTATAACAATTGATTAAACATTAAATAACCCACAAATGTTGATATGCCATAAAAATCAAAAAATCACCCAAACCAACCCAAAGCTTCTTTTACATATTGACCTTTGAAAGACCTGTCAGTTGGCGATTTCATAAGCAGGATGTGCCCCTATGTAAACAAGGAAACGGAAGAAATAAATCACGAACCGGAAGGAAAATGAGTGAGCGTTATAAATATTATATAAGCACATAGTTTCAACCCTATCCAGGACATGCGGTCAGGCAGGAGAAGCAGGCTGATTCGGAGAGAACTCAGCGATTGCCAAGAGGTGGGAGGTGCTTGCACCCAACCGACTGTGAAGTAGAAGAATAACTGAGTGGGGCTCTGAATATAAAAACACAAGAAGACACGGGTGAAGAAGATACGGTGTTAAATATAATAGTCTTGTTGTTCTATAATTAAGGAATGCTTTTTATATTAATCCTTTTTCGTTAATTATATTTTTATCATTAAGTTTGGTAGAGCTTTGAACTATTCGAGTCTCTTAGTCCAGGTGCAGAGACACTTGGTGCAGTTAAGCTCGAGCGCAAAAGGATATGACAATCACCATTTGTCATAATAAACCCCCAGACAGGAAATGGAACTGGAGTGTGGATGACGTCATGCCCAGAAGAGGTGGTCCAGAGAATTTAAGGATTTTGAAAAGACGTCAGTTGGGTTTTCTACCGTTGAGGGTGTGAAGTTACGCTCGACCACAGAAAGAAAATAAAAGAAAGCAAAAAGAAAGATAAATAATTGAATTTTTCTAGAAAACTAAAATAAAATAAAAATAAAATAAAATAAAACAAACTGTCTCCAAATTCTTGAAAAAAGAGAGGAGGAATTGACAATCAGAGGAAAAATCTAGACCAGAGCATTCAGTTAGAATACCCAGAAGAGTCCAGGAGATCGGAAGAGAGTTACTGTCACTTAAACTCCTGTGAAATATCACCAATTAACGAAAGTAAAAATTAAAAAAAAAACTCACAAAGAGCCAGCACAAATGAGTATAAGACTACACACGACTAGGTGAGCAAGGTGACCCACTGGGAATTGTGCAAGAAATTGAAATTTGACCATACGAAGAAATTGTATTTGTACAACTCAGAATCTGCCCTGAAGAATAAGACGCACAAACTCCTCTGGGATTTTGAGATACAAACGGATCACCTAACCTCGGCCAGACGACCAGACCAAGTCATGATTAACAATAGAAAGAGATATTGTCGAATAATGGACTCGGCTGTCCCGGCTAACCACAGAGTAAAATTGAAAGAAAGTGAAAAGAGAGATAACTATCTCGACCTTGCCAGGGAATGGAAAAAGCGGTGGAAAATGAAAGTGACGGTGATGCCAATTGTAATTGGTTCTCTTGGTACAGTCACCAGCAATACTAAGATTAGATAGAGTGCTGAGAATAGTCCTGGAGACTTGAGAAGACCTCTTGTCAATCAAAATCCAGTGAGAAACTATCGGCTTACGCTGGTGTGGAAAACTTGAAAAAGAGTAAACAATTTTAATGATATTAGACCAGACCCAGTGTTTATTAATTAGAAAAAAAGAATATTTTATCCAATGAACTTTGCTGTCCAGAAGAACTACAGAGTTAAAAAAAAGAAAGTGAAAGAATAAAATGAACAAATACTTGGATCTTGTCAGAGAACATGAGGATGACGGTGATACCAGTGGTAGATAGTGTCTCGGAAAAAGACTGGAAGAAGAAAAATTAGAGGAAGCATCGAGATAATCCAGACTACAGTTTTATTAAAATCAGCCAGAAAACTGGGGAGCCCTGAAGAAAGTTGTCATTGACAGTCTTGTGAAAGTTAACGCCGGAATGAAAAACTCACAAAACAAAAAACGATATTGAAAAGTGTCATATTTGTACAAGAGCTGAAAATCTCAGCCCAAGTACTAAGGGGGGCATGAATCGTATTTGACATTCTTCATTCTTTTACAGCATTTCAACAAACTTAACTAATCGTTTTATAAGTTTCTTTAAGCGAAAAAAAACAAACTATTTAGATAAAGAATTAAACAATTAAAAAATCCTTTTTTTTTTCTTGACAAATGTTCAATAGAAAATAATTGTCGATTTACTTCCCCCTAATCGTAAAATAACAACAGAGAGGTCTTGTTTATGAATATCTAGTGCAACGTTACTCTATTTCTACGAATATTTGACATGTTTGTAGTCAATAAATATATATTATACAATTATGAAAAGGTCTACTTAAAGATATGATGTTATATACTGCTCCTGCTGTTCTTCCTAACTTATCTTTTATTTCACTAGCTGCTACGAATGTGGATGTTGAGACAGAGACCGAGTGAGTCGAAAAGTTTAAGAGTGTGTACGGAGTTTTGATGGGAGATCTCTTCCCTTCGACCGTTAGCCGAGATTCTCCTGACACCTGAATATAGTTGCTTTTATAATCACATTTGCCGTGGTGTAATGGTTATCGTCGTCGGAAATGGACACGGCGACACGAGTTCAAATCCTCGACCAGGCTAATTACATTTAACATAGCACTAATACCCTTGAGAAAGGTATGAATCCAATTATTATCCCTCCAGCTATGGGTAAATAGTAGGGCAGACTGGGTTCTTCAGCCTTGGTGAGGCAACTAGTCTAGGAGAAGGAAAACTCTGAATTCAAACCTGTTAAACTCCGCTTAAAAAGTTACCCTGTGTCATATTCTGCCCGTGGGGTTGGGTAAATAAGATAAACACATTTACTCAAGTTTGACAACTCATGTCCGGTCAGCCGCCAAAGTATTTTCGTTCCAGCTGGCTTCATTAGTAATTTATGTCTGGGCTTTTGTCCTCAATTTCCTTTGCCTTAACACTAGGTAATCTCATTTCTCCTTTCAGTGTGTTACGACCACCTGGTTAATGGACCTGTCAGCTTGTCACTCATTTTCTATTTCTGCAAGCCAGTGTCATCATTAACCATTAAGCTTTTCACCACTAAAGTGACTGTCCTATTAGCAAAAAAATCCATTTGTCACATTACAATCTACCGACAATGCTACAATAAGGATAAAAACGAAATACAGTAAACAGCTTTCATGTTACTTATTGGTGTCATGTGTTGTTACATAGCAATCGGATCTTGCTGTCACTTACAAGAGGATAGGCATTGGAAACAGTCTAGGTGATGAAAAGAATTGGGAAATACGTTATATTTTATACCTTACCGCCTTTATTCAGATGTTAACCAGATAAAATATTCAGGTCAGTTATAGTTGTTGGCGATCGTAGTCGAGGCGCCCAGAAGGCTCCCTTTTCAATAGCTACTACACTGAGATGTAGGGGAGGGTGCTACTCTTTTCCCTGGATTGCTCCATTTTACCCTTGATACGTACCTTATATAGATGAGTGTTAAGCAAGGATGTATCAATACCATTTTTAAAGTCTTTGATATGACACGACCTGGGATTGAACCCATATCTCCCAGAACATTGGCGAACACTCTACCAGCTAGACCAATGAGGTCAGTTATACTTGTGGGTTATTGAAGTTCAACCGTTCTTCGAGGAACAATGAGAAATTAGTTTGTCATTTTTTATAAAGTGTCCCAGAAGAGCTCAGATTACGCTTAAGCCCAAAACTTCTCGAATTATGTTTCTCTCTTAATGTTTTGTTTTCAGATCTCAAATCAATCTAAAATAAAAACCAAAAAAATTCCAATAAAAGACGAACAAGGTAATTGCTTTTCTTTAAGCTGTATTTAATATAACTTAACTGTTGTCCAGAAAAAAACATCTTCAACCTTCTACGTGTTCGTATTAACCAATCAAAATCTACAATTTTATCAAAGCTTCTTTTCTCGTTTCGGTCGTCATTGCTCAGCTAGCATCTGACACGATTACCAAAATAAAAAAAAATAAAAAATTATAATCATTAAGCAAGTGTCAAAATGGGTTTACTAGACCAAGTATGGACTATCATCGATAGGTTTTCGAACATATGAAAGTCCGATCTGATAAAATAAAACGGGATATTTTTCCGAGCTGTCACTGTGTTAATACTACTGTACGGACGCACTAGGTGAACGTTAACAAAACACATGGAGAAAAAGCTTGATGGGAACTCCGAAAGAATGCTACAAGGTATTTTGAACAAATCTAGGGAGCATCCCCCCCAAAAAATAGCCGCTGTACGGCCACTTACCTTCCATCTAAAAAAACATCCAACTAAGACAAGACCTGCGGACACGGCTGGAGAAGCAATTACGAATCCATAAGGGACGTTCTTCAAAGGACCTCGACACGTGGACGTACCAATGTAGGCCGAGTCACAAGTACTTATCTACATCAGCTCTGTGCGGACGCAGGATGCAGTTTAGAGGATCTTCCGAGAGCGATGGAAGATAGGGACGGATTTAGAGTGAGATGGAGAGAGATAGTCAGGAAATCCGTGCTGTCAGCGCAGCTTGATGATGATGACACTGAGTGCCCTAATTCACTATTTTAGAATTCAATTTAGGAACATTCACACCGAGTACATATTTTCATAGAAGACTTATATTTATTTCTCACGGTTTTCTTCGTCATGAAAATAGGAAAATATATTTTTCAAATCTTTAAAGAAGGAAAGGTAACGAGAAAAAGCACCCAATATCTCAACGTTTTTGAAAATTCACAACCACTCAACTTTAAAAACCAATAAAGCTGTCGGGGACGCTTAAAATATACTGAATATATGAGGTGGAATAAGATACCGTCCTCCGCAAAAAGTAGATGTTCTTAGTAAAACGCTGATCCGCATCTGATGGTGAGGCTACAGTTATGAAGTTCTTGAGAGCGTGGAGCACCTCTTCATTGTCATTACTCCCAGTTCCACTCTGACTTAGATTAGTAGTACCTGTAATGATCCATTCTGTGGGTCAAATAGATCTGTTTAAAATTATTCGTTTTCGATAGGACCATGTTAAAACAAATCTAAAGAAACTATAACACGAAAAATGTCAGTATAAACATAGAATGGGCGTGATCCTTACTTAACTTTTTGGGATAGAATAACCCGAGATGGGTTGAAATGACGTTGAAATGAATGAATGAATCAATCAATAAATTAAGCAATCATTTAAACACCAAATGCGAAAATGATTTTCTTAATTCAAAGAAAATAACGTCTCAACTTTATTTTTGATAATGACAAGTGAGGTCTAACAATTTTATGCAAGATCAAATCTAACCAATGTAGTTTGGCACAAGGATATTAGATAATTATTTCGAAGAACATTCGTTTTTATAAAAAAAAAAAAAAAAGTCGATACAGAGCTGACGGCCATATACTTGTGGTCTTGTACAGAATAAAGTTTAACTTTAAAATGCATTTTGTCTGTTCACTAAACGATGCATGTATTTTATTAAGTTGCTTTTCTTTAAAAAAACAGTTTACACGTTCATGCTGAGCACAAATCAATAACTTATCTTATTCTTTACTAGTTCTTCTTGCTTAGTTCCTTTGTCAATCAATTATTGTATTTTGAAAGCAACGATTTTCAGCTGAAAATGCGAAGTATGCCAGAGGAAATATGTATTGCAGACTGTTAACAGATAATATACCTGCTTGCTGTATGAAGACATCAGCTCTTTGTAAAAATAATGTACCAAGAAATATCTGCCGAAACAGATCAGGACAACTCACATTTAGAAGTTTACAACCTTACAGCTTAAAGACAAGAAAATAAATATCTAATATGCTAATTAACATTACTAGTGATTAAAATCTGAAACTAAATTAGGGTCAGGTTAGGGCTCGGATTAGTTCTGTTAGATTTTACTTGAAATTATGGCAACATTCCATACTGTACACAACGCTGACATTATTCCTATCTGTGTACATTTCTTCCCATTCCTGAAGACACCAATTTTTAAAAAGTACCTCAATATATCATGAATTACCTATAGTATTTTTCTGATACAGTCAATGCACAGGGTATCCAGAAGATTCCATTAAATGGTATCCAGTGGTAAGGATCTAGTTCTGCTGCTTTGAGGAATGTGGAGTACCCCTTCATTACCATTACTCTCAGGTTCACGCACAGCCGGAATGTTGGGACCTGTTAGAGCCCCATCATTGGGTAAAAAATATTCGTATCCGATAGGAAAGTATACAAACTGCTTCTTAAGAAAAGACACAAAGATTTGTATATGAACGTATTATAAACGGGTCCCTAACCTCAAGGCACAAACTGGCTGTGGATGAGCTGATATGCTATTAGAATCAAGAAATCCATAATAAACAAGTACTTATATATATATATATATATAATAACCTATTATAGTTTCCGCTACTGTCAGATCACAAGCTGGTAAAATTTTTATATAATTGGATATTGATTTATTAAATAAATTGGATAGCACAAACTTTGAGCTTTGAATTAAATCAACGCGTCAGTTTAGCAAAAGACACGAGTTTTAGATTTTGAAAATATCAAAAAATATCTCGCGATGCAATCATCCAATTAGAAATCCTTTTTTAAAAACAGTAACACTTCGGAAAAAAAACAGAACAAAAAAAAACAAAAAAAAAAAACAAAAACAAAAAAAAAAACATACAAACAATAAGCACAAACGATGTGTAAATTAAATTTAGATATGAAATTCAAAACAAACTGTTAAGTTTGAAACTTAATTTTTTTAAGCTTCAGAATTCCATTCGATAATCAGTTGCGGTTTTTCAAAGAATTATCAACATTTAACAAACCTTCATCACAGAACTGATGCAAATGTTTGCTTAAAGTAAAAATAAAAATTCTTTACGATACTGATAACAATTATAAATTTATTAATTTTAGAATATAATCAATCTGATCAAGTCTTTTTATCATACCCTTCCCCCCAAAAAAGGGGAATACTACGACTTTTTCCTTTAATATCATAAAAACTTCGTGATGTAAGATAAGACGATTTAATTAATAATAAATGAAAAATGATTGACTAAAAAATAATGATTTCTAATAGACTAAGATTTTTTACTAAACAAACAAACCCTCTCCTCGACTAACTGTTAAATTATTATGTAAAAGTTCGATTTGGTTTGGCTTGGTTTTGTGGCATATCAACCATTGTAGGTTATTTAATGTCAAATCCTGTTTATACATATATATTAGATATATAGGATTTGCTTTGATTGGGTTAATGTCATGTCAACCATTGTCGGTTATTTAATGTCAAATCCTCTTTATGCATCTATATTAAATATATAGGATTTGGTTTGGTTAGGTTTTATGGCATATCAACCACTGTTGGTTATTTAATGCCAAATCCTCTTTATACATATATATGTATATGATTTATGATTTGGTTTAGTTTGGTTTTATGGCATATCAACCATTGTAGGTTATTTAATGCCAAATCCTCTTTATATATATATATATATATATATATATATATATATATATATATATATATATATAAGATTTAGTTTGGTTGGGTTTAATGTCATATAAATTATTGTAGGTTATTTAATGCCAAATCCTTTTTATACATATATGCTAAATATATAAGATTTGGTTTGGTTAGGTTTTATGGCACATCAACCATTGTAGGTTATTTAATGCCAAATCATCTTTATATATATATATATATATATATATATATATATATATATATACGATTTGGTTTGGTTAGGTTTAATGTCATATCAATAATTGTAGGTTATTTAATGTCAAATCCTGTTTATACATATATATTAGATATATAGGATTTGGATTGGTTTGGTTTTATGACATATCAACCAATGTAGGTTATTTAATGTCAAATCCTCTTTATACATATATACTAAATATATAGGATTTTGTTTGGTTAGGTTTTATGCCATAACCATTGTAGGTTATTTAATGCCAAATCCTCTTTTTACATATATACTAAGTATATACGATTTGGTTTGGTTGGATTTAAGTATATCAACCATTGTAGATAATATAATGCCTAATCTGGTTTATAGATATATCTTAAATATATATGATTTGTAAACGCATTTTGTTGATAACGTTTTAAACGACCCTGAGCTCATTTTTTGCCCACAGTTAAATTGTTCCGTGTATTGCGATATAAAAGTCACAATTTATCATCCGTTATTTGTTTGCACACATTTAAATAGATATACATGATATGTAAGAGAATAGCTGTTTGGTAATTTTAATCTTAAATGAGTTAGAACGTGTATTGCTATTGTTTCTACATAGTTAAATAGTTTCAGTTATTGCTATCTAACACTAATTAATGTGTTCAATATTAATAATTTGTTTGTGCATAGTGAAGTGGTTACAAGTATTGCTATTTAGCATTAATTATTCTATTCAACATTATTTATTCGTTTGCACACATATAAATTGTTCCAAATATTATTATGCATCACAAACAATTCAATTAAAGATCAGCCATTTGTTTACACACAGTTAAATGATTAAGCAGTTCGATCTGGCCTAAAGATAAGACCCCATCAGGTGTTACCACTCCGGCCCAGAATGGACCTGTGAGTAAGGGGTTCTTCACATTCTCCAAAACCTCAGTATTACCGGAGAATCACTATCATATATAGGAAACTCGTTTGTTGGGGTCTTACCCCTCAGCAGCCGGTATTCTACAGCCCCAGCCAATTGGGCTAAATTTAAAAGAGTTACATTATTGTCAATATCATCATCGTTAAAACATACCGACAGCCCAGATTCTTTGACTCTTCATTGCCATCCATAATTATGAACTATCACTCTTAGCACGTCTTTTTGATAGCACCTGGAATCAGTATAGAATCGATGGATATAAGTTTGTTGTTGGTTGGCAAACACTAGCGTGTCCATATTTACCACCCCCTGCGCTCTGGCAGGATATGACACAAGATCAATTTTTAAGCGGAGTTTAACAGGTTTGAATTCAGAGTTTTCTTTCCCTCGACTAGTTGCCTCACCAAGGCTGAAGAACCTAGTCTGCCCTACTATTTACCCATAGCTGGAGGGAGAATTATTGGATTCATACCTTTCCCAATGGTATTAGCGCCATGTGAAATGCAATCAGCCTCGTTCAGGATTTGAACTCGTGCCGCCGTGCCCATTTCCTACGACGATAACCATTACACCACGGGCACCATGTGTAGGAGTCCATAGGGGAACGTATGAGTTTCTCTTTATTTTCCCGGCCTTGTCCAGCATTTCTTGCTCGACTTAAGTGGATGATTTGCGAAATGGACCGTAAGTAGCTCTATAACTGATTTTTTTTTAGTTCAGGAAAACGAGAAAGGCACAACGTTGACGGCCATAAGAGTTGGGGTCAAAATATTGCAGTTTCTGTTCAGTCTCCATCTCCCTCTCACACGCAAACATTGAGTAACCTTTTCGAACCCTTGCAATAAAGTGAGAGGTAAATATTTTGTTAAAGAAGTCTTCCTGCATCTTTATTATTGTGTCGTTATGATGCTGTAGATGACAATATAACATTAGTTGATACAATATTTGATATTATACAAGTATACAAAATCTGTTTTAAGTGTAGTTACTTTAAACGAATATTGTTTACGAAAAATTCTTACAATTTATTTAAAAAAGAGCAGTTTAAAAAATCTGAAAAAAAACCTTAAACAAGTCTATAGCTCCATATGACTTTCTAACGGCAAAAATAGATTAATTATTAAAAAAATAATTTATAAAAAAAGGAAGCATGTATTTTTATAACCTGTACAAATATTTCACTTATTTGAGTTTTTTTAAAGATTATTAATAAAACCACCTCACGATGAAATAAAGCATTATTTCAAATTAATGATTTAAAATTAATGAAATGCTTCTCGACATTTAATCACTTCACAGTTTTACTTAAGTAGTATTATAAATATATTGAAACCATATAACTGTGTGTGAACAATGGCTTATAAAATAGCAATAATTACTAGAAATAAATAATATTCATCATCAGATAAGAATGCTTTTCAGTATTCGATAAGAATCATTGCTATTATTAAACTGTGTACAAATTATTTAAATTAGAAAAGAATAATTTCTATATTAAGGCAAATTATTTGTTCAAGAAATATTTTTGAATCTATTTGCCCAATCGGCTCGGGCTTTAGAATACACTGAATACATCTCTGCAGAAGGACAAAACACCCAACGCGTGTCCAGGACATGGCATAAGAAATATGATGGTATGGCTTCAGTCTTGGATATATGGGGAATTTAGAATAACCATTCATTACCATCGCTCCCAGGTCAATTCTGGCACCTGATAGGGTCAAATGTATGGGTAAAATAGAAATATTGAACATTTAAACTGAGTGCAACCAAAAATCTTTTGCTAAATTGAATTATGTGAAATATAACTGCTAGGTCATTTAATGGTGTGTAAACAAATGACAGATGCTTAACTGAATTGTTAGAAATACATTACAATACTTGGAACCATTCAACTTTGTTGACTTATGCTAAATTAAGCGGCTAGAAATAGAACTGTTTGATCATTTAATAGTTTATCAACAAAATGTATGTACAAATCATATATTCAATATATACGTAAAACAGGATTTTGCATTAAATAACGAATAATGGTTGTTATGCAATTAAACCAAACGCCCAGTTTATTGGGGCTATAGAATACTTTGACTGCACCACTGCAAAGAGGTAAGACCCTTCCAGTGAGGCCACCGTTTGACTGAATCCTGGTGGTTGAATTTGTGATTGTTGACTAAGGAATATTACTAGTAACTTAAACATATAATTGTGAGCAAACAAATGCCTTTTACTAAAGAGATATGATTACCTGAAATCATTAAATTATAATAAGTAGAGATAGGAATTCTTGAAAGCTTGCAACTGTGTAAAAATTATACGTATTTGACAGGAATACTTGATATAATAGAAATATGTGCAAAAATAACGACACAAAAATATAAATATAATTATAAAATGAGCGCGATTGATTTGAATAGCCCTTGATGATTTGATATGCAGTTAATCATTTGTTACCTGATGAATATGTTGTCTATTAATTTTTATAATGTAGAATTCAAAATATATGATTTCAAATGTTAACTGGTAATTTGTTAGAAGAAGAGTCATAGAAAATGACCAGTGATATGAGTGACAAGATTTCTGATTGGTTGGTTTAGTCGTGAGAACAGGTCCATTAGGTAGAGTTAAGTAGAGTAGTTCCGGCGCTGTAATGAACGGATTCCTAAAATGATTATAACTCTAGCCGTGTGGTCGACGTGGGATTTGGGGTGAATAAAGACTTTGAGAATCAAATCTTTGCGCCCATTTATAAGGATTGAAGTTGATACAGAGACAGAGATAAATCCGAAGAAGTCTCAGATAGAAGACGAAAGATCCGGCTAGATTGATAAGTAAGGCTATCGTTCATATGGAAGTCAGTCCTGATCGATAAAATGAAACGCAGTTTCTTACAAGCAACGGTCGTGTCGATACTGCTATATGGATGCACTACATGGACGCTTACAAAACGGCTGGAGAAAAAGCTTGAGGGCAACTAAACAAGAATGCTGCGAGCAATATTGAACAGGTCTTGTAGGCCCACAAAGCATCTGCTGCACGGCCAACAACCACCCATCACGAAAACTATCCAAGTTAGACGAACCAGACATGCAAGACACTACTGGAGAAGCAGGGACGAGCTCATAAGTGATCTACTCCTATGGGCTCTCAAAAAGTAAAAGACAAAAAATGAACAGACTGAATAAATACTTAATCAATATTAAAGAAACGACCACAGAGAAGAAAAAAGGAACGTAACTTCTCAATACTTTTCTCGTACATATAATGCTCTTTGTTCAATTAAAAAAAAGCAAAAAATATCCAAATAAGTAAAAACAACTCCAAAACTATAGAATGACAAATATTCGTAGACTTTTTCCTGACCCTTAGTTCGGAATAAGTAGATGCTACAAATCCAGTAACAAATTCGGTGAAAAGCGAAAGCTACCTAAAAAGAATATTCCATTTAACTAGAAAAGATGATAGCCAGTAAGAAGTCAGGATAGAGAACACAGAAAAATAATTTTCCATCCATAAAATAAATGTGGAAGACAAATGCCAACCAGGTTTTCTCACCACGGATTGGACAGTAAGAAGCTTAGTTTAAAAAATATAGAATAATTCCTGAATAGAACTAAAGTATATGTTCTGAGAATATTACGGGATAGACGGCAACCCTCGTAAATTTTTATTGTCGCTAATTAATGTTTGATAGAGCAGACATGAAGATTTGCGTGAATATATGCAATGAATTATTCAATTAACAGATAAGGTGTATATTGTATTAAAAGCAGTATCTTAACTCAGCTGGCTGCGGCGATATCTCAGCTGAGAAGTAAGACACCCCTCTAGCGAATGTTCTGGATGTGACACTAAACAATCTGATGGTAAAGCTCCACTGAGAGAACTTGGTGAATGTTGAGTATCCCTTCACTTCCGTTACTAACTAGTCCACTGTAATCTTGAGTGGTTATTATTGTTCTATCCATAGGTCAAATTGAACTGTTTAATCATTTACTATACTTGAAACCATTTAACTGTGTGCAGACAAATGATGGATACTAAATTGAATTATAATTATTAGATAGAAATGCTTGAAACGATTTAACTGTGGGAAATAGAACTATTTGTGTAAGCAATACTTAAAATCATTCAACTGCGTCGAAAGGATTTATAGAAAAACTTGAAACTATTCAATTGTTTGCTTTGGTTTGGTTTCTTTTTTTATTGGCACATCAACTTTCGGGGATTATTTAATGCTAAAGTCATCCTTCTAGAAGAGTTGTAGTGATGCAATTTAATTCATAGCTAGGAGGGTAAGGGTTTTCATAGATTTCCCAAGAGTATTTGTCCGTTAGAGATCGACATACCGAGACTGGAGTTCGAACTCGCTTACTACGATCGCGCAGTGCAGTGTTTTGATCATTACACCACGATGACACCTCCCACATTCAATTGCTTACAAACAACTGAATTCTATCTCGTTTAAAAATGTTACCTCCTGACTATTGGCTGATAAATCATGTATATCATATATATCTATAAACAAGATTTGGCTATTAAAGGTGCGGGGGTACCACCTCGTGGTGTAATGGTTAAAGCACTGGACCGCGGATTCGTAGTAAGCGAGTTCGTACTTCAGTCGCGCTATTACGTTCACTTTCGCGCAAATACCGTTGGGAAAGGTATGAACTCCCTGCCAGCTATGGGTTAAATAGTACCACTACTGTTCTTCTTGGAGATTGGCTTTGGTATTAAATAACGAACAAAGGTTGATATGCCATTAATCAAAGAAACCAATACAACCAGTACTAGGAAGAGAGATTGGGTAAATACAAATATTAAAAACAGTCAGAAACAAAATCCTTTTTAATACCTATAAGAATTAGCGCCAATCTTAATTAGGAATATGTAACAGCCACTTATCATGATCCCCCACATTCTTATAAACAGAATTTGAATTTTTAACCATCTATAGTATAACTATAATTGAACACTAAGACCAAACCAATGGCTCATACATTATTGAAGGCTTTCAACATTTCTTTTACAGTAACTCACTCGGTTTCTTATTTCTACGGTAATGACACAAAACTTCTTTGATAACAACGCTGCTCGGTAGGTGGAGCTAAAAATACGCTGACTTTATCCCCTGACGCGTGTAAAAACCCTCCCAAAGTGGGTGTCGTGGGTATGGCACAAGACAACATTAGATTGTAAAGCTCCAGTCCTGGAAATCTGGAGAGTGTGAAATACACTTATGCCAAGGTTCACACATACCCACAGTCTGTTATAGAGGGGGTCAAATAGATCTCTTTATATAATTTATTTGTATTCCATTAGATCATGTCAGTCCAGTTGGCTAGGTCTGTAGAATACACCGAATGCATCTCTGTAGAGGGATAAGATCCACCCACAACAAGTGTCCTGCATATGATTTAAAACAATTTGATGATGAGGTTCCGGTAATGCTACAGCTTTGGGGAATGCGGAGTACCCCTTCATTACCATTGCTCTTCGGTCCACTCTGGTCCGGAGCGGTGGTTCTTGATTGGGTCTGATCTATGGGTCAATTCAAACTGTTTGACATTTAAACTGAGAGCAAACAAATGATTTATGTATGATTGAATTGCTTGAAATAGAATTGCATTTAACTATGTGAATACAATTGACTGAGGTTTAATTGGATTGATTGTTATACATGGCTATATTGGAACTATTTAACTTTGTTGACTTACGCAAAACCAAATTGTTAGAAACTGAACAGTTTGATCCTTTAACGGTGTATAAAAAATGACTGATGTTTAATTAAATTGTTAGGGATTCATAGCAATACTTGGAACTATTTCACTTTGTTGACTTATATTTACGAATCGTAAATATCTAACATATATTAATACACCAGGTTTGGCATTAAATAACCAAACCAATGGGAACATGTGCGAAAAAAAAACAACAAAAAACAAATAAACGACACCAAAAATGTAATTAGGAACGTAAAATAAACGCGATTCCCAAACATCTAGGCATAAAATAACCCAAGACAATTTGACATGCCGTTAAAATCAATCAAAAATATGAATATGGACGAACTATGAATGTGATTACCGAACATCTAGGCATAAAATAACACTAGACGAGTTGACATGCCGTTAAAATCAGTAAATCAATCAATCAATCAAAAATATAAACATGAATAAACAATGAACGTGTGCAAAAAAAAAAACCCTCTTAGGAAACTACTCAAAAATGTAAATATGAACAGACAACGAATGTAATTCGTTAACCGATAGGCATAAAATAACCCTAAACGGGATGACATGCCGTTAAAATCAGTCAATGCCTCATTTTTGATAATGCAGTTTTTTGATTTTCAGAACCGAATCTCCTAGATCCAAAACGAAGTAAACAAACAGTTATTTACCACTACAGTTAAATCCTTATTAAATAAACGAAAATCCTGTAAATCGGACCTCAATAAAAGAAGAGTTGTGTTAAATATATCTACGCATATTGGTAGTTTCTTTTGAATTAATTAATGGTGTTGAAAAGTCCAAAGAAAGATATGGGCTAATTCAACCGACTCCTGCGAGAAGGATCTGCGATAGAAATCTCAATCTCTATTTCATTTTGAGATTGATGCACGAATGTATGGATCGAATTGCCATTCTATATTTTTAGCCGTCCTTAAGATGACTGTCTGAGCTTGTAGTCGGCAGTACAGTACGGGGGTAATAGCTGATGACTCCCTCCGGCATTATCTGTGCGGGATAGAGGCTGGCGACTGTACGCTGAAATCGAAATATGAAGAGTTTCAATTTGCCCGAATTAAATCGGATAAAAATGTCTTCGTTGATTCTCCCTTTTGAACGGATTCCTTGTTATTAACAGCCGAACCCATCGGGTGAATAAGTCTAGAAATGTTTACCAATCTGTCCAGTTGTAAGTACAGAGGCTTCATCTCATCAATATGGCAGCGGTTTTCTTATATGGCCAGAATCTGTCCTCGGCAGCAAGGTCATCATTTGTTAGGAGACATCTGCTGTTAATGTTCAGGAAAACATCAATTGGATAATAGTTGCCTTCTAAACACACACACACACACACACACACACACACACACACACACACACACACACAAACAATGATTTATTGATCAATAGCAAAGTTTTCTTTCTTTTGTATCGAAGATTGATCTAATTCAAGGCTTTGGCATTTGGCAAATGTTTGATCGATCCAATTACAAAACTAGGCTTTACTAGTAAATCAAAATATTATTTTTATTCCTCGGCATCTCGTTGTGATTATATTTACCCGCCTACGCCACGACCAGGATGTGATAAAAGGTACATATTTAACCGGAGTAAAGCTTTTCTAAAATTAGAGTGTTCCTTTTCTTGGACTAGTTGCTTTAGAAAGGCTAAAGATCCACTCACTCCAACTATTAACGAAAATTTGGGGGTGGAAGAGCAGAGAAATTCATCCCTGTTTCAAGAGCATGAACGCAAAATGAAACACGAACAGCGTCGTCCAGGATTTTAATTCACATTTCTTACGTCGATAATCATTACATTTAGCGCTTATCCAGTTTTGAGTTCGATTCTCGCGTCCAGCCTCATATCTTGAAGAGCTAAACTTAGATATTTTGTAAATAACGGTTGATAATTTTCATTCGGCTAACATTAAAGGCATGTGAAGGAATGTACGCTTAGCATAACGGGTTTCGTCGTATAAAATGGAATTGGAGATTCAAGATCAAATCTTGGATGTGGCTATTTGTCTTTCACACTGAGCTAATTTCCTGGTACATTGTATGAACCTATGGTTTACTGATAGGGGCAAACTAGTTTAAGCAACTAGTCAAGGGGGTTGGAAAACTCTGAAATGAAACCTGCTCAGCTTAAATTTAGACCTGGTATCATGTTCTGTTGGTGGCGGAAAGGTTGAGTAAATACTGATTAATAACAGCAAGCGATCAATATTTTTTTAATTAACTCATGAATCAACTGCCCTCTTTGATTAGTGATATATATCAACACTTTATTGTGAACGTCTAAATTCTAATTTATAGAATTTAAATGTTTTATAATATATCATGGAACTAATGAACACCAACCTAATTCATTATACATTTTCTTGGAGACTCTTTGGGTAAATTTCACCATTTCAGAACCGACTTTGCAACAGACCAATCCAGTACTGAGAAGCAAGAAATTGCATGTGGAAAGTTCCATATATGAATATCCTTATATCAATTACATTTCAAACTGCGGAAAACCCTTTTCCAATTCCAATCATGCCTGCGGGTCCTAGTTTTAAACAAAGATAATCGTGGTATTATCGACATTGGGTCATAACTTTTACGGTGCCTCGAAACAAAAACCTTTTGGAAATATCTCAAGAAATATGTATACAACGAGGGAAGTTATTAGATCTACCGAATCCTTAATGGTACTGGTCATTACTAAATTGAATATTATGTTTCCAACTATTTTATTGACTAGAAAATTACGATTCATCGGGTGTTGGGGTATGAACGTTTTTTGCCCGTAGGAGTCTCCGTGGTATAATGTCTGAAGTGCATTCTGGGAGTAAGTATGTTTGAAATTCAGTCGTACCATTACATTTATTTTCAGACTAGTACCCTTCGAAAAGTTATGAACCTGCTTACCCCACCACCAGCTATGGATTCTGGCCGTATTCAACGATGCCTTTGACATTAAATAACTTCTAAAAGTTGATATGCCGTAAAAACAAAGAAACTCATCAACGATTCACGTACTTGTATACCGGCAAAACAACAGTTGGAGGCGTGAGCGCTCTACCTATAAATTGGTATTATGATTTCGTTTCGTTTGATTGGTTTTTATGGCATATCAACCATTGTTGGTTATTTAATGCCAAATTCTCTTTATACATATATATTACATTTATGATTTGGTTTAGTTTGATTTTATGGCATATCAACCATTGTAGGTTATTTAATGCCAAATCTACTTTATACATACATCAAATGTATGATTTATAAATACATTATATCGATAAAATTTTTAGACGAGTCAGAGCTATTTTTTTCAAACGGTTCTATTTGACCAAAAGGTAGGACCCAATCTAGTGCTACCACTTAGGTCAGAGTGGATCTGAGAGCGATGGCAATGAAAGGGGTACTCGACATTTCCCAGAGCTCCAAACTGGGGCCTTACCATCAGATGGCTTCGCGTCATATCCAGGAATTCTTTAGAGGAGTCGTAAGCCCCAGTAGAGATGCAGTTGGTGTTATCTACAGTCTTAGACGACAGGGCTTTGGTATTATAGATTAGAATATTTGATCTTTTGATTACAACTTGACTAAGTTTATATGTACGCCACATGCGACGGTTTAAAATGTGGGAGATATTTCTGTCGCAACCAGTGTGCTACTCTGAAAACTATGAAGAGTTTTAAGTTCATTCAAAGCTGAACCTAAGTTGTGATTGAAGATTTTCGTTATTCTTTTAAATTGATTTTTACTGTTCTCGCATGGGGATTAATGTTTATAGCGGAGATGTCAAATATGAATTCGTTAATCTTATCACTTTAGTTCTTTAAAACATTCACTTCAGATTATATATATATATATATATATATATATATATATATGGAGAGAGAAAGAGAAAGAGAGAGAGAGAGAGAGAGAGATAATGAGAATGAGAGAGAGAAAGTCGTGACGAGATAATAAGGAAAGAAAAATTAAGAAACAGAGAGAGAATGAGAGAGAAGAGTTGTGACGAGATGATAGGAAAAGAAAAATTAGAGAGAGAGAGAGAGAGAGAGAGATTCGTGACGAGATAATAAGGAAAGAAAAATTAAGAGACAGAGAGAGAAAAAGAGAGAGAAGAGTTGTGACGAGATGATAGGGAAAGAAAAATTAGGGAGAGAGAGAAAGAGAGAGAGAGAGATTGTATGTGTGTGGGAGAGAGAGAGAGAGAAAGAGAAAGAGAAAGTGAGAGAGAGTTGTGACGAGATAATAAGGAAAGAAAAAATTGAAAGAGAGATAGAGAGAGAGAAAGAAAGAGAGAGAGAGAGAGGGGGGTGGAGATGAACAAAACTAACGGGACTAATAGAAATATTTCTTGATAGTTATTTAATTTTTCATCGTTCTAAATACACACTAGCGTTAGCCGACAAGGAAAAAAATTCCATTCATCAACACCTTTGAGGATACTGGGTGCCACCCAGAGGACTTAGTAGATGCAATAGTTGATATGAACGTACGTTGAGAGAGAGTCAAAAGAATCTGTGCTGTCAGCATTTCTCGATGATGATGATGATGCTGATAAGAAATAGGCAAAAAGTATTTCACAGTTATTTAGACAATCCCCAAATTCCATCAACATGACACAAGAGAGATATTTTGTGACAAGAAATAAGGATCGAATTCGGTAATATTTTGAAATTACGTCACATCTGCCTTCTAAATATTACTTAACGTCGCGATGTCTATTCATGGATTCATATTTAGAAAAATCGATATTTGTCCTTCAAGGCATTTGAACACGCATTAAAATTGTTCTGTATTTTAGAAAAATGCTAATGTAATTACTGACATAATTTAGTTATGTATTTAAACAATAAGGTTCTGGCACTTAAACTTTGTCCTGGGGACAATAAAAATACGTAAATATTTTATACTTTCTCTTTGAAAAAAAAAGTCTGTTGATTTCTAATTCATTCTAAAAAAAATCCGATTCTTTATGCTTGAACAAATAAAGTAATATACAAGGATCATTAAATAAGTTTCCAGACTTTTTTCGTATAGGCGCTTTTATTGATAGTACACACATGAAACTCAAGTCCCCTTTGAAGTAATTTCCTCCGGCTCCAATGCACTTGTTGTACCGTTCCAACAACTTCTGCAAGGTCCCATGGAAGTCGTCTTGTGTGAGCGTGTCAATGACCTTCGTTATATCCTCTTCCATCTCCTCAATTGTCTCATAACGACAGCCTCTGAGCTTAGGTAATAACCAAAAGTCACAGGGAGCAAGGTCTGGACTATAGGGAGGGTGGGGAACTGTCTTGATGCCCATCTTGGTCAAATATTCTGTGACAAGGATGGAGTTGTGGACTGGTGCATTGTCCTGCTGGAAATGCTACTGACCCGATTTGAAGAGTGCTATACTCTTCCGACGGAATCTCTAGCTGAACTCGCTTAGAACCTCAACATAGTATCTCTAACCCTAACCATAACCCTTTGGTCAATCAACTCTGTTCTATTGACTTCCTTACTCCTCCCATACCTCTCATCATCCCCCACAGACTCCCTGCCTTCCTTGAATCTCTTATGCCACTCAAAATCTGATGCTCGATTCATGCAAGATGCTCCAAAAGCAGTCTGAAGCATTCCATACGTTTCTGTGGCGGCATTTTTTTCAAGTTTAAAACAGAATTTTATTGCATATCGTTCTTCTAAAGTGTCCTCACGTCCAGATTGCATTTTTTGAAATTCACCAGCTGTGACAATCAGGCTTTAGTAGGGTGTATTCCAATTCATGCTGTAGCTGTTTATTTGAACCTGAAATCATAAAAATTGGTCAGTCATCTCATAAGATGTATAGCAATAACATACTGAATTTTCAAGGGTCTACAACAGTCTTAAATGCCTGTACAAAAATCTGGATACTTATTGAATACACCACGTTCCTTCGAATATCATGAAATGCGTTGTTGTATATTTTCCTTATACAGTAATTAAAGTCGATAAAAACACGTGTTGTATTGAACAAATCCTGGAAGCAGCAACCTCAAAAAACCCAATTGTATGGTCACTTGCCTCTCATCTTGGAAACAATCCAAATAAGACGTACATATTATGCCTGTCATTGCTCCAGAAGTGAAACAGAACTGATAAGTGACGCTCATCCGAAGGACCCTTACATATAGACACACTAGTGCTTGCAGACAAGCAAAAACATACGAACATTAGCTCTGTGTGGACACTGAATACAGTCTAGAAGACCTGCCAGGAGCGATGAACGATTAGGACGATGGAGGAAAAGAGTGACGTGACTCTGTGCTCTTAGCACGATTTGATTATTAAGATGATGATGACGACATTACTTAAATAGATTTATTTAATATCAAAACTTTCGCGTTTCGTAGATTTCTACGTTATTGTAAATCTTTCGACGATTTTGTTAAGATGTTCATTACCATTTTTTTTCCTATAGGGAAATAAAAAGTGCCTATAACAAATTAATTTTCTTTTGCATTACATTTAAAAGAATACCATTATTTTAAAAGGAAAAGTTCAAGCAACAAAATAACTGAAAAAATTGATATACAGAAACACTAACATCTTATTTAGAAAAAAAAATCCATTTTGCCACAAGGGAAGTAACTCATTATTTTAGATGCATTTGAAATAAACAAAATTAATCAATATTTTCTGAAAAAAATTTAATTTTAGTTGTCAAGTCTACAGAAGGCAAAAGCCATTTGACAAAAATCCCTTAAGAGGATATTTTCTAATTATGTTATGAAGAAATGCGAAAAGAAGTTGAAAAATAACCTTTTACAAAGAATAAATGGATAACATTTTGTGATTCTGTAATGAAATTTTATTCTTTTTTGCTTTTTTCAGTCTATTGTTTTCATCTTTGTTGCTTTTGGCACGACTTTATCGTAATATCTTCCAGCATTTTTCGCTTACGTGTTTGATCCAGCGGTTTTTAAAAGTCGTCTTGTAATTATATTTTTTTCATATTCTCAATTACAACGATGAATGCCAATACGGACACAGAAGTTATTACTAAATTACCGAGTAAGTAACGCCAATGTGAAAAAAGATCCGTCCATTCAAGACATTTATTTTTTTTATTATTCTTGTAAGTAATGTTAAGACCTTATTAATACCGAGTGTACGCTTTTTAAGAGTCTCAAGGCGGCTTTAAATACGTGAGAAGTCAGCTTTTCTTTTTTTTTTTCAATCTATTAAGATCTTGCCAAATTTTGGTTTTACACTCGTTACAAATAAACGTGTATGTGCGTTTTTCTTTACTATAGGTTTATTAGTTTAAATCATTCATAGTTTTTATTTTATTTTTACGGCATGTTAATCCGTCTCGGGTTATCTTATACCAAGAAGATATGGAATTGGGTCGATAGGCTTTCGATCATTTGGAAATCAAACCTGACCGATAAAATGAAACGCAAGCTCTTCTAGGCTGCGGTCGTGTCGGTGCTGCTGTATGGATGCACTACTTGGACGCTGACTAAAAAGTTGGAGAAGAAGCTAGACGGCAATTATACAAGAATGTTGCGAGCAATATTAAACAAGTCCTGGCAGCAACACCTCACAAGGCGCCAACTGTACGGTTACCTACCACCTGTCATGAAAACTATACAAGCTAGACGAACCAGACATGCTGGACACAGCTGTAGAAGCAAGGACGAGATCGTAAGTGATGTGCTCCTGTGGACCCCCGCATATGGCCAATCAAAAGCAGGACGACCAGCTCGAACATACATACAGAAGCTATGTGATGATACGGGATGTGACCCTGAGGACCTGCCAGAGGCGATGAATGATAGAGAGAAGTGGGGAGAGAGGGTCAGGGATATCCGTGCTTGCCGCACGACATGATGATGATGATGATGAATGTTTATATCTACATTATCAGTGTGGTTTCTAGAATGTTTTTACACACAGTCATATGATATAAAGTATTCCTATCTAATACAAAAAATGTCCACACAGTATTCATATCTGATCATTATATTATTTCAAGCTGTTATTTCTATTTAATATTTGTTTGTTTAATGGCATATCAACATTTTTGTGTTATTTAATGCCAAGATCATCCTTCTAGAAGAATTTTAGTGGTACTATTTAACCCCTAGATGGAAGGATAAGGGTATTCATACTTTTCCCAAGGGTTTTTGTCCGTAAGTGAACATAATAGCGCGACTGGAGTTCGAACTCGCTTACTACGAATCCGGAGTCCAATACTTTAACCATTGCCCTAAAAGGATACTCCCCTTAATATTAGTCATTTGTTAAATAGTTTCAACGAACTCATTCTAACCCTTTGCAAAAATTAGACCTTCAAGTAACTATTCTTGACGTAAATAAACTGGTATCAGTTTTTGTATACGAATCTTATTTAAATACACAAAAAGATTTTAATAGATAATATAAGTAAAGTAAAGTTAGCGACCATAGTCGAGGGTGACCCGAAGGCTTCCTTTTCGATAGCTACTACACCAAGGTGTAGGGGAGGGCGCTACTCCATTCCCAGGATTGCTCCACTTTACCCTTGAACCGTACCTTATAATGCTGAGTGTTAAGCAAGGTGGTATCAAGTACCATTTTTAAAGTCTTTGGTATGACTCGACCTGGGATTGAACCCAGGTCTCCCGGGCCCCTACGTTACCACATGGACCTAGCATTTAGAGAAAAAAGCTAGTTGGGAAATACACAAGAATGCTACGAGATATACTAAACAAATACAGGAACCAACATTCCATGAAACAACAGTTATACGGCCACCTACCTCTCATCTCTAAAACCATCCAAATAAGACAAGAAAACATGCGGGCAGTGCAGGAGAAGTAAGGCCGAACTCATATGTGACGTTCTCTTATTAACCCCCATCACTCGGATGTGCAGGTGTTGGACGACCGACTAGAACTTATCTACAGCAGCTTTATAAGGACGCAGGATTTCGTCTCGAAGACATTCCGGAAGTGATGGATGATAGAGACGAATAGCGAGAGATAGTCCGGGAAATCAGAACTAGCAGCGCAACACGATGATTTTCCTAGGCCAGAGTTGACCTGGGAGTAATAGCAATAATGAAGTGCTCCACACTCTCTAGGTTTCCAGAACTGTAACCTCACCATCAGACACAGTTTAATGTCATACACAGGATATAGTCATGGGTATTAAATGCATTGTAAACATTACTGTCAGAATGGCAAGGGATAATCTCATGAAACGGCGTGTTTCAAAATGGAAAAATGTGACCGATGTTTGCAAATTCATATCTCATGGGATACCAAAAAAGAAGATTAAATGAAATCTTGAGGCTTACCTGGGTATATGTGCAAGTTTATAATACTATTGATTGAATGAAATATAAAAAGAAATTAGATAAGTTCCATGAAAATAAATGCACGTATTCTCTTGTGAAGTCATACCTATGCAAAGTGCATGTAGATTTCAACACATGTAAAAGCAATATAAATAAACGTAATTTTATCAGTTAAAGCCTCTCATAGCATGACTAACGCTATCAGTGCATAAATCATTACTCCGATAACAATTCAATAAAAGATTCTATAAAAATAAAGGAAGATAGTTACATCAATAATTACATGGTTTAATGATGAAAAACCATTTATTTTTCACATATATATTTGATTTACAACATAATATTCCTTATCAATAAATTTCACCTAATGCTTATCCATATATCACATAAATCTGATACCAAGGAGTAAATATTTCAAATCAAAATTCATCTAATGATTATCCTATAACAAAAAATAATTGATTTAACTAGGAAGACATTTCAGTGTTATCTATGTTGACCTTATCATAGCTAAATTGAGGATCTAATATTTTGTTCTGTAATGTTTCGAGACGATGGCTTTCTAGCCTAGTAAAGATGGAAACATCAAAATAGTTCGAAGTTACTTCATAAATATATGGAAAGAACATTTACCTGAATAAGACAAAGATATATCAACTGAAGTGTAGCTCTCAAAATCGTAAAAATAATGAGAAAAGATCAGTATAAAATTTCATGGTTTCGTAGAAATTTGCTTTCATTCCTACCAGAGTATGTAAGTTCTGATAATTTATTGAGAAGTTTGGTTCATCCATCGATGGGAAACATGGAAATTCCTTATTTTAGGCAAAGATTATCTTGTCTTGAACTATTAAAAAGGGTTGCTACATTTTATGACAATATATATATATCGGTGTACGTCACCATTGAAGGAAATCAGTTCACTGAATTATTATACTTGACGAGGTCTTTGAAAAAAATCGGATTTTTTTAATTAATTATCAAATCACAAGGTTATGTTTGCCCAGTCGGCAGGGGCTGTAGAATAAACCTCGTCAGAGGGGTAAGAATCCCCAATGAGTATCCTAGTTTATGACACTAAGCAATCAGATGATGAAGTTCCAGTGATGCTGGATCTTTGGGGAATACGGAGTACCCCTTCATTGCCACTCTAGCCTGGAATGGTGGCACCTGATTGGGCCCTATCTATGGGCTAGATAGAACTAACTGCATACTCATGCTAAACTGAATTATTTGAATTAGAACTGTTTGAATAAACTGAATAGCTTGAAATAAAAATGTTTTTGACAATTAAACTGTACTTACATTTAAACTGCGTGATATGCTAAACTGAATTCTTTGAAGTGGAAGTGTTTTTGACATTAAAACTGTACTAAAAACTAAACTGAATTGTTATATATAGAACTGTTTTGACATTTAAGTGTGTGTAAACAAAATTAGCTGAATTAGAACTGATTGAATAAACTGAATAGTTTGAAAAAGAAATGTTTTGGACTATTCAAATGTGTACCCATGCTAGACTGAACTATTTGAAATAGAACTATTTGTATAAAAATGGATTTGGCGTTAAATAACCTGCAAAGGTTGATATGCCCTAAAACCCGACCAACCAACAAACCAAAGTTATTTTGGAGTTTATTTTTGTTTAAATTGTTATTTGCTACTTTTGATAATGTAATTATTGAATCTACAGTTTCAGGTATTCTTTGAAAAATGTCCGCCTGTGCAAACCGCCTAAGCAATATTTAGAGGTCCCTGTGAATCTTTCGTCATAAAAGTTATCATCGCTAAATATAATTCTTTGACCTACTTAATTTCTTCAGTTTCTGGGAAATAATTGCGCTTATTTTACCCAGTTTCCGTATCGATATATCGATCTCCTGTTTTAATCTTCTCTTGGCTTCCACTGTACTTTCATGTTGCATTCTTTGAGATGATCGTCTACTTTCTACTCAGAACCTGCCTGCAGTTTAAAAAATATTCTTGTGATTCCTTCTGTTTTCTTTAAGTTATTCTTAATCTCTTGTTTTGAAGCCTTGCTGTATTTCTTAGGTTTCTTGCTATCATCTTGCAGCAGTCATTCTGTTCAAATAATGTCTGGTGTTCACGTATTCTTACTTTAACTGTATTCTTGTTTTTAATGTTAAAATCCCAGCAATGTCTTAGTATATATCTTATTTAAATTTTCTGCTGTCGATTACAAATTCTGAATTATGCCTTCCTGTATGTTGTTCTACTCTGTCACATGGTTATGGTATGGTTTTCTTTATCGTTGCTGATCAGCATCAACTCTTATTCAAATCATCCGTAAACCCAGTCGGCTGGGGCTGCAGAATACACCAACTGCACCTCTGCAGAGGGATAAGACTCATAACCAAAGAGTGACCTGTATATGACTCTAAGCAATCTCATGGTGAGGCTCCAGTAATGCCGGAGCTTCTGGGAATGGAGAGTACCATTGGATGCCAGTTCTCCGTCGCCCAATCTAGCCCGGAGTGGTAGCAACTGAAAGCACCCGATTTATGGGTCAAATAGACATTTAAACTGAGTGCAAACAAAAAACTTTCGCTAAAATGAAATATTAGAAATTGAACTGTTTGACAATTAAACTGAGTGCAAACAAATAAATTATGCTAAATTAAATTGCATGAAGTAGAACTGTTTGATCATTTTACTCGGTGTAAATAAATGACTGATGTTTAATTTAATTGATAGTGATACATAGCAATACTTTGAACCCTTTGACACTGTGCAAACGAATGAGTACTGTTCAATTGAATAATTAGTGTTAAATAGAAATACTTGTAACCACTTTAAGGTGTGAAAACAAATGATGACTGACATTTCCTGGTTACTGTTTCATAGCAATACTTGAAAAAGTTAACTGTGCGTAAACAAGGGATTAATACTAAATAGAAATATCCAATTAGGTTGAAATACTTGAAACCATTTAACGTGAAAACATTTAAAAATGTATTAACGAAATTTGTTTACTAACTAAATATTTGATATATACAACCCTGGGCAAAAATATAAGACCACCCTAAAAAATGAAGAAAAATATATAGATTACAATTTTTGAATTAAGAAGATCAGATATATGAAAGTTAAGGCATAAAGATAATTAGATTTAAAATATGAAGAAATTTCAATTCATATCTTATATGTATATTCGAATTTATTAGACCAATAAGCAGAACTATAGAATATAAAGGCAATTTTTTTAAATTTAATATTTTGTAGATCCGCAGTTTGCTTTGATAACCTCAAAAATTCAGCAAAATATACAATCAACTAGTTTCTGAAGTTGAACTTAAGGTATTTTTTCCCATGCGTCTAAGATTGCGTTTTTAGTTTAGAAAATATTGAGCACTGTCGACCTTCTCCTTAAACTTTTGCAACAATCAATCCCCACAAATTTTCTATAAGACTGAGGTCGGGAGAGGACGCTGGGTGGTCAAGAAGTTTTATTTTTTGTTCAAGCAAGTATTTCTTTGTTATTGATGCATTGTGCCTAGGAGCATTATCTTGCTGAATAATCCATTCTTCTCAACATAGACGACGCCCTTTTTGTGCGAGAGATAAATCATTTCATCATCATCATCATCATCATGTCGCACCGCCAGCACGGATATCCCTGACCCTCTCTCGCCACTTCTTCCTATCATTCATCGCCTCCGGCAGGTCTTCAGGGTTACATCCTGTGTCCTCACATAGTTGCTGTATGTAAGTTCGTGCTGGTCGTCCTGCTTTTGCACATCCATACGTGGGGGTCCACAGGAGTACATCGCTTATGAGCTCGTCCTTGCTTCTCCAGCAGTGTCCCGCGTGTCTGGTTCGTCTAACTTGTATAGTTTTCGTGATGGGGTGGGGAAGTGTCCGTATAGTTGGTGTCTCGTGGGGTGTTGTCGCCAGGACTTGTTCAATACTCTGCTACTTTTTGACGACCACTGATAAAGTGTAATTTAAGTGTTCCTGGAGATGAGAAGACCCTCTTGATCATAAGAGACCCCGTCGCACTATGCCTTGTTGAGAAATTCTCTTCTGGAAGCCATCTAGACTGTCGAAATTGAATTTCTTTTCGTCCGAGAAAACAACTTTTCGCTATTCTTTAGCACTCATGGTTTGATATTGATGAGCATATTCCAGCCGTTTCTCTTTGTGCTTTATACTTAACCTTGGACGATGAATTCTTTTCTGATGCTTAATTTTTTTTCTTTGTTTAAATGCCTTCTAAATGTTCAAGTACTGCAAGGAGCGTCCACTAGAGATTTCTATATTTTTGATGTTGACAAAGTTGTCTTTCTTATTTTGCGAACAATTCTGGTCTTAAATTGTGGTGATAATTTTTTTGGCCTGCCAGTCGGTTTTCCTTTCGTTTTGGACTTTGCAAGTAATTACAGATAACGGTTTTACTGCGTCCTAAAACCTTCTAAATTACTCTCTGAAATTTTTCGACTCTTTTCATAGCTGTAATTTTACCTTTCTCAAATTCAGATAATTTACTTCGTTTAGCCATTTATGTGTTTTGGCATTTTAAGTATTATAGTTTTAATAGCTTTTATGTTACGTAGAATATATATAATAAATTTTGTAATTAAATTAAGTCATTTTTCTTTAGTTTTTATTCGTGGTCTTATAATTATGTCAAAAATTGATTTTAGAATCTAGCATAAATTCTAATATACAAATAAAAATTGAATGTAAGTTTCTTATTTTAAATTTGAATGTCTCTGAACTTAATCTTTCATATATCTGGTTTTCATAATTAAAAAAATTGTAAACACTATCTATTTCCTCATTTTTAAGGATGGTTTTAAATTTTTGTCCTGGGGTGTATATAAAAACAGGATGTGGCATTGAATAACCTAAAATGATTGATATGCCATTGACTCAACCAAATCATATGTACTTAATATATATGTAAAAACAGGATTTTGTATTAAATAACCTACAATGGTTGATATGCCATAAAACCGAACCAAAACAAACCAATCAAATCAGCCATGATATATTGCGAAGAGCTTAAGACTTTGATCAAGTAAAAAGTGACGAAAAACTTCTCAAGTAAATTTTAAAATTTCAAAATATGAAGTAAATCTTAAAGATAATTGAAATCGTGTTTGCTTTTCTTAAAAAATTTTAAAAAGTGAAAAATAATTTACTTAACATGTTAAATAAATTTTTAAAATGTTGTAGGATCATCCCTATTCTTGATGTACAATGGACTCTTATAATAAACATAACATTTTACTGTAATCCACTATGAAAGTTTGATCGCAAATAGATACCCTGGTGACGTCATATTACCTCCTCTGTAATATATAACTTTATTCTTTCTCTCTTAGTAGGTGTTTGACTTATTTATTGTATTCCCTTTCCTCAGAACATAACAAAAAATGACAGAAATCGTGTTTGCTTCTCTTGAAATTCTTAATTAAAAGAAAAAATAATCTATTTTGAATAATTTAAAAAAAATAGCTGAAGACACGTTTGCTTCTCATCAAATTTTGAAAATAAAATTATCTTAGAATGTTGAATAAATCTTAAGAAAATAACAGAAATCGTGTCTGCTTCTCTAGAAATTTTTATATAGAAATAGATAATTTACTTAACGTATTAAATATATTTTAAAAGATTACTAAATTTGCATTTGCTTTTCTTAAAATTTTAAAATAAAAAAAATAGTATATTTAACATGTTAAATATGTAAAAAAAAAAGAAATCGTTTTAGTTTCTCTTAAAACTTTGAAATAAATGAATAGTAATTTACATGACATGATAAGTACATTTTTAAAAATAACAAATCATTTTTGCATTTTTTTAAATTTTGAAATAAAAGAATCAATTTAAAATTTTAAATGAATTTTAGAATATAACAGAAATCATATTTGCTTCTCTTACATTTTGGATATAAAAATGAATACATTTATAAATGTAACTGAAACCGTGTTTTTTTATTAAAATTCTAAAATAAAAGAAAGCAGTTTACATAACTTGTTAAATAGGTAAAAAAAAATGACAAGAATCGTATTTTTGCTTCACTTAAAATTTTGTAATGAAAGAAAAATAATTTAGTTAACATTTCAAATGAGCTTGAAAAAATAGCTAAAATCGTTTTTACTTTGCTTAAAATTTTAAGATAAGAAAATACTTTACATGTTAAGTAATTTTTAAAAAAATAAGAGAAATCGCATTTGCTTCTCTTGAAATTGAAAAAAAACAAACAATTTATGTGCGTATGTGTGTAAGTGTGTGTCTGTAATTCTCTTGAATGTTTGGCGCTGATTCAAACAGAAATAAGGAAATGGATACTGTAACTTACGGACGTAAAATAACTTGATCCTTGTAAAAGAAGTTAGTGCGTGTCTGTGTTCACTTGTAATACGACAACACTTGATTCCTCTACTTATGATTCAACCGTTTGAAAATATCAGGTTTACTGTATTTTAATTTCTGTTCAGGTAAAGCACATAAAAAGTGATAGGTGAGTGACAAATCTAAGATCTGGGTGTGGCTAAGAACTTTTTTGACGACTCACACACACACATACATACATATATATATATATATATATATATATATATATATATATATATATATATATATGTGTGTGTGTGTGTGTGTGTGTGTGTGTGTGTGTGTGTGGATTTATGACCCGACACACTACTTTTCTTTTCACATTGAGAACTCCATTCATACGGCCTTGTGCCACATCTGATCAAACCGCTTAGTAAATCACTTATTTCATACATGCCAAATGAGTATTCCTTTCCTCACTTACTGTTTGAATAAAGGTGAAGATATCAAATAAACATATTCACATTTAATGTAAAACACACACATACACACACACACACAGATATATTTATATATACAGAGAGAGAGAGAGAGAGAGAGAGAGAGAGAGAGAGAAAGATATATATATATATATATATATATATATATATATATATATAGATAGATAGATAGATAGATAGATGGTTATTCCACTCCATTTATGGCTTTTGCAACTAATGTTCGTTGAAGTAAGACAGTTTTAAACCAATTTGTAAACATTTTTTTCACTGAATGCTAATTCTCCGTTCCCTTTCCTCTCTAAATTTTTCATGATTCGCACTTTTCAGCCACCAACATTTTATTACAGACATATTTTGCTGTGTGGGACATTCTGTTTGATTTTCAGCCATTTCAAATAGCAAAAAACAACTATTATTGCGAAATTAGATTAATTTTTTCCTATGAATGAATTCCAAACAATTCGGAGTTTGCATTAACGGAATAAAGGTTAAAAGATATATTTTTCTTTTTCAGAAAAATTCTTAAATAATAATTGAGCCTCGTATATATATATATATTTATATATGGGGTATTATTTATATTCTGTCACCCACTCATCTAAATGTGAGTATCCTCATGATGTAATGATTAAAGCGATGGACGGCGGAATCGTAGTAAGCGAGTTTGAACTCCAGCGCTCTGTTACGTTCACTCTCGGACAAATACCCTTGGTATGAACCCCCTTATCCTCTCAGATATGGGTTAAATAGTACCACTAGCGTTCTTCTAAAAGGATGGATTTGCCATCAGATAACTCAGGGAGGTTGATATGCCATTAAACAACTACAGGAACAAACAGACGACTCCTCTAACGTTGGTCTTGCACAACGGTTTCCTTCTACCAGAGAGGTTAAACAGTTCCTCTCTTCAAAATCAATCATTCTATATTGCTTGCGTATGTTTATTTAATATTTAAGCATTAATTAATTTTTCAAATATTAAATACAACTAAAAGAAGAGTCATTCTTGATTATCAAAAAAGCTATACTTCTATTTTTGTGCAATTATGCCGACGTCAGAGTTTATATTGAAAATTGGTTGGATTTATTTACACTGTCACCAAGATGTTGCCTATTTTACAGCATTGTTACATAGCCAGATATGAGTATGGGAAATATTCATATATGTAAAAAAAACTTTCACAATGTTCCTAACGCATATAGGAATCCGAAAAACACGAAATTGGTTCAGGTACCGTTTTGAGTTTAAGGTTTTTCGACATGAGGAGAGAGAGAGGAAGACACACAATTTCTTTCTATGCTGACTTTTCCATCTAACCCCACCACGTGCGGCACCCCGTCGCAAACTACTGGTCTGGCCTCGGCGAGCTCCTGAAAATCAACTTCCTTCCTCTAGCGTCTAATCTCGACTAACTCTTTTTTTCAAATCCCCAAATCCCCAGCCCATCGCTTCAGGGCATGACGTCATTCATATCCCCAGTCATTTCCTATCTGGGATTTTTATTGTGACATCTGTGATTGTCACATCCTCCCCACGAGCGCGAGAACACCTGCACTCAATGTGTGCACCTAACTAAACCATGCACAAAGCCGAAAAGT
The DNA here is from genome assembly GCA_963585895.1 of Sepioteuthis lessoniana. Lineage (NCBI taxonomy): Eukaryota > Metazoa > Mollusca > Cephalopoda > Myopsida > Loliginidae > Sepioteuthis > Sepioteuthis lessoniana. The sequence goes on along the minus strand of OY757906.1, from coordinate 22,804,253 downwards.
TCTCTCTAATTAAACTGAAAGGCAAGATATATAACACGAAAAATGATAATATAAAAAAAAATCCTTCCGCAACTATAAAACAGCATGGCAATATCAAAAAAAGTAATATATATATATATATATATATATATATAATGGTATGTATTAGACATTGAAATGGGCAAAAGCTACGCCTTATCTAAGAAGGCTGTCGTCTGTATAACATTGCAATCGGATCATAAGCTTTTATCATAAATACCGCTAAACATGTCCACATAGACATAATTAGATCAATGCACAGATGATAATGAACATAGAGTTCTACAACACACCTTCTTGAATAAGAAGCTCAGAATGACATATATTTCCAGCAGTGATGGATGGTCTGACGTCTACATATGATATTTTAAAACTCCGATGGTTTTGGAACTGTCTATGACGAAATATTCTTGTCAATGATTGAAATCGGTGGATATATATATATATATATGTTTTTTTTTTTTCATCATACAACGTGTGAAGCACGTGCGATGCCAAGTCCTCATCAGCCGCTATCCAGGGGTGATAACACAGTTTCGGTAGCTCAAGGTGGTACTGCCACCCCTGGCGCTACCAAGCAACTTTTGCCACCGGACAAAGTATTAAGAGAATCATATATATATATATATATATATATATATATATATATGATTCTATATATATATATATATGTGTGTGTGTGTGTGTGTGTGTGTGTCTGGTAGTAAGGTATGAGGTTTAATCAGACAGATATGTTGTATAAAAAAACGGAAAAAAAAGTACATATAAATAGATGAGGAAAAAGATTATTATCAAAATACTAATTCGATCCATTGATGCGTTTTGACATGGATTATTTAAGTTATAAAATTAGGAAAATTTCACGTAGAATGTATTTTTTCTTATCGTCATGGTGGGAATTATGAATTGAAAATAGCAGTTTGTACGAATACAGAAAAATATTTGAAAAGGTTACGTCATGAAACGTAATTTTTTTACGCTATTTTTCTCTTTAACTTGTTTAACAAAATTAAATTTCAAATATTTTTTCTGTATTTCTTCAAACCACTATCTTAAATTTATAATTCTCACCCTGAAGATGACAAAAACACTTTCTACTTGAAATTTTCATAATTTCATATCTTAGATAATCCATGTCGAAACTCGTTGGTGATATTGTTTTATAATTTTGTAATAAATTGTTTTTTTATCCATCTATACGTATTTTTCTTTCCCTTTTCTTCATACAACACACACGCGAACACACACACACACACACACACACACTCACTTATATATGTATAAAAAAAAAACTTATCATCTACTGAATTTTACTATTCCGACGAATTGTTGCTTTGTTTTTCTGCGATTCAACTCTAACGGGTTATTTAACACCGAATTAAATTTCAAACAATTCAGTTTAGTATCAGTATTATTTTTGTTTACAGTTAAATGACTGTTCAGTTAAATGTCAAAACAATTCTATTTCAATCAATCCAGTTTAGCATAAGTACACCGTTTAGTTTTATTTGACCCAGAGATAGGACCCTATCAGGTGCTACCACTCCAGGCCTGAGTGGACCTGAGAGTGATGGCAATGAAGGGGTACTTCACATTCCTCAAAGCTTCAGCATTACTGGAACCTCACCATCAGATTGTTTAGTGTCATATCTGGGACACTCATTGATGGAGTCTTACTCTTCTGCAGATGTGCAGTCGGTGTATTTACAGCCCCACCTACCAGCCCACAAGGCAATCCGGTGGACAACAGAGTAAAATTGAAAGAAAGTCAAAAGATTGACACATACTTGTAAGACAACTGGGGAAGCTGAGGAATGTGAAAGTGATGATATTACCAATTTTTAGTTGGTGTGCTTGGAACAGTCCTCAAAGATTTCGAAAAAAGAGTGGAGGGATCGGAAATCTGAGGAATAACCAAGATTATAGAGAGCTCCGTGTTTTTAAGATCAGATTTAATCCCGAAGATCTGAGAGGCTTGCTGTCACTTAGACTCCCGTAAAAGACCACCAGTGTTGTTAAAAACTCGCCACGAATGAAATGATATCAATGTGATAATGGATAATGATGACATAAAATTTGGATTATCTCATTAAACTGACAAATAAAATTATATACTGATCTATCTATCTATCTATCCATATTTACCAACCCCTCCGCTCGGGCAGGATATGACACAAGGTCAATTTTTAAGCGGGGTTTAGTAGGTTTGAATTCAGAGTTTTCCTTCTCCTAGACTAGTTGCCTCACCAAGGCTGAAGAACGTAATCTGTCCTACTATTTACCTATATCTGGAGGGAGAATAATTGGATTCATACCTTTCCTAAAGGTATGAGTGCTATGTGAAATGCAATCAGTCTCGTCCAGGATTTGAACTCGTGTCGCCGTGTCCATTTCCTAAGAAGGTAACCATTACACCACAGGCACCTCCATCTATCTATCTATCTATCTATCTATCTATCTGTTAATTTTTGAGAAAAAGCGGGAGAAAATTTTGAAGTATAAAATACTGAGAGCTTTTTTTTTTCCGAAGAAAAATACATTTAAAAAACGATGTTACTACCTTCTTAGAAGTCTAATTGATCATTAAAAAGTTTTAAGTGTAATTACACAGACATAAAGAGAAAATGCGCAGATAAATTGCTGGAGACTAAATAACGAATACGAAATAAACAAATTATACTATTCCTTGAGACCATCCAAACATTTTTGTTGCTGCTTTTGGTGATATTAACTGCCAACCTTCCATAATAATTTAGTTCTTTACAGGTTACTCTACAAATTTAATCTTGGGTCAGCGATGTTTTAAAATGTATATCGGCCTATCTATAAAAAGTTATCGATTGTGTCATATAAAATTCCCTGTCGTATTAAAGACGTTTCTCAGAGAGAAAAGTTGGGATATATATATATATATATATATATATATATATATATATATATATATAGTATAATTAGATGGAAAATTAAACCTCCTAAGTTGTCATAATAAATCCATTTCGGCGGAGAATATTACTATATTCTCCGTCTCATCAGATGACTTTTTACATGCCATTCTTGAAGTTGCAGAACAGCTAATGAGGAATTAAAGTTCTTATGTATACGATGAAAGAAAAAAAAAAGAAATTTTAAATCCTCAGTCGAGGACAGGGGGGGGGGTTAAAACCTTAAGTGTTAGAAACAGGAGTAGGACGTTTCTGTTGGTCAACTCATCCTGTTATATAAAGGCCGAGGGATTTCGGTTAATGCCTTTGGGTTTGGTTGGGCTGGGAGCCTTTCGGCTCAGCGCGTGGGTTGGTTGGGTGCAACATTGAGGCAGGTGTTAACGCGGGCGCGCTGGTGGATGGAGGTGTCACTCAGATGTCCTAATAGTCCGAGACGAAACCGGGTGACAGGGTGCGGGTGACGTCACGCACCGGAAGCGCGCGGAGGTTTGCGTGAGAATTTGAAGCAAGAGAGGTTGGGTGCTGGGCGCCAAACGAGAGGGATCGACTTTTGGAGCTCGCAGACGCGGAGCGAGCTTGCGCCCTATAGGGACCGCTCGAGATGGGGGCCAAATGAATAAGACAACATAAAGGATTGTCTCTCCTCCTTGTGTCGGGGCCTTTAGCTCAGGGTTAATAAAAGGGTTTCGTACCTGAACAGGAAGTCGTTACGTGTTTTCGAATTCTGAGATTCCTGTGTTCTTTATGTGTTCTATCGTTATGAACATTATATGTCTATTTCGCACATGGCCATATTTATGTATATGGCGATGTAACTATCTTAATTTGAGCACATGTCAAGAATCCCAAACCCTATATATATATATATATATATATATATATATATATATATATATATATATATATATATATATACTTTAAGAAAAACAACAAAACCGTTCACATAGGATTATAAATTTATTTCCATCCTGTTACGCATTTTTGAAATTTCCAAAAACACGAAAAAAAATTAACAGGACTTCTTCAGATCTTTTAGATAAAAAGAAAGAAGATTATATTCTATTTAAGGACCATTAACCTAATTTTGAAAATGAATTGCAAACCAGACTAATTAACCCCTCAAAAACAGAGCTAGGTAGAATATCTAAGTGTATTATTCAAAATATTGTAAATAATGTTAAAAAAGCCAGCCATTACAATCTTTGGGGGAACTCATATGAGACCATTGAATGGTTTAGGAGGATAAAGAATAAGAGTAAAGCGACCTTTATACAATTTGACATCATTGATTTTTATCCTTCTATAACTAATTTTTTTAAGAGTTTTTTATCTAAAAGATCTGAAGAAGTCCTGCTAATTTTTTTTCGTGTTTTTGAAAATTTAAAAAATGCGTAAAAGGATGGAAATAAATTTATAATCCTATGTGACCGGTTTTGTGTTTTTCTAAAAGAATTTATTGCTCTGTATTATTGTTACATTGAGCTCTTTACCAGGAACATTTAAATATTCACTCATGAATAATTTCTTGTCCTGATGGAATTACTCCCAACTTCGGTTTAACTGGACCAAAGAATACTATATATATATATATATATATATATATATATATATATATATATATATATATATATATATATATATATATATATATACCATATTAATTTAAAAATCTACGAATAGCTAAAAAGCAAAGAAAAGAAAAGAAAAGATGATCTTTGTTAGTATTTAAATAGATATCACAATTTAAAAAAAAAAACGGGAATTTTGACCCTAGAACCGTTAAGACAAACAATGGACGCAGAGAGGCAAATTTTGATTAAAAGCAGACGACCAGTGTTGAAAGGACTTTAACAGACAGCAAGATGACAGAATCGGACCAAAAAGCTTAGGCCGTTATACATTCTGAAGAGGGAGTTATTTTGCAGATGAGGAAAGAGATATGTTTAAGTTTTCTCTCCTGAAACAGAAAAGATAATCTTCTTGAGTAAATGTTAATTTATTTATTTTGTGTGTGATAGAACAAAACAAAACGAAACAAAAATCGAAAACAAAATTGTCATTAAAAATCGAAGACAGTGAGTTTCTCCTCCGGGAAAAAAATTCTTGTATTGGTTATGTACTTTTGTATATTGTAAACTTTTCCGTTCAAATAAATTGATTAATGAAATAATGATTTCGACTCCTGACACTATGAGTTGGATATATGCACATACATGTATACACACGTGTGTGTGTGTGTGTGTGTGTGTGCACCCATACATGTGTGCGTGTGTGTATATATATACGCTGCGCACATGTGTGTGCACACACACGCATACCTACACACACACATATATACACACATATATATGTGACAAGATGAGTTAGATTCGGCCTGGGTATCAAATTTCAAATGTTTGGAAAACCCATTAACTAAATTAAGGAAATCTAGATCAGAAAATGTTTATACAAATGGGTGTGGGTAAATGTTAAGTACTTGTCGGGTACTGGTCAAAAACTTAAAAGGGTCTGAATTTAATGTGCCCTTATCGGAGACGGCCAAGCAAGGATATATTTTTATGTCCGGTTTTTTAAAGAGAGAAATGGCCCCCCACAAAGTTATGGGTTTATTAGTGGGTGCCCCTTGGCCGGAAATAATAATGAAACATTCTGTATATATACTTAGTTTGGGTTCGAGGAAAGTTGATTAGGCCGGAACAAAGAAACAACGAACAGCGACATTACCAACCGGACCCAGTTAGTTAAGATAATCTGTTGCCAGCAGAAACTCAAACTAGAACTAAATATCCACAAAGTGTTACACGCTCTCCATCCTCCCTTGGCGTTTTAACCACAAAGTTGTTGTTGTGTTTTTTGTTCTTTTCCCTGTGAACCTGCCTCTTGCTCGACACGGCCACACACAAGTTCTCGACGTGGGGTTAGTAACTTATGCAACGAGCTGCAGAGGTGGGTATTCTCACATCATAATGAATTCTTTATTTTATCGAGTTTAAATACTCGTTCAAAATGAACTTGCTTTTAATTAACTACGTCTTTTCAATTTATGTTTTATTTTCCCGCCAATTTTTTACAAAACAGCAATCATTTTTTGCTTTCATTTATCTCTTGCGCAACGATGACTGCATGAAGAAAAACGTTGATTTTTTACCATTTGAAATTCACCCTGAAACACTACATAGTTTTATATATATATATATATATATATATATATATATTTATATATGCACGTTGCTGTGTGCGCATGTGTGTGTTTGTGAGTGCACTGCAATCACTTCAAGTCAAAAAAATTATTCACAAGCTTTACAACAAAAAATACTTTTAAAATTTACCACGAATCTAATTGTAGATGCAAAAACTTAATTTATTTATTTTACAGCCTACGCTGCCAAAAGCAAAGCATTTAAAAGTCAGAATGGTCATTTTAGACTAAATAACTACAGACACAGAATCAAATTCATAGATTATAATATACTACAGAAAAGATGTAAATTTTCTGGTTATGGTAAATCCAATTTACAATATAATTCCTCTACTAAAAAAATGAATAAAATGAAATACTGTACATCTACATCTCGTATTTCCTTGCCCTTGAGGTTATAATAATTACGCTGGTGCGTATTTCCAATCCTCTTGTGAAGTCGTGGTCCTGGAGGTGACCGTGTCCTCTCTAAATAGTACGGATATAACTTCCAAGACACTTTCAGGTTAATTGGTCGCGCAATTGCTATGACTAGTTAATTTGGCATCGTTCTGCTCAACGTGGACTGATGGCTCAGAGGTAGAGTTTCAGCTCTGTATTCTGTGGTCGCTGGTTCGATCTTCAGTGGGGAAGATCATGGTATACACTGCTGATGAGAACTGAAAAGATCTAAAAAGCTGTTCAGTGGTTCCGTATGTCACGTGCAAGTTTTTGCCGAATTTTCTGCTCTTGGTAAATTCAATTTACTAGATAATTCCTCTTGTAAAATAAATAAATAATGGTAATTGAGAAAAGTTGTTCTGCAACCGTAACAATTTTAATAGATTCAAAGTTCATTATCATAGAAAAGGACAAAATAGAAAAAAAACATAGACAACATTATAAAAATTACAGAATACCCGAAGATAAATGAATAGAATGCTGACAAACACTGACTCTAAATGGATTTAACATGAAAACTACTTTCCAATTGGATGGATAGGTATGGACTTCGATAGAAGTGCCGCTATAAGCAAATAAACAAACACATGAGTAAAAGCTAATCAAAATACACTCTTCACAAGCCTAACATATAGACCCCCTCCTAAAAAAAAACCCCTCAAATACTTGATGAACAAACTCCGTTTATTCTATGTCAAACCGTGGATCTCACTGTCTGCGTTTACTTTCGCTGTTGCATTTATCTGCCAGGAATGGGTAAATAGACTTTAATCTTTCGCCTTTGATAAGACTTCGAGTTCTGAAGTAAAACTAATTCTAATCAGCTTTACACCACTTAGATTTTGACTTTGTGTCGCGTCCTAACCGTCATGGAGTAAGGTAAATAAATCCTCCTTTCTTCGAGTTCAGGTTTCGAGAGACCCCTAAATATATCAAAACCTCCGACTGTTATAACTTTGTGCAATGGAATAGGTATATGCCGCTTTTAATATCATTATAGTCTACATTTTTGTTGTTTGTTTTTTTTTTGTTAATGGCTCATCAACCTTTATATTTTTGTTGTAATTGTTGCAATTCTTTAATTTCAACGGTGCCCAAACAGTTTATTATAATTCAAGTGATTATATAGAACCCTGTTTTTCAAAACGAGGAATTTTATTTTTTATACAAATAAACAGTGGACGATCCAAATCGTTAAGTGGAAAAATAATTACCAGGATGTTTGCCGTGTCACAATAATCTGAGTGGGCTAACTCATGAAATTCGAATTAAAAAAAAAAATTAATTGATCGATAAAAGACCCAACCCAGAGTTGGGCTTGATTTTAAGAAATTAACCGAATAGCAAGAAAGAATCAGCAAAACAAAAGTGTTTCTCCCATGAATTTTTACTCCAGATTCGTTTCCTTTAGTGAATTTAGAAAGACCCCTCTCAATGAAATTGCTAAAAGAATATGTTTTTTTTTGTAAAGGGGATCTGATTGAGAGAGGATATTGAAATCGGAGTTTAAAATACATGATAAACCAAATAAAATCACCGAAAGAAACAGATATTATGTAAGTACATCATGTGAGATAGATAGATAAAGAGAATCACGAAATTTACATGAATGCAAATGCAATGCATATATATATATATATATATATATATATATATAATATATATATATATATAAAGTGTTTGAAACTATATACATTTTGTCTCATAAACCGTCCCCCAGTAACGAGAGTGAATGTTTATTGGATCTTAATGTAATTACAATTTAACATCCCCCACCCAGTTATATAATTTGTTCCTACATTACAGAGTCTATTTCTCCATATTTTCTAATCGTTGTCCAAGTTTAACTGTGAATAGGTAGGACCGAACCGGTTAATGCTCAATTTTATCTTTTAACATGAATAAATTTGGTCTGTTAGAAGCTTTATAAATTTTTTTGTCCCCACAGTAATATATTATATAATATATATATATATATATATATATATTATATATATATATATATATATATATATACTGAGGGGACAAAATAGAGTAGAGTCTTGTATTGGCGTTTGAGTCAACCGGGTTTCGATCCCAGCTACGGGAATCTAGTATGTCTTGCACACTGATGAGTTCTGATAGAACTAAACAGATCTGTCTGTGGATGACAATATATATATATATATATATATATATATATACGTGTGTATATATATATATAAAAAACAGAAGAAAATATGAAATAATTTTTAAAACGTTTTTATTCTGATTTAGTCCAATTAAAAAAAAACGTGATGAATCTAAATGTTCATGATTAACTCTATTATACGCGCACTTTTTCATTAAAATTAGACCCAATATGAGTAAGCAAGAAAGAAACGACAAAAAATCTATGGTTTTCTAAACGTCGAAAGAATTTCCAAAATAATTAAAGTTTCTTTATGGCCTCCTCTTGCCTAAACATTAAACCCCCACCCTCATAATGCTATATGGAATAAAATGTCCGAAGAATTTATTTTGAAGACGTAGAAATTATTTTGAAAGCGAGTTGATACAATAATTTAAAAAATGACGGCTTTATAGAGTAATTTACTGTTTTATGTCTATCTACTTTTTTTGCTGTCAAACTAATAATTAATCTTATTTTATAACAGTGTCATTGATCATTACATTAGAATATTCCTACTTTTGCTTCCGAACCCTCTCTCTATATATGTAATTATCAATGATGTAGGTTGCGATATTTCTAATTACAAAGTGCTCACTACCAGTTATAGATCATATATATATATATAAGTTAAGATAGCACAGAAACACAGAATAGCTGTTGGTGACGGTCAGTTTCTCGAATTTACGATTCTCGCATAATGCAAAGCTCTTCGAAAGAATTAAGCACTCTGGTAGCCGAAAGGGTATAAAAATGTAAACAAACGGACGTTGCTGTTACTACATAATACCTTAAAAATTCCCTTCGACAAACGTGGTACGCTCGTTGGCCGAGCAGTCTGAGACTTAGTTTAACGTAAAGTTGGATGGGTTTCGATTCCGGCTTCGAGGGTCCTACGTGTCTAGCCACACTGAAGAGTTCTGATTGAACAAAACAGTCTGTCAGTGGATGATATATATATATATATATATATATATATATATATATATATAAGAATAACCTTTAAAAATCACTCATATTTGTTTGTGATATTATGTATTTCTGCAGAGCCTTTATCTTTAAATATTAGATCTGCATCTTCAGACAAAGAAATTATGAGAAATTTCCAATGAAAATTTCGAAAAATTCCACAAAAATCCAGACCCCGCTATCTCCTTAACCCTGACTTTTTTTCTTTCTATTTTTTAATATAAAATCAGACAATTTGTTTTTCCTGTCTGTTTGACAAAAGTCATACAGTTCATGTGGCAAGATGTTTCAATTATTGATTCCTGTTTCCACTTCATTTCATTTTAAGTAATATATATATATATATATATATCATCATCATCATCATTCTCACTCAGTCAAAATGGTTCATCGTGGAGAGATTTGAATGGCCTCAATATAATTTCATCATCATCATCATCATCATGTCGCGCCGCCTGCGCGGATATCCCTGACCGTCTCTCGCCATTTCTCCCTATCATTCATCGCCTCCGGCAGGTCTTCAGGGTTACATCCCGTGTCCTCACATAGTTCGTGCTGGTCGTCCCACTCTTGCACATCCATGTGTGGGGGTCCACAGGAGTACATCGCTTATGAGCTCGTCCTTGCTTCTCCAGCAGTGTCCTGCGTGTCTGGTTCGTCGAACTTGTATAGTTTTTGTGATGGGGGGCAAGTGTCCGTATAGTTGGAGTCTCGTGGGGTGTTGTCGCCAGGACTTGTTTAATACTGCTCTCAACATTCTTGTATAATTTCCGTCCAGCCTCCTCTCCAGCCGCTTCGTAAGCGTCCATGTAGTGCATCCATATAGCAGTATTGATACAACCGCTGCCTGGAAGAAACTGCGTTTCATTTTATCAGTTAGGTCCGACTTCCATATGATCGAGAGCCTATCGATAGCTGTCCATGCCTTCGTCAGTCGTGTGTCGATGTCTTTCTCGGTTGATGAGACGCTGCTTCCTAGGTAGGTGAATTTGTCGACTAGTTTCAGAGAGGCTCCGTCTAGTGTGGCAATGTTGCCCGTTTGGTTGTAACACATATATTCGGTTTTGTTTGCATTGACATGGAGGCCAATGCCAGCTGCGGCTCGTTCCAGACTATGCAGTAGTGTCTCTGCTTGATTAGGCGTCTTCGCTAGTAACGCCAAGTCATCAGCGTAGTCGGCGTCCGTGATTGTTTTTGCGGGGTACCTTTTGCTTCTTCTCTTGGTCAGCTGGAAGCCATTTTCTCTGATTTTGTCGATCGAAGTCCTAGCACATAGTCTAGACAGATGATAAAGAGGTACGGGGCTAGTGTGTCTCCTTGTAGTACTCCTGCAACTATGTCGAAGTATTCCGTGTCTCCATCTGGTGAACGTACTTTCACTTTGGTGTTTCTGTAGAGAATCATTATCGCTGCTACGGTTTCTTTTGGTAGGCCGTATGCTAGTAGGATTTGCTCCATCTTCCCTCTGTGTATGGATCGAAAGCCTTGGTGAAGTCGACAAATAGTAATGTCGCCTGTAAGTTTTTGCCCGAACGCTTCCAGGATTCTACGGATGCTCAGTATTTGTGATTTAACTTCTGTAAATTAAAGTATGAAGGAATTTTTACTAAAATTGTCGGGATGATATTTTGCTGAGTAGACTTTTGGTTTCGAATACTTACCGTATACACACACATATATACACGCATGTGCACGCGCGTGTGTGTGTGTGTGTATGTGTGTGCATTCATATGTGTACGTTTGTGTTTGTATATGATTACTTACGCTGATATGTTGATATTTAAACCAATTGCACGAAGGTCATATGGTAAGCTCCCTTGAATATAATCAATATTAGATCACAAAGAAAAATATTAATACTGTTTATTTCTATAATCATTTCTAAGCTAATTACCTTGTGCAAAAATATACTAATAAGGCCTACTTATACGTGGTTTGTTATTTGTTTGTATTTCATAGCATATCAACCTTTGTAGGTTATTTGATGCCAAATCCATATTTATTCAAATAAACTGTTCTATTTCAAACAATTCAGTTTATCATGAGTGTACATCTTATTTGTCAAAAACATTTTTATTTCAAGTTATTCAGTTTAGTCAAACAGTTTAAATTCAACAATTCAGTTTAGGATAAGTAGACTTTTTGTTTACTCAAAGTTAAATGTCAAAATAGTTCTATTTAATACAATTCAGTTTAGCGGGTGTACTGTGTCACTGTCGAAAACAGTTCTACTTTCAAACAACTCAGTTTAAAATGCAAAAACAGTTTCAGTTTAAACAATTCAGTTTAGCATAAGTACGCAGTTTAAATGTCAAAACAGTCCCATCTCAACTAATTCAATATAGTGTAAGTACACAAATTAGTTCTATTGACCCATAGATAGGACCCTCTCAAGTATTACCATTCAGGGCCAGAGTGGACCTGCGAGCGATGGCAATGAGGGTACTCCACATTTCACAAAGCTCCAGCAGTACTGGACCTTACCATCAGATTGTTTAGTGTCATATCCAGGACACTAGTCGGGAGTTTCTTACCCCTCTGCAGAGATGCAGTCAGTGTATTCTACAGCTGCAGCCGACTGGGCTAGCTTATATGTAGTCGCAAAGCACTCAATAAATGTTCAAGAAAGCTCTTATGAGTAATGGTAAGAGTGTTTGCCAATAGTCCGGTAGACCAGGGTCATACCAATGACATTAAAATAGTACTTGATGCCTCTTGCTTAAAACTCAGAATTATAATAAGGTTAAGGGGAGCAATCCAAGGAAGCAATTTGTGCCCTCCCCAACACTTTGGTGTTGTAGCTATTGAAAAGGAAGCCTTCGGGGCCCACTCCACTACAGTCGACCAACTTATATACTTATATAATATATGTATATATAATATAATATATATATATATATATATATATATATATATATATATTAGTCATATATGGATGAGGTTATTTATGTTTCCCATAGTGCAAATACCCTTCAGAAATTTATAACTCAGACTATTCTTCCTCCTACTCTGGGTAAATATTTAGACAGACTGTGTTCTTTAGCCTGTGTATAGCATCCGGTCATAGAGAAAGAAATCTCTGAATACAATCCAGTTATATATATATATATATATATATATATATATATATATATATATATATATGATGGTTAGGAAGCTACGTCCGCAGACCATTGCTTGTGAGTTCGATTCACATTACGTGTTTAATTCTTCTTGACTTGTACTTGTGTCAAAGCATAGTGAATGTCTAAAAAAAATCGTATTTCCTATAGACCTCATGTGCATTGGGTAAGAGAACATAATTTTAGAATATATCAAAAATGTCTCTCTCCGTCGTCTCTCTCTTTATCACTCTCTCTTGATATATATATATATATATATATATATATATATATATATATATATATATATATATATATATATATCGTTTTCTCTCTAATCAATTATTCTTATGAGGTTTTTCTGTTCCCCCTTTTGAGTGTAGCTTTGTAAACATAAATACACATACGCCAACACACACACACACACACACACACACACACACACACACACACACACACACACATATATATATATATACATATATATATACACATATATATATATATATATATATGTGTGTATATATATTGGCGCCTAGGTTATGCTAGTTATCAAGCTAGACTTGCAAACCTACACGAATGAGTTTGAGTCTCATTGAGTACCCCATTCATATGGCCTTGCAAAAAAGAAAACTTTGTAAATTACGGCGTTCTGTATGCAGTAATGGTTAACAAGCTAGACGATCGAACCGACGTGAATGACTTCGAGTTTCTTTGGGTGTCCCATTCATACAGCTTTGTGGCACATCTAAGCAGAACGTTCTATTAATAACTATATATATATATATTTATATATATATACGTGTGCGTATGTTTGAATACATTATGAAAATGTCTTACGTCTTTCCTCGATATTTAAAAACAATAGCGACTCTCGTGCATATTTCTTAAATATATAACTCTGTGTGTGTGTGTGTGTGTGTGTGTGTGTGTAAGTGCGAGCTAAAGAGAGAGAGAGAGAGAGAGAGAGAGAGAGAGGAAAGTGAGAGAGAGATGGGACAATCTAACTGTCAAAAGTAGTGTGACGCTCATTTTTATATCTGCATGCACTTCTCTATTTACCCTTTTCGCTCTCATACACTCTTATAACATACATTCCGCTCTGTCTTTATGCACTTCTGAGTGTGCATGCATTGTGCACCACGATTCAATCCACAAATGCCTTAAAAGAAGATGAGGAAATAAATGGCGGAAGCTACAACTACAGGAAAAGGATGGATAGAGAATTCCTCATATTGGAATGTGGTCAGGTATGAAATACACCTCAGAGACATGTTTATTGAAGTTGCAACGAGGTAAACAAGACTGACATAGTAAGTTCGCATGCGTGCTTGTATGCGCATGAGCGCGCGCATGCGTGTGGATTAATCGCTTTGTTTACTGGGATTAAAACTCCAGCTTTTCGTTCTTAAATTCCCTTAAAGCAACGATGTAAGGAGATGTTTCAGTTTTCAGTTATTTAGTTTTGCTTTGTTTATTTTTGGCTATTGGATCAAGATTTCCTTTCTTGTTTATCTACAAAATCGGGTAAATAAAGCGAGGAATTGAGAAGAAAGAATGAAGCTCTCATAGTTTAAAACTTATTTAAAATCCCATTAAAAAGATTTCCCGGTATGTTGACTTGCAGGATTAACCCTTAAGGCTGAATGGAATACTTTAGCCTGTTTGTCAATTTATTTGTAAATTGAGTTGCTGATAACATTTTCGAAATTATATCATTAACGTAAATTGCTACAACTACTACAATAATTACTATTACATCTACAACTACTACTACTCCAACTACTATTACTACTACGGCTGCTGCTATTACTACTAGCATCGGACGGGGAGAGACTATCCAAATGACAGCATTATTGAGAACAGCCAGAATACTGAGAAGAGTCCTGGAGACTTGCTGTCACTCAAACTTCAGTGAAAAACTCTAAAGTAGTACATAATAATAATAATAGACTTTGATATGCAAACTGATCGCCTAATAACGGCCATAATCCAGACCGAGTGACAATTACCAAAAAAAAAAAGGAAAAGGTGGATTTTGTCATGCCACTGGACAATAGGTTGAAATGCAAAGAAACTGAAAAAAATACAAGTACTTGTCTCTTGTTAGGTAACTAAAAAAAGGCTCTGGGACATGAGGGTGAGGTTGCAACCAGATTTTAGTTTGTGTGATTAGAACGGTCCCCAAAGTTTTGGAAAGGGGTTTAAAAGAGATGGAAATCAGAAGAGGAATCGAGACCATCCAGATTACAGCATTCTTGAGATCGGCCAGAATACTGAGAAATGTCCCGGGGACCTGAGGAGACCTGCTGTCACTTAGACTCAAGTGGAAAACCATCAGTTAAAGCTGATGTGAAAAAATTGCAAGAAGTATAATGATAATAATAATAGAACTGATGTGGCGATTACATTATTAGAAAAAGAAAAAAAAAAGAAAAAAGAGAACTTGCCGAATAGTAGACTTTACCATTTTCATGCATTTTGCAAATTATACACGATAGTGTAAGGAATAAGTTCGATCATAATAAACATTGAAGGAAAAACTGTTAAGGGCTAATGATACAGCATTTCCCTTTATCTTATTGTAATTAACCAACCCAGTATAGAAAACCAGGCCTTGTATTGAATGACAAGAAGAGAAGAACTTGTCATCTCGAGGATTTAGCTGTTTCAGTGTACCATAAGTATAGATACAAGAAAGCGAAAAATACTCAATTTCATGTGTCTTTCGAGACAGATGAAAAAACTGTGGAACTAGAAGGTGACGGTAATACCAGTTCAAGTTTGGGACGGTTTACAAAGATCTGGGAATCAGACTTTGGGAACTGGAAATCAGAGTTAGCCTCCATATCTACGGACTAAGACACAGCTAAAGTCAGCAAGGATACTTAGAAGAGCCCCAGGAGCTGAAAAGATTTGCTGTTACGCTAACTTCAGTGGAGAATAGCCAGTTGGCCTGAATAACTCGCAAGGACTTGTAACAATCAAGAAAGATAAATAAACTATAAAAATATATCTCAATGAAGACCATCACTTAACTGAACAATCTAATTATAATAGGAGCAAAGGTAGTTATAAATAAACTCAGAATCACATAAACCAAACCAAATAGAAAAAAAGAAGCAAAGCTGGATGGAAAGTAGAGTTGAAGAACAAATAAATAAATTACGTGTGCATGCTGAATTATTAAAGAAGGGGAAAATAGAAGGACAGAATTGACTGAAACAACTGAGATATAACAACAGAAGCTGCAAAACAGACAATAAAACTCAATGAAATAAACAAAGAAATATTGGCTAAAGAAGGAAGACTCAGAAGATATTGGAAAAGGATCCAAAAATACAAGCAAAACAGGACATTCCACAATAACGGAAGAAACTCTACCAACAAATCAATGTATAAAACATGTGGAAATTTGAACAACCGAATATAAATGAAACAAAAAAAAAACATTTCTGGTGGAAAATATAGAAACAGGAATAATACAACATAAAGCACGAATGAACAATAAAAATATGTAAAAAAAAATGGCAATAAAACACAAACTGATAAATTGATACTTCAATAACAAACTAAAGCCATTGCACGAGAGAATACATGAACATGGCTACGCAGAGGACAAGTAAAGGGATAAACTGAATCTTGGTTAACAACAATACAAAATAATGTCATAAGGACTAAATAGGGAATTACAATAAATGGAAGAAGCCTTGGAGTTGAAATTGATCAAGATTTATTAAGAGTAACTGATTAGAAAGCACAAGGGCATTATGGGATAAACGGATTCTCATTCAAAAGCTTCATATCTATTCACGACAAATTAGCTCAGCCACTTCATGCGAACCAATGAGAGGAAAAAATTCCAGTATGATAAAAAGAAAAATTACTCTGATCCAGAAAGACGGCTAAATAACAACAATAGACCAATAACGCATTTACCAACGATGTGGAATATCCGAACTATACAAAATGAAGGAGGAAATTTATAGCTTGCTTGAAAGCGGCGAGCTATTTCCCGAAAATCTAAGAGATTATTGTTAAGAAGCTCGAGGCACAAATGACCAACTAAGTATAGAAGGACACATTCAAAAGAAGGAAATTAGGAAAATGTAGGCATGGAAGGGATAGATTATAAAAGCACACATATGATCCCACTAATGTAGTAAATATAATGTTTTGAAATGGTTAAAGTCTCGAAGTAAGAATGAAATTGCATTACTAGAGCCATAGAAAACTGGAGAGTAAATGTAACAGCCTGAAGATAAATGCTAGTGAAGGCAAAGCTCCAAAGAGCATCTCATGACAAGACTCATTATCGCTTGGAATATTTGTTATAGAAATGACAACATTTGATTATATACAAAGAAAATGCTAAGGCGGCAACAAGGTTTACTACATCATATACGTGGCAATATTAAGATCTTTTCCTCGAATTAGAAAGAATAGGCATATTTAATTCAAGCAAATAGAACCTTGAATCAGTATATGGGAACGGGATTTGAGATCTTAAAATGCACCATGCTTATAAGAAAGAAAAAAAATGAGAGACAGTTGAAGGATTAGAACTGCTTAATCAGGAAAACATCGAAAATAAGGAAACTACAAATACCTGTGCATATTAGAAGAGATATCTATCATGTAAATGGGTAGAAATTAAAAGTAAAAAAATAGTATCAAAGAAGGACTTCTTGAAACCAAACTCTGCCGTAAAGATCTAACCAAAGATATTAGGAAGTAATCTGGACCCTTCTTATACTGGACAAGTGAAGAACTCAGACGTATGGACCAAAGAACAAAGAAATTGGTGACGGTTCACTTTGATTTACACCTGAGTGGTGTCGTAATCAGGCTCAATACCACCAGAAAAGGAGGACGAGGATTGATTATTGCTTAGATACAGCGATTTAGGGAAATCAAGAAATATGAAAACAATATCAAAATTAGATTAACTGCATCTACAGATTGCAGTAGGAAAAGAACAATAAAAATATGTAAAAAAAAAAAAAAGGCAATAAAAAAACAAACTGTTAAATTGATACTTCAATAACAAACTAAAGCCATTGCACGAGAGAATACATGAACATGACTTCGCAGAGGGCAAGTAAAGGGATAAACTGAATCTCGGTTAACAACAATATAAAATAATGTCATAAGGACTAATTATATCGAAGCAAAAATTTATTGTAATTTCTCTTTTTATATCGTTTAAACATTCTCTAAGAGAATAGCAAGTGTAATCAAAAAGGTGATAGAGACAAAGTAGTCATATAAGCGAATACAGATACTACCACAAAAGGAACAGATACAACTTGGTAGAGAAAGGGATCTACGAGAAATTGTGAATAAAAATAAAGAAAATATGAAAATAAAAATAAGAAAAATATAATTTCGTCTGTTCTTTTTGTACGATTGCTCATTTCCAGCGTTTTTGTTCTCTAAGCCAATTGCGGTCACTCTAGTCGCTATCTCATTCTTGTGATGGTAAGTCGTTTTTTTATTATATAATCTCTTTCTCTTGTCATTTCTTGTTGTGAGACCACGCTATTTTCAGTTCTTACTTATATATACAACAAGGCCACATCTTTTGTGTACATAATTTATTCATCGACAACTTACGCACATTACCAATCGTTTGCAAGTCGGGAGTCAGAGAATAAATCTAGACAACCGTTCTCTTGAGGGTTTCTCTGCTGATTAAAGTTTGTTTCAAACTTTTAAGCATCTAAAATGTTAGTCACATGACTAAAACTTCGTCCAATGAAAGCCAAGCTTTAAACTGACCTTAAACAGTTAATTACATTGACACCAAATATTAAATTAAAAAAAGGAAAAAAACAAACTACCTCATATGCCAAAGAAAAATTTCTGTCAATCTATTATTTGGGAAATACAAGTTTTGACTAATACGATGCTTCTAAAAAATAAGTTAAATATTGGTCTGTAGTTATTAGAATGGTTTACATCAGTTATTTTTTCTAGTACGTTCTTTTCTTATCCGGATATTTGTTAAAGAAATACATTAAAAAATAGAATATCATCAAGAGTTATAAAAAAACATAGCCCCATTAATTTTTTATTTCAATTAATTTCTAGTTCGATCTATTAAATTTTCACTCATCTAAAAAGAGTATTGTATTATTTGAAGTTTCAGAAAACAAATTAAGATTAAAATTTCAAGTCCTTTTCAACCTGAGTATTTTCATTTTTAACTAGAGTGCCATGTAACGCTGTAGGGTCTTGAAGAAGGTTGACTGAGACAAAGTTGAGATGAAGAGATGACGATGACATTTTAAGAAGGAAATACATCAGACACATGATCACAAAACATTCCCTTTGCTTTATTATTCATTTTTCTACTTTTCTCTCGACCAATCTAAAAAGACAAAGACGTTAAGTGGGTTCTCGAGTCGATTAAGGAAAAATCCGTTATTTGCTAAAATGATGTCGTTCCTTGTCGCTTTGCCATTTACTAACTGCCGGACCCTTACTTCAAACTTCTTAAACTTTCGAGTTTGTTGGAAATTTTAACGACACTCCAATATGGGGGGGGGGGCTAAGGAAGAATAAGCAACGTGGTGAGGCGTTTAAATGTTTGTATAAGAAGTGCGAAAGAGTTGCTAAAGCATATTCCTTTTGCTGTCTTTGAGAGAACAAAGTTGAAATCATAATACACTTATTTGTAGTTGGTAAATGTCCTGTTGTCTTTCTGTATATTTTTCTGGTTGAGTTGAAGACTGTTTTAAGAAGGCTGTAGACGTCATGTTTCGTGGGGTTCAAAATTGTCATCTGAGCTCTGTTTGTAGAGTTGGGTGGTCTGCTAACACCTTCAGTTATCAGGCTGTCTTCAGCCACGTCTCGTCTCGTGGAGACCCTAGTCACTTCTCTCTCTCTCTCTCTCTCTCTCTCTCTCTCTCTCTCTCTCTCTCTCTCCCTCCGTTCCCAAGTCACGTACTCCACTCCTTTCCGTTATGCCTGCTCGCTTTATCGACGACCTCATTACATCCGGGTACACAACTGTCTTGAATATAACTCTTGATTTTCTTATATGTTTAACCGTTTCTCGCTTATATCATGAGAGTTCTTGTAATAAACCCTTTATTTTCAGTCCCATAGTCCTAAAGTCTGTTCACCTGTGGCAAGAAACAGACTTTTATTGTGATTTTAAAATAACTTTTCTTTGAAATAATTACTTTCGAAATTCCATCAGGTCTCTTCAAATCAAACGGGTTTTGCAAATATCTGTACTCCTGAATTTTCCTTTCAACCGGAAAGGGTTAATAACACTAGGGAATAAATAAATGACAGAAATTTTCTTCATTCCTCAGTACTCTAAAGGATTTTAGTTATGTTTCTCTCTGAATAATTTTGGTTCTTTCTTCGATTTTTAATTTCTTCCAGCGTCTTCACAAGGATCTTTTAGACTGTTCTAAATGCTGTGTTAATAATTGGAGCATCTATTATCTTCAAGTTCCGTCACAACAAAATGATAATTTCCCTTAACGTCAAAACTTTATTAGC
Source organism: Sepioteuthis lessoniana (assembly GCA_963585895.1). Lineage (NCBI taxonomy): Eukaryota > Metazoa > Mollusca > Cephalopoda > Myopsida > Loliginidae > Sepioteuthis > Sepioteuthis lessoniana. The sequence goes on along the minus strand of OY757906.1, from coordinate 22,783,916 downwards.
GGTGAAAAAAATCGTTTCCTTTTTTTTCAAATCAGAAAAAATATTTTTAAAAGATAAAAAAACGTTAAAACTAATATTTTGGTAATCATCAAATTTATCAAAGCGGACAAAAATCTTAGGTGTGACATTTGACGAATGTTATTCGTGCTCTGCTTGAAATCTCCAAATAGAAAGGTCAAATGCTAGGGAGTATCAAAAGGAAATCCAGGTTTTCTTTTGTTTTGTTTTGCTCCCCCTTCAATCTATGTAAAAAAGAAACACAAGCACCAATCAAAAAGCGCTCGAGGGTTTTTTTTATCCTCCTTTTGATCTCCATTGCGAATCGCTGCCCCATGAGAATGCTAAACGAAAGTATCCGCAATTGACCGACCAATAAGAGGTGTTTAGGTCTACAATTTTCTTCAGTATTCAAGAACGAGTTGATTGTACTTCTGACCGTTGGTCCAGGACACATTTCAGCTGGCCGTGTGACTCCGTAAATTGACTAGTTCGTGTATGTCCTGGCTTCGTTGGAAATCGGTTGTGGCCGCTTGACATTGATTCTGGGAAGCCAGCATTCATATCACGCGCGCAAAGACTGGATCTTCTTGAACCTCAGGGGCCTAACCACCGTCTCTAACCCTCCTCGAAGGGGCTAGGTTTATCGCCTGGTGCCTGAGACATCTTTTTTAGGCGAATGCCGACGGGGTTAAGCCATTTTTAAGCGTATATTGGCTACAGCGCTACACCTAAAGCCACCTAAAAAGACCTTGTGTTACACTCGACCGGGCGGTGAAACGTACAACAAATAACGACAAATGCCGAGAGAGAGAACGAGGAAGAACCTGGTTTTTACTTTGTAGATTAAACTCTGGAATTTCTCGCAGCTAGAAAAAAGAAAACGCTGATAATAAAAGAAATGAAGTTCCAGATCTCCAAAATTCTTCGAATGATGCCAAGATGAACTTTTCACCGTGTATACTAAAAAGCATCAATGAAAAGCACCATTCGAATCACCGTGTTTCTTCTCCCGTTTATGGTACAGAACCTTTTGTTAACAACTATATTCCAGATATAGTGTGCAGAACATTTCGTTTTATACTGTATTCCTAACTAAGAGTACAGAACATTTCGTTTTATGCTGTATTCCTAACTAAGAGCACAGAACATTTCTTTTTTGTGCTGGATTCCTAATGTAGTGTACTGAACATTTTGTTTTTTACTTTATTCTTAATGTTCTATTTTGACCTTCAACTCGCCCAAACATGCCATTCCAAAGTGATGCACCGGAAGGAAGTGACACATTCCAATGGCCAGTAATCGAAAGAGATCGCGTAGGCAGAAATTGGCTGACGAAATGGGACAAGGTAAAAATCCTATGATACACTCATAGACTGATGCACCGGAAGAGAGTGACCTCTGAACTGCATGACAGTTATTTCCGTTTGATGACGATCAAACATGCCATTCCAAAGATTGAGTGGGCGATTGAGTGGTCGTTGAACTATCATATAACTCTGTGAAGACAAGGAGTCAGAGAAGTTGCTGATAAGATGTGTTAGAGAAAGCCCGGCCGAGGGGGCCCTTGGGGTCCCTGATGAGTTGAGGATCAGAGACTTTCGAGACAAGGTGTGGTAGGGAAAGCCACACCCGGCCGAAGGGGCCCTCGGGACCCCGATGGAGTTTTCGAGACCAGTTGGTGATAAGATGCAGTAAAGAAAGCCATCATCCAGCAGAGAGCTTGGTCCCTGGACCTCCGGTTGAGAAGCCCTGGAGAACCAGAAAGACACAACACTGACAGTCATAAGAGAGGGGGTCAATATATTGCAGTTCTGTTCGGTCTCCAACCCCCTCTCACACGCAAACGTTACAAATAATGTGAGAGGTATATTTTTTAAAAGAAGTCTTCGCTCGTCCTTTATCATTGTGTCGTTGTGATTCATTCAGCATATATATGTATATATGTACATGAATCTGTATATGAGAATACAACACTAACCTAGTGTACTGAACATTTCTTTTTATACTTTATTCCCTACCTAGTGTACTGAACATTTTGTTTTCTTGAGTATTTTTACAGTTGCATAATCATGTTGCAATAGAAATATTATTTGTGATCGTTAACGGAAAGTTGTCTCGTTCTTGGAGTTGGCAGCGTCATTGGCAACTCATTTCTAATAGGTTGCGTCAATCACAGTTCTGTGGATCTTTAAGGACACTGCGTGGGCGCAGAAAGCACTAAGGAAGCAGCCAGTCAGAAGACACATGTTGCAATCTGAGTGATACAAGCATAACTTAATGTTTAACGTTCCTTTTTTTTGTACGGCCGAAATATTTTCCGGAACTTGAACACTTTGGCCTTGTGCCCACTTTTTAATACTTTCTATTTTAAAGAAATAAAATCGTATATCTAATAATATTTGAGATTAAAAATAAAATAGAATAAAATAAAATAAAATACAATTGAGCTTTGAGCAGGACAAAACATGGCCGTTGTCCGGAAGAAAGATGATTGGAAATATGTTGGAAATAATTGTTGAGTTTTGGTTGTGCACAGAAATCGAACATGGGTGTTTGTTTAAAATGTGACTAATGAAAATTTGTTGGACAGAAAATAGCATCTGATGGTGAGACACCATTAAAAGCCATCTCTTCATTTTTCCCCAGGCTCATTTTGTTATTTCGATCAAACATATGTGACTGAGAAAGTTTAAATAATAGCTTTTAAAACATTAATTTTGTAACTAAAAATGAAGTGTTTATCTGTGGAGAAACTTTATGAGGAATTATTTTGTAGAGTTCCTGATTATCATTATAATCATCAAGTCGTGCTGACAGCAGGGATTCCCTTGACTCTCTTTCTCTCTATCTCTCTTTCTCTCCGTTTCTCTTTCGCTATCTTTCTCAATCAACTATTACTCCTAGTTTGTCCTCTAGATGGCATCCAGTGTCCGCATTGTGCTGATGGATGTAAGATTTAGCAAGTTGGCTAATTGGTGTGTTTGTATGTATACGTTCACAGAAGAACGGTCCTGCTTCTCCAACAAGTTCCTTCATGTCTTATTCCTATTCGTCTTGTTTGGATAGTTTTTGAGATGGGAGGTAAGTGGTCGTACATGGTTGTTCTATGGTGTGTTGCTTTCAGAATTTGTTCAAAAGAGCATGCAGCATCATTGTGACTTCATCAAAGCTTCTTTTTTTCGTATAGTTTTTTTTTCTAAGCGGTTTGTTGAAGTCCAGGTGGTGCAACTATAGATAATACTGACACGGCTACAGCTTGGGAGAAATCACAGGTTATTTTATCAGGGAAATTAGATTTCCATATGGTAGATAACCTGCCGTTGCCTTTCCTATGCATATGTTGACATCGCTTTTTGGAAACGAGATATTCCTACCGAAGTATATGAAATGGTCCACTGGTTTAAGAGGTTTGCCATTTCATGTGGATATGGTACCATCTTATTTATTGTTCATGACAAAATAGTCACAGAATGATTACTGACTCAACTATATAATTGTAGACGATGATTATTAAATTGACTTGGCATAAAATAACCTAAAGAAGAGTTGACATGCTATAAAACCAACCATCCAACCAACCAACCAACGAACTAACATCTCATTTGATAGTCAATTATAATCATCAAATCTCTCTGAAGGGCTTCTGTTACGCTACTCTCATCACTCTTTTTTGTTTAATTCTGTTTACCATATGAAAAACTTCATAGCTGAAGCCTCATTATTTCCAACTGTGAATATGTTGAGTCCTATTATTTGAAATTGTAAAGTCAAGAGACGTCCATATTAATGGCCATTAACATGTTTCATTAAGCAGGGATAGAATTATGTCCGGCAAATAGCGCGTAACATTCACGTTTGGTAATAAATGAAATGCGTAATTCTCGTTTTCGACACAATATTATTACTGCCATCATGTTATACTTCGTTTTGAAATCAAAAGAAAGACATTTAATTATATTTTATCAATATTCACATGCATACCAGCACAAACCGATACAAGTACACTCATATGTAGAGACTCACACTCACTAGCAGACATACTGATGAGCTCAAACATTTTGATCGGCAATATGTATCAAGAACGATATTTACTGTGTCGTAGTAACTGCTAGATTACAGGTATAGACACACAACTAACTTGGTCTCAAGTACTTTATTCTGATATATTGGATGCTGTAATTCTTGACAAAAAGAACAACTTGGGTATCTTCAATAAAGGGTAAATAGCGATGACTGCAACACAGAATTTTTCAAAAAGTTACGGATTTTGAGATGCCCACGTTCAGTTGTGGGGTACATGTATTCACGCATCCTATCCGCTTCAGAGAAGATAACACACAAGGTCCATAATTTTTAAAGCTGGTTTGAAATCAGAGTTTTCCTTCACCTAAACTGATAGGCATTGAGGGGGATAAAGGAATCAGCCTGCGTTATATTTACCCATAGCTTCGGAGAGAAGAGATGGATTCATGTCTTTCCGAAAAGAATTAGCACAAAAGTGAAACACGAAGGGCTTCTCACAGAATTTGAACTTGGCTCGCCGTGTCTATTTCCTTAGACGATAACTGTTACGCTACGCACCTCGTTTAGCAAGTTCTTAACTCTGAGGTTTGAGAGAAGAAAAATACAATAGCTACAAGAATTGACTAACCAAAATATCGACAGATCGAGTGGTGAGACTGATGTTATCGTTATGTTAATCCGTTAGGGATTATTTTATGTCTTGCGGTTGGGAAATTGTGTATATTTTACATGTTTATTTACATTTTTCTGCACTTTTTTGTAATTTTCTTGCATACATACATATGATACAAGGGTCAGAAGAAAACTATGGAATGATTTTAAAAGAAATTGAATGTGATTCGTCTAATTCTTGAAGAAAAAACGCGAAAAATCTAATTTTCATGATTAGCTCTATTATTCAAGCAATTTTTCATAAAAATCCAGCCCAGTGTAAGTGAGCAAAAAAGAAACGACAAAGAATATAGGATAGACTTAATGCTGAATCCAAGCCCCAAAATATTTCCGAATCAATTAAAGTTTCTTTATATCCTCCATCAAGTCAAGACATTAACCCCCTTGATTATGCTTTTTGGAGCGTTTTTCGAAAACTAAACAAATGCAACTTCCCATCGAAATATTGTTTTGCTTAAGACTGCGATTGAGAAAGAATGGAATAAAATGCCTGAAAAAAAATTTTTGAAGGCATGTAAATCGTTTTGAAAGTGTACTGATACAATAATTCAAAAAATGCTGGCCATCTTGAGTAAATTTACTGCTTTGCGTCAATCTTCTTTAATCGTTGTTTATCTTTTAAAATCAAAATTAATGTTGTTTTATGATAGAGTCATTTATTATAATATTAAAATATTCCGAATTTTCCTTAGCCAAAAACTACCGAGGCATAACACTTACATCCATAGCAGCCAAAATTTACAATGCCCTACGACGAAACCGCATAGAACCCAAAATCGACAACATACTTAGAAAAAACCAAAATGGCTTCCGAAGAAATAGATCCACGACCACACAAATATTAACCATCCGTAGAATCCTTGAAGGTGTACGGGCAAAGAACCTACAAGCGACATTAATATTTGTCAACTTTACCAAGGCTTTCGACTCCATTCACAGAGGAAAGATGGAACAAATCCTACTAGCGTACGGCATACCTAAAGAAACCGTAGCGGCAATAACGATTCTCTATAGAAACACTAAAGTAAATGTACGATCACAAGATGGAGACACAGAATACTTCGACATTGTAGCAGGAGTACTACAAGGGGACACGCTGGCTCCGTACGTCTTTATCATTTGTCTAGACTACGTACTTAGAACATCGATTGACAAAATCAAAGAGAATGGCTTCGCGCTGACGAAGAAAAGAAGCAGAAGGTACCCCGCAAAAACAATTACCGACGCCGACTACGCCGATGACATAGCGATACTGGCAAATACACCCGACCAAGCCGAAACACTACTGCATAGTTTGGAACGAGCAGCAGCAAGCATAGGCCTCTATGTTAATGCACACAAAACGGAATATATGTGCTATAATCAAACGGGGGACATCTCCACTCTAGAAGGAACCCCTCTTAAACTAGTAGACAAATTCACTTACCTAGGAAGCAGCGTCGAATCAACCGAAAAGGACATCAAAACGAGGTTAACGAAAGCATGGACAGCTATCAATAGGCTATCGATTATATGGAAATCAGACCTAACCGATAAAATGAAACGCAGTTTCTTCCAGGCAGCGGTCACATCGATACTGCTATATGGCTGCACTACATGGACGCTAACAAAACGGCTGGAGAAGAAGCTAGACGGCAATTACACAAGAATGCTGCGTGCAATTTTGAACAAGTCCTGGCAGCAACACTCCACAAGACACCAACTGTACGGCCACCTGCCTCCTATCACAAAAAATATTCAAGTTAGACGAACCAGACATGCAGGACACTGCTGGAGAAGCAGGGACGAACTCATAAGAGATGTACTCTTATGGACCCCCACACATGGCCGTGCAAATGCAGGACGACCAGCACGAACATACATTCAGCATCTATGTGAGGATACGGGATGTTGTCCTGAAGACCTGCCTAGGGCGATGAACGATAGGGAGGAGTGGCGAGAGAGGGTCAGGGATATCCGTGCTACCAGCACGACATGATGATGATGATGAATACAAATGATTTGCAAACAGATATATTTGATCCATAGCTGAGAACCTAAAAAGTACAATTACTTAGTAGATTTTACACTCCTATATTTTTAAATGACCGGCGAAGAGTTCGTGGAGCAGAACAATTCTAGAAATATAGGATCCTAGATTCAATTGTTCACGAGATAATAATAGTGTGGCGTCGATAGATTAGATAGTTTCGGGAACATGATTGGATAAAGAAGCCACGTGCCGTTGCATTCAACTATATCCGCGCATTTTGAGTTTGTCCTGTGCAAAAATAAATCTTGCGTTTGGAGCCGATCGTGTGACATTGTTACCTATATAGTCTACGCCTTTGAAAGCTCTCTCGCTCTCTCTCTCGCTCTCTCTCTCTCTCTCTCTCTATCTATCTATCTCACACAGATATACAAGTCTGACTCTCAGCTTGACACTCTCATTCTTCGTTCTCCCAGATAGCGACGCATAGCTCCATACAACGTGACAATTTTCTCTCTGACTTTCAGTTTCTTCCGAGTGAGTGACTCATCGATCCAGACAGCTTCGAACACACTGCAAAAAAAAAAAAAATGGGAGGACATACAACCAGCAAAACTACGTTTATGGCCATGATGAAATTGATATATAAGCTCGACTTCAGTTTTCTAGGCTTTGTATTAACGTCAAAATCGTCTCACACATACAGATACACACGTTTAGCTAGCGGGCAGACGAATACTTCATTGTTATGTACTCTTTACTTAGCTCACGCACATATGCACATACATATATATATATACGTAAGTAAGAACTGTTACATTGTAACCCCTTGTTTTAACAACAAATATACGTACACACAGAAATGTTCGAACAAAGCATACTTCCATTTGTATTATATTAGTATTAGACACCCTCACACGCAAAAATTTGCAAGAAACAATATTCAAACATTTTTCTACTTTGTATTTTTTATTCTTAGTTTGTTTAGAATATAAATTTATCTGTTTTATGTTATCATGTTGTGAATTTTCTTTTCTTGGTGTTATTCACCTTTGAGTTGTAAACTATGGAACGACACTCGAAGTTTTGTTTCTAACTAAACTTCGAGAGAAAGAAACGGCTAACTCATCCTCCTCAACTCCAAATCAGAATGGACCTTGGAGTAAAGGCAAGCGACGAGGTACTTGATACAAGTCAGAGGTCTAGAACTAAACGCATACCCATGAGACCCCTTTTCTTGGGGAGGATCTTGACCATGTGTAGGGAATAGACAGAGTATTCTAAACCCTACCGACAGCTCCAGTAATAGATTTCCCACAAATTATGATCTATTAGAAAGGCTTTTTTCTGAAACATTGCAAAGAGATTGATTTAAGATGAACAGAAATATTCATTTTAAACGCTGTGAACAAATCTTCGATACCGATAAGGTTTACGCATAGCAGTCAGTGTAAAACATGCTAGAACGAGTTGTTTAAATTCACTTTAATTAGCACGCAATCGTTGGAACTGGTCCTTGTATCAATAGAAACAATCTGTTGATCTGAGAAATATTGGTTTTCTAAATAAGGTGGACAGTTCAGAAGGTATGCTTCGTTACCCTCTGTAATTGGTGACTCGATGATGCATTTGAGAATACAATAAGCAAATGGAACCAATATTTGAGTCGGTGCTAGACTTTATGGAGAGGAAAAAAGAAACTATACTTCATAATGCATCAAGAAGGTGAGTTAATTTATGCTACCATAAACGAGGATCATTCAATGAATAAAGAAGATCTCTTTGAAAAAAGCTAAATAAATTAGTTTTCAGAAAAAAAACCCGTCAAATTGTTATATATTGTCCCTAGACCGAGCCTTCAATCAAGAGATGCAACTGCGTAAAAAAGCGTGAGAACAGAGGAAGTAAGTGGACGTAAACAATAATATAACCAGGGCACAGACGGTTCGAGTCAGTCGGAGACAGGATGCCAGCGGAGTGAGAACCAGCTCCAGACAGAGGGCTTGGGCTCTCAGTGACCCACTGTTGAGCAACCCAGTCAAGATGAGAAAGAAGTGCTGCTATGGTCGAAGAAGAACTTGGCGTCAATATAGCAGTCTGTCCCCGTCTCCAGCTCATCTCTCACACACAACAACCATCACCCTTTCGAGAATAAAGTGTGAGAGATTATAAGTTTTTATAAAGAAGTGTGTTCGTTCGTTCATTGAAGTTCGTCATTATGTTTGATTATGTTCTTCATATATTTGTATACGTTCACGTGTATTTTGGTATACAACAAAATCAAACTCCAGACAAGAACAGAGGTTTTCTTTGGTTTGGTTGTTTGGGTTTTATGGCATATCAACCTTCGTAGGTAATTTAACTTCAAATCCATTTTAATGAAAATAGTTCTATTTAAAACAATTCAGTTTAGCATAAGTACGCAGTTTAATTGTGAAAAAACATTTCTATTTCAAGCTATTCAGTTTAGTCAAGCAGTTCTCCAGTTAAATGTCAAAACAGTTCTATATTAAACAATTCAGTTTCAATGTCAAAAACAGTTCCATTTTAAATAATTCAGTTTAGCATAATCACGCAGTTTAAATGTAAGTACAGTTTGATTGTCAGAAACTTTTCGATTTTAAGCTATTCAGTTTAGTCAAACAATTCAGTTTAGCATAAGTATGCCGTTATTTCTATTTAACCCATAGATAGGGCCCTATCAGGTGCTACCACGCCGGGTCAGAGTGGACCTGGGAGCAATGGCAATGAAGGGTTACTCAGCATTTGCAAGAACAGAGTTATTTCCTTACTTTTTAATGGTTGAGAAGTGCAAACAATGTGAAATTTACGAAAGCATATGTGATGTGTCCACTAAATCGTATTTTACTTTAAAATTATTTCCTAATGGGATAAATATGGGTTTGCCACTACGAGGCTTGTAGCACATAAATGTACATTCATGCATATATATATATATATATATACATATATATATATATATATATATGAATGTATATGGATGTGTGTCTCTGTGTGTACATATCCGAATCAAAGGATTTTGTTATCAGCATCTCGGCGCCATATTGTTTGGGAGATTTCTTTGTTTAAATTGCTCGTGTATTATCTTGGCGCAAAAATAGACAGAGAGCTATGCCAGCGTGAAGACCCGAAACCGGAAGTGTTAGGGAAGAAGGACCAAGAGAGATGGTCAGTCAAAAGTCAATGCGGCGGAAGACAAAAACAGAGAGGGTTCTCGAACAGCCAGAGCTAGCACGTCGATCAGAGAAGACAGCACTGGGTTAGGTAGCAATCAGAGATGTCTCAGAGGGGTGAAAACGAGGACCAGCTATGAGTCAGCATTTTTGGTAGGGGCTTGGATTTTCAGAAGGTACTTATGATCGACAGAAATACATACATACAAAGCACCAGAAAATAACCTCGCCTTCTTATGTTTTACTGTTTTATGTCCGTTGTTCTTGTTTTTTCTTTGCTTCTCCCTCTGTTTGTTTTTATGATTCGACTTGTGAATTAACCACTCGCCCAGGTGTAAGATTTAAACAACGAGTTGCTTACTTGGCGATCGACCACGAAAGACGATCAACAGCCGCCCCAACGTTTGAGTAATGCCCAGGCTGAATCGAAAAAAACAGTCCAGGGAGAGTGGTCCTGACAGAATTCTGGGATGAAAGGATCCATTACTATTGATTTGGTTTGGTCTGTTTGTATTCAGTAGCATATCAACATTTGTAGGTTATTTAATACCAAGTCCATATTTCTACAAATAAACGATTATATTTCAAATAATTCAGTTTATCATACGGAAACACCTCGATTTCAAACTATTCAGTTTAGCATAAGTACATAGTTTGAATTTCAAAACGTTCTATTTCAAGCAATTCAGTGATGCACAAGTACGCAGTTTAGTTCAACTGGACCCATTGATAGGATCCTATCAGATGCTACTTCTGTGGGCCAGAGTGATCCTGGGAGCGATGGTAATAAACGGATACTCTGCATTCCCCAAGGCTCCAGCATTCATTATTATTGATGTCCTATAAAAATGTACAACTGTAAAAAGTTCTTCTTATTTTCAATTGCATAGCCGATATTGACCTTATTTATTGAATTGTTGCATGATGGTACATTTGGATGGGTTTTGGCTTGGGAAAAAGTATATATATATATATATATATGTGTGTGTGTGTGTGTGTGTGTGTGATAGCTTGTTTTAAAAGAAAATAATATTAGCAGATTTTCTTGTGGGCTCTGGTGAGTTTTAGAAGGATCTAAATGTAATACCTTTGTAATTTGACCCCTAACGGAGCTGAGATAGGCTCGGTACAGTGGTCAAATCATGTTGGCGTCGTTTTAAACGGTTAAACGAAACGAACCTGTGACCCTTAGTAAGCATAAGGCTACACGACGGAAAAGCAACAAAATAACAGTAAATGACTATGCACTCGCTGTTTCTGAAATGTTGTAGAATTGTCCATAAGTTTGAAGAGAATTCCACAGCCCGGCAATGGATAACCTTGCCGTCCCCTTCCAGAAAGAGAGAGTAGGTTCCTGCCGGCAGAGAAGATTTCCTAAATTTAGGGTCGGTGTCAAAAATTTTACCCGCTGAATTAAAAAAGAGACAAGTGGTAGCGTGGAAGAATAAAAATGACATTTCCTTGATGCTTCTGAATTTTTCCAGCACTCACGTCGATAGTGGTCATGTCATAGAACTATACTCGAAAAAGAACAAGAATACCTCTTCAAAGCAAAACCCTCTCTGATATCAGTGGCATATTTCAGCAGACAACACCCAACCATAGAAATATGTAGTAAAGATATAGTTTCAAGAACGTGAAATTTGTGGCTCTGATTATCAAACATCACAGATCAAAATAGCATTGGGTACTCAGGGGATAGGTTGAACGGATTCACAGTTATATGATTTGCCGCAAATAAAGTAACTAATGTAAAGAAAATTCTGTCCCAGAAAACTACTTCAGAAGTTCTGTAGAGACACGTTTTAAAGTTATAAGAAGTACCAATATTTTAGTCGGCAGAAAGTCACATTACTTCCCCTTTCCGTTTTCTATCTATTTCTTTATGTGGTATTCCGAAACTGAAGTACAGGTAATTAGTAAAAGTTTATTACTATAAATATAACGTTGCTTTTCATTGTATTTGCAATCAAGATCGATATATGTGTGCCTTTACACTAACCTTGAGAAACATGGAGGCAGTTGTTCTTCAATAAATAGTCTTTTTATATTCAATGATATAATATATATCAAATTCTCGAAGATTCTATAAGCCACGAAAGATCAATTTTCACTGAAATTTCAGAAAGTTTTCACGGTTTGTAATCATGAATCAAAGATTCAGCACGTGTATTGTAGTCGGTAGAGTACAATCTTAGGAACATTTCAGCTTTGATTCCGGATGAGAGACCAAATTTGTTGGGGCCCAAAGCAATTGAGTAAAGCAAATAACTGACTTCACAGCAGGTTCTTCAGGCTGGTATTTATACACTTTTGTCCCTTAGGTATAAGTGAATCAATAATGATGGTGACTACGAGGAATATATATATATATATATATATATATATATATATATATATATATATATATATATATATATATAACGCAATTGTAAAAAACTCAAACCTAGAAAAATGGTAAAATTGTCATTATAAATTTATTTCGGCGAAGAATATCATTAGACTCCTTATCTCATTAGATGACTTCATATGTTTAATTTGAGGTTGAAAAACGGCAAATATGGATTACGGTCTATATATATAGGTGTGAAAAATACATATAAACTTAAATTCTCAGGCGAAAACAAAGGTGGTTAAAACAATAAAGTATAAGAAAAATTAAGTAATCAGAAAAAGGAGCACTCCTATAGATTTATATGAAATGCCTTATATGTTCTATACGCGAATAATCCACCCCTATTGTCTTCGGGTGTTGACTGGATATTACTGAGCGTCCTGCGCGTCAAGCCACACTGAAGAGTTCGGATTGAACGAAACAGTCTGTCTATGGATGACAATATATATATATATATATATATATATATATATATATATATATATATGTGTGTGTGTGTGTGTGTGTGTGTGTGTTATTGCTTTGATAGTTAAGAGCCATTTCGGACAAATACCTATGCAAAAGGCAAGGCCACTTCACTTTATCTGGAAATCCTTTAAAAAACAATGTAAAGACAGAAAAAAGACAAGACCAACAACAAATTAAAAGATTTACTGAAGAGCAGTAATTCAAACACATAGATAGATAGATAGATAGATAGATAGATCATATAGGATATATATAAATAGACAGAGAGAGATAGAGAGGAAAGATAGATAACAAACTGTAATAGATATATAGATAGATTTGAACAGATTTAGATGGCTAGAAAGATAGATATGTATTGATACAGTCAGTCATTGTGGTGCAGGGGCTAACTTGTTAGACTGTGACATAGTAGTTAGTGAGTTCGAATCCAGTCACGCAATGGCGTTCACTTTCAGAGTGATACCCTTGGAAAAGGTAAGAATAGCCTTATCACCCCAAGTTATTAGTTCAATTGTTTCACAAATGTTCTTCAAAAGGAACTGATTTGAAATTAATTAACCCCCGAATGTTGCTAAGCCATTAAAAAAGGAGCCAAATAAACCAAATTTATATATATATATATATATATATATATATATATAGAGAGAGAGAGAGAGAAAGTAAATTGGAACATTAAAGATAGATATCAATTTTTGTTATGTTTACGTTAGTAAACGGCCCAGTATAAAACTTACAATACTAGCTACGTTTTATGAAAATAATTTGCTGACTATCAACTCTGGGCCAAATGCCCTACATTTATCAAGAAAAATACTTTCCTTTGTGTCATCTTAGGCCTCTGTCAAATCACAATTGTCAACAAAAAGGACATCGCTGTGTGGAAATGTGGTAGCAAAGAATCATTAGAGAAAAAAACAACTAGAATAAATGTGTCCCGGATCGAAAAAATAAATAAAATAAACAAATGCGAGACAGTCCATTATCCTAAGTAGATGACCAATACTCTTTAAAAGAATCAAGAAACTTAAAAGGCAAAAAAAAATACTGGCAATAACATTATCTCTTATTCAACCAACACACACACACACACACACACACACACACACACACACACACACATATATATATATATATATATATATATATATATATATATATATATACAGTGATACCAAAAAAAGATTGGTAGATTATTAATCTTGAATAGTATTGTTCTTTATCTTAATTTTTGTGGCTTTTAATCACTACTCGAGTCGTTTTTTTTGTTTTTTTTATCAGAGTGCAAAACTGCGTAGTAGAGACGATGATTAAAAGTAGAGGAAGGTTGGTCCTTTGTTCAAGATACTTTATTATCTTAGCTATGATCCTTTGCGATATCGCAGAAGTCTAAAGGACATCTTATAATCCATCCAATATTAAACTCATCTGAGTTTAAAGTGCCACGGTTGTTTTTGTTATTCTTACATAGTACCAATACTATATTTATATTCATTTTGATCACTTGATTGTCGAACAACCTTATTTTTCATTGGGATTAGTATTATCTCCAACTTATTTTTAGTTGTATTTTTCATCCTTACTCCCATGGGTCATAATTTTTACGACAGCAAAAAATAGGAAAAGTTCTTGTCGAAATAAATTATAATACAGTGTTATGTAATCGCCCATGCGGCTGAGTGCAAACATAGCGGGTGAACCATGCCAGACGCATCCAGCGAAAAATCGGGGAAGACGTAAAATAATTTTGAGAGATAGAATTTACTATTTAACAAAGATTTTTCCTCCTCCTGAAGAAACAGTCTGGAGAACCATAAATTCAATTTAAACAGGCAACTTCAGAGACAGCTTGAAGGATAAAATAATTTGTTTTGATAATAATGAACAAAGAGTTAGTCAACTTTTTTTCCATCATGGCGTATGGAAGAATGGAGTTACATTGATTATTTACGGTGCTCGTGGTGTAATGGTTATCGACGTAGGAAATGGACACGGCGACACGAGTTCAAATCCTGGACGAGACTGATTGCATTTCACATAGCACTAATACTCTAGGGGAAGGTATGAATCCAATTATTCTCACTCCAGTAATGGGTAAATAGTAGGATAGATTGGGTTCTTCAGCCTTGGTGAGGCAACTAGTCTAGGAGAAGGAAAACTCTGAATTCAAACCCGTTAAACTCCGCTTAAAAATTGACCTTGTATCATTTCCTGCCCGAGCGGAGGGGTTGGTACATAGGATTATTTACAGTTTTATAGTCCTAGTCGAGAACAAGTGACAAAAAATAAATTTTAAGGGAAAAAGATGCGTCGAAAAAAGTTTTAGGGGAGTCCTCGCTGTGCAGTGGCTAACCTGCTTGACAGCAACATGATAATAAGTGAGTTTAAACTATTGTATTGTAATTAGGCTTTCTTTGTGAATAATGGCCCGGGGAAATGTATGAACCTTTATTCCCCCAGCTATTGGTTAAAGATTACCACCACTATTTAACTACAAGGGTGGCTTTGGCATTAAATAACCCTTGGAAGCTGATATGCCATTAAACAAAGAAACCTAAACCAAAAGAGTTCAAGGAAAAGATGTCGACAATAAGCCCAGCGGTAACAATAGAAGAAATGAGTGCTTTTTAAAAGGAAATAGTTTCAGAAAAAATAAAGTATACAATACTCTTATAAAAGACAAAAAAACCCCCCAAAACAAACTGTTATAATCTACGTAAGATCAAGTGAGCGTTTCTTTTATAAACAAAGGTTTAATAAGCACAAATCTTCTTTTAGAGATCAAAAAGATATGGCAAGAAGTTATATTGTCGAAGTACGCGTGCGTTTTAGTTTGGTTTGGTTTGTTGGGTTTTAGGGCATATCAACCTTTGAGGGTCATTTTACGCCAAATCCATTTTTATGTAAATAATCTGTTCGATTTAAAACAATTCACTTTAGCATAAGTACACAGTTTAATTGTCAAAATCATTTCTATTTCAACCTATTCTAGTAGTTATATGTAACAATTTAGTTAAGTGCAAATACAGTTTTAATGTCGAAAAACAGTTCTATTTGAAATAATTCAGTTAAGCATAAGCACGCAGTTTAAATGTAAGTACGGTTTAATTGTCAAAAACATTTCTATTTTAATCTATTCAGTTTACTCAAACAATTCATTTTAGCATAAGTATGCTGTTAGTTCTATTTAACCCATAGATAGGGCCCTATTAGGTGCTACCACTCCGGGCCAGAGTGGACCTTGGAGCAATGGCAATGAAGGGGTACTCTGCATTCCCCAAAGCTCCAGCACTGCTGGAACCTCACCATCAGATTGTTTAGTGTAATATCCAGGACACTCGTTAGGGGGGTCTTACCCGCACTCTGTAACCCCGTTTCCCATCCCGAGCTATTGTGACATCTCTGAGTGAGACGTCCGCTCTGCGCGCTCGCGCGAACACTCGCGCTAATGTTGTACCTAAGTAACCCATGCACCGAGCTGAAAGACTCCCAGCCCAACCAAACCCAAAGGCATAGAACCAAATCCCTCGGCCATTATATTACAGTTGTCTTAGTGAATTTTAGTTTCACGGACTGTAAGATTAGAAGATGGTTGTTCAGAGATTGGAAAGGGGAACTTAAAGCACAACTTTACTCCGCACCTGTCCTCTGTGTTAACAGCAAACGAATTCGTTCGTTTCTCGTTTTTTTGGGGTTTTTTTTCTGAATTTCAAGCAGTTTACCCACTCCTTTGTTGATAAGAGGTATTTTCCTTGTTACTTTACTCTTACTGACACAATTTATGTTTACAGCTATCTTTTATTATTTTAACCGTCAATAGCCAGTCAAAATACAATTGACTTTGAAGCAAAGTAAGAGAGAGCAAAAATTGATTATTTATTCGTTCTTCTGGCTCATTTTTGATACGAACTAGGCTCTTCAATTTGGGAGCTCATAACTTTTCTGACGGTCGACTCACTATGACACACAGTTCTTCAACTATCAAATACTCTCTTTGACACTCAATACTCCCTACTTAACTACCTTCATTAACGTTGGTCACCTATCCTGTCGGAGGCTTCAGTCATTTACTCTATCTGTGTAGGAACAAGTCGGTAGTTTCATTAATTTATTTATCAATTTCTTTGTTGGCCTGCATGCTGATTCCATCGTTTCGATTGGGTTTTTCTTTTATTTATTTCTTTTTCTAAAACGGTCCAAAACCAAACAGTACCATCCTCTCCTGACATGATTTATTAGGCATTACTTTCATAAAATCCTCCTCTCCCTATATATATATATATATAGACTAGTATGATAATGATGAATTAAAAAAAACGCACAAACACAAATGAAATTAAAAATCTGAAGAAAACCATTTCTTTTTAATGAGATCACTAACGAAAAGGTGTAATATGTGATTGGAAGAGAAGTTAAGGATTATGGCTTCTCCAAGTAAGGAATTTCAGCTAAACAAAAGATTAGAACTGGTACCAAGCAATCGATATGTGGAAAATACTCTCCTAGTCGGTGTCTGATGGAATTTCAGTTTTACGGACGCTGTAGTCAAATAAAAACAAAATTACTGCCATTTTTAATCACGAAGAAGTACCTGATGATCAGATAATTATGGATCGCAGGACTTTTATTCGGATAATTTTATTCGTTTTTATTTTTATCATTTTTATATTGGCTCTAAGAATTTTTGAAGTGAGCACACGTTTATTCATTGGTAATATCGTTTTAAATTATGGACTAGCATCTTTCTTTTTAAGCGAAGGCTATTTGTCATAAAATAAAACACACACACACACACACGCGCGCGCGCGTGTGTGCGCGCGTTTATGAATGTAGAGAAACTATTACGATTTAGAGTTTGAATTACTAGTAAAATACAACTAATATGTGTGTGTATTTACCCCCCCCCCCGCACGAGCAGGATGGAACACAAGGTCAGTTTTCAAGCGGAGTTTAATAGGTTTGAAAACAGAGTTATCCTTCTCGTAGACGGATTGCTTAACGAAGGTAAAAGAACCCAGTCTGCCCTTCTATATACCTTAAGCCGGAGGGAGAATAACTGGATTCATACATTTCCTAAGTGTGTTAGTGGCATGGAAAATGCCATCAGTCTCGTCCAGGATTTGGGAATCACGTCACCGTGTCCATTTCTTCCCACGATAACCATTATGTATGTATGTATGTATGTATGTATGTATGTATGTATGTATGTATGTACAGAATAATAGCAAATAAAAAAAGCATTTGTATATTCAATGAAGAATAGGCGTAAAACATATATATATACATATATAAATATATATATATATATGTTTTACGCATATATATATATATATATATATATATATATATATATACGATAAGTCTATTATTTATGATTTTATTCATTAGTTTTATACAATCTTCAGGTGGTCAATTCAAATGTTTATTCATTTTACACCTGCTCAGCTATAATAGCATCAAGCAAAAACTTCTTATTTACTATTTTCCTACTTTATATCGAATATAGCTTCTAATTATTTCGCTAAATTCTTTTAGAAACGTTGACGCCCGTCTGAAGATTGTGGAAAACTCAGGAAATTTACAAGACAAATTGAGTCCATAATTCTAATATATATATATATATATATATATATATATATATATATATATATATATATATATATATATGTTCTATGCTTGTTTGTTTAGGTTTTATGATATATCAACCTTTGTAGGCTATTTAATGACAAATCCATTTTTGTACAAATAAACAGTTCTATTTCAAACAATTCAGTTTACCATAAGTACAGTTTTATAATCAAAAACATTTACATTTCAAGGTATTCAGTTCAATCAAACGATTCTATTTCAAACAGTTCAATATTAAAGACAGTTCTATTTCAAACAATTCAGCTTAGCATACAAAAACAGTTCCATTTCAAACGATTCAGTTATGCATAAGTACGCTGTTTAAATGTCAAAACAGTTCTATTTGAAGCAATTCAGTTTAGCGTAAGTGTACAGTTTAGTTCTTTTTTACCCATAAATAGGACCCTGTCAGGTGCTACCCCTCTAGACCAGAGTGGACCGGGGAGCATTGACAATAAAGGGGTAAAGTCGACGCTAACGTTTCGGTTTCATTAACCATAATCAGGGCTTGGATATCAGAATAGTTCACATAGCGATGGATGCTTGCTGACATGACAGAAGCAAATGAGAAATATCCAACGAAAAGACACACAAACGTGCACATAGCGTTCATAAGTCAAAAGTCTTAAGAACGAGTGTGGCACGTGGAAACATATTTGTAAATGTTGGATTTCCCAAAGAAACGAGATAAATCCTCCTTTTTATTTAGAAATACCCAACGACAAGTAAGTTTTCATATATACAGATCGTTTTGAAATCATCCATGTTAAATGTCGTGTATGATTGTATTTGGTTTTCGTTTTTCCGAAAGGAGAGCATGAAAGTAAATATGAATAAAAATCCCACATACTGTCGGATTTTGTTCTATATTTACTTTCATATATATATGTATATATATATATATATATATATATATATGCATGTATGTATGTATGTATGTATATATGTGTTAATGTGTGTGTGTGTGTGTGTGGTATTTGGCTTTGAATGTAGAGAAACTATGACCTTTTGGAGGTTGAATGACTATCAAAATATGACTATTATCCCAATATATATCTGAGAGGAAAAAGAAAACCGTCTATAAATCACTCATAATCGAAGGGAAGTTGATAAAAAGACAGGAATATGAGAGGTAATCTCAAGAATCAGCTGGTTTTGTTTAAAATCCTCCTTTTCTACCATGAAGATTATCTTGGGAATAAAAATACTCAATTGATAAATGTAAATATACACATTACAAAGCATATTTCATGATGCCTACCTTTAGATCGGTGATAATATGTAGTGGATTATTTAGACCATTATATTTTACAAGAGATGATTGAAACTGTCACGTGTCCAAATCTATTGATGAAGGAATGACAACGTAGCTGGTTTCAAGATATAACTATGAATAAAAATGAATTAGAATTTTGTAAGGAATTATTTTAAGTGTCTGATGATTGAGAATGCCTTCGAAAACTGCTCAAATACGTTGAAATATGTGCATATGAAATTGTTGCGTTCTGGTTAGTGAAAGCTTGTAATATTAAATAAAGGAAAAACCACAATATGAGAGGAAATAGAGATATATTCTCAGGAAACGGTATATACAATGAGAGACTATTAGAAGACAAGAACATAGGATTAGTTAATACAGAATAAATATATAGTCCAACGATAGTATTGGCTTCCGTTATTACGGTAGCAAGTAAGGTGATCTAGTGCGATCTCCAGTCTCCAACGCTCTAATACTATTCCTATGAGAAGCTGCTCTTCACCTTCTAGCCTGCCCTCGTATTAGTAGCTACTGCTATATATGGAAGATGAACTAGTTCATTGTGTGGAAAATTGTGGGTGATACCCAACATAAATTATAGTGAATTCATTTCAACGGGATTTTCAGATTTTAACACCTACTCTTGATAATGAGCTCAGTATCAAAACGGGAGCAAGTTGTTTTTTTTTAATTCTAAACAAGCAAACGAACAAACACATACGCACACATGCACAAACACACTCTCTCACACACACACACACACACACACACACACACACACACACACACACACACACACACACACACATATATATATATATATATATATATATATAAGTCTCCATTAAATTGTACTATATACGCTCTGAATGTGAATGTTGTTATACCCTTGAGAATAAATAGGTAACTAACAATAGCCATACATTGAGCACTCTCATAGATTTATATGATTACCCTCATATATTCTATGTAAAGAATAATCCACATCTACTGTCCTTGGACACTGACTGGATATTTTAGTTATATATATATATATATATATATATATATATATATATATATGCGCCGTACTGACTTCGGAGTTTTTTTGTATCACTTCTCACCGTTTCAGCTCGGAAGGTACATTAAATAATCAATTGCTCAGTTCAAAGGAACCTTCTTCCTAAGCAACAGCTTCCCTTATACCTCAATGATGTAAGGACTGTGCTTATTACTGGTGCCAGGGGCGTTACTGAGGAAGAATACCAATGGAATCTAAGCAATTTTTATCCGTTCTGTGGAAGGCTTCCTCTCTGCGGAACACTCACATTAAATGACCTGATGTCACATAACAACATCATGTGAATGTTGGATAGATAAATTCGCAGCCACGTAATAATTGGACATTCAAAAATGGCTTTTTTCAAAAATAGTACATTAAACATTATTTTCTATCATTCAGGACTAGTGCTGAGCATGACCTTTAAAATTACAAGTGACGAGTGACCCCCAATAAGAAGAAATCGTGGGGAATGTAACTAGTTGGCGACCGTTGTCGAGGGTGACCAGAAGGTTCCCTTTACAATAGCTTCTACACCCAGGTGTAGGGAAGGGCGCTACTCCTTTCACTAGATTGCTCCACCTTACCCTCGATACCTACCTTATATTGCTGAGTGTTAAGCAAGGAGGTATCACGGACCATTTTAAAAGTCTCTGGTATGACGCAACCTGGGATTGAATCCCAGCCTCCTGGACCATTGGGGAACACTCTAAACACAAGGCCAATGAACTGGTATTGGGGAATGTAAAGTTATTCCTTAAATGTAAATGTTTTCCGGTTTATTCTGGCTTGGAATATTAATACGAATCTAGGGTCTCACTTCTTAGTAAATATGGTGTGGTTCTTATTTTATAATTAAATGAGAATAAAAATAAAATAAAATAGCAAAATAAATTGAAAAAAATGAAACTAACAAAAATTTCATTTTTCTTTAAATATTGAAATGTAATTTCTTTTTCCAGACAAAAAAAATTAAAAGAAAAAAAGGCAATTCGGTTTATACGAAGATAGGTGAGTGTTGGATTTATTTTTGGTATGTCATAAACAAGTCCTGGTTGGAAATATAACTACTCCAACTCCAATAACTGCTCCAATTATAATAAAATTCTTTATGAGTGGTGGTGAGATGCCCGTGGTGTAATTGTTATCGTCGTAGGAAATGGACACGGCGACACAAGTTCAAATCCTGAACCAAGCAAATTGCATTTCACATAGCACTAATACCCTTGGGAAAGGTATGAATTCAATTATTCTCCCTCCAGCTATGGGTAAATAGTTGGGCAGACTGGGTTCTTCAGCCTTGGTGAGGCAACTAGTCTAGGAGAAGGAAAACTCTGTTAAACACCGCTTAAAATTGACCTTGTGTCATATCATATCATATGGGTGATTCGATATTTGAATCTTTTGCCTCGTGAGTTTCTGTGAATCCTGAACACTGAAAATTGACTTGCGACATTAAAGAACCATTTTTTCCTTTACTACGTTTGTTCTCTGTAATGCTATTTTAAAATGTGAAAATAATTCATAGGCTAAAAAGGTGTAGATTATCTATGTCCGCATTCAGTGAAAGATTCCTCAAGCCCACACCAGCCACCATTATTTAAAGGGGCAATGACAGCGTTTATTTAATGTCACTTGATGCATCCCTAAAAACAGACAGCCGACCAAACTAGAACAATATTTAGACTTTCTCAGCAAGATGCTCGCTTCGTATTTGATCCACGCGCTAAACAAATTCTGCTATATCCCGTCGTCGTCTAAAGGAGTAGGTAAACAAACACAGTGTCTTTGTAGGGGTCAAGCTGCGGTAATGCGTGATAACTGCGTCAGTGATGTTCCAAACGACTCTTTAAAAAAAATCAGAACACTGCTTTTGCCTGAATGCAAACACTTGCCAAATGTCGAAATTGGCAATTTCATTTACAAAGCATCTATGCATATATTTCGATAAGGAAATAGTTTTTTTTCCACCTTGAACGATCCTACTGCGCAATATGCAGATAATTTTAAAATTGGTTATTCGGCAAACGTATATCGAATTTCCTTCTAGGTAGATCGATCGTAATTTTGTGCGAAGAAATTTGGAAAATATCTTTCGGCAACACAATTACATTAATTTAGTGATCGGATAGATGAAATAAACGAACAAAATTTAAAGCTGCCAAGCAAAACTTTGAAATGCCTTAAATAGCTATGTTGTTTAAAGAAAAGGTCACCGACAAAAGCATCGAAATATTGAAACCTTCATACTATTAGTGGCCAGTTGTAATTCAAGTGAATCGTTTTATACTAACATCGGTGATTTCCGGTTTTCTTTGCTTTTAAATGCATGTAAGTCTACAATTATATATTGAGGTTAATATTTTTTGTAGTAATATTTGATGATCGATCCTGAAGCTTGTGCTATGATGATTCCATATCAGGAAATTAATGTGATCGATTTTCTGATCGATACAAATCGTACCCTTTCTATTACGAGGAGGTAAATCCGGAATCTAAAGATTTCAATCAATCTATATATTGCTAAAATTCTGATTTTGTATGTACGTAGAGAAAAAGCAAGATGGGAACTAGACAAAGATGTTACGAGCTATTCTGAACAAATCCTGTAAGTAACCCCCATGAAATAATAACTGTACGGTCTCTAACTTTCCCATCTTAAAAACCATCCAAGTCAGACAAATAAGACATACAGGACACTGCTGAAAAAAAAAGGACAAACTCATTAGTGACGTTCTTCTACGGACCCCAATACGGCCACATACGGCCCAACTCAAAAACCATCCAAGATGGGCAAGACATTTTGGACACTGCTGGAAAAAGCAAGGACGATGTCGTAATGGGCGTTCTTCTACTGACCTCTATACGGCCACTTAAGACCCAATTCAAAAACCATCCAAGACGAACAGGTCATGCTGAACATTGCTGGGGAAACAAGGACGAAGTCATAAGTGACGTTCTTAATTGACTCCTATACGTGGACTTGCTAATTTTGGCCGATCAGTAAGAACATATTTACATCACTCTGTGCGGACACTAAATGTAGTTTGGAAGAACTGCCGGGAGCGATGGACGATAAAAACGTATGGCGGGAGTGAAAGAGAACGAGAGAGAGAGAGAGAGAGAGAGAGAGAGAGGGAGGGAGAGAGAGACCTGGAATCCGTGCTGTCTAGGCGACTTGATGATGATGAGCAAATACCAAAACTTATAACGGCGAGCATCATCATCATCATGTCATGCCGCCAGCACGGATATCCCTGACCCTCTCTCGCCACTTCTCCCTATCGTTCATCGCCTCTGGCAGGTCTTCAGGGCTACATCCCGTATCCTCACATAGCTGCTGTATGTATGTTCGACCTGGTCGTTCTGCTTTTGCCCGGCCATATGTGGGGGTCCATAGGAGTACATCACTTATGAGCTCGTCCTTGCTTCTCCAGCAGTGTCCTGCATGTTTGGTTCGTCTAACTTGGATAGTTTTCGTGATGGGAGGCTGGTGGCAATATAATTGGTGCCTTGTGGGGTGTTGCCCCCAGGACTTGTTCAATATTGCTCGCAGCATTCTTGTGTAATTGCCGTCTAGTTTCTTTTTCAGCCGTTTAGTTAGCGTCCAAGTAGTGCATCCATACAGCAGTAGCGATACGACCGCTGCCTGGAAGAAACTGCGTTTCATTTTATCGGTCAGGTCTGATTTCAAGGGCATGTATAAAAGTCCAAATAATAACGTCATATCTCCGTTTAATGTCTTTTTCACCAATAGGATCCAAAAAGGCACCATGGGGGTGTCCTCGGGGTGTAATGGTTAAAGCGATGGACTGCGGAATCGTAGTAAGCGAGTTCGTACTCCAGTCGCGATATTACGTTCACTTTCGGGCAAATACCCTTGGGAAAGGTATGAACCCCTTCTCCTCCCAGCTATGGGTTAAATAGTACCAATACTGTTCTTCTAGGAGAATGGCTTTGGCATTAAATAACCTAAAAAGAGTTGATATGCCATTAAACAAAGAAACCATCAACCATCAACCAAAAAGACACCATTGATGAAGGAAATGTATAAACCACAAAAACGACTGTTGAAAAATAAACCTCGTTTAGTCACATTCCATGAAAGTATGTTGGTCAGACTATGTACTTTTCAGAGGATCTTCGAATATATTTACTTTTACAAAAAAATTTGGTAACGATATCAAAATAAATATGATTTCTTTTCATGTGTTTCTTTTTGGCTGTTTACCAGTTGGCTGGGGCTGTACAATACGTAGACTGCACCTCTGCAGTGGGGTATCCTCCGCAATGAATGTCCCGTGTATGACACTAAACAATCGGATGGTGAGGTTCCAGTGATGCTGGAGCTTTGGAGAATGCAGAACACCCCTTCATTGCCATCGCTCTCAGGTCCACTGTTGGCCGGTGTGGTAGCAACTGATAAGGCCCTATCTATGAGTCAAATAGTACTAAACTGCATTCTTATGCTAAACTGAATTACTTGAAATAGAACTGTTTTGATATTTAAACCGCGTACTTATGCTAAACTAAATTATTTGATTTAGAACTGTTTGACTAAACTGAATAACTAGAAATAGATATAATTTTGACAATTAAACTGTGTATTTATATCTAAACGCCGTACTTATACTAAACTTCATTCTCTGAAATGAAACAGTTTTTGTATGTTAAACGGAACTGTTTGAAATAGAACTGGTTATTTGTATAAAAATGTATTTGGCATTAAATAACCTACAAAGGTTAATATGCCACAAAACCCAAACAACCAAACAACTACTTTTTGGCTGTCATGGGTCTTCAGCACCAGTTTTTGTCTTTCCCCGTATTAAAGCTTTTTAATTTTTCCGTTTAAAACCCTTTTTTCTGCGCAATATTTTCAAATATTTCTTTTCCAACGCCCTGAACGTAGTGTTGTTTATATCCTAACAATATTACACACGCTGTAAGTTGACAAACTCATTTATTTAGACATAGTTATCTCCCGTTGTTGACTTAACGAACGTCAACCCTTGAACTTATTTGTCTTCTCCGTACATTAATGTCATCATCAGTCAATTTTCCTGCGGACTTATCCCCGATCACTTACAACCTTTGACCTGATAGAAGGATCTTCTTTCTTAATAACACCCTATCTTTACGCTTGATCAGGATGTTCGAGGTAAATGTACCCAGTGGCTAACAAAATCATACATGTCGGCCTTTATTTAGAAAAATATGCAGGAATATAGAGGCAATAAAAATGAACTACTAAAGAAAGGATTTAATTTTGTACTAAAAAAATATTCCTCATGCTTAATCACATCGTACTTAAAACAGAAATAAGTATATCCTTTGAATAAGATGATCATACACTTGACCAGTCCTTTGGTCTAGTGGTTAGAGTGTTCGCCAATGGCCCGGGAAACCGGGGTTCAATCATAGGTCGAGTCATACCAAAGACGCAAAAAGTGGAACTTGATACAATCAGCATTATAAGGTATTTATCATGAGTAAAATGGAGCAACCTAAGGAATGAAGTAGCGCCCTTTCCAACACCTATTGAAAAGGGAGCATACGCGTTGTCCTCGACAACAGTCGTTAACTTGATAACTAAAGTTGAATATAATTTGTTTTCAACTGTTAAAAATAAAACATAAGTTAGATTTCAGAACAACTTATCTCGTTTAG
Organism: Sepioteuthis lessoniana; assembly: GCA_963585895.1. Classification (NCBI taxonomy): domain Eukaryota; kingdom Metazoa; phylum Mollusca; class Cephalopoda; order Myopsida; family Loliginidae; genus Sepioteuthis; species Sepioteuthis lessoniana. The sequence goes on along the minus strand of OY757906.1, from coordinate 22,757,603 downwards.
ATTCCGGCAAAGTATAACATTATAAAAACGGAGTTTGTTTTCACGCGGTATGTTAGAGACAGAAAAGAAAATGGCCAATCTATAGTAGTCATCGAGTAGTTTGAGTTTTAGGGCATATCAACCTTTGTAAGTTATTCAATGCCAAACCTATTTTATGCAAATAAACAGTTCTATTTCAAACAATTCAGTTCTGCCTAAGTACAGAGTTTAATTGTCAAAAACATTTCTACTTCAAGCTGTTCTGTTTAGTCAAACAATTCTAATTAAAACAATTCATTTTAGTGTAATTATAGCTTTTATTTACACATAGTTAAATGTCAAAACAGTTCTATTTCAAACAATTCAGATTCAAACAACTCGGTTTAGCATAAGTACGCAGTTTTAAATGTGAAAACAGTTCAATTTTAAGCAGTTGGGTTTAGCATAAGTAGACAGTTTAGTTCTATCTGACCCATAGATAGGACCCTATCAGCAGCTACCACTCCGGGCCTGAGTGAACGTGAGAGTGATGGCATTGAAGAGGCGCTCCGCATTCCCCAAAGCTCCTGCATTACTGGAACCTCACCATCAGATTGTTTCGTACTATATACAGGGCACTTGTTGAGGTGGATCTTACCCTTCTGCAGAGAAACAGTCGGTGTATTCTGCAGCCCAAGCCAACTGGGCAAGGTATGTAGTTGTGTATGTCACGTGTTAAGATAGAAGTACGCGTGACATGCTTTTTTTAGTTTAGATAGTTGTGTGTCTCACCCGGAATATGCATTCAATGAGAAATTTCCACTGTTGGCACTTTTCAATAAGTCGGCATTAATACTTAATAAATCTTATGCTGATTATTACTCGATAAATTTTATGCTAATTATTGCACATTATTACTTGGTAAATCTTATGCTAATTATTGCACATTATTACTTGATAAATCTTATGCTAATTATTGCTCATTATTACTTTATAAATCTTATGCTAATTATTGCACATTATTACGTGCTAAATCTTATACAAATGAAAATGTTCTGGACGAAAATGCTTCAAGATCTGCAATTTTTTTTAAAGTACCGATGTTTTTGATGGTGTGTCTACCAATTTAAATAGTTTAAATTCAAGTATATTTACTTATATCTTCATAAAGCTTACTCTCAGTGGATCTGGGAATCCACGTCGTGTTGTTGCTAAGATACTGAACAGTGATATCGTCGTAAGCGAGTTCGAACTCTAATCCCGCTATTGCGTTTACTTTCTAATACTCTCTTGAAAGTCAGCAACCAACCTCTTATTTTTTCCAACTGTGAGTTTAATAGGACCACTACAGTCTTTCTAAAAGGGTTGCTTTGGTATTAAATAACCTACGAAGTTTGACATGGCATCAAATAAACAAACCCAACCGGAGCATGGTCAGTCCTGACACATGATAATAAACTAAGTATTCTTATATAATGAACCGGACATGGGTTAGAGCGTTCGCCAATGGCCCGGGAGACCTGGGTTCAATCCCAGGTCGAGTCATACCAAAGACTCAAAAAATGGTACTTGATGCTTCCTTGCTTAACACTGACCATTAAAAGGTACGGATCAAAGGTAAAATGGAGCAATCCAGGGAAAGGAGTTGCCCCCTCCTTTTCACTTTGATGTGGCAGCTATCGAAAAGGGAGCCTTCGGGTCAACCTCGACTATGGGCGCCAACTTTACTTTTTTACTATATAGCGAAAGTAATTTGAAAACTGATCTATTAGACACATAGACGGCGTGTTAACTGGTACTGTATCCAAGTGAATCTGAGATTAATGGTAAATAAAGAGTACAACAGAGGATCACAACTGGAGCTTCATAATCAGATGTATATCTTGTGTTGTACCCAGCACAGAAAGTTAAATAGAAATTTCCACGATTTACACTACTCTACAAGTTGGCAAATTTTTTAATAAATCTTCAGCGACTGGAAATATACAGGATCTTTGTCGAGTTTAGATGATCTATGTGAATGAATAAATGCTCATCCAGAAAACCTCTTAAACTCTATATCCAAGGCTTCCATTTCCTTATCTCTTAGCAGAGGACGCAATCATCATATTTAAGTTCCGCTGACTTGGCTGGTCACTAGTATTTTACGATGACTAACTGAAAAAAGTATGGGTGAGGTTTTTAGAACAAATACACTCATAACAACCTTTAATGTTCAGAAAGTTAAAAAAAAATACCCTTTCTACATTATTATGAGTAACCTAGTCGGTTGGTGCTGTAGAATGCATCGACTGCATCTCTGCAGAGGGATAAGACTCCAATAACGAGTTCTCTTGATATGATATTAAAAATCTCATGTAGAGGTTCCAGAAATGCTGGAGCTTTGGGGAATGCGAGGTAACCCTTGTTTTTCCTCGCTCCCAGGTTCACTCTGGCTCGGAGTGGTAGTACCTGATAGGATCCTATCTATGTGTAAAATAAAACTATTTCACATTTAAATTGAGTGCTAACAAATGACTAACCCTAAATTGATTTATTAGATATAGAACTGTTAGACAATTTAACCGAGTGTAAACAAAGGACTGGTGTTTAAATGAATTTTTAGTGATTCATGGAACCATTTAACTACATGTAAATGAATTAGTAATGCTGAATAGAATAAGTAGTGTTGAATAGCAATATTTGAAACAATTTTGCTGTGAGTAATCAAATGATTAACAGCACATAGAATTATTCCTATTAGATAGCAATACTTGAAACCATTTAACTGTATACAAAAAAATGCGCTCAAACCCGTTTAAAAATGTTATCGACAAAATGAGTTTACTATATTTACCAACCCCTCCGCTCGGGCAGGATATGACACAAAGTCAATTTTTAAGCGGAGTTTAACAGGTTTGAATTCAGAGTTTTCCTTCTCCAAGACTAGTTGTCTCACCAAGGCTGAAGAACCTAATCTGCCCTACTATTTACCCATAGCTGGAGGGAGAATAATTGGATTCATACCTTTCCCAAGGGTATTAGTGCTATGTGAAATACAATCAGTATCGTCCAGGATTTGAACTCGTGTTGCCGTGTCCATTTCCTTCGACGATAACCATTACACCACGGGCACCTCCCAAACATCACGGGCACCTCCCAAAACAAAAAGAGTTTACAAATCATATGTATTTGATATACATGCAGGAACAGGATTTAGCATTGAATAACCAACAATGGTTATTATGTCATAAAACCAAACCATCCCAAACCAAACCAAACCAAACCAAATCACATATATTTATAATGTATTAACAGGATCTGACATTAAATATCCTAGAAAGCTTAATATGCCATAAAACTCAACCAATAAAAAACATTATTATGGCATTGTCCAATCTTCATTTGCACTTTCAGGCATCCGTTTCCAATGGATTTCCGAATATTTACGCGTTTATTGTCAGTATGTTTCTTAAATTAAAGAACTCTCCGTGAATCTGTCATGAATTATAATTGCTTTTGAATTCCTTCTCGTTTATATGTTTGGTGTATGAAAATTGCTTCCACCCCAAAATCCCATTCATATTTTCCTGGATGAATGTAGCCCCAGACGGAAGGAACAGCTTCCTGTGTTTTTCACTTCATTTCCTCTCTTGTTATTGGTTAAATGTCCGCATTAATAAACGCAAACTCTTGCGCAGATAGGAAAGCAGAAAAAGAAAATATTTCCTATACTGACTTGATCAACAATTTGTAATACTTTCAAACTTGTCATTTAAAATAAAATTACTTTAAATGAAAAGTCAATTCAAAAACATTTCCCATATTATATTTAACCAGTCATCGTAAATGAAAAAAAAAACCAGTTAAAGAACAAGATTATAAATACAAAGTTATTTTTAGTAAAAGACCAATGGTTGGAATCAAAGATTGTATTATCAAAAAGAAATGTTGCCAAATGTAGTCAAATCAGCTTTGTTAATTAGTAAGAATAACGTCCTCGTTATAGTGTCGTATGTATCTGGTGTTCTGTCAGTGGGCACAATGATCTGTTTTCGAAATATGGGATTTCGAACTAAGAATTTTTAATTAGCATTCAACATTTAAATTTCGATCATAGGATTTAAAACTTAGGATATGGAACATGGGATTTTCCAAGATTTAATATAAAGCTCAGGATTTCGAATCTAGGATTTAAAACATAAAAATTTCAAACTTACCATTTCGAGCATTTGATTTCGATCTTTGGATTTCGAACAAATAATTTCAATCAAATGATTTCGGACATCGTTTTTCAAAATAAGGATTTTTATCTTAGAATTTCGAACGTAAAATTTCGAACTTTCCATTTCAAATTTTGGATTTCGAACTTGGAATTTTCGAACTAATATCTTTTAAGATATGATTTCTAACTTTGGATTTTAAAGTCTGTTTTACCGTCTTTGGATTTCGAACATAAAATTTCGAACATATGATTTTGAATTTAGAGTGATGAACTTATAATTTCGAACATATGATTTTGAATTTAGAGTGATGAACTTATAATTTCGAACATATGATTTCAAACTTGGAATTTCAAAAACAGAATTTTGAATGCTGATTGATCAAATCGCTTTGGTAATAAAAGGTACTGGAAATATTCTTATATTCTATAAGACAAGTTCAGAGATTTATATTTTATTAACACCTAATTTCGTAAGTTATGCTCCGGTATTTACATTGCTCCCAATTTTGTTTAAATACTTTTTGTTTGTGTATATATCCTGGGTACATCTTATTACATCACTATATATGTATGTGAGTGTGTGTGTGTGTGTGTGTGTGTGTGTGTGTGTGTGTTGAGGATTGATTTTTACAGCATATCACATTGTCTAGGGTTATTTAATGCGTAGACGTTAGGGAATATCATCCCTTTTATATTCATATTTACATTTTTGTCTACTTGTTTCTCACAGTCAATTAATTTTGAAATATATTCATTTGACCCATAGATGTGACCCTATCAAATACTTGTACATTATAAGAGATTGGGCCTGAGAGTTATGGCCACGAAGGGGTATTTCAGAGTACCGAGAACACCGAACAGGGAGACATACCATCATAAGCAGTTTAGTGTTATACCTATAACACCTCTCTGTAAGAAACACAGCGTATTCTAAGCCCCGCCAACAGGGCATTGTATCTGTATATCTGTGTGTATCTGCCTGTGTGTCTGTTTGTGTCTCGGTGCATGCATATGTGTATAAGTCTACAAAGGATGCAACACTTTATGTGAACAAATTATATTTCAGTAATCAAAACTTCTTTGTAGACCAGAAAACTCTAGTTGTAGATAGCCCAATCTGTGAAGCTAATCTGTAAAGAGATTCACAGGAAATATCTGCAGTCAACAAAGATGGTCGTCCTGCGATCTTTCGATGTCATTCACTTCCAATGTCAGGTAACCAATCAAACTAACGCCATTTTGTCATCTTGTTCGGAATTGCAGGATTTTTTCTATGAAACCTGTCGCTCACCCGTTTGTATGACGTACACGCAAATTACAGCCACCTTTGGGGATAATTTCCGTCACCAAATTTGTTGCTGTGCTGTGCATCCAAAAAATCATTTTAAATTCGTTTTTTTTAACACCGTTAAAGCAAACTTCATTTGAATGTATATATAGAGAGTGTCCAGAACAGTAACAAAGTTTCAGCAATTTATTTTCAATAGTCTTTAAGATATTGGATTTACAATACAATTTCTCCGGAAAAGACTTCTCGTCTGTTACAATGTCATTTTGCAACACAGAATATCTTATTGTTAAAGAGGGAGCTGAAAATTAGAGCCATTGAGAAGTCATTCAGTGTAAATAAATGATGCAAAAAACTCACGTCAATATTTTTGAACACGTTTAGTAAATCACAGATTATAATATATGTTATAGGAAATTTGAAAAAAAAGAAAAAGAAGAAATAGAAAAAAAATTAACAATACAAAATTCTGTTTGAGAAAAGGAAAATCTTGGGAACAGATCCGTATTTGAAAAAATTTTAGAACGTTTGCGCAGCCCCTAGAAAACAAATTGGAGGGCATATGTGAATAGATAAGTATAAGAATAATAAATAAATAGTAACTATTATATCATATTATATTATATTATATTATGGTCTTCAGATAAGACCGGTGGTAGAACAACTTAAACAGCGGGTGATAGGTGAACGTTATTGTATTAACAGAAAAAAGGAAGTTATACAAAAGAAGTACTAGCCGTTCTCGGCTTGCAGTCTGTCTGTCAAAATGTCTCATAAGAAACTAGAAGTTGTCTTCTCCGAGCGAGCTAATCTAGAGCTAATATGTCTCCCTAGCATATTATTGGGTCTCTGGTCTGGTGGGTAGAGTGTTTGCCTATAGTCTGGGAGAGCTGGGTTCAATCCAATATCGCGTCATACCAAAGACTTTAAAAATGGTACTTGATACTTCCTTGCTTAACACTCAGCAATATAAGGTATGTATTAAGGGTAAAATGGAGCAATCCAGGGAAAGGTGTAGCGCCCTCCCTAACTCTTTAGTGTAGTAGCTATTGAAAAGAGATCCTTCTGGTCACCCTCAACTACGTTCGCCAACTTTACTTTACTTATATCATATAATGGGATAAATTTGATACAATAAGTAATAAGTACAGTATAATAAATGAATGTATCATGAATAATAGTAACGGGAAATTTTAACTTGATTAAAAAATGTATCTATACGTGTATACTACGTTCATGAAAATAAGAAAACTACGGTTTTTAATTTAATCTTGAATATTTATATTTCAAGAAGTTTCTAAAAGAAATATCGTTAGAGAAGTGACTTCAAAGCCCAGATGATTATCTTGTTTTTTAAAAGCATCAACGCACACACACACACACACACATCTTGCTCTATTGACGTTAAAATTGGCAAAAAATTCTTGGTGCGGATTACCTAATAATTATAAGATATCTGTGATTTTGGAAAAACGGAAAAACACTTGCAAGAGCAGATAAGAGACTGTCTCTAAGCACATGCATTTCGCTTCTGGCCAGACATGAACGAAAGAAAAAATATTAAAGCTGTTTCTGTATATGAAAAGTCGATTCTCAACGATTATAAAAAGCCTCCAATGTTATCAGTTGATCAAGAATAGCCATCTTACAGCATCAAAGTCAGACATCGACACAATTTTGCCTGCGGGTCACGTGCGGTCCTTAGTGTTTTATGAATGTCTTGCCTAATCTCACGAGAAAAATAACGTCTATTGATATATTCACCTCTTATTTAAAGAAAAGAGTTTTAATAAAATTTTCATTCACGGATTATGAAAATATTCAAGTTACTCTTTGATACGAATATTCATATTGAATAGATAGATTTTTCTACTAATCATGTTTTTCTTTTAATCATTCCGGTATGTATCACAGCAACATCATATTGATATCTGGAATAATATTTTACCATTTTTCTTTCATTGAAAGGATCTTTTTACCGAAGTGAAAAAAAGTCAACTCTTCTTTATTTCTTAGGGAGACGTTTGCACATATGGTGTTCTGTAATGTAAATATGTTGAAGTACAATTAAACAATTACTTTTTTTAGTAGTGTAACATATCCATGATACAGAGATGTGCAATGTACATATGTTCATACGCATAGGAATCCGAAAAACACGAAACACTGACGACTCTCTTGGTTCAGGTACGAAACTTTTCTTACCTTCTTTAAGTTTAGGTTTTTCGACACGAGGAGAGAGAAACACACAATTTTTACTATGCTGACTGTTTCATCTGACCCGACAATGCGCGGTGCACCCTCTAGACCATAACTGGACTGGCCTCGCCCAGGTCCGAAAAATCAACTCGCTTCGTCTAAGTCCAAATCTCAACTCACTGTTTTTTTTCAAAATCACTAAGAATCACAGCCCATCGCTTCCGGGCATGAAGTCATTCACATCCCCAGTCCCATTTCCTAAGTGGGGTTTTTATTGTGACATCTGTGATTGTCATATCCTCCCCGCGTGCGCGTGAACACCTGCGTTAATGTCTGCACCTACCCATGCACAAAACCGAAAGATAAGATATATAAAACAAAAAATGATAATATGAAAAAAAAAAACCTTCTGCAATTATATAACAGTGGTACAGCAGGCCTCATTATGAGCTACATCTCCTGCAGCCCACTTTTTGAAAAAGGTTCCCCATGCCTGAACTAAAGAAAAACCAAACAATTCTGAGCAAAAAAGTTTTGTTCTGTGCTTATTGCAATATGAAATGCGTGCTGCATTATCATTTGCATTAGCAGGTGAAATCAGTTGAACTGTTTTGCATCACTTTCAAACATTTAGCGCAGCAATTGTATAGAAAGTCATTTTCAGCAGTGGAGCAAAGAAAATTTGAGTGTTGCACGAAAAATATTTATCCGAATCTTTCTTGTCAACCCTGAAATACATAATGGAGATACGATAAAAAGATTTTTTTTTCCTCGCCCGGAACATTCCCCTAACTCAGATAAATATTATTCCGATCAGTGCAGCGTTTCTTATGAGATAAAAAATTTAAGATATCTTTGAGGCTTCAGTTTCAGTGTATAATGGCATATCAACCTTCATTAATACCAAAATTATTCTTGTAGAACAAAAGGAGCCGTACTAAAGATCTAACTTTGGGAATAAGGGCGTCTATAGCTTTGAAAAGGGTATTAGTCTGAAAGTGAAACTGATAGCTCGAACTCACTCCCTACGATTTTGCAGTCCACCATATTAGTAACTACGCCACACATTGATATCAATGATAATATTGGAAATTTCATGGAAAATATACTGAAAACTTTTAAACACAGCTGAAATAGTAACTGATACAAGTCTGTGTTTGAATAAGTGTTTTGAGCGCCAATTTCCCAAACGCAATCAGATCTAAGTGGAATATTAATCTTTTAACTATCATGAATAATAATTTCATACAGGAGGTGCCCGTGGTGTAATGGTTATCGTCGTAGAAAATGGACACGACCACACGAGTTCAAATCCTGGACGAGATTGATTGCATTTAACATAGCACTAATACCCTTCGGAAAGGTATGAATCCAATCATTCTCCCTCCAGCTATGGGTAAATAGTAGGGCAGACTGGTTTCTTCAGCCTTGGGGTGGGCAAGTAGTCTAGGAGAAGGAATACTCTGAATTAAAACCTGCTAAACTCCGTTTAAAAATTGACCTTGTGTCATATCCTGCCCGAGCGGAGGGGTCGGTAAATATGATAATTTCATACACGAGGGCGAGTCAAAAAGTAATGCCTTTTTATTTAGTACAGGAATAATAGGTTTAAGGCGCAAAATCTGGTGAATAAGGAGGAGATGGTAAAGTTGTCCACCCGAATGTGGCGATTATTTCCCTTGTCATGATGTTTGTATGCAGTCGAGCATTGTTACGTAGAAGAAGGGCATTATCGATTAGCAAGATTTAGCGCCATCAGACAGTCATCTCTTCGATTCCATGAAAGACGGTTTCTGACCCAAACATTATGCCAGTGACGATGAAATTTAAACTTCAGTGATCAAGTGGCTTAAAGTTCAGTCAACAGACTTTTACCAGGCAACAATACATGCTCTTATTCATAGATGGAACATTGCTATTGAAAGAAATAGTACTATTTACCAACCCCTCCGCTCGGGCAGGATATGACACAAGGTCAATTTTTAAGCGGAGTTTAACAGGTTTGAATTCAGAGTTTTCCTTCTCCTAGACTAGTTGCCTCACCAAGGCTGAAGAACCTAGTCCGTCCTACTATTTACCCATAGCTGGAGGGAGAATAAGGGGGTTCATACCTTTCCCAAGGGTATTTGCCCGAAAGTGAACGTAATAGCGCGACTGGAGTACGAACTCGCGTCACGTGTGTACTAAAGAAAAACGCAATACTTTTTGACTCACCTTCATTGCTTTAGATTCGAACTTTCAGATGATTATTTGCAATACATGTATACTGCAAGAGAAAATGATCGGTTTCTAAAAACATCATTTCAAATATATCTCTTTTTTTACTGGTGATAACAAGGTAGACAACTTATCTTAAACACTCAACATCACTCATAATCTTTTACTTTTGATCTGATATTTTAGATTTAGTTACTTAGTTTGGTTTGGTACCTTTGATCACATATCTACCTACGTGGGTTATTTAATGCCAAAACCCTCTTTGTAGAAGAACAGCGGTGATAATATCTAAACCATAGCAGGAAGACAAGGAATGTCATATTGTTCCTTAAAGTATTTGAAAGTGAACGTAATAGCATCACTGTCATTCGAACACGTTTATTTCGAGGCTGTAGTTCAGCACTTTTGCCACTACGCCATAAGAACTCCCACTCTTCGATTTTTAACTTACCCACTATTTTGTCTAGTTTCTAACGACACTTTGTGTTTTTTTTACATTCGTCAATTTCAGTTCTCTTCATACGTATTTTCTTTTTACTTTTATCTTTTTATGTCTCCTTTCTTTTTTTCTAAGGTTTTTCATCAGTTTACACGGGACATCAGTCAATCGAACTTATTAACTCGTTTAGACAGATTCCACCCGAACACATTCACTAGCTTAATCCCTTATCCCAAAGTATAAAATCCTGTCAATTGTTTCCGGAAATATGCTAACACACACACACACACACACACACACACATGCTCCCCTCTGGAGGTTGAGAACTTGAGTTGGAAATTGCCGGCTGTCACATACTCGTAAATACAAAGTACTTCCCCTAAATTGAACACCCCGGTAGCCGACAGCAAATATATAAAAAAATATATACACAAAAACTCCTTCACTTACGCAGAGAATGATAATAGCCTTAGGGTAAAATAATCCATTGGCGTAAATTCAGACGGGTTTCGATCATAGAAGCACCGCGCT